>CM076093.1:54397809-55013418 GCA_038088585.1 Chrysina gloriosa
GCTTTGATTGGTAACCGACCGTATGAATCGAAAGGGATTAAGTCAAAAATCTAATGAACCAAATTACGCAGACATAATTCTTAGTTTAAAAATATTGACACAACTAACAACCTTCATTCTAAGAATTAATTAAGCTGTTTATACGGGTGAACAGCTCATTATATATAAATTTTTTTGTTTTCAATGATTTCCGTAAATAAAATTCCGAAAATTGAGGCAAGCAAAGACTAAACCCGTTTTCTCGGAATACCGCTCTCATAAAATGCTCTTTGAAGGTATTGAGTGGCGTTTCCTAAGATTTGATTTTTTTTTTTTTCAGTGAAGCCAGTTCGGATCATTAAATGGTCGTATAATCGTTGTTCTACTGTAATTTAATTATTGTGAAAATTATAGTTTTTCTACCACTACTAGGTCACTTAAACGACAATAATTGAGTCAATGGTTACATACAGCCTGTTTTAGAGTAAGCGCCTTATTTTTTTAGCCACACTATGGGCAATACTTTCAAAATATTTGGCAGTAATATATTTCAGGACATTTTTTACACGATGGTAATATCAGATTTTCAATTGGACGAATGCCATAATTTCTTTTTATTATTATTGAGATCGTAAAAACATTCTTTTTACGATAGTATTCTGTTTTTCTAAAAAATTAATTTCTTCCCCTATCAAAAAGCAAACTAACGTTTTAATCTAGTAGCACATGAATGTTTTACACTCGATGTTATTTTTGTCCAAATATCAAGTAGCGGTAGACACAAAAGAAACAATTAAACTTTATTTTGTAATAAACATCTACTTTTTGAAACTCAAAATTAAAAATTTACATCAAATAAAAATTAGGTATTTACAAAAATTGCTTGAAATATTTTCCTTCTTTTTCAATACATACATACATTGAAACGTCGGTCAATGGAGCCAATAGATCGAAGGATAATTTCCGGAGAAGTTTTGTTTATGCAAGTACGAATTCTCTCTTGCATATTTTCAATAGTTATTGGTTGAACGATGTACACTTGGGATTTTACATACCCCCATAGAAATAAATCCAGTGGTGTCATCAGGTGACCTAGGTGGCCAACCAACTGGTCCATGACGACCAATCCAACGGTTTTCGTATCGATTATTTGATTACTTGATATTTGGACAAAAATAACATCCAGTGTAAAACATTCATGCGCTACTAGATTAACACGTTAGTTTGCTTTTTGATAGGGAAAGAAATTAATTTTTAGAAAAACAAAATACTATCGTAAAAAGAATGTTTTTACGATCTCAATAATAATAATAATAAAAAAATTATGGCATTCCATTTAAGAAAAGAAGTTGAAAGTCGCCATTTTGAAATAATTCGTCGAATTGAAAATCTGATATCACCATCGTGTAGAGATTGTCTTGAAATATATTACTGCCAAATATTTTGAAAGTAGTACCCATAGTGTGGCTAAAAAAATAAGGGGCTTACTCTGAAACAGGCTGTATACATATATCTACCTACATTTAACTATTTGATGAACTATTTGTTAAAGCGATGTTGTAATATATATAAGTAAGAAAAAAGCGAAAATTCAAAGACGTGAAAATATTTCTCAGAGGGGATAAATAAAGGAGAGAAAGGGGAACGGTTTAAATGAAAGTATAGGTATAGAGAAACCTAGTTTTTGTCGGGTCTAATATTCTGTTTAAAATTGGACGCAGCTGCGATCAGGATTTCGGTAATTGTAGACAGGCGTTGTAAAGATATCAGATAGAAGAATAGAATAGAATCATATATGTGTCAATTACATTGTGTTGTGTTTGAAAACATTTTACAATACATTCTCGGACATCGTCTGTAATTTGAATTTTGCATTAGACATCCAGTCGGATTAATACACTGCTAGTTTACTTTCCAAAATGTAAAAATCATACGTAGGAAAATATTTATTAGTTTCAAGTATTTATTGTTAATAATAATATTAATAATAATAATAAATACTCTTCATCGTAAACAAAATACAATTGACAAAATAAAGAAGCTCACAAAAGAAATTCATCTCGACAATAACAACACTTTTCCATTTATATCTAATGGTTTTTCTAAATTGTCTATAGTTAGGGATTATTTTTATAGCGTTAAGTATTTTATTGAATAATGTACAACCCAAATCCAGGATATATTTCAGGAACAGAGCTAGCCTGTGAGGTCAAGGTAGTAGAGTATTCCTCGTGGAATAATTGTGAAGTGTATCGGCAACTAAGCGCTATAGGTACCTATATACAACTGGCAAAACCTCCAAAATATATTGTGAAACAAAATACATTGAGTTTTCTCAGGGTTTATGGTTAAATGGTTAAGAAGAAGCCACTCATTCAAGCGAGAGTAAACATGATTGGTTAAATTGATAGAGAGTGCATCCAGGATGGGCTCATAACTAACTAGTTACTTTCACACCATTATACTTGGTATAATATCCACCACTAATAATGCAATCCTGCATTCTGTGTTGCATGGATTTTACCATATTTTTCCAAGTATTTTGTTCTTTAGACTGTTCCCATAGGTCTATAATAAGCCGTGTCAACTGTTCCACAGTCCTTGTCCTTAAACTGTCGCCGTTTATGTCTTCCCAGCATCTTACCATTGCGGTCCATATGTTCTTTATTAGGTTTAAGGCTGGGGATTTGGTGGTCACTCCAAAACATTCACTTCGTTAAGTTCATTCAGCCAGTCCCTTAGAATTCCGGCGCGATTTATTGGAGAATTGTCCTGAATCGACGTTACTCTTTCCATATCTGTCGGATATTCTGATTCCGAGTGTAGGAACAATTTGCTCTTATACTCGGAATCAGAATATTCTCTAATACATTTACAAAATCCTGCCCTGTAAAACGTGGAGGACAAACTCGAATGAATTCCCCTGGGTCAACATGTTAGATCCAACCTCAGAGTCCAGCTGTAATTCTGCTACTGCGAGTCTTGGGCTGTACATTGTACCGGGTACCATTTGCCCTTCAGAAGACCACATATGCATCTTAGCATCATGCAAAATTTTCCTCATCTAAGAATATTACACATCTCCAATCCCTATTCATGTTTAGATTGCAAAATTGAGCCCACTTTCATGAATCCTGTTCCTAATCCTATGGTGAGAACAATGTAGTTGTAATTGCTCTCGAATTCTTCAGGTTTTGTAAACGGAGTTGTACGAACGACGATTGTCCTTTGATTATCTTGTTCTCGAGTTGTAACTCGCGGTCGTCCAGAATGGGGTGGACTTCCTAAACTACCATCCCAATTTTCTCGAACACGAGGGAGCTATCGCAGAACTTGTGTCTCCTTAATGAAAGATGATTCACGTAAATTATTTTTAATTTTGAAAATAATGTTGCCTTAATAATTTCTAAAAAAGAGATACTATTAAGGGTACTTGACAAATCCACTTTTTGAGCAATTTCACCTAGTGATAAACCAGCTTCAAGTAGCCCGGTAATCATTCCCCTTTCTTTTGAAGAGCATTGCCGTTGGTCTTAACGCCCTTCCATTTTAAATATTAATTAAATTGTTACTTTTATTACTACTTGTGATAAAAACAAACGCGTGAAGCAGTATGTTAGAAACACTTTATTGTAAAACTTACCATTCGACGGTATACGAAACTAGCAAAAAGGTAGCTAGATAACGGCGATAGCTAAAGATATTTCACAAGATTGAGAACTGTATTGATGGAAATGATGTAAGAGAACTCGCTTTAATTACGAAAGATGGTGGTTTTATAACGTTAGAAAGAGATGAAATTCCATGTAATATAACATTAATATTGAATTATAACCTGAAATTTAGATGAATTGCAATCTGCATTACCATAATGAGTCGCCTGTCCTAGCTTAAATTGTAATTATTGGTTTAAGGAATCCTTTTCTACATAATTGCATTGCATAATTAATTTTCTCGAAAAACGCTGAGGGTTGCGTCGTATTCCTTTGGTCAAAGATGTTTACGTACTTTTCGACGATTTTACGTAGTTTCGTCGAAATCAATTGGTATCACGTCGCGATATCTCCTTGTTCGTTGCTAATCCTTAATACTAATGTGTAAATGAATACTAATGGAAGGTTACCTGTATTGGATTTTTAATTCTAAATATTTAATTCTTAGTTCTCAATACCTACTACACGTATAAATCTGCCTTTATACAAAATTCCAATTACTGACGATGTCAAAGAATGTATTGTAAAATGTTTTTAAATACAACCCCTTATAATTGGTAAGTATCTAATTTTAAGGAAATTTCTACCTCCTATTTTTACAATGCCCCTAAACAATAGCCTGTCTATACAGATACCGAAATTTGAATAATAGGTTTGTTCGTAGAGCAATCAGCAACCGTCAGACGCATGTGTATTCATATATTTGTGTTCGTAGAGTAAAATTTCAAACTGATGATTAGAAATCCGGTGTTCGCAGAATGAATTTTATTCAATTTCCAACCGATTGGCAACCGTCAGAATAATTTCTTACAGAATTGAAAATTTTTGGTTTGAGACATGCGCAATGGCAAGCGCCAACTTTAGCAATGTTGACTCCCAGATTACTTGCTAATCTGTAGTGATCCATTCCATGATCTGTCCCACATCTGTATGTTGACGATATTAATTTGTGAATATGTGTCGTTTTTGTTGTTTTCTCCACATTCTTAGTACATTTAGATAAATAATGCTTCAAAAGACCTACAAAACCTGAGCTTTGCGCCATCTTTAGAACAAATTAGGCACTCCTTCTTCCTTTTATGTTCGTAGACCATTAAATTTAGGACAAATTTGCAACTGTTTCCAGTCGGGCATGCGCATTGAATATTAGTTACCAACGGTTTCCAATTTACTCTACGAACAAACCTATTATCTCGCCCTACGTCAAGACCGCAGTCACTGAGCATGTGTCAATTGCGTGCAATGGTCACAAAATTTTAAAGGTAAAGTAAATCTCATCGATCAATTTTAGGTAGAGGATGAATGCGCGCAAACTATTATATGTAATCAAGTACTAATTACTTACGATGCACTAACAATAAACAAATGTATTGTTTGAAATAAAACGACCTGAAGTGCAACAAACATACTTTATTTCCTTGCGTTTGGATAACAAACCTTTTAATAATATGAAATCTGCTAATCCTTTTACATTTATACAAATGGACTAAATTGTTGATATATTGTTGACGCTTTTTATAACTAACATTTTTACAAACTATAGGCAAATTAACACTGTCCAGTGTGATGTATGAGTTTAATTGGATGTCCACCATAACTTCAAGGAACTTATAAATATCTGGATGGGAAATATAGAAGCTAGCATTAAATTGGTTGTGAAAAGATTCGCATGCATTTGTGGTAGGTTCAGCACTGCTCAAGCAAGAGGCCCATATATAGCGTTGAAAAGCGGCGTAGTTAGATATATAGTTTTCAACTAAATAATCAGCATACTCAATGCATTGTTGATTCTGACGAATTTCAGAATACAATTCTTCAACAAAACAGTCGTCTACATCCTCAGGATCTAGAAACAGTAGCCCAAAAGAACATTGAATTTTTCAAAACCACGATTGGGTTAAATGGAACGTACCTCCGATAATATTAATTTCGGGCTTCAACTTTTTCACGCCTACATGTATTGCTTTCTCAAAATCACAAACAATATCCATCGGTTGAAAGAGCAAGTTAACACTATTACACTAATTTTGAACTAATCTAAAAGCTTCGAAGTAAATCTGTCCCTTGTCTACTGTGTGAATTGTAAAAAATTGTCGACATAAATCTTTGAACGTGAGCATAGATGTTTTAAATTTGTGTAACACGAAAATAAAATTAAATCTTCTTTCATTCACCAATAAAAATTTTTCTCCGTTACTGGTTTTGCATTCATAAGAATCCAGAGCATCGTGTTTGTCTTCTATATTGCATGGCAATGGAGGCAGGACACTTCTCCTGGCAGGGTGGATACTCTTTCTAATATTTTCTATATCTTTGGTGCTAATGCTAATGTTAGGAGCTTGTTGTTTGATGCTTACGTTGATTATCTTTGAGGGACGTTGTGATATACATATCTTCCGTTACTTTGTTTCTAATGCCATTCTGTAGTTTCTGGTAAAAAATAGATAATTAAAATAAATTCTTGTATAACAATCAACACATGAAAGTATGGAACGTACACAATGAAGACATTCGCACTGGTTTCTGACTGGGTGCCAAAAATATTGTACATAAGTATTTGCCTGCTTTTTCATATTCTTACCTTAACTAGTAAATTGTCGACGCAACGATGGTTGTGTTGGCCTTTTCTTTGAGGTAAAATTTGTTTTAATTTATCAACATTTATTGAAGATGTGCACCAGTATTCTTTTAGCACGTTCACTCGGTATATTTTCCATCTTAGAACGTTTGTTACCTAAAGTAAGTTGCAATAACTATCGCGTGAATACTCTATTACGCCACTGGAGATCTACGACCCGTACCCCCTCTGTCTCCCAATGAAATTTTTGGTGGTATGAGGTGGATGAGAGTCCAATTTAAGATTATTGCACTTATTCTTCCCGGTGACATTCCTAATTTGTGGAGTGGAGGGATGAAAATACTGTTCCTTGAAATTTGTATAAATATCTCGAAAACTATTGGAGATACTAAAAAAGTTAAGATAGGTTTTTAGTTGTTTGAAGAGTACTATGTAAATGATAGCATAATAAATTTTTCAAAAAGTTGGCATGAGGGTAGTTTCTCTATGGAAGTTAATAAATTTAGAAATGACGATTATGCTCTCATTTAGTGCTCTTCGGACAAATAAAAACTTGTCTTTTATTTATATATCTCCAATAGTTTTTCAGATACTTGCTCAAATTTCTATTTCATGGTATTTTATTGGAGCCCCTCCACTATATAAATTGGTGATAAGAATAAGCGCAACAATCTTCCATTGGACTTCTCTATAAATCCACAACTTTTGTTTTTCTTTTTTGGGAGTCAGGGTGCCGGTGTTCCGTTGTAAGATATGCTTTCACATCTTCGTTTCACGTATGTTAGAGTATTTCGGTTTACTGCGATCCGTTACAGAGAGCAGAGGCAATCTTGATACCATACTTATACATATTACACTCTCGCCTTAAGAAACTTTAAATTGCACAATAACTAAATTACATGGACCGTACATGTATTCTGAAACTTAATTTTAAGTACTTCAGGTATGAAGTGTTGGAACTGTTATTATGACGAATCTTTGATTGTTTAATTTCAGTCTAATTTTCTGCAATAAATAGCAAAACGTTGCTTCATGTAACTACTGCGTTTGATTAATCACAATTTGACTATCCGACAGCCCGAAGAATTAATTTTAATTATTTCTACACAAGATACTGATATAGGCATTAAATGAACCACAAATTATCTTATTGTATTTGACAATATCTGCTAGTGATCCCTGTTTATATAAGTACATAATTACAGTTGGACCAATATATGTACTTATCCTTTTATTCTTTTTAAGATGTTTGTGTATCCCGTTTAACACCTCCTCCAACTTGACGCGTCTGCATTATCCCCTCTCCGCATAACATTTGTCGTATGATGCCATATAGGATGCATATAGGGCATTCTTACGCGAAGTCTGTACGTAGTTCCATGGGTTTGACTTCGGTTAGTTTTACTAATCATTTTTAAATTAATAGTACATGGTTGTGTTGTTGGCTGTTAGTAGTTAATCGACACTAGGCTTTAATGTGTAATTATCGAAAATTGTTCCCTGGGAAACGAAAGGAAAAGTACGTATATATTAGATTCTTATTTTCTAGTCAATTTACACTTATCGTACGTCTACATCTTTACGTAACTAAGTGCGAATAATTTGTTTTATGTGTATACGCGCATTATGTATGTGCGAACAAACAAACATACATAAATGCGGCACTTGCATTTGTATTATAAAAATAACTGGCGGCCATGTCTTCCTCCTAAGCGTTGGCGTCGCTGTTTTGCTTTGGCAATATCTGTGCCGTGACTAGTTTTGTTGAGCTTTGGGTTATTCGAAAGTCTTTGGTTATCAGATTATTTAATACTGTTCGTACTGTTTTATTTTCCCTGTAATTAATCCAGGTAACAGTGTACTCCTATAATTTCGTACTCGTATAATTTCGTGACTTACTCCATTTTGAATTAGTTCGTACCTCTTGCCAATCATATTACGCGTCGCTTGTAACGGTTTTATTCTAGAAACTTTTTTGTTTCCGTAGTATTTCCTAGAAAAGCGTTCTACGTTTATTTTAAGAATATGTCATGTGATGTGCCCAGTAACAGTACCTTCAGCTTTTGTTTTATAACGGTTTTCGCAATGTGTTTGTTTATCGCCTGAGATGTATGTACATACGTACCTACATCCAGTTCATTTATCCATTAACACAATTTAATTAATATGGTAAGTTGTTTAGAGTACCAATTACTTATTCAATACCAAAGCTTTATGTATCGAGACAAGAATATTTGGTGCAGGTATTTTTAAATGTTGACTTTAACTTTTTGTTTCGGTATATTTATATAAATGTGAAAATGCTTCTTTTCGTCTTGGTTAGGAACGATCCTATAGTAAGTACAGTGTTTTGTCAAAACTTCAAGGATGCAGGGTGACAAAGAGAAAATACAGTAACTCTTAAATTTAGGCATTTTAGATGAACATGCAAGCGTGTCGATTATTTTCACGAAATTTTTGCGTGATTTAAACTACGAGTACTATTTCGTAGACGTACGTATAGCAATTAAGAAGGTATACCAATTTGAATAAGAGGAATTTCAATATATGATAATAAACAACACTACTGGGATGAATTGTTTAAAGTTCTTTTCTTTTCTTTCTGTCTCTCTTGTAACTTGATATTTCCTATTTTCTGCCTATTACGGTTTTTAGACATTGTGGATATACCTACTAATAATTCAAGCTTTTTCCTTTTGTTAGTGAAGGTGGCATGTTTTTATGTGTATTTGTATAATGTTCATCGTGGAATTCGTTATATTTGTACAGTTTTGTTTGCTCGCACCCCATTTTTGCGCTTGTTACCCTTACATGTCCAATCGGCATTAATTCTGGTCATGCGGGGAAGGGCAATTTAATTTCGACAAGTGGCATATGGACCGAAGGCTTATTTTTTTAATTTCATCAAGTAATCTCAAAATTATCTGCCCTAGTGGCTGCCATGCAATCCTCTAAACTAACAAATCCACCCCCGTGTATGGGGTAGCAGTTAGGTGGAACAACGTTTACTCGATTGAAATTTGTAGCTAAAATAATGGCCTAAGTCTAGTTTTCATAACAGGCAATTGAAATAACACGAAGCCTGTTGTCGACATAGGTCTTCTAGCATAATTTTATGAGAAAATCATAATTGATGGTTTATTTTAATCTCGAATTTAAATCTAGAAAAGATCGTTCTTCACGAACGTAACTGCTACGATAAAACAAGTGCTTTTGTTACTTTTTTGGGATCGCCTCGCAGCCAGTGGTGCATGTAATTTTCAGAAGTATGTCAAGCTGGTACCCGTATCTATTCAAAATTCAAATTTGATTAGATGAAAATTATGTGCTAATTATGTGCCGTAATCGCGATTTCTGTGCTCAAAGCATTTCACTGAGAAAATCGAATTTGACCAGTGGGGGTGCTGAGCTACTGTCAAGCTAGCACCCACCCATCTACAAAATTTAAACACCGAGATATGATGAGTACTAATGTAGTAATAATGTGCTCTTTATGTTCTTCTCTAGTACACTAGAGCGAATTTGCTAACTTAACCCCCTGTAAGGAAATTCACGCTGGACCGTACAAGTCCAAAGAGGTAAAATCTGTAATAATAGAACACAAAAATTTTAACCGACGTGGAAGCGTTGAGATAATTATGTGCTCTCGAGATATACTATTGACAGGGTTGGGAACATAAAAATCGCGAAATCTAGCACATAATTATCCCAACGTTTTCGCGTCAGTTAAAATTTGTGTGCTCGATTATTATAGATTTTACGGTTCGGGGTGAATTTTCCGCACAAGGGGTTGTTTCAGGTTGAGACACCTGAAAATGGACGATTTCAAGGAGAGGAAAATCGAAGATTTCTATGAAAAACAAAAGAATTCCTGTTTTTTTATAAAAATCAGGTTTTTACTTGAAAAAATGTTACTATATGAAAAGTTACATGATAGTCGAAAAAAATTATATTTCGCCAATACATGGGCCGCAGATGCACAAACGATGCTTCTCGCAGATTGGCTTTTCACACCGCGCACAGCAATAGGATGTTTTTTATCGTTCGAACAAAAAGAGCACCGTTTTCTTTTTCGTAATTTACTGGTTCGTTCGGCGGGTTCTGAGTCTACCTCGAGAATTTCGCGAATTATTATGCGTAAGGACGCGCGAAGTGTTGGCAATTGCAGCCATAATATCAAATGTGGTTCAACCAACCCAAATGATAGTTCTTTGAAAAAATTACGTCTATTTAATGCCGTATTTGACGCCTGTAAATTATATAGTATAATGGAATTAATTCCCGCGTGATCGAGCATACCAAAAAAAAATTCTTAAAGGCCACCTCAAAGTTACGCGAGCGGTGGTGTACGCATGGCACATCTGGTCGAAAGTATCAGTTCCACCTTTCGTGAGGTTGTAAAACGCCACTATTTCGGGTTTCCCGGTATCATTGTCCAGTCGTCCTGTCTTGTGTAAACTTGAAAGTAATAGAACGACCTTGTTTCTTTTAGGGCAATATGAAAGCAAGTTGTTTCCCTCCGCGTACGCGTAGCGAGTGGTCCCAGCAGCCGCGGTTCGCGAAAGCGATGGTGGTATTTCAGGCTTATTTTTCCGCAGAGTGCCAACTAAAGTCAGCCCGTACTTATTCTTCATCGTTCGCACCAGATGGAGGGACATGAACCAATTATCACAAGTTATGTTTCGCTCTGTGTGATAAATTGATTCCGACAATTTTCGGACGTAGTAGCTTGGAACAGGTTCGTCGTTTTCCAAAGTTGTAACTCGCCCTACGTAGGGCTCCGTGCTTATCAAGTACGACGTTTGTACGTCGTTCATGGATACTATTTTGATGCCATATTTGTCTGGTTTCTTGGGTATATAAACCTTAGCACCAAATCGTCCTCGGAAATTTAGGAGCTGTTCGTCGATCGTGCAGTACGTAGATGGAGAGTAGTACTGAGTGCAATTCGAAATGAATATATCCCAAATTTCCATGATTGGTGCTAACTTATGCACCTCACGTCGTTCGGCCCTGGTTGTTTTGTCGTCGAAACGAAGACACGCCAACAAATAATGGAAGCGATGCCTCTGCAGTACGGCTCGGTATAAATTGCTCCCAAATCGTGGCGCCCATAAATCTTCGGTGCAGGTATGATTTTGCTTCTCCATTTCGCTCAAATACAATAATCCTAGTAAGGCTTTTATTTCGACGACACTTGTTTCCTGACAATGGGTTTGATTGCGGCCATCGTCTCTTCGACGGATTTCTTCGTTCGTATGTTTGACAACTATTTCCAATAACTGGGAAGAAAAAAGAAGACTCCAGGCTTCTAACGGTGTCTTCACATTTTTGGCCTCACCATTTGCCTTGGGCAAATATACTTTCAGTGACCGTCGCCCTCTGCTTTCCGGAGCGACAGTATACCATCTGTAATCATTTCTGCCCTTTACTACCAACCGACGACGCCCTGGTCGACGTTGGTCCTCCTCTATATCGAAGCTTGTATCTTCGTCCGCGTCTTGAACGTCGTCGACCTCGTCCAACTCTTCATCTTTATCCGGTTCCTCTTCGGATAATTCCTCGTAATTTACATCTCGAGATTGCTCTCGAAGAATTCGACGCATTTCTGCGGGTGTTCTCTCCGTCATTCTTGAAAAAATTTGGATTTTTGAAATAAATATTTTTAGTAAAAGAAAACAAAACTAAAATATTCTTTTACATACCTCCACACACTATCTGAAGTATCCTAGACCGAAGAAAAATACGATTTTCTAAAAAGCACTTTTTGCTATCGCGCCGGTCGCACTGGGTCACTGGTGTTCGTTCTCTAAACTCACCCGCTCGTAGCTGGAACACCAACCGGCACAGGACGGTCAAACTAAGACTGTGGGACCTTACCTGTACTAAGTTTTTTTAGGGGTGGGGGCAGATGCCGCGCTTTTTTCGTTTTCGGGAAATCCGCAAGTCAAATTCCGCTCTGGTCACAAACAACCCAGAGCGACCGCGGAGGGTTAAGTTATTTAGGGGTTAAGTCACTTAAAGGGCATATAATTATAGTGCTCACCAGATCTCGGTGTGTCAATTTTTTATATGGGTGGGGGCTAGCTTGACAGTAACACAGCACCTCCACTACTCAAATTCGATTTTCTCAGTGAACGATTTGAGCACTTTAATCGCGATTGCGGCATGCAATTAGCAAATAATTTTCATTTGATTATATTTGAATTTTGAATAGGGGATGACGGAGGGGAGGGAGTGCCAGCTTGACATACCTGATTTTCAGTTTATTAGTGGAACTGCAGATGAGATAAAAAATATTACAATTAAAGAAAGATTTAAAAAATTCGTTCTTGATACAGAGTATGCCTCGTGTTCAAGAATGGCTGTTATATAATGTGCCGAAGTTATGTACTTTCGCGTAATACTGCAATTAGTTCCGATTTAGCACTTCCGAATGGTGTTACAAAAAGGATTAGCAAAATAAAATTTGCACATATCCACAATATACAAGCCGTAATAGATGCCTAGGGAGAATATGGGAAATATCAGGTTCGGTGATTTTAAATTTTTCGTCGTAGTAACGTTGCTATCTTATATATCAGTTTCACATATTCAAATTGTTATACTTAATCTCTCTATGTATAATATTTCTAGTTCGTGTAACGGAAAATATTTCTCATGATTTTATTGTGTAGCTGGTGTCTCCATTTTAAGGGTAATTAGTCTGAGCAAACAGCGGTAATAACGAAATTAGTTCAAACTGCCTACATATACACAAACCTCGGATTCAGCGTAGTGAGTAAGTATAGTGGGAAGTCGGCGATGCTGTCGCAACTTATTTCGTAATTGTACGATGTTACCGCTGTAGACTAACTACCTATATATATATACAGTCCCCAGATTGATTTCACTACTACTAGGTATAATTGATCAAAAATTTTAGAATCCCGTTTTAATGTTTTGGGTTGACGCCCAGCTTGGTCAGAGAAAAGTTTGCAGCACAATTCTACTTTTCAAAATTAAGGTTGTTACGATAAGCGGGAAAGAATCACTTTTTTGTTAACGTAAAGTGTCGATAATATCGCAAAATCTTATTGAGACAAGTTGTTCAAGATATGAAATTATAACTGAAAAATTTGACATATATCGGATCAATTTCACTTAATCGATATTTATTCTGTATTCTTGCATTGTAACTATAGAGAAACTAGTATTCTGTTGAAGTTGGGGAAAATATTAATGTAAGCGATTCCCCTTTTTTTTATTTAACCAAATACTTCTTTAGAAAAAGTAGAATAGAAAATGGCGTAAACTATTTTTCTTGACAACTCTCGCGGAATATTTGTTTTTGTGTAGTTACAATGCAAGAATACGAAAGAAATACTGATTTAGTCACAGTGATACGAGCGAATTATAAACTTGAATGGAAACACGTAAAGAAAATATGCATGTGTGTAATATTTAATTTTTATTAGTATTTAGTACCTATCAACTCTGAGTTGAAATTAGAATTTTACTGCTATCAATTTTTCTAAACATTTACGTTTTCTTCGTTACCACTATGCATAATTAGGTGCTAGAAAGTTATAGTTTCTAACACCGACTTTGTCTAAGTGATATCAAGATTAGGTATCTATATGAATAAGTTTGAGAACTTTAATAATGTTCTCTTTGCTTAATTTTACGACTAAAACCGTTTTGAAGATCTCTTTTCCATGCATTTCAACATTTTAATGCTATCACTTTATTTTACAGGTGTTCAGCTGTAATATTTTGCCTACAAGGGATGAAGGATAACATATTTTTCGCCACGCTACCTCGCATCTTTGAAGGACTATGGTAAAGGTTTACTTTATGAACATCCAAAGGTAATTATCACATTGGTATTTATAAGTAAAAGGAATACATACGTATTTTTCAGGGTTTATTTCAATTTTGCTTATTTATTCTTGGACCAGTAGAGGAAAACTTTGTTCTTATAATAATTTTCCGTTCAATGGTTTTTCTATCACTAGTTTGGTAAACCTCCAGGCATAAAAATACGTTATTCGGATTCTATATAATATTTATTTCTATGTTGTAAATAATATATTTTTTTAGTTATCGTGATGATACCTACTGACAGAAACCGGAAACAGTTTAGTTACCAGCATCTTTTGGTTGATTTCATAGGTGAGATAAACAATCTTGTATATTTTGTATTAATAGTTGTATTTATATAGGTCTTACCTGTCCTCTATATTTGGAGTATAAGTGTGGCCGTCGTCCTCGTCTTCGTCGTTTTGGTAGAATTGTTCCACATCCAAAGGTAAGGCATAAATTGTACGTTACCCAAGATATTAGTCTCATTGTTGGCGAATTAGATATTGTATATACTTGTGTGATAAGGAACTTTACCGATTTGATATAGGGCCAGTAATAGTGCTCTACTAATTTTGTTAGGTGGTATCTGTTCGAATTAGTACAACGTTTATTGTACATGAAGGTATTATAGGTTTATACGTGCCCGACAAGTTCTAATTTTTTTTTTCTGTCGTAGGTATCCAGGCGTACCTTGCACAGAAGTCACCCGTATTTGGTCAGTGGAAGTGGGTACCTGACGTTCGTTTGTATGAAGTACCGCTTTTTCCGTGAATGCTTCCCACGTGACTTTGTAAGTATTGTATACGCCTATGTTAGCCAAAACTAACAGTCAATATTTAATCAACATAGCGCAGGGTGCAGCTGAACCGATTAACCAGCTTTGAGGGGTTATAAAAAATTAACAGATGGTATATGAGAAAAACTGATTGTATTTTAGAATTCAGCAATAAATACAACTTTGTAGTCATTAATTGCGGCTCTCACCAGCTGTGAACTATGTTTAAGCGCTGCCTCCCCCGCACCATACCCCCGAGCAATTACCTCTACAAACTGCTTAATCCGTTCCGCTGCACCCTGTACTTGAATACAACCAATGACATTCTCTATTCCTTTGGAATAAGGTTAAAGTAGTAAATATTAGTTGCACATATGGTAAACTCCTAGTCTTTCTCGAGTACTACTAATAGCTTTATTAGAAGTACTACTCACATTTGTTTTGGTAGGGATAGCATTTATATCCTGATTTTTCGAACTGTGGCGCCTGCACCCGTTTATTCTGTAATAATAGCTCGTACCAGGCCAAAGATATCCCATTTTTGACACCGTGGTTTAACCAACGGACGTTCAAAATCTTACCGTCCTGGATATCTGTGGGGACATAAATGTATGTCTTAATACTAACCGCACGTTGATAGATTGAGACTACATACATACATACATGTGTCACTTATCCATGACAGTTTATAATTAGAATCTAAATATACATTTTTTATTGTCGATATCATTTCGTTACTTTTTAATTCATTCACGTAGCTATAAAGAATTTTTATACTGAAGTCGCAACACACTAGTTGACTGTATCAAGTAAAAACACAGGTCGTGTGTTCCCTGGCCGTCTAGAACAGCAAGATTTTGAACACCTTCTATAATACATTTTTTGTTCATGGCAATTACCTAAACACTGCTGTTCATGGAAAGTGGAAGTGTAATCGGTTTTCCATGAACAAAACGAAGTCTACAATAGTTAAAATGGATACGAGGATATTATTTCTGAAAGCGACTGTACTTATCAAGTTTGTAATAACTTTTGTTGTCATAGGTGCAGAAGCGCACTTTCCATATAGCTAACTGACTGTAAATATATGATAAAATTGATAAATATTATATTTTAATATAATAGTTATCTTGTATGATAGTTTTATACCACAATTAGGTCAATTAAACAAGAGTGATTGAAATAATAGTTATATAACTAGATAAATGTATAAACAAACATTTGTTTCTTCGAAACTATCAACAAAATAGCTAATGACTAGGATTTCTTGATATATGATCTGTACAAAAATATATTATAAATGACTGATTTAATGTACAAACACATACATACATATATGCAAACTGATAACCCGCAAATAAAAAAACCTTAGGTCGAAAAATCTTTGTCGAAACCTTAGATATTCTGTTTAAGGACTAGGAAAAACTCGAATCAAAACCTAGCCAAAGATTTTTTGTTAAGAAATATAAATGTCATTTTAACTTAAAAACTCCACATCGGTTCTGAAATTAATAGGTTTAGTATCTTTCTGTATATTTATCATTTCGTATATTTGCGGCTTTTTTATAATTATTTTCTGTCTTCAGTATAATTATTTTCAAAATGAAAGTAATGCCCCAGATCTCTGTAATGCTTTGTTTGTGGTTATACAACTTCTTGCTATTACAACCTTCTCTTTAAATATTGTTTACTTATTTTAGAATGAGTGTTACTCTGACTATTAGAGGAGTCAAATACCTCATCAACTCTACCCTTTCTTACGGAACGAAAACAATCATGCACATAACGCGTGTAAAAACTTCCAACAGAATTCAGTTTTACCAAATAATTTTGCCCTGTCTTCCATTACCAAGTTTGCAATAACTGCTGATCATAGAGAACCAATTGCAGTACCCATTTTTTTATATAAATCTTATTTTGATATGTAAAATATGTAGAATTTAAACAGCATCGAAGCTGAGATAAATTCCTTTTACGGAAGATCGTCTGCACTAAATCTAAAATAAATAAACAAAATGGAAATAAAGTAGTTTATAAAATACAACGATCGATACAACGACTGTGTATGTTGCATCGGTCAGACAAAACAATATTTAAATAAAAGGTTGTATAACTATAAGTATTCTTTAAATAATGATTTTGGTGCAATGACCGCTGTAACGAAGTATTACAAAGATCTGGGGAATTACTTCGATTTTGAAAACAGTTATATTAAAAACAGAAAATAATTCTAAAAGAAGACTAGTATAGGAAATGATAAATATACACAAAGATTTTCAAACTATTAATTTCAGAACCGATGTTCAGAATTTAACCTTCCTATACTCACACATACGGTCTGTGAGACCGATTTATATAGTATAGTATACGTCTTTCATTTTCACGTGAGTATAGGAAGGTTAAGTAATGTATGTAGTAATTTATTGAAATGACCTTTAGAGTTCTTAACAAGGAAACCTTTGGCTAGATTTTTGATGCGGGTTTTCCTTAGTTTTTGAATAGAATTGTTAAAGTTTTGACTAAGATTTTCTTTTTTGCTGTTTTCATAGTTTGCACATTAAATAAGTTATTTGTAATATAATTTTTTTCGCAGGTCCTATATATCAAGAAATCTTAGTCATTTAGTTATTTTGGTGCTAGTTTCCGAATATTGAAGACGAGTGTTTGTTTATACAGTTATCTAGTTATATGTTCACTGAAGAAGGTGTTCCGGTAACGTTTTTAAGCGTGCTGAGAACGTAACTATTATTTCAATCGGTCTTGTTTAATTGCCTTAAGTGTAGTAGAAAACTATCTTATAAGATTAGTATAATTAAAAAGGTCTGCACATAGAATACAGTGCTGAAATGATCATTTATTATTTCTTCATTTTAAATTCCTATTATGTCAAGTTCAAATACTTCGGCAAGTTGATAGCTTTTCTTTTATTGGACTGTTGCTGGGATGAGGGTGTTATTTGTTGGTAGCTTTGCTTGTTTTGTTTAAGTACCCAATATAATTCTAATGTAATTTTTATATCCAGATGTATTGGAACAACGGGCGGTTGAATCATAGTAGGAACCAAGGACTGAGTCACAACTGGGGCTGATAAAAGGTAATGTATCTAGAAGACATACTAGTAATAAATATTTATTCGAAGTACATGTTTCTTTTGCTATTTTTTTTTTTTTTTTAGGTAAGTGGCATATTCATTAGTTTCCAATGGACTTATACGATGTGTATATTCTTCACCCCCAAAAGATGTCTTAGATGGTCCAGTTGGTTCACGCAGGTAAGTTTTTACATTTCTAAGTTTGGTATTTACCGATATAAAATTATCTGGGGAGGGAATTAGTAGCAGCACCTGTAGTTCGATATTAGTTCTACATATATTTACTTCACTACTTTCGAATGGTCATGACGATCGTTTTCTGAGTCATCATATAATACGAAACACTTCATGTTTTAAGGTTGTAATTGCCTGTTTATACCACATGTTCGTGGACTCGTAGTTTCCTGTATTTCTTCTACTTTTGTTTGGTGGGATTTTCTTGCGTTTTAATATTGAACGCAATAGAGTGAAGGCATCATTGACAAAGATTTCACGAAAATGTTTCGGAATTATCTAGTTATAGGAAGGGCTTCTGATATGGTGATGTACGGTTTTGTTTTACCCGTACCGTCGTATCACTGAACTCTACACTTATTCTTCATATCAACTTTTTGACCTTATTCTATTTAACGTTGTAGGTGGCCCTGCGTTATCATTGTGGAACAATTTTTTTAATTCTGGTTACTTTTCTTGCATTACAGTGAGTCAAATATAGGGACGCATTTCAAGGTTAGGTGCAAAATATAAGTTTCTAAAGTGCAACTCATTTATCTAGTTGTTGTGATCGTGTAAACATCCAGTATATAAGGTTGTAATCTTACCTGGTCGGGAAATAAGAAGTCCTGCTGTTGAAACATATATTGTGCACCTGATCTTTGACGATTTGACTCACTGTACACTGTTCAGTTTGGTTAGCTGATCAGTGTGCACGTCTGAATTGATTGTTTACTTGCGATGTAAAAGTTACGACTCTGTTCAAACTGATATCAAGTTTCTTAACGTGAATATCGGCTCTGGATGCCGTTTATGTTTTGTTTTATTTCTACGATTCTACCGATTCGCGTTTGTAAATAACTTATTTTTTATCGTCATTTATCAGTCCCTAAGAAGGTGTATTATTTTCGTGACGTGTTCTAACCAAATTGCAAATGTTTTCTGCGTTGTCTTTCTACGATGCGAATAGTTTAGTGCTTCGATGTGGTCGTCATGAACTTTCGTTGAATTTTAATGTTCATCATTTGATCGAAAACCAACTGAACGAAAACAAACCAATTTTGACATTGGCGGCTTTGTAACGCCTTGTCGCCCTTTGTTAGTTTACACGAATCTGATGAAAGGTACAGAAAACTGGGTTGGAAATATCTATAATATTCAGCAATGACATCTAAATTAATAATATATTTTGAAGTTGTAAAGTATTGCATTTGAAATCAATTGCTGCTACTATATAATTGCTATAATTCAAGCGTATTTGCTTGTACAAAATTCTGTTTTTTTCTGATTTTTTGCTCTTGTGGAATGTATCCACAAATTAGATGATTGATTACCTGGTTATTATTTTTCCAAATTTATGATCCGTGAATTATATTTTTAGGTTCTAGCTATGTGTATCATTCGTTGCATTGCTGATCTTGTTAATACGCCTATTTTTCGCGATTCTATTAAATTTACGATGTTGCATTAGTTAGAATTTCAGCAGAGGCGAGTTACACTGCACAGTTGTTTATAGTCTTTTGGTAAGCCTAACATTCACTATTGATTACGCAATTGTTGTATCATTGTCTTCTACTACTTGAGATTGATGATGCGATGTTTAAGTCAAAATTTGATACTGGGCGATCTTTCCTTAACTCACCCTTACCGAAAAACTACTTTAATACTAGAAACGCCGCCGTCCTATTTTTGTCCCTATAGTTTAATCGTCTCTCGCTTTTCTTTTTTAGTTACCCGTGAAGTTTTTGGACTTTTAATAATTGTATGTATAATTTTATAAATACATAAAATTATTAAAAGTCGATAAACTTCACGGACCTAAATAAAAAGTGAGAGACGATTAAACTTACGGGTGGGACAAAAATAGGACGGCGGTGCTTCTAGTGTTAAATGCAACATTGTCAGATACTAATTAAATAGTTCTGATATCGCTCTAAATATGGGTTGGCTTATGAAGTATTCAAATGCCACGGTAGTCACTATCAACGATACCAGGTTCGTTCCAACACAGCACAAAATCACTTTGTGAATCGTCGGATATATGGGCAAAGCAAATTTGGAATGCCAAATTTGCTCTGCGCATCTACCTGAAGATCCACAAACTGTTTTGTGTTGCCGGAACAAATCTAATGTTCTATTTCAGCCAAGTGAAAAACTGAAGATACGGTCTGTGTTTTGGTAGTGTGTTTGTGGTGTATTGACATACATTCACGCTGCAGTTAATTTTGGAGTACGTTCTAATGATCTAAATGTGTCCATTTGTGCGTTCGGATTTGTGTAGGCGGTGTCTGACGTCGTCAAGGCACCGCTACCGGGGATGGACAAAATTCGCTGAGCGTTTCTGGTCGTTCTAATGCGGAACCAATGGTTCCCGTGTACTCCGAATGTTTACATTTTGTCGCCTTTGAAATTAAATGATCGTATGTCCGAAGTTGATACTAGAGATGTCGGATTGTTGAAACCGGTAATTGTCCGACAGATTGCATTGAAATTTAACCAGCATTAATACTTAAAACTAGAGGGCGAAACTAGGGTTTTAACTGTTTTTTTGTTTTTTGTTTGTTTACTTTTATAGTCTGGTCGATATCCAGTGTTTGCGTAACTTTAAAACTTGTAGTAAGATAATATATAATAAATAATAAAAAATGAAAAATTACAAAAAAGAGAGTAAACAATAAAAGCAAAAGATGCTATCGTTTGCAAAACAAACGTGCAACTGCAATGGCCTGGGACTAAAATAAGGGTGTCAATATCCCACTTTGTGGCACGTGGGCGTTCTCTGTGTAAAGGCCAATAACGTGAGTAATCTCAATGCGCATGGTTGAATGCCTTAGTTTTAAAGTTATGCGAACGCCGGATATCGACCTGTTTTCTTTTTTTCTCAGATTTTTGTATAAAATTTTTAATTACTTCGAAATTGCTCATTAAAGAATGAATAATAGCTTAATTATATGCCAGCAAAATTAAATTAAGTTATAAATGCTAAGTTCCCCAATATCTTTAGCTGAACGACTTTCATAAAGTACTTATTGCCTCGAAATGATCTGTCGTGCATTGACTAGTCGCTCTGGTTTTTGGTTTTTAAGTAGCACAGTGTATGTCAAAGTGATAATTCATGTCTGAAGTTCTTTACGTAAATATAATTGTAGGCCAAGTTTGAGTTAGGTGGCCACAACGATAAATTAAGATAGTTTTGAGAATACTGACGGAAAAGTAATTCAACAAATTGAAGAAATATCTTAAAGGTAGTTTATAAAAATACTAGAATACGAAAATTTTCAATGGTTTGCAGTGGTTTCAGTCTATTTTCTTTTATAGACATATGTACAAGATGATTATCTATCTCATAATCCCAGGATGTTAGCCAATACCAATTTTACTACTAGGGTATAGATACCAACACAACTGATACTGCACAGGAATACACACGATATTTTATAAATAGATACATCATTGATTTAACGACGTTATGCGTGTGACCATCTAACTCGAACTTACGTTAATTTGAAAATTTCATAAATGAGACAAAGATATAAGGTAATATAATGCCAATTATAAATAATTAATACTATTTTAGTTGAAAACTTTTGAAGAAATGTTCGTATCATGAAAGTAGTAGATCTAAAACGAGAAATAATAAGTCGGTCTGTCATAGATCTATTTCATAGTTAGATGCATATAGATATAATCGAAATAACTATTAATCTGAAATTTAAACCTGCTTGCTAATAAACGCTGCAAATTGTTTCCCAGTAAATTCTGCCAAGTTACGGTGATCTTGCTTTTGTTATCCGTATATAAATAAAACAATTGTCATCAAATCGTTCTAAAAGGCTTTATCCTTCGATGCAAGACTCGCTTAGAATGCGCAGTAATGTTTTGGTTCACGGTAGCAGCCATTTGTGTACGTCAATTAATTTACCACCTTACTATAGAGTAATCTAAATCGAATTATCGATGACCCTTAAAAATAACTATTTCATATTTACCTATTCTTGCTTAACGTAAGGCGAACACTAAGGTTAATACGCAAATTATTTGATAGCATAGTTGGTAGTGGTCATGACTGCCCAACTATTTTTGGTTATAGTTTAGCTACTAGCCTATTTTGGATTGAACTATTCATTAGAATATCAACAAGCGCGCAAATAACAGTACTTATAATTAGGGGTATATAGGATAATCGTGTCGTCCCAATATAGCCTTAACAGTTGAGGCAGCCAATCATTGATTAATATGTACGATTTTGAACTGCTTTGCCACCCGGCAAATGTTTACGCATCGCATCAGTCAGGCGCGTACCGAGATCCGTTGGCTGCTTCAGCTGTTACGGATGCTGGTACGACACGATTATCTTACCCTAATTATAATAATAAGTTTCACTTAGTCCAGCAATTCGTAAGCACTTGGGATATTCTTATTTATATCTCGGTAAATATTGATTTAACAATTAAGCAATTGCGGATGTTTCTAAGAAATGAAAGGAGGATTTTTTCCTAAGTCATAAGAACATTGTTCAGTAATATCCATCTTTCAGGCGGCATCGTCCACGTTCACAAAACTTCTAATTTTACTTCTAGTGCTAAACTTATAATGTAACCTTATTCAGATATCAGCTTTGGATAAACTTTGAGCTGGTTCATCTCGTTTTCTCGAGGATCGTTTTTTGATTAATATTGTTGTAAACAGTCCTTACTTTACAGCCAGTTATTTTTTTACAAACGAATTATTGTAACGTTTCATAGTCGAATCTCCCTGTAAGAACTGAATTTCTTTGAACTCAGTAGAAAAGCGTATATTGAACTGCTACGTAGCTGTTTTACATGAATTTCGATGCATATGTATAATGATGATGAACAGCGCATACTTACCACTTTATGAGCTTGCAATACATTGTTTCCTTCGCGCAAGTAATTAAATAAAATACCTATGACGAAAATGGTCGTTCATTCGTCTTTGCCGAACCACAGCGTGGTACTTATTGGATAAAATATGAATACGAAAATGTAAACAAATTTAACTAACGGCATATTAATGAATTCCGCAATTGCTTGGTTGCAAAACCAATAGATCATATTCAAATTTTGTTAGATGTTGTTGAAAATTAGAAATCACAACTGTCTGCATAATTAAGGAAATTAACTTTCACCTAAGAAATCACATTTCAATTCTGGAATTTTATGATTTTGGTTATTTATTAATAAAGAAAACTGAGGATGCTGTAATGTTAATTAACTTAACATGTTGTATATATCATTCACTAAATAAGTTCGTTTCAAAATTAATACCCATGGAATGATTTTACTAAATACAAATTTCCAACTTTTTAGTTGAAAACACCTTCTCTTGCTAAACATCTCACCGAATAACTCTGTTTATAATTGCAGGTAGAGAAATGTTCGCGCTTTTAATTGAGAAATAAACCGTAACTAATGAACTGGTACTTTCATTAAATTTCGTGTACGCATAATTCGATGATTATTTAATGTTAATAACTCTGCTGGGCGTTAGAAGGGTAAATACTTAAAATTGTTAGGCATGATATTTGTTTTCCATAAAAGACAGAGATGAAACGGGTGCATATAAAAAGTAGTATATTTTAGGAATATGCAAGACTGTATGATGTCATTTGATTGAATAAGGACGTTATTCTAAGTTGACGTCGTTGACTGAGTCGGTTGCATGTATAGTTTTTAACACGATACATGTTGGTTAGTTATAATAGAAACGGCCGGGAACTAGGAAATATTTGAGGAATATGCGAAATTTTTTGAGAACAGAATGCACACGTTCTTCAAAGTAGCAGCCGACTTTCGTCATGCATGAGGTAAAACTCGTACCTCAAGAATTTGAATCAAACAAAAAATTTAGTATGCAAAATTAAGTGACATTTGTTCTTATGTTTTTGTAATTTTCTACGTTGCAACATTCTCTAATAGTGCTTTTGGCATTAGAGACTATTGTGTTGGTTGGTGACATTTTTAAATAGTTTTTTAAAATAAATTATTAAATTCAGATATTGGAGTTTTACATTTTCAATGACGAAAGTTGGCTGGCTATTTGAAAACCCTATGTAGAATTTTGTATACATAATTTAATACCTACTTGTTAATATAAATAAATCTTGGGGGTAAGTAGTTTGTCCCAAAAGTATAATACATATAATTGATGGTCCTATAGTTGTCTCCAAACAATAGTGCAAATAAAAGTTGAACTGAACTAATATTGCAACCACTACTCAATGTCATGAGTCCGGACTATTTTTTTAACAAAACGGCATGATTTCTGCTTGGATATATTATATATTATATTATTAATCCTGCTCATGAAATTGAACTACCTGATTTATTAAAAATTGATACCTTAGTTCATCGCGCGTTATTCTTGAATATCACTATTACGTATCGTAATTTCAAGCTAACTTCTAAATTACATACGTCATTGGAAAACAAAACATGCACATGTCTTATTTTTATTTTTCGTCTTACCTGGTAAGAATCCTCCTCATTGCCTTTAAAAGATGAGAAACTGTTACTTTGATGAGATGTAATTGGTTTCTGTATGTTTATTACGTTATTTATTTCTCTTATTTGATGTAATTTAAGTCTACTGTATCTATGTATCTTTGATGGAAAGCTACACCTCAATGACAACTGTTTGTTTTTGCATAAAATATCGTTTCTTTTTTTGGTAGAAATTTCGAGTCTATAACTTTGTGGGAGTAACTGCAAGATTTCGGTTTAAATTGATAACGTTTGCTACCATCACTATCCTTTGGTGCTTTCGAATATATCCATTCATATTCTTTGTTGTACATAGATTCTACTTTGCCTTTCCTTCATTTTCACTTCAGCCATTCGTCTTACCGCCTCGCTTTTCTGTGTATTGTTAATATCTTAATATCTCCTCTCTACTGCCACTCGCGTTCCCCCATTTATTTTTCGTTCAAACCCCGCCTTGTATTAGTCCTTCATCCTGCTACTTTTTTACGGTGCTGAAAGGGGGATTTATTTCTACTTCCATTTGAAGAAATTGCATCCTGGTATATGCTAGTTACGGCATTTATTTCATACAACCCGAGGAAATCTCCACGATGGGTCGGGTGTGTTAATATAACTTCCTTTCACCATTTCAGTTACTATTTCTTCATTCACACCCGATACATAAGTGCTCTTCTACTATTTTCAATATACGTACATGCATATACTTTTTTTCGACGCTTGTTTAATTTTTTTTTTATCTTTATTTGTTCGATATCGCACTTCCATTATTAACTCATTAGAATACATTTCATATTTTCACGGAAGTTCGACTCTAATATTGTAACTGTACAGGATGCACCTAAAGTCTAAACCTGATCTAGTAATACATATTTCATGGAGACTTTTGTTTGTACGTATTTTGTTTCACATTTTTCGTTAAAAGTAACAGCGTAGTTTGCGTACAATATCACAACTTTGCAGTTGGTAAAACATTTATTGGATACACGTACCTCAATGCAAAGGTGATTCGACATTTTGTTGGAAATAGTTCGGATCTAATGTAGTTACCCTTTTAGAAAGTAAAACCAAATTTATGGCTTTCTATAGCAGCTGACAAAGCGTATCATCCAATTACAATAGATCATCGATTTATATTGGTTTTGATTTAGTAGAAATTTCTGATATTCAAAATGGGTAAAGGTGTTAAGTATGTGACAAGATTTATTTTACAAAACAATTTATTCTCTTCTTTTCTATCTGCGGAAATGCAACCAAGCCACATATTTCGGTATTAGTGAACGCGCTACTAATAGAAAAGTGTCAAAATTTATAATATGTTTGCTGGGGTACCTTTATACCTATTATTCAATAGTTACAAGAGTAATTGCGACGGGATTTTATTCAGAGGTAAACGATTGTTCATTCGAAAATTCTGCACACTCATAAATACAGATAAAGCAATATGACAATTTTGGCTATACATGTAATTACACGTAAGATGTTTTTTTTTTTATAAATAAGTTGAAAATTCGAAGCAATTGTGCCCAGACAATGTTTACAGATTCTTTATTTCTCGAAAGTCATTTTCCGATTGATTAACAATTACGCACCTAACGACATACATAAAAACCAATATTTGCTGCAGTTGTAGGAAACTGTTATATATAGGCATTTTCTATGAACACCCATAAATTTTCTTTAATTTAGTCTGGCGTTTCATTAATAACAACCGTTAACCGATACATAGGCACGATGAATAATAGATAACAATAGTAATAGATAAACTAAAACTTCCTTATCCAAAACTGAAGAAATCAACTGGAGGTGACTGGTAGACATAAATATAGGGGTGGAATAGCATAAAAGGAGGAAAGATGATGAATGGGCAAATGAATAACCTAAAATTTTGAGATAAATTAACTATTTTCGGGACGAAAACTATTTTACGGGATGAAAGGAATTAGTTGTTTTCAAAGTAATATCACATTTTCAAAGATGCAATGGTTGAAGGGGGATCGTGTAGCTTATAACTGTTAAATAGGCAATCTTTATGCCCAAAAATCTAGCTGCCCAAAGAATAATTAATTAATTATATGATGCAATACAATTCGTTTCAGTGTAAATGCAATAATGCTTCTCTAACTTTCTAACCACATATACGAAATGCGAAACAGTTGAAAGTGGCTTCTACACAACACACGCGCACAACAATAACCAATTAAACCTGATGCTAAATGTAGTTGAGAAATTATAGGCAACGTTTTGCGTTACACAAGAACTGTTTCCTATGCATCACAAATGTTGCTGAACATTATTTGTACACCAAAGGTGATAACTTGCTTGGAACAGAGTAAGGGAGTATTATCAATTTCCAACAGGGATTGCGTGTGTATCCGTTATAGTATATGATCCAACCTGAAATATATTAGACATTAATGAAACCAAGCAGTTTTTGTTGTGTTAATGTATTTAATTAAAATGTTAACTCTTGTTCTGGATGCACATATATCTGCGTTTATTCATCTATATAAGATTACTATAGAGTAGAATCAAGAAACCAGCATTGACAGGATTAATTTTCTTGATACAATGCTTTACATAAATCATTTGTTCTTACTCTTAGCTGTTGTATTGTACTAGAAAAGTATATCCGGGTAATATCTAAATCCAAGTAATCTTCGGCACAGCATTAACTTGTATGTAGTTAAATAGTTTGTAAAATAGAAGGAAAAACTTCGCAGTGTTAGCAACTTGTCCTATCTACATATACTCTGAGCTTTCATCGAAACTCCTTTTGTACTACTATCCAATTTATACCGTTTTAATTGACTATCGGTTAGATTTGCTTCTGCATTCTTTGAGAGTTATTCTTACATAGTCATTTTGGAGCTTTCACCGAGTGGGGGACATTTTTTGTACATGAACCACTGATTATTATTATCGCTAGATTACTTTCGCACTTATCTGGTGACGGGCATAAAGTATATTCCAGTTTCTTCATCAATAGCAATGACTTTATTCTGTCTCGTCGTTGCTTGCCACATTCTGGAATTCTATAAACCCTTTTTCTTGACTTCCGATTTACTCGAGTTCATACGCTCATTCCCATGCAAACCCATATGCACATATGACGGTCCGGCTGATGCGTACATTTTCTTAATCTTTAAGGCAGTCATACTGCTTCATGTTAAACGTATATCATTCATAATTGTCATTATTGTACTTCTATTCATACACGATAGAAAACAGCTGTGTGCAGAAAGACTAAGAATTCTTAAGCATTTGCTGTCATTGAACTCCGATATTTCCTAATCTGTCTCAAGTAACAATCTATTTTCTTGTTACATATACTGTATATTACCCGAGAGCTCTGATGCATCTAGTACATGGAATGTAATTTTTAATAACTCAGAGGTACTTCTTGTGTGGAGTTTGAAAATTACTTTACGCCGATGGTTCAAAATTTAGTAGGTATTGTTCGTTTATTTAGAGAAACGTGCAGTGCATTTGTTGTATTTTTTTCTTTTCTGTAACGTACTTAGTTCTGTCCATTTTTAAACTTCATGTTCATTTATGTCCATTTTTAACATATGCTCTTTATTCATTTTAATCATGACGTAATGAAAAAAAAAAGACAACGTGTTAAGTGTATTTAAATGAACGAAGGATACATCTCTATAGTTAGTAGTACTGACGTGTAAATGTATCTCCAGCTTCTGCCGTTGGCAACAATTTAATTAATCTTTGGTTTGTTAGTATAACCTGCGGTGCATTTCATACAGTTTTTTATATTTACTACAAGAAATGAAGTAATGATACCTAAATTTTGCGACAATTAGCATTATGCAACTAAGTTAATCAATGCCATTTCAATATATTACGACTTATTTAGGGCTAATTCTTGATTATTCATATATTATGATTGTTTATTTAATATATCAAATTCATTGCGCCATAATTGTAAACTTTGTTCCTTATCAAAATCGAACCTCACCTAATTCTGGTATATCTTGTTAAGAAACTAATAGACTCAACCACTGTCGGTATGAAAAGTCTCATCTTAGAGATGAGAAATCGTCTGTAACGCGACCGAATTCAAATCAAAATTAACCGTAACTTCCATTCTTTCATTCGAATCTTCGTAAGAGATGGTGTTGAATTTTGAAACACGCTCTTTGAGTATACTTGTGAAAGCCTGCCCTCTTAAAGCAGGAAAAGTACAAAATTATGATTGTAGTCAATAAATACTTATTACACTTTTGTATAGCATCGCCTTTCATTTGGTTTAACCGTCAGAACGTTGGTTCGACTTCGTTGTGATAGTTAAATTGATACTTCCGATAATATACTTTTTTGCTGAAGTAATCAAGCTTCTTACTAGGAAACAAGAATATTTCCTCTCTAGAAATTCAGATCTACTTACCGAAAGTATTGGAGATAAATTGATATTAGCTGCCAGAAGAAATCGAAGAATAAATAATTATCACACTTTAAAGGGCATAATTAAGCTGGAAAGCAAAATAGCACATACAGTTCAACCACCTTCACTTGACGGAAGTCCTTGAAGTACGGACACCAAAGCTAAATATATTTTAAGTATAATATGTTCACTAAAGATTTGTTTGCACATATATACCACTTTTCTATAAGATTGTGTGCCTCAGGTGTGTATGCTAAAAATACAAAATAACGTCTCAACTGGATGGGTGTTTCGATTTGTCCAAACTCGAAGATCATCCCTCAACTACAATTGTGGAACCTCTACACCTATAAATAGGATAACGTATCAAAACTAGGTTTGCCACTTTGTATGTTAGTGTTTAGTCAGAAAATTGTTATCTCTCATTACAGTAGTGTATTTTTTTCTGATGTATTCTTGCTGGACTTGTTCAACAACTCGTCCCAAATGATCTAGGAATGGCATATTGTTTACATGATTTATCACTTGGAAATCCTTCCACAAATAGTTTATGGGTTTTAAGCGTGTTGCTTGTGTCGGTTCAATGCACTACATTAATTTTGTCTTCGCCCCATCGTTTATAATTTTTTGTGTTATGTGGCGGGTTCCATTGCTATATTTTACGATAATGAAAATGACTATTAATTAACATCCTCGCAATAAATCCTACACCATACCGCAACATCGCATACCATACAGTTATATTTCCACCGCTATGTTTAAGTTTCAAATTCCAGCTGAATCACATCCATTATATTTCCTTTCATATGTGCGAAACGTTTCCCTCCAGTAGAATGGAGGTTCCATCAAACGTGCCTTTGCACATTTTAATCGTATCCATCCATTTATATTAAAAACATGTGGTTTTCCCTTTAAAAATACAGTTAGGTAAACCAAGTTAATGTACAGTTGCACCTAATTGAAATATTTGTATTCACTTTATTCCACTTTTGTATTTGCACGATTTGAAAAATTTCATTCGCACTTGCAGTTATTCTTGAATCTTTGCGTTTTTTACCCTTCAAAGCTGTGTGTTAAATTAACAGGTTAAATATTACACTTTGGAGAAGCTTTCTTGGATGCTCTGAGGTTTTTGCTATAGCCGAACTTGCTTTTCCCTTTATTTCTTATAGGAAATAATTCCTCTTTGTTTTGCAGTACGTATGTTGCTTTGGTTTAGCTATAATAAACAATCAAAATCTTTGGCGGGCCTGTGATTTAATAGATTCAGCCTCTTGAAACACCGTTTATAGCCATAAATTACAGCAAACGTTTTACCGCTCTTTTTCAAACATTAATTGCAAACTCTGCAGTTTATACATATATCGACTAATCTTTCAGCGAAACTAATAACGTTTCTATGTTATGGCATAATATGTTTGTTTTAAACTATGTAATGCAGGGAAGACCTGAACCGAAATCGGATCGTGCTACAAGATCAGACTAGATATCTTTTCAATCGCGTTGGGTATCTTGTATTCGTTGTTTAGTTGGCCGCCACTACTATATCCACCTTCACTTCTTTAACTTCATTTTGAATTGCGCTGGTACTTGCGCTTATTTGGTGGTAATAAAAATTACTTTGTTCTACGATTATTGCAAATCGTCGCCTCTAAATAGTGCTATACGCTGAAAAATACGTTTTGCAGTACTATCTAGTTTTTATGTACCTGAAGTAGGAAGAAGAGATTCTATCCACATTTATCTATAAAACAGTAACCTCCTCTGCAGATTTTTCTTCAGGGAACAACTATTTCATTGTCATTACTTCCTCTATTATCAGAGATTTCGCTGCTTTCTGCAGAAAACATTTTCACGCTTATGAGCTTAAAAATTCAAGCTTAGAAGCAGTAGTCGTAACAAGCACATTCTACTACAATTAATGGTAACGAGAAAAAGGCCATGGACTTAAGCCTTCTTGGTCAATCTTACCGAATTAGATTTCAAAAATGTAAATTCATTTATCCCGTTTGCTAAACGATCAGATAAACTGCAGCACTTCACTAAATGTTAAATTCAATCTTTTATGCTGACCATCTATTTTCAATAATTCAAATGCCATATTTCGTTAAAACCTAGGTATATTTATCCTAATGTGTGCTTTATTTGGTTCCTAATGCTATTCCTGTTCAACTAAAATGTAGATACCGCACTATTCATAAACCATGCTATATTGATTATAAATATTCCCGCTATTCCTTATTGAAGTAAAAAAATCGTGGAATATAGATCTTTGTGATGGGACTCATTTATTTATTTGAAACTGTAAGGGGTCGTGCACATATTACGTCAGGCAATTTTTGGCCATTTTTGAATCCTCTCGCCCCTATATCACACTCAAGCGCAAATGCCGGATCCCCTCCCTTCACCAGAACGGGGCTCCGGATGTAAGGGACGCCAAACATGCAAAGAACGCGACGTAACGCGCCCTTCCCCATGTCGCACTTCGACCCAAATGCCCCCTTCCCCCTCCCAAGCGCATGACCTAATATATGCACTATCCTTAAGTACAAAGCTCAATATTTTGCTTTCAATATATGTAACACAATAATGGAAATCCAGCTAATGATTTTATCAAATTTTGCTGAATGTATTATTACTTAATCAACTTCATTGCATTTCGGAGGACTCTGTTATTACTAGATTCCATACTAATTTTAGTATTAAATTGAAAATAAAAGGAACAGCCGCCGACTACGCAAACTATTTCATCGTCAGTAGCATCACCGGGCAATTTGATGTAAGAGATTTACTTCAATTATGTAACGTACTACCTGCGTGTTTTATTCTGGATTGAATTTAGTCTAATGAATATACTGTCCAATAAAAAATCCAATGCAATCCTATTTTTGTCGCTAATTAATGTTTCCAAATATAGCGATTTTGAATTACAAATGGAATCTGTCGCTTATGAAACCATTTAGAGAACATCACTGATGTATGTTTACTAATAAATGTGACACACTTTACTGGAATGGAAGGCTTCTGCTTCTGCGACATTGTACAATATGTTGAGACAGTTATGTTGCTAATGAACGACGTAAACCGTTAGGTATAGTGTTTAATCAGACATTTCGGGAATCGCCTCGGCTATAAACAGTTTCTAATTAAGATGTGAAGAATGTAATCAAGTTATGAACCAATTTATCTGCGACTTTTAGAATTAGCCGTCTATCAAAACAAAAAACTACGTTGGACGTAGACAGAGTAGATTATGCAATACTTGTCACCTAGATGAATGACTTCTTGCTTATTTTGCTCAGTGTTTCGTTACTACTTTTGCCCTTCCCGTCGATAGGCTAACATCCATGCATATTTGCTGCGAATTGGGGAAGAACATATAAGAACATGGTTGCCATATATTCCGCAATTAATCTTCAAGAGGTCGTGAACTTCATAGGAACAGGACGTATTCAATGCCATGTGGTGTCGAAGATTTAGTACATGGAATTTAATCGAAAGTAAAATATATCTGCTAATATCTTCTCCTGGGCTATAGAAACGTAGTTAATGATAAGTTACAATATCTCTGATGCCGGCTAGTACGAATTTCAAATTGATCTTGTAGGTACAGCGATTCTATCATCTCCAGTGATGGGTACAATGCCATTTAGCATATCGTCGAAATTCTAGAGCAAAATCGAAAATTTTGTGTTTTTGGAAGAACAACTAGCCGGTCGCCGTGAATTTCCAACTCATAATTATATTTCTTTAATGTTAATTGACTATTACCTCAAAGCATGTATTTGAAGTACTTGTGCGATCGATTTCCATTACAGTAGATTTTGTACATAGATACAGTGTTAATATTCAATCAGATTGAAAGGATCCAAAATTGATTACTCATTCGATTATGTTTCAACATGATATTAACATTCGAAGCTTTGATTTAGTCTGGAAACTATGTCATAATGAAAGAATTTGCTACAATGAATCAAAATGGTGAACTAGGTTTTTATTGACAAACGAGAGACTGTACCAGTTCGGTTAATAATGCGATTTAACCGAAATTCAACCGAGAAGTGAGAAACGATCTAAAGCCCCGAAACATCGGCTGCGTGAAATCCATCTTTAATTACGTCGAAGATTCAAATTGCGTTTCAAAATCATATTAGAAATGTGACAGATGTAACTGACGAATGAACTGGAGGCATCATTATCTTCGTTTTGCTTACTTCGCATGTAAGATGTATAATACAAAGTCGTTAGTAATTGTTTGATCGAGTTAAGAGAATCCATATTGTTAAGAGTGGAGGTACATACATATCACCTTTTAAGAAAATACCATGTTTATCCCCCAACTGTATCGGGAACTACTTTTTAAATGTTATACCAAATGTTACATCAATGTTTATTGGCTCATGAGGTGTCCTGCAAGCGAACATGTAAGCAATATGCATGTTTTAACTAGAAATGAAGTTGAATTGAACTTACCACCGGATCTAAGCATTTTCCCGGTGTTTGATTTAACAATGCCCGAAAGCAAGTGTTATATTTGATACTAGTTTGGATGGAATTATGGGTCACACTACGCTTCTGTTATATAGTATATCCTTATAAATCGCTGGCATTGCTGTCTCCAAATCCAAAGTTTTTGAAAAGGGATTCTTCTGCCATCTTTATCTCCTCTATCATCCAAGTTTTGTTGTTAATGGAATAAGAAACATGTATGGAGAAAATTTGGTGTACTACGTACAAGTTTTGTCTAAGAATGAAGCCATACCGTGTTTATACCAGATTGGGTTTTTGTTTTCACCAATTCTCAAAGTACTTGATATACCAGGGGCGGACAAATTAGAAGTGTGCGCATTATTAGGACATCTTTATTATTGTGTTATGTATGGATGGATAGAAAGTGTTTAGTTTTTCGTCAAAGGGTTAATGAACGCGGCGTACCTTAAAATCACGGATCGTCGCGTTCTAAAAGTCTAATGGTTATTGCTTCAAAATCACATTATTCTAGTTGTAACACGGTAGTGTCTATTAGTAATTTTTAATTGGTAGCAAGAATTTACAAACACTACACTCTTTAGATATCCGTCATTATAAGGTTTGCTAACAGCTTATGGGTATATCTCGTTAGTTACTTGTAATGAGGAAAATACATACATTGCAATTGTTAAAAAAATGTAAAGAAAAAGTAAAACAGTGATCTGAAAAAAAAAAAGAAAAAGAATATAAACTGAGACGAAATGCAAAAAAGAAAAATGAGAAAAAAAAAGAGAAAAAGATTGACTGGAAAAGATAACGTACAATAAAAAGATGAAACATAAATTTAAAAAAATCAAACAATTTAAAAAAGAATTAGAAAAAATACAAATATCATGAGAAAACAAAAAATTAAAAAAGGATGAGGAAAAAAAAATAAAAATAAACAATAAAAAAATAAGTTAGAAAGAAGGAAATGTATTTCGTAAGATATATTAGGACAACAAACTTTTATACATTATGCATACGTCGTCAAACTACATGCATTTATTTACGTATTTTAGCACATGTTAGGAATAGCAAAATGTCGATTTACAAGTGAATTTTGTAAACTTCAGCATTTCTTCTATTCCAATTTTTTGTAACCTTTATTGCAAGATGTTCAGTAGAATTGTAGCTAGATTTTGTACTTGTATTCTAAAAGACAACGCATTAAGTACGCTACGTAATAACTGACCCGTGCACCTTTTTATAAAATCCAATCAAGGGATAATGATGTAAGTTAGGTAGGTCAATAGCAACAATTTAGTCAGTTGTTATTTAATGCGTAACTGATTGTGTCGTTATACTCATAGTAAAATTTGGGTAATTCTGTAAACTCTTTGAGTAATTTTCTATAGACCCATGTTTTTCATGCACATTTAATAGCAGATATGGAATTTGTACTTTTGTTGCAAAATGATCTGAATTCAGGTTGACGTAACATGTCATTGTTCGATAATCACAAACAATACTCGTTAACGGGACGAAAATTACGTAGTAAATAGACATCTCCAGATTACCTCAAACGAAAATTTTGCAATGAACTGTATTTGCTTCCAATGAGTAGGTTAATACCATATGTACAAATGCAATGAAGAGAAAGCATTATATCCGCGAATATTTTGGTACAAAAGTAGTGTTCTCCTTGCAACTTATTTTAAACTGAGTAAATTAAATGTGAACAGATTTAGTATAGCACCTCTTGCAGTGAGGGCCTAATGAAGGGTAAATACTGTGTAACTACTGCCCGGGGCAATTAACTCCTTCAGATTAACGCCTGCTTACCTCACTCTTATAAACATAATTAGCTGCTCACTACTCAGTTTAAGATAAGTTGGAACGGGCTGCATACATTATGGTTAGTGTCCACTTTAACGAGGAGGATAAATCCAGTAAATACTAAACTGTTGCTTTGTTTGGTTATTTGTTAATTTATTGGAAATCTATATGTAATTTAGGAGTGTAAATTTAATACTACAAAAGCTGTCTGAGCTCAATATGTAGATATGAAATTAATAGTTGACATGCTGTAACACTTAATATTAAATTACATAAATAACAGGAGCAATGGATTTGAATTGGAAACTGTTTCTAAAGTAGCTAATCTTACCTTTAAATTTCATTAGTGGAACGGGGAAAATCATTGTTTTTAACTTCGTATCTACGTATCGATCATGATCAACTGCATTATATTGTTACATTGCCAAAATGTTTAGCTATTAAATTTTTTCCCATTCAAATTTCAGTGATTTGAGCTTATTGTTTACCATGCCGAAATAATTTCGAATCGTTTGAAAATGATGGAATGCGTTAAAGGTAATTTTATGAAACTTCAACACCAAAGGTCAAGCATATGGAACGAAATAATTTGCGTGAGAATATAACCTATGCTACTCTGGCATGTTGAAAGCAGTTGGTTTTACATTTGGAATGGTCAATATCACTAATAGTTTAATTTTTATTTGCTATTTGATTGAGGTATCAATGTTTTATAGAGTATTTCCATAATTACTAGTGACAATAAATAATATAATTAATTCGACCGAACATCTAAAAGGGGGCTATGGCAATGAGTCAAATTGTATATAGAATATCCGACTTTTAACCTCTTTATTGGAGTATTTCTGGCAGACTCTTCCCCACACTGAACTCTTTTCATCTTGCGTTGTAGTTATGTCAGATGTTCATTGAAGAACTTGTTAATAAGAATTAAGATGTATGTTTCCTCTGTGGGTTATTCACCCGTAAGAAATTCTCAATATTAAAATGATTCACTATCTAATAAGATGTTTTATGTAAACTAAAATACTTCCATTGACTTCAAACGCCGGCTATTTAGTACAAATCGCGAATACAAGTTTTAAAATTCAGGACCTACCAAAGAGTAAATTTGAATTGTATTTACTCTCTTAATTCAGTAATTTCTTCTTGATTTTAAGCTATAACTTGATACAAAACTAATGATTTCATACATACGATTTCTTCTCTTATAGAGTCTGTTTTGAATTTTACCAGTTTTGCAAAGCATATGTTCACTTCAAATTTACGGGAAGCGTATGAAAAGTATTGGAATAACACATTTACCTGATTAATTATAGCTTAGAATTTCGAAAGTCGACGTTTCTGTTACTTCATTTCTTGTACACCTGATTGCTTATCAAAAATTAATGTTACATATATCACACAGATGTACTAACAAACCCTGCATTGTTTTCGTTTTCCTTTGTATACAATCTAAATTAAGAAAGTTTTAGATTTTATTAAATAATGTGCTTTCTATATGCCAGGAGATAATTATACTTAGAAAATTATTATAATTTAATAATGACGGTGCATTAGGAAGCATTTGGTCGAAGCTGTTTTAGATAATATGATCGGAGAGAATATTTAAGTATTGAAATTAAAGAGTTTGTCTCATTTGTATTGGTTTTCATAATGCCTAATATTTATTTATTTAATGAAAGGGATGTTTGGATAAAAAACAGCATCAGAGGTCGTATACATTTTACATTTCCGTGCACAATACTTTTATTAGTGTTGTCGTCGTAATTCTGGGTAATACTACTATTATTTATTTTCGGTTTATCAGTAAAGGGGTTTTCATCTTTGCTTTGTCGATAAAATTCTGTACTACAATGGTTTGGAGTAAGCACAGTTGAGTACGAACAAGATAGTTTACTTCACGTATTTTCTAATGAAAATGCGTAGGGTTTATGTTGAATAGAAAAAATTATTGCAACGATCATCATCTATTTTTACTAATTACACCTTACCTAACCCATACACAATTTGCGTTTCCAAATTGTAATTAGGAACGGTTTTGTATTTGAATCAATGGTACTCGACTACCAATGCCATTGATTATCAAATATTACTGAGTAGTTGAAGAGGATTAAAAAAGCGAAGTTTGAACTGCTTGAAGAAGTTAATGTCCCTTTACAACATAATTTTAAGGGATTATGAATTTTATCCTGGTCAGTATTTTAAAAAATATGGCTATCTTTGCATTGCTGTTTTTATTTGAAAATCTTGGCGACAATTCCGGAATTGTCAATGAAGATTAAGCGAGTAACTCGCCTATTGTAAAATGTTTAAAGTCTTACTTCCGTTTGTGTGGGTATATTCATGGAGCATTATCATTTTTAATTTGTATTTGCTCTGTCTCGGTGTAACTGTTGTAGAAGCATTCATTATCTTTCCTCTATTTTAATAGTTCAGTCACAGCAATAAATGTTGATGTAAAAATTACATTCCATATTTCGTATTTAATTTTGCATATAAATATAAAATTTACCCTGCTTATGAATCAACTCTATTAAACTTTCCTTCTATAGTATATAAAATATTTCAAACTTCGTTTTGTTAGAATTTCGTTAGAATTATGAAAGTCAGTACATTTGCGGTAATGTGACCACAAAAAACAACCGCTGTTCAAATTACTGCATATGAATGATAATTATCAAACGAACCTACAAAACATGCAAAATAATATATAGAAATAAGTGTTCCTTAGAAGTCTATATCTAAAAGATTGTTCACATTTCTGGATAATATTGCTAGCGCTTATTCGTACTATCATGAGATTCATGTCTAGTCAATATATACCAATTTGTGCTATAGCCTTATCATTATTGAAAGAGCTAATCCAAAGTTAGAATTATGTGTGTTGCCAAATAAAATATATCTATACAGGAAGCAATTATTTATTACTATCTAACTATATGCCACATGTATCATTCTTCAATTGTAAAAATTGTAAAATGTGTTAGACAGTGAAAGAATATGATCTTTACTTGATATTTTATAAGTGAAGTACCTATTCGATGATACAAAGTTTATCATATCGAAATGATATATGTATATGGAGATAAATAGATTTTTCCTCTTGTCGTTTGCTAATAAGGAACAATCGTTATCTTATATAGTACTTTTTTATTTAAATTATTTCATTTAAATCTTTCTAAATTAATAAATATTGTAGATAATCCTTCGAGAATGAAGGGTTTGACCAAGAAATGTAGCAATTCCTTTTGTATTTGATACTCACAAAAGAAAAATTGCCTAGGTAGGTATATGTATCACTCAGGTGTAAGCTAATAATTTACTCCTGGTAAGGTTGCGTTCCCTTTATTTTTTCACATCAGTTAAGTGCTTCGTACTTGCTTTTAAAAATCTTCCTTCAACCCTATTTAATATATTTTCATACGTTTTTGCAACCGAAGCAACGTGGCAAAACTTGTCTATTATCAATTACAGTCTTCAAATGAAAATGGAAGTGGTCTTCTACTGGTACCCTGGGAGATATGAATTATTCCTTAGATTTACGTTCGTTGCGAACTAATATATACCTTATCATTACTTTTAACTGGAAGTAATTAATTTCTTGAAGATACGACCACCAACTTTTAGTAAGATACGTTTCATACTAGACGTTTAATGTACAGATGTCCTCATTTTAGATTACCCTGTTAATTTTTGCTTATTTTAATATGAAATTGCTTCAATTGGCTAAAATAAGAAAATTCTCCTTACTTTAAGCAATTTCTTTTTAGTTTAGGGAACGCACTTGTAACAAAAAAATAATGTTTAGCTTGAAATTTACCTGTTATAGACGACAGCAAACCCGTACTTTGGTTTATGTTTATATTCACTGTTTACCGATGTGTGCTATAGAATAGCAGCCTTAAACGAATTGATAGATTTCAGTTGCACATATTCTTATGGAAGATAACAAAAATTTCATAGCTTCTTAATTTTGTTCGATTTTTTTCTGTTGGAATTTGGTTCTGTAATATACCTCAGAATAGGTAGTTTTGCTATATTTAATCCATGGCTGTTAATGCAGTTCAATAAAGTTTATTTGTATTCACATTCCCACAAAATGTAATTGAAGTTATCAAAATTGGGAGGATCTCCGTAGACGCGTTACGCTGTTACTCAAAGTTCTCCATGTTTCAGCAACGTACTGTTGCGATCAATTTCTTTTTAGTTTCAGTCGCCTTTAGTGAAACACCCGTCAAAAGTTGCACTATTCCTAGCCACTAATTTAATTTATTTGCACATTTTCGTGTCGCTGTTGGATGAACCATTTTTACCAAAATTTCTAGCTTTCTTTCAAAATTTATACAGACTACTCAACTTTGTTTGACCATTTGTTTACCTAAATAAAGTTGCAGTAGATATCGTCACCGTCGCAATCATCTTTGCTCTGAAGAAAATGATTCAGTTTATTTCATGTATCATTTTGCTATGCAGAATTGTTTGTCATATCGCATCCAATTCTCAGAAGTAGAGTACTGTTTACAAATATTTACAATACTTGTATCAAAAAAATGATTTCCATCCTTCATGTTTTATTGATCACTTTACTCATTATTAAATTTAGATCTATTAATTCATGTAACCTCTGCCTTTCGTAACACCTAATACACTTTCTACAAATGAAAACGCCTTATGTCAAATATGAAAGAAATACATGCTATGTACATTTTATTGATGATAGTGCAATATAGGTAGTGATCATAACCATACCTGCTTCATACTTATTTGCAGGGTTAATCGTTACATATATTGAAGTATAAAGTTGTCGTTGCCGTATGTTTTTGCTAAACGCCGTGACACGATATCATGGTTAGTCAATCGTGGTGACTGGATAGGGTTACGTTGAAGCCTCCAACCAATCGTAGCCCCTTCATTCTCAATTTGGATATTACAGAAAACAATTGGCGAACTTGTCCACCACTGCTTAGACAACCATATAATGTAATTGATAATATATGAAATATTCTGGTTTCAAGTCCATGGAAGAAAGGGAACTGCGTGTCATTGCAGCACCTCACGTACCTAATTTATGACAGTTTCTTTTTCTGGCCAGTTACTACTAGAATATGTCAAAATAGCTTTCCACACCATAGTCTCCATTATAAACATCATAAAGTATAGAATATATGCTATTACTTAGTTTCTCTCTCGGCGTTTTCTACATATTCTGATTTCACGATCATGTCATGAAAGGCGATTTATTACTCAACTTAATACACTTCCATTTGCTTTATCATCGTTGTCTTTCTTGACGGAGTGTTGACATTTTGTGCCTATTGTAGTATGTATTTTAGTTAATTTTATAGAAAGCAAAATTTATTACAAATAATAATTTATAAAATTTTAGTATTATATTAACAAAATAATGAACAATATAATCAAAATATATTACCTAATGTGTGTATCAGTGTAATTTGTTTTCTAATTCTTAACTTCTCCCTTTGTCTTGAATTCTTTCTTCACTTCTTTTCTTTGGTCTTTTCCTTTTATTGTACTTCTCTTTTCTTTGGTCTGTTCGTCGTTTGTAAACAACTTCTTTTGATGTGGTCTGCTTCTTTTCAACCCTGGTATTTTATATAACTTTTTATCTGACTTTTTCGTCGACCATCCTATTCCGTCGTTCATAAACAAACTCATTTCTTTTATTTTTCGGTACGTCGTTATAGCAATTTGGAATTCTAGATTTTAAAATGCTTAAAGTATATGTGTGTCGATATATTTACAACGCTTTTCTATTTCTTAAAAATGCTTTCTATAAAATTTACATCTTTTTATTGATAATTTTACTAATGGAGTATTACCATACTACAATTATACTACCGCCCCCTTAACAAATTTTTTGTTACTTGTAACAAAAAATTTTACTATCATTTAAGAAATGCAGGTTTTATTTATGTAAATGAAACTAGAAGATAATCATTAAAAGAAATTAGTGTCTTATTGTAGATTAACAATTGGTAAGTATAAAATGGTACTGACGAAGAGAACAGTTTTAAATAAATTTATTTATTGTTTTATTTAACTAATATATTTAATTTTAAATCGTTTTAATAGGAAACGTATTTAATTAACTTTATATGAATAAATATTCTCTACATTGTAAATGCCTTTTACGATATCAGTTCTTGGTAAATTTGGTGTACATTGAGGATGCACAACAATTTGGCATTCGTTGCAGAGACTGGCTATGGGCCTAGCGGAAATTGATCTTTGCAATTAGCACATCTTAATGGTTTGGTACTTATCCCGGGATCGAACTTGTGCGGTATATTGTAATGTATTCTTTGAATGAAACTCTGCCGAAATAAATCGTTCTTCTCAGGAGATTGTGTGATTTGTTCTAACAGCCTCATATGATCCTTGATATTTCCTGTGGTATTAGTTCTTTCCAAATTATCTGAACAGAATTGCGATTTCAAATTTACTATCTCTTGTCTTAAGCTCCTTCTAAGTTCCCTTTCTTTATTCATTTGGTACTCTAAATCTTTATAGTTAAGCACAACAGATAAGGGTGGGTGATTCTCCTTTTCCGAATTCCCAAGTATTTTATCTGTTATAGCTTTTTCTTTTCTTCTTCCATTTGGAGTTTTATTTGAGGAAAATCAATTAATTTAGTTTGATGTTGAATTGTTCATTCGGTTTCAAGTTCCCTTTCCTTCTGGTACGCGTCTTTTTGCAATAACCTGTCATTACCTTGATTAACTTGTTCAAACAAAGCTATATTTAAACTCGTAGATTCATTTAAATTTTGACATAACTTAAAGTTCGATTCATTGACACCTTTCAAATGTGTTAATTGCAACGGATTCTCTTCCTTTAATGCCCTATTTTCAGATAAATCAGTGGCAATAGTTACCAATTCTTTTAATTCAGATATATTTCTCTTTGTACATTCCTTTTTTCTTCTATTTTCATTCTCATATGTAATCTCGATATCTTCTAATCTTACATTTATTTCATTAGATTTACTTGTACTCTCTACTTGTTTGTTCAGACTGTGCCCCAGACCATTAATAGCGCATGATAACTTATTTAACGAAGACATTAGTTTTCCTAACGCCCTTTCTATTTCCCCCTGCTCTGTGTCATCTTGACGTTTGTTTGACATTTTAAAATTCTAAATTTGTGTATAATACAATGAAATGAAATTAAATCAATTTAAAAACTAACTTTAGGTTCGCCAATGAAATGAATGAATTTAGGTTCGTCCCACGTTCCGTGCGCCAAAAATTGTAGTATGTATTTTAGTTAATTTTATAGAAAGCAAAATTTATTACAAATAATAATTTATCTTATATGATAGAGATCTACCACTAATAGGTCAATAAAACAAGGCTGGTTTGAGCGATAGTTTCATTTTCACTGACGAAGGTGTTCCGAAAACGTTTGTAAACGTTCTGAAAATATAACTATCGCTCAAACCAGCCTTGTTTTATTGACCTATTAGTGGTAGATCTCTATCATATAAGATAAGTATAAAAAGGTCACGAAATATATATATATATATACATTTAATAATAATTTATAAAATTTTAGTATTATATTAACAAAATAATGAACAATATAATCAAAATATATTACCTAATGTGTGTATCAGTGTAATTTGTTTTCTAATTCTTAACTTCTCCCTCCCTCTTGAATTCTTTCTTCACTTCTTTTCCTTGGTCTTTTCCTTTTATTGTACTTCTTTTTCTTTGGTCTGTTCGTCGTTTGTAAACAACAACTTCTTTTGATGTGGTCTGCTTCTTTTCAACCCTGGTATTTTATATAACTTTTTATCTGACTTTTTCGTCGACCATCCTATTCCGTCGTTCATACACAGACTCATTTCTTTTATTTTTCGTACGTCGTTATAGCAATTTAGAATTCTAGATTTTGAAATGCTTAAAGTGTATGTGTGTGGATATATTTACAACGCCTTTCTATTTCTTAAAAAATGCTTTCTATAAAATTTACATTTTTATTGATAATTTTACTAATGGAGTATTACCATACTACACTATGCTGTTGTTTAAGAGGTAACTTTAACTGTGGATGGTAATTGGTAAAATTTGGGCTATTGGGTTCTACATTGCATGCAATGTGATTCGGTCCCTCGTTTTCCAGCACACAATCGTGAGTGGTGCTATTTAGTGATGCTCCGGAACCCCGCTTTCATAACGATTCATGCGTTCCAACATCATCACACAGACAAATAATTATGAGTAAGCTTGTGGTCCACTTTGGTAAAACAAACAGTTTCTCCGGGTAACCCTACAACATAATTCAAATGGCAGTTGTTAATAGTGTGCTGCATGCAATTTAACAATTGGATAAGTTCAGACAAACTGAATGTGATAAAAAAACGATATCTGTTTGGGCACAATTAAGAAAACACTGTTTTTTTTTGATGTGATATTAGCGGACTCCGTTCAATGTCATAGTTCCAAGAAATCTTATGCGAAATTTCACAAAAATCTTCAAGTTCTTAAAGGTGGTACAGTTTCATTTGCACATCGTGTGGTTGCTAAACATGCTGAACCCTGAAATTAGAAAAAGGTTTGAAATTTTGTATACAAGTAGTCCTCACTTAAGGCTGTTGGAAGCAGTTTTGTTTAGCTGCTTAATCACTTTTTAAGAGGGCAAAACAACATCTCAAAGTTTGCTTTATTTTCAGTTTCTAGACAGTAAGCGGGTACTGCTTGGAATAACAAAATTATGTCGCACAATATTCAATTGTTCGAATTTTATTACACATGTAAAAATGCGATCGTATCTCCATTTAAAGAATGTAATAGTGCTCTCCGTCACTTCACGTATGAACTTCGACAAAGCCTAACCTATTCAGGTATTTCAACATATATCATGGCTATCATATTGGAGCACATCGCAGGGGGCCAACAGTGAAACTTCGACAAGACTTGCGTCAAAGTGATAGATTTTTGATAGCCATGGCCTGACATGTGAATACATTGTGGCTATCATATTTGATAGCCACTGCCAACTGCAACGAAAACATCACTGGTTATAAAATATGATAGCCATGGCAGTCAATGTGTTAACTAAAATATAGCTTTACATTTTTTAAATAATTTTACTAGCTTCTGATGTAAGCAGACCCTTCTGAACTCACTTTATATCCATAACAAATTTCTCTATCTAAATTAAACAGTGATCTAAAATTAACATAGATTAGTCTTCCATTACTAATTTTACTTTCTACCTAATATTTTGGAATAAAATATTCGAATTCATAAAATTCCAGATTAAGCTCTAAATATCCATATTTAATAAATCCTCAGTAAGTACTACGTAATTATCTAATGATCGATTTGCAAAGAGTCACAAAAATTTGCTTGTTGGAAACTATTTTGACACATTGAATTCCACATTTATGCGGTTTAAATCTCTACAATTAATTCTTTTTAATATGAAACTACATATTTATACTACATATGTATAACTGTTATGATTTAGGTATTCCACATCACACATCACACACCACACACAGCTGTAACGATTAATGCTAGATTTCTGTATATTATTACACTAAAGAACTTACTTTACATGAAAAATAGTTAATGTTGAAATTCGAAATTCGCCAAATGTGTATTGGTATATGGTTTAATAGGTCTTGAAATTGGGAATTTATTTGGAATTCCGTTCTCAAAATATTTAACTGTTCGGACAATTATTACTGCCATTAGAACAAAATTGTTAGTCTTAGCTGGTCTGTGGAAGAACTAAAACGAAATCGGGATGTAGATAAACTTACTGTGGTGTATCTTTCGTTTCTAGTACTATATGTTTCAGCTTGGCAGGAATATTAATGCATTATAAAATATCTCTAAGAGTTCCGAAGTTTAGTAAATTGCATGTATGAATATATGTACGTATTTCGGTGATTATAAAGCGTTCGCTTCGGGTTCTAGTATTAAATTAGTGAATCAGTAGTTTCGTGGGTGATTAGTCAATATCGATATTAATATTGCATTACTTAAACTGTCAATGTTCTGCTTTTCTTGTCTAGGTTAGCTTATATTCAAATATTAATAGTACACTTTAGTTGGTATTTACGTACATACATTGTTATCGCTATCTAGATATTAATAAGTAATTTCATTTTAAAAATGTAAAGTTTAGTCTTAAAACTTCGAAATTGAATTTCTTCCAGTGAAGTTGGTAGACCCACCAAAATAATTCGAAATACCATAATGGGGTATATGCAGTGTTTTTATGCTAAGCGTTCTACAATATTAACAAAACCGTTCCTATGTGTGAATTTCTTCTGTTTGTTTCACAACGCAATATCTTTGTCCATATCATTTCATATGCCATCTGCCTCCTCTATTGTGCAGCGTTTGATGCCAGTTCTTACCTAAATCGTATCGCTGTATTTTCTTTGGTGTAACGAGGTTAAGAGGTTTGGAGGTTAAGGATTAGTAAGAATAGAGCCGCGTTTTGTCATAGTTCCTTCAATTTCTTGCCATTCTGAACCATATTCACCGTGTTTTTCGTTGGTTTCCCTGTCGTCCACCTCCCGCGCTATTCTTCCAGCTCTTGGGACTTCACAGATCTCTCCCCTTTCATTTTGTCTTCTACGGTTATTGTAGTCGGAATTGTGTTTAACTTATCTGGGTACACTCCATTTCCAATCAGATACGTAGGTCTTATTCTGTATTCTTCTCAGGAATGCCATTTCTGCTCAACTACTTCATTTGTTCGTTTAGTTGTGTTCTACATCGACATGTGATAGTTCTGGGCTTCACCACCTTCTGAACTGTATTGGTTAAGTTTAATATCGAGAGTATCTCTTTGTTTCGTAGGAATATGTATGTTATTGTACAGTCTGCCTATTGCTTCAATTTTCCTTAATTTCATCATCCATATTCTCTTTCCTTCTGGATACCCCTGGATACTAAAACCTATTCCAGCTTTAAGCGTGTTATTTACATTGTTGCTATTTTTGTTGATGTTGTTCCACATTCACTACCGTATTGATGTTTTCTAGCCGTTCATTTATTCTAACAAAACTTGTTTATAGATCTTTCTCTGTTTCTCTAAATTTAGCGGTGTCGTCCGCATCATCATCAGTTCCGATATCTTTACAATATTAAGTTTCTTCTAACCTATGTGGAGCTACTTCGCTTTATTTCTATATTCTTTCACTGCTTCATCCACCTCTATATTGAAAAGGATGGCACTTAGTATACGTACTTGCTTTAGTCCAGTTACTTGCACAATACATCTAAGTTTTGGTTTCTAGTTATGACGTAATTTAGTTATTTATCTTACGTAAACTTTATTTATGCTATTTTACCGTTTGTTCTGATTCTCTATTTTTCAATATTCTCCAGACACCGGCACCGGCTGGTTTTCAAACGTTCTTCTACTACTTGCCTGAAAATGGGAAGTTGGTTCTATTTTTCTTATTTTTTCCTAAACATGTTCAATTTATTTAAATATTTTTCTAGTCTGCCTCCCTCTAATTATTACGTGCGTATTGTCTCCCTTAATAAATTGGTGTGATAATTGCTGTGCTTCAGAGTATTAGTAGTACTCCTATTATTTAGTGTGGCTTCTCTTCCCCTGTTTGATTCTCTATAGCAATTCTTCCTGGCCCTCCCTAGTTCTGCGCTTCCCGTTTCTTCTATTTTAGTCCGGTTTTGTCCTTTTAGTAATTGGGACTTCCCTCCTCTTTCTGTACCTTCACAAGTGCCTGGTAATATTTTTTCCACTTCTGCATTGTGCAGTTTTCCACATTCAGCAACTGTCCTTATTTGTATATCATGTGCTTAAGCACAGTGACTTGTGTGTTTCTCATTTGTATTTCTTAAACTTTACCCTTTGGATATTTAGGTGTAAAATTCGGAGCAACCGAGCCGTGTACTTATCTATAACGTATCTCGGGTGTAATTTCTGCTTTTCATTATTATTTCTAGCTAACTTTTTGTTTGAATTCTCTTCACTTTTTCTTTGCTTCCCTCTCGCCATAAATCCAGATCTTTTTTATTCACGTGCGTACGGACTGGACAAGCAAAGGATTACAGTGAAATTTATAATTTAACTGTCGTACTCTTTGCTTCGTTTGTACACGAACATTTGATATCGTTCGCTAATTGTGACAGAGCACGTCGTTAGTGTCACTCGAATACTCTTGCATTTGTAGAAGTTCAATGCGATTGCGAACATCTAAACATTTGCAGTAATAATTGTATTATTTGTTGTTTTGCTACGGTTGTAGATAAACATACTCCTATTAACTCATTTTGAAACCAAACATTATTTCTTTATCCATATGAGTTTGCCAGTTAATGGACGAATATGTACAGAGACTTCCCTTCTGCTACCCTCAAAATAATCACTACAAACCAGATCCAACAAGCAATCATTGTTGAACGCGAATTTAAAGAAACGGTTAATTGTAGCACTGATTTTTGTTATACCGACAAATTAAAGTCGGCACATATTCGTATTAGTTTATTTTCCGACTGACTTCATTTACATTCGTTGGACTTGCGTGCGTTCGCTTTCGCATGTCCAGTCTGTACGCGTTACTGAAATTCCAACGTTCAATTTGGATTATCATATGCAGCAAACGCTCGATAACGTAAATACCCGATATTGGGAACATTGCGCTAATTTGAACACAAAATTTGTAGTATAGGATTATACGGAACTCTCGATCAAGTAAAAGCATTCTAAGTTCGATAACTCGATAACCTAAGCAGATTTACGAAGATCGAATTTAATCCGGACGGATCATGTGTCTTATACGACGTTTTCGCAATTTCCGATCGTCTACGAATAATTTCGAGCGTTACAAGTACTTTACAAGTTGTCTATGCAAAGTCTAAATAGTTTGTTCAATTTCCGAGTTATCCAGTTATGTAGGGGAGCCTCCGAATTATGTAGAATAAATCCATATTTGAACTCTATTGTACACAGCTTTGATTTTGTAAAAATAGTCTTAATTACAACTTCGTTGACTGAGGTTCGTTCTTTAATACACGATTATACAACGCTATTTTGATTTATTGTTATCCTTAGTGTTTTATTTTGGCGTATCAAAGGTTTCTTTTAATAATGTGCTTCTTAATAATCACATTCGCTAAGGCAAACATTTCCTTAATGTGAAATACCCTTGGTCTGAATTAGTTCACGTTATTGAGCGTTTGCTGTACATATAAACATCTATTCTCGAAGATTACAGTAAAATCTCGATTATCTGTACCTCAAATATCCGGAACTTTAATGACTCGGGATTCTGGGCTTTCTTTATCACTACAAGGCCCGGTCCCAACTGACCCGGATAATCGAGATTATATTGTATTATTATACATGATGCTGTGTTGATATGTTGATAATGAAAAAGCACACTGGAATAGTTTCAACTAAGGCCTGATGCTTATGGTAATTCTCATTAAAGTTGACCATCGACTTTATTATCCGTATTAGCTTGGAGCAATACACCAATAGATCCGCTAGATATTAGTACAGCCGGAATTCCTAGAAGGGCGCTGTGAGTTCTTAGAATGAACTGCACTTGACGAAAGAGTCTGTCCCGAGTAGATATTTCCAAGCACTGCAGTGCCGTGCCTTATAATTTCTAGGAATTTTGACCCAATAAATAATGTATTTGGCTACACCACAAATGTTGAAAGAAATACCAAGAACCGGGGCGACGAATCAGTGAAACAAAAGGCATAATAAAATAAATTCTATGAGCAAAGGTAGTAAGCGTTATCGTGCACAGCGCCCTAATGGCGTGAACTAGCTGGGCGGCACAATAAGCCATTGGGCTTCAGTGCAGTGGGTTAGCCCCTAATATGTAGGGGCTCTTAAGCGGTTTTGCCCTTTATTTTTAAGGGTTAGTGCTGTGTCAATGCAATCTGCCGGTACGGTTGCTGGTTTTAACTAATCCTAATTCCTGGTGTTGATTTCGGACAATTTGATCATTTAATTTTGAAGGCGATAACTTGTATTTCATTCGGGATCGCGGGACTTACGGTTTCGCATTTTAATGATCGGTCACGCTCCGAATTTTGTTCTTCGCTGGTAGCACCGCTGAGACGCGTTAGTTCATTGCCGAAATCTTTCGGACGAACAAGTGACCGTAGGTTGTTACAATGCGCTCTGGAATTTTGTGCAGTTGGAATGTGTGTTTCAGTCTGCGTTGATGTTACGAATGAGTCTGGTTTTGTTTAAGCGTGCATTTTTGCACGCTTTATCCCTATATATGCTTGCCTGTTGTCTTGATAGAGCTTTCTGGATATGCATTTTATTTGTATGTTTATTTTATTTAATTTGGCTTTTATGTCTATTTTATTTGCTTTTGGCTTGCATTTCTATTTTATTTATTTTGGCTTTTATGTTTATTTTAATTACATTCACTTGTGTGCCTATTTTATTTGCTTTGCTTGTATGTTCCGAGACTAGTAGTGGTATAGTAGGAGTATAAAGCTCAGTTGTAGTAACAACTTGGTGGTATGTTTTAGCAGTGTGGTCGTAGTAGTAATCGTTTTGGCTTTTGTACGTTGTTTTTTTATTTGCGAGCGTATTTCTTGCTTTGTATTGCATGTCCGTATCATTTGTTTTTTTGTGCACGTATCAGCATGTGTATGAAGAAATGCGTGTTTGTATAGTTATGTGTTCGAGTAAATTCATGCTTTTGCAACCAAGCTTTTGTACACGCCCGTTTATGTTCATCCGTATGCATGTGTATGTACTTATTTATATCGACATAAGCGCGCATGTAATTTTTGGTGTAGTTCATGTATGTATGACTAGTATATTTATGTAGTTTTTGATGCACTTGACCCATTTGTACCCGCTGTACTCATTTGGGTACTGTTTACGGTACTAAAATGAGGACCGCGGGTACTAATGGGTTAAGTGTGTACGCTTGTATGTATTGTAGCTTGCGCTTATCTATTCACTAAGTAGCTATTTCGATTTAACTTCAAGCGCTTACGGGTTAGATCACCGTGAGCATGCTTGTGGTTTTATTGAATAGTTATTTGCTATTTGCATTTTGTTTCCCAATTTGTGCGTGAGTGTGTCCTCGATTTTTAACTTGGTTGACTCCTATCTTTCTTTCGACCATTCATAGATTCACTAGTTGAATGCTTTGAAGGCTAATACACCTTCATTAAAAGCGATGTGAGAGCTACGACTTGCTCCTCAGAATTTAATTATAATTCATTGGCTAGCAAAATCAGTGTACGAACGATAATCAGTAGAGTTTGTTAAGGTGAATGAAGTGTTATCATTAAGTAGTGTAAATCGGATAAACGCTGTCACTCTTCCGGATTTTATAATTCAATGATGACTTCATCATTGAATAATAAAATTCGGAGGACTCACAGCGTCAATCTGATTTATACTACTTAATGATAACACGTCATCCATCTTTTTAACAAATTCTAATAATAAGGCTCATTTAATCGATTCCTACATTTATCTTTGAAACCAGCGAAATTAGTTCTGTATTATGTGGACATATTTTCTTCATTTTCGTGGTCTGATTTCGTTGGCCTCATTCTTCTATAACTGCTACTCACGGTCAACGCTTCTAACAGCTAAGCGAAATCATTATACTTCAGTATATTTGAACTGACCAGAGTAATCACTAATCATGAGTAAGATTTATAAACGCGCGACTTGTTCGTTGGAAGCACAGTTTACATACAGTAAACATGATACGCGTTTGTCCAAAGGCGGCGATAGAACCTATACGAGTCTGATATTTGAAACGAAGCACACTTGTATCAAACTCGTCTAGGTCTATCCCATTCTTCAGACAAACCCCTGTCTTGCTAGCCGTATATTGACTGTTACTTTAATAAACAAAACGCGCGTTTGTCCAATCTTGACGGTGAGGGAAACACTTTCGTATTTAATTATTGTATTTCAGCCCACACGTGAATACGTCTGAATTATAGCAATTATGTCCGTTTTATAGATATTCAATGTATTCTCAACCCTAGTCTGTTTGCAGATGGAATCTTGATATCCGCCTGACCTAAAGGACCAGCCTTGTAACCTTACTGCTACTGCATTCCCCTTGTCGACATTTATAGAAGTTTTATCAATTTCCGATCGTATAGGGTAGCATTTTTTGGGATGTGCGAGCGAATTTTGTTCCCTGTTTGTATCCGTTCGTTTAGACCTCTATTTCCACCTTGTTCTTTATTTTAGGTTTTTCTTATTTTATTGTGTGTTTGCTAGGGAATATCGCGACAGGGATAGGGAATAATGCAGAGTTGCGGGGCGATTAAATAATTTGCGCTATTAGGCTTTCGCGTCATGTGTCGTTAGATTTTCGGTCCTTCCGCGTACGGGTGTTGTTACGTTCATATTAGGGTAGCCTTTTTTGGAACTTGGGCCCGTATTCGTCTCCTTGTCTGTATTCGTTCGTATAATTCTCAATTTTTACCCAGCTCGTTGTTCTAGATTTCCTTGTTTCACCGTTTATCTTAGCTAGAGAACTACGCGGCTCGGATGTGATCACTCGTTCGGGCGAAATATTGCGTAGGAAAGTTACTTTCTTTTTACAAGGGAATAATCCGGAGTTGGGGGCCGATTAAATAATTTGCGCTGTTGGGCTTTCGCGACATATGTCGTTAGATTCTCGGTTCTTCGGCGTACGGGTGTTGTTACGGACATATTAAGGTAGCTTTTTTGGAATTTGGGCCCGTATTCCTCTCACTGCCTTTTATTCGTTCGTATAATTCTCAATTTTTACCTAGTTCGTTGTTCTATATTTCGTTGTTTTATCGTTTATCTTAGCTAGGGAACTTCGCGGCTCAGATGGGATCACTCGGTCGGGCGAAATATTGCGAGCTAAAAATTTTTCTTTTCAGGGAATAATCCGGAGTTGGGGGGCGATTAAATAATTTGCGCTGTTGGGCTATAGCGTCATATGTCGTTAGATTTTCGGTCCTTCCGCGTACGAGTGTTGTTACGTTCATATTAGGGTAGTTTTTTGGAATTTGGGCCCGTATTCCTCTCCCTGCCTATATTCGTTCGTATAATTCTCAATTTTTACCTAGTTCGTTGTTCTATATTTCGTTGTTTTATCGTTTATCTTAGCTAGGGAACTTCGCGGCTCAGATGCGATCATTCGGTCGGGCGAAATATTGCGAGCTAAAAGTTTTTCTTTTCAGGGAATAATCCGGGGTTGGGGGGGGATTAATTAATTTGCGCTGTTGGGCTTTCGCGTCATGTGTTGTTAGATTCTCGGTCCTTCGGCGTACGAGTGTTGTTACGTACATATTACGGTAGCTTTTTGTGATTTGGGCCCGTGTTCCTCTCCTTGCCTGTATTCGTTCGTATAATTCTCAATTTTTACCTAGTTCGTTGTGCTATATTTCCTTCTTTTATCGTCTATGTTAGCTGGAGTACTTCGCGGCTCAGGTTTGATCACTCACAAGGGAAGATCCCGAACCCGGAAATTCAAAAAAATTTGAAACTTTGGGAATATATACAACATATATAGGTGTGCTATACGCAATTTTTTTTTGTGCCGACATTCATTTTGAAGGGGTGAAACACCCCATCGAAAATTGACGGATTTTCAATTTTCTCCACACAACTCCAGTAAAAGGAAAGATAGAAGATAGGTGTAAATGCAATAGTTGCAGCATACATCAAGATCTTTCAAAATATGTGACTATCATATATACAGAGTGTTCCGTTAAGCCTTGCGCTTATACTGCAGATGTTTTTGTAACAATACAAAGAAAAGTTTGAGATATAATTTGTGTGACTTTTAATTTTGCTTAAAACTATGTAGGGTGTTCTAATGTACAGAGTGTTCCAGAAGTAAATATCACCCTATCCTTGGTTATATCTAACAGAACTTCATATATTATATTATAATATATATGTATATATATTATTAAATACTTATTGCATGGAATGATCTCAATCCCGCAAATTTAAAATATGAAATTTGAGAATATGTAAACCACATATAGAGGTGCGATACGAATTTTTGCTGCAAAGTTAATGAAATTTGCTGTATATCTTTGCGGTACTATATTTATTAGATAAGACATTGTTTTGTGTGATAATAATATTCGAAATTTTTATCTAATGGTGTAAACATGTTTTTATAAAAACGCAATAATCAACCAAATGCAATGATAAATGATAACGTTGCTTATATAAATTCCCCACCTGGCATTAATAGTATTTGTTGTTTGACTGTGTAACAAACATGTGGTGCTGAAAATGGTTGTCATAAATACTTTAAATGTAATTCGCTTGCTCATGGTAACATTTGACGTTGCCAATGACAATAATCCAACACCTGTGAATAACCACGAAGTGGAATTACACGACATAATAAAGGATATGCTTCTTGACGTTCAAAAAGATACTTCATTTTCGCTGGAAATTGACACAACACTAGAATTTTTGAATCCAGTTAGACCACATTCCGTAGACTTCGTAGATGATGTATACGCACCTACACGCGAAGAAATTTTAGAAGCGATGGAAGCTGAAGACGAACAGTGTATTCCAGAAGAAGGCGGTATTGTCACTTTGGAATATAAAACCAAAGCTGTTGAATACTGGAAAAGTGGGAAAACGAAGCGACTTACGTTAGCAACCGTCCAAAAGAAATTTCGAAAAGTTTCAACTCGCCAACAAGTGTACAGGTAAACAGTGAACTCCATTTAATATAACAACGATTTGTCTTTATTTTCTTTTATTTGTTCTAGATGGGAAGAAACAGTAAACCGGGGAAGCACACGACGGGAAAAATTGCTGCAAATTTCGGAATCCGTTTATAATAAGTTTGTAGAGAGTATTGATTCGGGTGATATTATTCATGATTTGGACATTCAAAGATGGGCTTTGCAAGCTAATCAAGGAATAGATTTAGAAAACTTTAAAGCATCCCGGCATTGGGTCTGAAATTTTAAGAAAGCGTATAGAATAGTTTCAAGAAAAATAAATAAATTTATTACGCGATCATATGGTACAGATTCCGAAAAGCTGAATGAAATCGCTTCAACATTTGTTAGCCATGTAAAAGATCACATAAAACAAGTCGGAGAAGATAATACATTCAATGCCGATGAAAGTGGCTTTAATCTAGAGCTTCATTCTGGTCGCACGTTAGCTGTGCAAGGTTCAAAAAGGGTTACAGCAGTTGTGCAGTCAATATCCGCAACAACACATAGTTATACCATACTTCCCACAATATCAGCTTCTGGAAAACTTCTTTCCCCTCTATTTATTGTAATGAAAGAACAAAGTGGTAGTTTCGGTCCGCGTGTAACACAGTCTTTGTTTGAACCGTGGAATGTTTATGTAAGGGCTTCAACGTCGGGAAAATTAACAAAAGAACTGTTTAATGAATGGCTCACCCGTGTGTATGTGCCAAATGTAGGAGCTCAGAGCGTGTTATTCTTGGACTCTTGGACTGGTCATTGTCCTGCTACATTGCAAAAGAGTATACCATCAAACAAGCATGTTGAAATATTGACGATACCGAAAAAACTACGGCAATGATACAACCACTAGATGTATATGGTTTTCGCATATGGAAAAATTTTGTAAGAAAATTTTCCGATCTTGTGCTACTGTTTGGTTATGATATTGTATTGTATGAACGCAATAATGTTATCAAATTACAGTCCCTTATTCACAACCAAATTTCGGCACCAAAGTATCACGATGTATTTGCTTATGCTTGGCATAAAAGTGGATACATTGATCAAAAACCAAATAAGTTTGAAAATCCGGTAGCTTTTGCTTTTAGACAACAGGATTTTATACATCCTGCTAGCTATTCCATATGCGGTGCTCAGGCCATCATACGATGTGCGTGGTGCAACGAATTCCTATGTTTTAAACATTTCTTTGAAGAATTTCATCACCATACAGAATAATTATTCATTTGCCAGTATTTCACTACATAATAAATATGACCAAAAGATGCAAAGTGTTATATACAAAAATTTCCTATATATCTTATACTTTATGACTAATCAGCTAATCACATATAAATTATATTGATGTACTTATCAATATTTGTATTGCTTAAAATGTTAAAAATATTGATATATTTGTTATCGCTTAATAAAATCGATTAATTGTAAGATATAACTTTGGTCTAAAAACTAACCTTTTCCTCTTACAACAGCGAGTGATTAAAATCAATCAAAAAAATTAAATAATAAATTGCGCATTACATATGTCTTCTACATATTTCCAAAACCAATACTTTGGATGTTATTATCAAACAAAACAATGTCTTATCTAATAAATATAGTACCGCAAAGATATACAGTAAATTTCATTAACTTTGCAGCAAAAATTCGTATCGCACCTCTATATGTGGTTTACATATTCTCAAATTTCATATTTTAAATTTGCGGGATTGAGATCATTCCTTGCAATAAGTATTTAATAATATATATACATATATATTATAATATAATATATGAAGTTCTGTTAGATATAACCATTAACCATTAAGGATAGGGTGATATTTACTTCTGGAACACTCTGTACATTAGATCACCCTACATAGTTTTAAGCAGAATTAAAAGTCACACAAATTACATTTCAAACTTTTCTTTGTATTGTTACAAAAACATCTGCAGTATAAGCGCAAGGCTTAACGGAACACTCTGTATATATGATAGTCACATATTTTGAAAGATCTTGATGTATGCTGCAACTATTGGATTTACACCTATCTTCTATCTTTCTTTTTACTGGAGTTGTGTGGAGAAAATTGAAAATCCGTCAATTTTCGATGGGGTGTTTCACCCCTTCAAAGTGAATGTCGGCACAAAAAAATTGCGTATAGCACACCTATATATGTTGTATATATTCCCAAAGTTTCAAATTTTTTGAATTTCCGGGTTCGGGATCTTCCCTTGTCAGTCGGGCGAAATATTGCGCGCTAAAAAATTTTTTCAGTAAATAATCCGGGCGGGAGGGGCGATTAAATAACTTGCGCTGCTGGGCTTTCGCGTCATGTGTCGTTAGATTCTCGGTCCTTCGGCGTACGGGTGTTGTTACGTTCGTATTAGGGTAGCTTTTCTTGGAATTTGGGCCCGCATTCCTCTCCCTGCCTGTATTCGTTCGTAGAATTCTCAATTTTTACCTAGTTCGTTGATCTGCATTTCCTTGTTTTACCGTATATGTTAGCTAGGGAACTTCGCGGCTCAGATGTGATCACTCGGTCGGGCGAAATATTGCGAGCTAATAATTTTTCTTTTCAGGGAATAATCCGGAGTTGGAGGGCGATTAAATAATTTGCGCTGTTAGGCTTTCGCGTTATGTGTCGTTAGATTTTCGGTCCTTTAGCGTACGGCTGTTGTTACGTTCACATTAGGGTAGCTTTTTTGGAATTTGGACCCGTATTGCTCTCCCTGCCTGTATTCGTTCGTATAATTCTCAATTTTTACCTAGTTCGTTGTTCTGTATTTCATTGTTTTATCGTATATGTTAGCTAGAGGAATTCGCGGCTCAGATGGGATCACTCGGTCGTACGAAATATTACGTGCGAAAATTTTTTTCAAGGGAATAATGCCGGGTTGGGGGCGATTTAATAATTTGCGCTGTGTGGCTTTCGCGACATATGTCGTTAGATTTTCGGTCCTTCCGCGTACGAGTGTGGTTACGTACATATTAAGGTAGCTTTTTGGAATTTGGGCCCGTATTCCTCTCCCTGCTTATATTCGTTCGTATAATTCTCAATTTTTACCTAGTTCGTTGTGCTATTTTCCTTGTTTTACCGTTTATGTTCGCTGGGGAACTTCGCGGCTCAGATGGGATCACTCGGTCGTGCGAAAACTTTTTCAAGGGAATAATGCCGGGTTGGGGGCGATTTAATAATTTGCGCTGAGTGGCTTTCGCGACATATGTCGTTAGATTTTCGGTCCTTCCGCGTACGAGTGTGGTTAGGTACATATTAAGGTAGCTTTTTTGGAAATTGAGCGCGTATTCCTCTCCCTGCCTGTATTCGTTCGTATAATTCCCAATTTTTACATAGTTCGTTGTTCTATATTTCCTTGTTTTACCGAATATGTTAGCTAGGGAACTTCGCGGCTCAGATGGGATCACTCGGTCGGGCGAAATATTACGTGCGAAAACTTTTTTTCAAGGGAATAATGCCGAGTTGGGGGGCGATTAAATAATTTGCGCTGTTGAGCTTTCGCGACATATGTCGTTAGATTCTCGGTTCTTCGGCGTACGTGTGTTGTTACGTTCATATTAGGGTAGCTTTTTTGGAATTTGGACCCGTATTCCTGTCCCAGCCTGTATTCGTTCGTTTAATTCTCAATTTTTACCTAGTTCGTTGTTCTATATTTCCTTGTTTTACCGTATATGTTAGCTAGGGAACTTCGCGGCTCAGATGGGATCACTCGGTCGGGCGAAATATTACGTGCGAAAACTTTTTTCAAGGGAATAATGCCGAGTTGGGGGCGATTAAATAATTTGCGCTGTTGAGCTTTCGCGACATATGTCGTTAGATTCTCGGTTCTTCGGCGTACGTGTGTTGTTACGTTCATATTAGGGTAGCTTTTTTGGAATTTGGACCCGTATTCCTGTCCCAGCCTGTATTCGTTCGTATAATTCTCAATTTTTACCTAGTTCGTTGTGCTATATTTCCTTGTTTTACCGTTTATGTTCGCTGGGGAACTTCGCGGCTCAGATGGGATCACTCGGTCGTGCGAAAACTTTTTTCAAGGGAATAATGCCGGGTTAGGGGGCGATTTAATAATTTGCGCTGTGTGGCTTTCGCGACATGTATCGTTAGATTTTCGGTCCTTTAGCGTACGGCTGTTGTTACGTTCATATTACGGTAGCTTTTCTTGGAATGTGGGCCCGTATTCCTCTCCCTGCCTGTATTCGTTCGTATAATTCTCAATTTTTACCTAGTTCGTTGTGCTATATTTCCTTGTTTTACCGTTTATGTTCGCTGGGGAACTTCGCGGCTCAGATGGGATCACTCGGTCGTGCGAAAACTTTTTCAAGGGAATAATGCCGGGTTGGGGGCGATTTAATAATTTGCGCTGTGTGGCTTTCGCGACATATGTCGTTAGATTTTCGGTCCTTCCGCGTACTAGTGTGGTTACGTACATATTAAGGTACCTTTTTTGGAATTTGGGCCCGTATTCCTCTCCCTGCTTATATTCGTTCGTATAATTCTCAATTTTTACCTAGTTCGTTGTGCTATTTTCCTTGTTTTACCGTTTATGTTCGCTGGGGAACTTCGCGGCTCAGATGGGATCACTCGGTCGTGCGAAAACTTTTTTTCAAGGGAATAATGCCGGGTTGGGGGGCGATTTAATAATTTGCGCTGTGTGGCTTTCGCGACATATGTCGTTAGATTTTCGGTCCTTCCGCGTACTAGTGTGGTTACGTACATATTAAGGTAGCTTTTTTGGAATTTGAGCGCGTATTCCTCTCCCTGCCTGTATTCGTTCGTATAATTCCCAATTTTTACATAGTTCGTTGTTCTATATTTCCTTGTTTTACCGAATATGTTAGCTAGGGAACTTCGCGGCTCAGATGGGATCACTCGGTCGGGCGAAATATTACGTGCGAAAAGTTTTTCAAGGGAATAATGCCGAGTTGGGGGCGATTAAATAATTTGCGCTGTTGAGCTTTCGCGACATATGTCGTTAGATTCTCGGTTCTTCGGCGTACGTGTGTTGTTACGTTCATATTAGGGTAGCTTTTTTGGAATTTGGACCCGTATTCCTGTCCCTGCCTGTATTCGTTCGTTTAATTCTCAATTTTTACCTAGTTCGTTGTTCTATATTTCCTTGTTTTACCGTATATGTTAGCTAGGGAGCTTTGCGGCTCAGATGGGATCACTCGGTCGTGCGAAATATTACATGCGAAAACTATTTTTCAAGGGAATAATCCGGTGTTGGGGGGCGATTAAATAATTTGCGCTGTTGGGCTTTCGCGACATGTATCGTTAGATTTTCGGTCCTTTAGCGTACGGCTGTTGTTACGTTCATATTACGGTAGCTTTTCTTGGAATGTGGGCCCGTATTCCTCTCCCTGCCTGTATTCGTTCGTATAATTCTCAATTTTTACCTAGTTCGTTGTGCTATATTTCCTTGTTTTACCGTTTATGTTCGCTGGGGAACTTCGCGGCTCAGATGGGATCACTCGGTCGTGCGAAAACTTTTTTCAAGGGAATAATGCCGGGTTGAGGGGCGATTAAATAATTTGCGCGGTTGGGCTTTCGCGACATATGTCGTTAGATTTTCGGTCCTTCCGCGGACGAGTGTTGTTACGTACATATTACGGTAGCTTTTTTGGAATTTGGGCCCGTATTCCTCTCTCTGCCTGTATTCGTTCGTATAATTCTCAATTTTTACCTAGTTCGTTGTGCTATTTTCCTTGTTTTACCGTTTATGTTCGCCGGGGAACTTCGCGGCTCAGATGGGATCACTCGGTCGGACGAAATATTGCGCGCTAATTTCTTTTTTTTTCAAGGGAATAATCCGGAGCTGGGGGCGATTAAATAATTTGCGCTGTTGGGCTTTCGCGACATATGTCGTTAGATTTTCGGCCCCTCCGCGGACTAGTGTTATTACATACATATTAAGGTAGCTTTTTTGGAATTTGGGCCCGTATTCCTCTCCTTGCCTGTATTCGTTCGTATAATTCTCAATTTTTACCTAGTTCGTTGTGCTATATTTCCTTATTTTACCGTTTATGTTCGCTGGGGAACTTCGCGGCTCAGATAGGATCACTCGGTCGGGCGAAATATTACGTGGGAAAACTTTCTTTTTCAAGGGAATAATGCCGGGTTGGAGGGCGATTAAATAATTCGCGCTGTTGGGCTTTCGCGACATATGTCGTTGGATTTTCGGTCCTTCCGCGTACGAGTGTTGTTACGTACATATAAGGTAGCTTTTTTGGAATTCGGGCCCGTATTCCTCCCCCTGCCTATATTCGTTCGTAGAATTCTCAATTTTTACCTAGTTCATTGTGCTATATTTCCTTGTTTTACCGTTTATGTTCGCTGGGGAACTTCGCGGCTCAGATGGGATCACTCGGTCGGGCGAAATATTACATGCGAAAACTTTTTTAAGGGAATAATGCCGGATTGGAGGGCGATTAAATAATTTGCGCTGTTGGGCTTTCGCGTCATGTGTCGTTAGATTTTCGGTCCTTCCGCGTACGGCTGTTACGTTCATATTAGGGTAGCTTTTTTGGAATTTGGACCCGTATTCCTGTCCCTGCCTGTATTCGTTCGTATAATTCTCAATTTTTACCTAGTTCGTTGTTCTATATTTCCTTGTTTTACCGTATATGTTAGCTAGGGAACTTCGCGGTTCAGATGGGATCACTCGTTCGGGCGAAATATTGCGTGGGAAAGTTGATTTCTTTTACAAAGGGAATAATGCCCAGTTGGGGGGCGATTAAATAATTTGCGCTGTTGGGCTTTGGCGACATATGTCGTTAGATTCTCGGTTCTTCGGCGTACGGGTGTTGTTACGTACATATTAGGGTAGCTTTTTTGGAATTTGGGCCCGTATTCCTCTCACTGCCTTTTATTCGTTCGTATAATTCTCAATTTTACCTAGTTCGTTGTTCTATATTTCGTTGTTTTATCGTTTATCTTAGCTAGGAACTTCGCGGCTCAGATGGGATCACTCGTTCGGGCGAAATATTGCGTGGGAAAGTTGATTTCTTTTTACAAGGGAATGATGCGGAGTTGGGGGCGATTAAATAATTTGCGCTGTTGGGCTTTCGCGACATATGTCGTTAGATTCTCGGTTCTTCGGCGTACGGGTGTTGTTACGGACATATTAAGGTAGCTTTTTTGGAATTTGGGCCCGTATTCCTCTCACTGCCTTTTATTCGTTCGTATAATTCTCAATTTTTACCTAGTTCGTTGTTCTGTATTTCGTTGTTTTATCGTTTATCTTAGCTAGGGAACTTCGCGGCTCAGATGGGATCACTCGGTCGGGCGAAATATTGCGTGGGAAAGTTGATTTCTTTTTACAAGGGGAATGATGATGCGGAGTTGGGGGCGATTAAATAATTTGCGCTGTTGGGCTATAGCGTCATATGTCGTTAGATTTTCGGTCCTTCCGCGTACGAGTGTTGTTACGTTCATATTAGGGTAGTTTTTTTGGAATTTGGGCCCGTATTCCTCTCCCTGCCTATATTCGTTCGTATAATTCTCAATTTTTACCTAGTTCGTTGTTCTATATTTCGTTGTTTTATCGTTTATCTTAGCTAGGGAACTTCGCGGCTCAGATGCGATCATTCGGTCGGGCGAAATATTGCGAGCTAAAAGTTTTTCTTTTCAGGGGAATAATCCGGGGTTGGGGGGGAGGGGGCGATTAATTAATTTGCGCTGTTGGGCTTTCGCGTCATGTGTTGTTAGATTCTCGGTCCTTCGGCGTACGAGTGTTGTTACGTACATACATACATATTACGGTAGCTTTTTGTGATTTGGGCCCGTGTTCCTCTCCTTGCCTGTATTCGTTCGTATAATTCTCAATTTTTACCTAGTTCGTTGTGCTATATTTCCTTGTTTTACCATATATGTTAGCTGGGGAACTTCGCGGCTCAGATGGGAGCACTCGTTCGGGCGAAATATTCCGTGGGAAAGTTAATTTCTTTCTTCAAAGGGAATAATGCCCAGTTGGGGGGCGATTAAATAATTTGCGCTGTTAGGCTTTCGCATCATGTATCGTTAGATTTTGGGTCCTTTAGCGTACGGCTGTTGTTACGTTCACATTAGGGGTAGCTTTTTTGGAATTTGGACCCGTATTGCTCTCCCTGCCTGTATTCGTTCGTATAATTCTCAATTTTTACCTAGTTCGTTGTTCTATATTTCCTTGTTTTACCGTATATGTTAGCTAGGGAACTTCGCGGTTCAGATGGGATCACTCGTTCGGGCGAAATATTGCGTGGGAGAGTTAATTTCTTTCTTCAAGGTAATAATGCGGAGTTGGGGGCGATTAAATAATTTGCGCTGTTGGGCTATCGCGACATCTGTCGTTAGATTTTCGGTCCTTCCGCGTACGAGTGTTGTTACGTACATATTAAGGTAGCTTTTTTGGAATTTGGGCCCGTATTCCTGTCCCTGCCTGTATTCGTTCGTATAATTCTCAATTTTTACCTAGTCCGTTGTTCTATATTTCCTTGTTTTACCGTATATGTTAGCTAGGGAGCTTTGCGGCTCAGATGGGATCACTCGGTCGGGCGAAATATTACGTGCGAAAACTTTTTTCGAGGGAATAATCCGGAGTTGAGGGGGCGATTAATTAATTTGCGCTGTTGGGCTTTCGCGTCATGTGTCGTTAGATTTTCGGTCCTTCGCGTACGGCTGTTACGTTCATATTAGGGTAGCTTTTTTGGAATTTGGACCCGCATTCCTGTCCCTACCTGTATTCGTTCGTATAATTCTCAATTTTTTACCTAGTTCGTTGTTCTATATTTCCTTGTTTTACCGTATATGTTAGCTAGGGAACTTTGCGGCTCAGATGGTATCACTCGGTCGGGCGAAATATTACGTGCGAAAACTTTTTTTCAAGGGAATAATCCGGAGTTGGGGGCGATTAAATAATTTGCGCTGTTGGGTTTTCGCGTCATGTGTCGTTAGATTTTCGGTCCTTTCGCGTACAGCTGTTACGTTCATATTAGGGTAGCTTTTTTGGAATTTGGGCCCGAATTCCTGTCCCTGTCTGTATTCGTTCGTATAATTCTCAATTTTTACCTAGTCCGTTGTTCTATATTTCCTTGTTATACCGTATATGTTAGCTAGAAAACTTCGCGGCTCAGATGTGATCACTCGGTCGGGCGAAATATTGCGAGGTAAAAATTTTTCTTTTCAGGGAATAATCCGGAGTTGGGGGCGATTAAATAATTTGCGCTGTTGGGTTTCGCGTCATGTGTCGTTAGATTCTCTGTCCTTCGGCGTACGAGTGTTGTCACGTACATATTAATGTAGGTCTTTTTGGAATTTGGGCCCGTATTCCTCTCCCTGCCTGTATTCGTTCGTATAATTCTCAATTTTTACCTAGTTCGTTGCTCTATATTTCCTTGTTTTACCGTATATGTTAGCTAGGGAACTTCGCGGTTCAGATGGGATCACTCGTTCGGGCGAAGTATTGCGTGGGAGAGTTAATTTCTTTCTTCAAGGTAATAATGCGGAGTTGAGCGCGATTAAATAATTTGCGCTGTTAGGCTTTCGCGTTATGTGTCGTTAGATTTTCGGTCCTTCCGCGTACGGGTGTTGTTACGTACATATTGCGGTAGCTTTTTTGAATGATGCTTGCGTAAAAGTCTAAACTCGCCGTTGATGATGAAAGATGAAATAGTTCGCCTATATAGTGGCCCGTTTTGTACCTTAACGTCATTTATGAACCACACCTTGTACCAGCTTTTCCTCAATATTCTGCGCCCTTTTCACCTTGCAACTGAACAGTCAAAAACCAATCCGCCTCCATGTGAACTACTTTGATGACTGGATTTCGACTCAAGGTATTTACGTGCTGTATAGTAACGCCAGGACCATAATCCATATGCATATTGTACTCCCGTAGTGTCAACCACCACCTAATTACTCGAGGTACCAAGTCCCTTTTAAGCATCCTCGCCCTGGCCCCAAACAATCATTAATCACCTTAAAATGCAGACTTAGTAAATACAACCTGAAACGCCTCACCGGTTCCACCACCGCCAAAGTTTCTAATTCAAATGGTATATCTATCTATTTATACCCCGTGGTTGCTGTATTGAAATATAAAACAGGTCGCCAGCCGCCATCTTTTTGTTGTTGCAACAATATTGCACCTGACACAAGTTTAGAAGCATCCGTATGTAGTTCAATAGCAGCGCTACTTGAATATCGCCAACATTGGTTTGTTCACATGATGCTTCAATTTGCCAAACGCCCCTATTGTTCTTCACACTATTGTCATTTTGGTTCTTCTTTGGGAGCTATGTAAGTGATCTCGCCAACTTCGTAAAATATTTGACATATATACGAAAATAACTTGCCAACCACAAGAACTGCCTAACGCCATGTACATCTACCGGAGTTGGAAATTACTCCACCGTGTTATTTTCCCAGCATCTGGTAGGGCTCCGCCTATACAAGTTTTGTGATCTAAATTAGTTTAGTTTATTTTAGATTTTAGGAAACTACATTTCTCCAAATTTTTCTTCATGTCGCCTGATCGATTAGTACCAACACCCGCCTAACATCTCGAAAGCGTCTCCAAGACATTACCATGTTGTTGATATCCCTGCGCTAAATCTAAAAAGTGGCTCATCGTGGCCATATTAGGTTCCTCGGATATAACAATAATCTACAGACCGCTGCGCATCGTCTTATAATTTGCTGCTTACAATGGTATGGTGCAAGGTTCTACATATGAAAACTTACTATACAACCTGGACCAAATATTCATATGATTACTCGAAGGTGACTTGCATTTAAACAAAGAAAAATGCCAATTTCATATGGAATCATATCGACAAGAATGGTTTACACCCATTGCCTGACAAGGTAGAAAGTGTCACTAAATGTCCATGTCCAAAAGATCTAGATACAGTTGAAGCATTCTTAGGATTGGTAAAATTACTATCTAAAATCTATACCTAACTTAGCATTAATCCTATCAATAAATTACTACGAACCCTAGATACGAAAGAGCATTTCAACATTTAAAAGCTGAAATAAGCAGTGATAAGGTCCCGATGCCATATACACCAAAGCTGCCATTAGTATTAGCAATTGACGCCTCACCAACGGGATTAGGAACAGTAATTTCGCATATTCTTTCATATCAGACAGAACAACCAATCACTTTTGCTTCAAGATCATTATTAAATTCTGAGAGAAACTATAGTCAAATTGATAAGGAATTAACAGCTATAGTATACCATATAAATTGGTTTTATGGTTTTAGATTTATCAAAAACATTAGGTATGCTTTGTGTTAATGTTTTTAAATTTTATCAAAAAAGGTAAGGCATGGATACTGACAAGAATAGCACATATTTTTACTAATGTATATGATGTAAAGCAAAATTTATTTAAATTCGCCACTTCAAATTGTACCTTATATATGTGCATATAATCTTTTTAATGGTTTTATATTTTATATATCAGCACTACAGGCCTAGGGCTTCAAATGGGCAATTTGCTTCAGTGCCTCATATGATTTTATCAAATTAAGAGCTTTAGTCATTAACTTCATCTTCTGAATCGTTTAGTTCTATGGTGTCATTTTCATTTTCTAATTGAATTTATATGTCGTGATATTTAGTTTCTTCCAAATTTGTATCACTTAATTCGACAAGCTCGTTTTGTAGATTTAAAAGTGTTAACAATGGTAGTATCATATAGTAGTAATTTATACTAAAAACGTAACAAATCACTAGTGCATAGAATTTGTCCGGTTATGAGAGATGTCCGCTTAAAGGAGCTGTCTGCCAGTGGAGCTTTCATTGCATTTTAATTGTCACGAATTATTTTCTCAATTCTTTCTCTAAAATTTTCATATCAAAAGCATGTTTATCTTGTGCTCACTTTTCTTTTGCCTTATGTTCTTCTTGCAAAAGTTGAAGTTGCAAATTTATTAATTCAATTTTCTTTTGCAGAAGAATGCTGGGATTACGGTCACAGTTGCCATTGTTTTTGGTATTCACTCTTTTTCTATTAATTCTCTTAATTTAATGATCTAAAATGCATATAACGTTACCGTTATTTCTAGTGTATACACCTTTTAAACTTACTATCCATGTGTCTAATGGTAGGTGCTGTACTCCCAGATTCCTTTCTTTCTTCTAAAAATTAAAGTTAATAAATATGGTTTTTTGTACATATACTTCTTACCATTTAAGCATGATCTTTCTTCACCATCACTTGGTCTCACTTCCTCAGCCTCTATCTCACTTGCTGCAGAACAAGCTGCTTGATTACCTAATAAACATTTATTAACATAGTAACCAAACAAGAATGGTAATATAATGGTACCTTGGGTGATGTCTTCGGTTTTAGTGAAACAGTTTAGCTTTTTATTAAGTGGACACCTAGCTTACTTCGAAGCTAGGTGTCCACTTTGATCACTGCATTGTTGGCTGTAATACATAATAAAAATAACATTAATTGAATTATTTGTGTTCATTACCTTTTCTACCAGCACTGCTGTCTCATTTATGCCTACTTCAAAATCGGTGCTATTTGGAATAATTTCTTCACCTTGGTTTTCTGCAAAAGTAAGTTCTATATTTCATTGAATACTTATCTTTCATAGTTTCACTCTAAAATTAGAGCAACGACAACGATTTTCCTTATCTGTCATCTCGCAAGTAAACCAGAAATTTAAAGCCTTAAAACAACAAACGAAACGATGTTTACAATACTGTCAAACAAATTCTTACGAAAATATGTCAAAAGTACTGCCAACCGTCAAACGCAATTTCTTTATACCAAGAATAACAATTCCAAGGTTTTAGGGACATTGTAAAACGCGCCCCAGTTTATACCACGTATAACCCTGAGATAACTTGTTCCAAGGAATAGTTATTCTACACTTTATACCGGTTTTATCCTGTAACGCGTTTTACAATGCCCCTACGCCCTTGAAATTGTTACCTTGGTATAACGAAATTGCATTTGACGATTGGCAGTGCTTTTGACATATTTACGTAGGAATTTGTTTGACAGTATTGTAAACAATTGTAAACATCCTTTCGTTTGTTGTGTTTTAAGTTTAATTCTGGTTTACTTGGGAAATGGCAAATAAGGAAAATCGTTCTCGTTGCTCTAATTTTAGTGTTAAGGCAGGATACCACATTTGTACTTTCAAAAAATGGAAAAAATTTTTTGGCTTAAAGTACTCTTGCAAGTATAGGTGAAGGTGATCGAAACCTTTTTCTAGTGTTATAAACCGGTTTGGAGCAAGCGCCTCCGGCGCGTTTCTCTGGCTACGTAGGAGATGGAGACAATAAACATTTAAAGGTATTTTAGACTCGAATCCATATACAAATTTGGACGTCAAGAAAAAGGAATCAACCACATTCAAAAGAGGATGGGAACGCGACTTCGGAATTTGAAAAAGAATGTACGAGGTCTTGGTGACAAAGGCTAGCTAACCGGAAAATTAATTGATGTTCTGTCATTATATTTTGGTCTGGCAATACGTTGAAATCATAATTCAATTCTTAATATGAAGAAAGAAATATGGGCCATGCCTTATCACAAGATTTCCACGGACGACAACCCGCACGATAGATGCCCAGATGGCGAAAATTACTGGTACTCATGGAAAAAGGCTAAATCTCACAATGAACTTGTCAATTATCAACACAAATCAGCAATGAAAGACGAAGTTTTCAATGCTGTTAAATCCATTTATGAAGAACTCAGCCAGGATGAACTATTAGCATGATGCTTGGGTGGGTTTACGCAGAACAGCAACGAGTGTTTCAATTCTGTTCTGTGGGCGCTTGCTCCTAAAACCATGTCCAGTGGCAAAAAATCAACATTGCTGCTGATATTGCAGTATGTAATTCTAGTGATGGAGTACAGAGCATTATGGACATTATGCAAACTTTGAACCTACTTATAAGTCAAAGTTGCTACGACTTTTGTATAAAAGTGGATAATTATCGTATTCAGAGAGCGGAGGTTTCAATTACTGAAGCTGCTTGAGAGGTTAGAAGAAGTGGTGTTTCTGCTCACAAGCTTGCCAATGAAGAATCCTATATGGCGCAGATTGACGGTCAATTGAAAATATTTATTAGTTTCATGTATGTAAAACTTTAAACGCGTTTTTCTCAAAATGATATTTTTAAATCTGTGTGTCAAATTAGTCTTCCAATTTTCATCGGATTGACTTGAAACTTTGCATAATTCTTCCCTGTGGTATAATCTAAGGATGTACATAGGATTTTTTCTGTAGCGTTGTTTTTTTATTTTTGGTGCACAGTTTTAAAATCCCTACGTACAGACTTAAAACATATTGTTATTAATAAGAAAAGATTTTGATTTTTGTTCTAGGAGGCATGTAGAAGAAGGAATTTGACACACAGACTGCAGGTGTTTCTCAAAAGCCGTATACTTTGGCCCTACCTACAAGAGGCTATTTTTTACTTTTTCGACATTAAAACTTTTTTATTGCAGCTGAAGATTGTCTTCATGGGTGGCTAAAACCGATTTTCTTTCTGCGCATTTTTTGTATGAAAAACAAATCACGAAAAATGCCTCCAAAACTGCAATCAAAGGTGCCTGCCTAAATGAAAAAGTACAAACATAATAGGTAAGGTTTTAGGGAACGATAAGCATGTTATAATGATGATTTATATTCTTTTAGAAAACAAAGTTACTGATCATGCCAGCAATGCCGACAATGAGAAGGCCTGGGAAATGTTGGTAAACAATTTTACCGCAGTAACAGGCACAGGGGAACGCCGAAAATGCTGAAAATCCTGGAATGATTAAGTTGTCAACTGTGCATGAAAAAGTCTTAGAAATAATAGGTGTTGGAGCAACGGGGCTAGATAATAACTTTGATTCAGATTGGCTTGATATTGGTATGTATGGTAAAAATGATTGGTAAATAATAATATATAGACAGAGCTATGAAACATAAGTATTCAATGAAATATAGAACTTACTTTTGCAGAAAACCAAGGTGAAGAAATTATTCCAAATTGCACTGATTTTGAAGTAGACATAAATGAGACAGCAGTGCTGGTAGAAAAGGTAATGAACACAAATAATTCAATTAATGTTATTTTTATTATGTATTACAGCCAACAATGCAGTGATCAAAGTGGACACCTAGCTTACTTCGAAGTCCACTTAATAAAAAGCTAGACTGTTTCACTGAAACGGAAGACATCACCCAAGGTACCATTATATTACCATTCTTGTTTGGTTACTATTTTGATAAATGTTTATTAGGTAATCAAGCAGCTTGTGGGATGGAGGCTGAAGAAGTGCGACCAAGTGATGGTGAAGATAAATCGTACCTAAATGGTAAGAAGTATATCTACAAAAAACCATATTTATTAACAACCTTATTTTTTAGAAGAAAGAAAGGAATCTGGGAGTAAAACACCTACCATTAGACACGTGGATAGTAAGTTTAAAAGGTATATACACTAGAAATAACGGTAATATTATATGCATTTTAGATCATCAAATTAAAAAAAAGAGTGAATACCAAAAACAACTGCAACTGTGACCGTAACCTTAAAAATGAACGTAATATAAAGATTTTTTCGAGTTATCCCATTAGCGGACATCTCCCACAGCCGAACGAAAACAATGAGACCATTAGTGTATACAATATATGTATATATTTTTTTATAAGAGGAAAATCGCTTTTCTAAAAGTTTTAAAATACAATGTTTTAATTATTTTTTAATGAATGTGAATGTGAATGAAGTGGGAGATAGATCAACAAAAGGATAGAAAGAAATATATTTATTTCTATATTAGTTTTATAAATTTTTGCAAAATTATTGAACTATTATTGAAAATTGTCTCATCATGAGCTTTTCCAGGCCACGTTGCTACTATATCCATTATTTTCAATACATCATCACAAACACATTCCATGAAAAATACCCTTTTCTATTCCGAAAGTCTTCCGCAGTTTCTCTTCCTGGTGATTGGATACGAATATGAGTGCAATCAATTGCACCCAACACAAACGGAAAACTAGCTACTTCATAAAACCGTTGTAACTGATTTTCCTTCATCACAGGGAACTTGGGAAATTGCCTTTGTCTACGATATGCTATTTCTTCAATATCCTCGTCTGAATCAAATAGCGGCAAATCATGGATAGTCCAGTCCTATGGTCCAGTCATTATAAACATTTGGAAATGAAAAAACTCCGAGAAAGCCAAATTTTTAATATGTTGTTGAGGGGTATCAGGAGAGCTTAATTTTGTGTTTTCGACCATGTCGACCCCGGGCTTCGTCCACCATCTTGTAAAAAGGAGTGAGTTTTTGTTTCTTCCATAACTCCTTACCCCTTCGAAATAGAGAATTGTTGTTTGGTACTTTTTCTTTCTCTTTTGATGCTCTTGAATTTAAGTCATATGAACTTTTCTGCTATTATTGTTAGTGCGCCAACACTGTTTCTATTGTATGTCAATGATCTGAAGTCTTCTATTGGCCCCCATACTCTCTCGCAATACGCTGACGACAAGCATTGTAGTGTCAGGGTCAAGTGTCGAGGAACTATCGTATGCTTTAGCTGATGTTGTGAGTGTAATGTCTAGTTAGTGCGGGGAATGGGGTATGCCGAAAAAGACTCGTGTGGTCCGTTTCAGTGCGTCCCCCTATTTCAGTTTATGCAACCTGTATGTTCCACGGGCTAGAAAGTCATTGGAGGAGTACGCTGCAGTGGATTTTGGAATGGTTGTGGATCGCGGGCTAAATTGGGATGAAGATTGCCACCGACTGGAGGATAAGCTCCACTCGAGTCTGTATGGCGTACGTCAACGCCGGAAAAATACTAATTTAGAGTCTTTATGAATGTTCTATTTCGCATACGTAGAATCGAGGCTAAGGTATGGTTTAGTGTTTTGGGGCTCATCCTCACAAGCGGAGAAGAGCGTTATTTGAGGAATGACAAATGTTGCGGTTAGTTAGTCTATATATATATATGAAATCCTAATTTTGTACAAAAAAATAAACGCGATTTTGTCACTAATGGAGAGGTATCCAGTGCAGTGACCACCCGTGGCACGTGTAGTTTGAGTATACCCAGGCACAGAACAGCGACATTTGAAAGGAGTCCCTACTACCGGGCTATTCAATTTTATAACGAGCTTCCACGCGACATAAAAGATAATATATCATCAGAACAGTGTGGGATTCAACTGAAGAACTACTTATACAATAAAGGTTTTATAATACAGCTGAGTATCTTTCGTGCGCGAAGTAGCTGCTTTTCGATGACTTTGTTGTCATTGTGGGTTTTATGTGTGCTTTATTTATTCCATATATATTTTATATTTTCTTGATTTTGTTTTTTATTTTAAGTATTGTATATGTGTGACGAAGTCTTGTTCCTGATAGAACTATCGACTAATAAAGAATGAATTAAAAAAATGAAATAAAAATTTCTTAGTTATTGCAAAAATTTAGAGGGTTAGATTTATTTTTATTTTTTCCGCCTTCCCGTCATATTTATCGAAAAAATGTATATTATCAAACCTTTGGAGCGCATTCGTACTTACAATTGGCTATTTTTGGTTTTCCTTTATCTTCAAAATTAACAGTTTTAGCGCCCCGCAAAGTTGGCTCTTGTGCATTTGCGCTTGTTCCTTGATATGCTAGAGGGTCACTTATATGACGCCCTCTTTTATTGCCCTAGCTAGACATCCCAGCACGGTCTTATTTTAAACTTAAGTCCACAGGTTTACAATCCATAGAAGTCGCCAATCTCGAAGCTCTTCGTCAACTCTCGCATGAAGTTTTACCGACTGTACAAGATTTAATTTGGCTTTACGAAATATGCAATTGCTCCTTCGTTTTAATCGTGACCACAGCAATAGAGCATGCGGAGCTGGTGTCATCGGTAGAGCTGTTCAAAAAGAAGAATGTGGATCCAGACATTTTGACAACGACGGGAGTAAGATTTCTCATCGCCGTATACGGGGGTAAAAGAGGAAAAGTCGATCAATTCGATACGGTACCAGCGGTTCGCGAAATCTATCGTGAGAAATAGGTTCAATCTATCATCACTACCCCCACTAAATACGCAGTACGGCAGCACGTGTTCCGTACTTACCATCAAGTACAAAGTTGGCTCGGGTTATACAAAGAACCAGAGTAGTGGGGCTGGCGGAGAACACAACAAGGACTGGAACCGATTACAAACACCGCCGAGCCCGCGTCAACTGAGCTCCTGAAGCTTCTATCGTGCAAATATAGACAGAAATGCCGAGGACCCCGGCATCACATGTTCCACCATATGCCTACATTGCAGTGGAGAAACATGCGACAACACCACCAGATTCGACGCCCTAAACGACAGTTAATCGGACAATGAGGATGATACCCAGTTTTGAAAGAAACGTACTTGAAGATTCTCTACGTCTCCGAGAGGATCCTGAAGAGGAACCCGGGCCATCGAAAAAGAGGAGAACTGAAAACTAGCAATAATAGGGGAAACGTCCATAGGACTTAAATTGAAAAGCATTGAAAGAGAAACAAAACAGTACCAAGCAACAATTCTCTATCACGAAGGGGTAAAGAGTTATGGCAGAAACAAAAGCCCTTTTTCAAGATGGCGGGCGAAGCCCGGGGTCGATACGATCGAAAACTCAAAATTAAGCTTTCCTGATGTTTTGTACTTCTTTATGTAGTAAATTACTGAGAACAAACGTAAAGTTGTTTATATTTAATAATATTTTATTTATATTAAATGTTGCTTTTAAAAATACAAACTGTCTTATATATCTAACATTATAACTCCCCTACTGTCTGAACGTACTACTAATCTTAATCTATGTCTATATATATATATCTATATATATATATATATCTATATATCTATCTATCTATATATATCTATATATCTATCTATCTATATATATCTATCTATTTATCTATCTATCTATCTATCTATCTATCTATCTATATATGGATATACATAACACCTGACATCCCTCAACAACATATAATAAATTTGGTTTTCTCGGAATTTTTCATTTCCAAATGTAGGTATATAATGACTGGACTAGTTCGATAAATTGTGTTCGAAATAAAGGTCTGCATTTTTCTGAAATACCGCAACCCGGCCGAAACGGTGTAATAGACATTTTTTTTTCGATAAATAGGACGGGAAGGGAGGGGGAAGAATAGAAACTAATCAAATCCTCCAAATGTTTGTCTTTTTGTTGCAATAACTAAAAACGTAACAAAAGTAGGGGAAAGTCCATAGCACCTACATTAAAGAACATTGAAAGAGAAACAAAGAACAATTCTCTATCTTGAAGGGGTAAAGAGTTATATGAAGGGAAAAACATTTACGCCTTTCCTCAGCGAGACTAGTGCTAGCGCGGGGTAATTTTGAAGATACAGGAAAACCAAAAATGTCGAATTGTAAGTACGAATGCGGTCTATGGTAAAGGTTTGATACTAAACATTTTTCGATAAATATGACGGGAAGGGGGAAAAATAAAGACTGATCCAACCCTCTAAATATTTGTCTTTTTTTTGCAATAACTAAGAAACTAACAATAATAGCGGAAAAGTCCATAGGACTTAAATTAATGAGAACCGAAAGAGAAACAAAAAAATGCCAAACAATAATTCTCTATCTCAAAGCGGTAAAGAGTTAAGGGAGAAACAAAAGCTCACCCTTTTTTCAAGATGGCGGACGAAGCCCGGGGTCGCACAGTGGGCTAGATTCGGAAAAAAGTGGACAAAAATGTAATTACTTTTCTTGTCTATTCCAAATTTGGTAGTGAAGGATATTTCATGTCGCTGATTACGAATCTGTCGTTAGAAAGTCCAAAAACAAAATGGCGGTTCCAATATGGCGGTCGATTTTTGAAAAACTCATCCGAATACTATAAAATGCCGTGATTTTGTTTCTATATCGATATTTATAAACCTGTTACAAAAAAAAAAGGAAGAACACACTGTGACAGAAAAATTTCTTTGGATTTGACAAAACTCAGTGATGGGAGGTTTTATATGTCGCTGAATGATATTAATTAGGGAGAAAATCGTAAAAAAATACAGTGAAGGTTTTTTTATCATCTATTTTTATAGGGATACATCATTTCTCAGTCGGAATCTTCATCGCTACTTTCAAAGGATTCAATTACATGACTCGGTTTGCTTGTTCTCGGATCGTAATCACATAATAACTTCAAAGCATCGGCGGACAAACTTTACTCGTTTTTGGATATTTTCGGTCCATGCTTGAAATATAAGGGTCGGAAGTAACAAGTAGTCGATTGAATACGTCTTCCACAGATTTTCGCAATATCTTTTTATGTCTACTACGCGCCTCTTGGACATCTTCCGACATCTGACCAATCGGAAGAGGCCCCTCTTCCGACTGAATTATTTCTGACCCATGGATGAGTACTTTGTGGATGGTAGTGGGCATACAATACCATGAGTACTTCTCGACAAAAATTTGTGCAGTTTCTGAACAATAACTTTTGAAAGCAACAACGTCAATTGCAAATCCGCTAGACATTACTTGCAGTATTGTGTGACATCTTCTCATTAAATTTCCATCGACCCCCAAAATTTTTGCAGAAACTGTTACGTTTTCAAAGAAGCATCTTGCGGTGTTGCCGTTGTTGCTACTTGCAAAGCCCACTTTTGGTTGGTCGATATTTAAATGCAATTCTTTTTGAACCTTTCCTGAATGTTCACCATACAAGAATAAACACATAACATTTTCAGTGGATTACTGTTTCTTTATTATTACAACTATTAACGAGTGAACTTGTGTCGTCGTGCCAAAGGTTGTTTACCGGTCACGAGTAAATTCGCGTTGTCAACAATGTGTTAACCTAACGTCTCGTTTCCTTCACTTCAAGGGGCTCGACAATAGACCGCGCACGAAAATACTTTGCTCTGTACTGCAAACCTATAGGCAAGTTTTGGCATGCAAATTCACATGATTCTGATTCCATACGGTATTGACTTCGCAAATAGCGTTAAAGCAGTCCAGGCGGTAGTGGACGATAAAATATACGACAGTTTCACTTCAAGTATTCGTCAACGAAATAATATTTTACAGGTATTAGTCGTTCTTTCAAATTACTACCAATTAAGATTTAGTGACGTTAACACATATTAAAATATTATACAAACCTTTAGAAACACTCTCCATTGAACAGAATTGATATCACACGCTTTGATAAAAAGTAAACAGCACTTTACGCAGCGAGCCCATTTTACATCACTCACGCCAACCCGAATGTGTCCAAAGTACGGAACTTCGAAATGCTCAGTAATCGCTGGTATACAACATAGCTTGCCTTACCTTTCATCGAGATTAGTATTGAGGCTTCCTCTATACGATAATGCGAACTCGAGACCATTTTTTTAATTTTTTTTTTTATTTCTGTCCACTTTTTTCCGAATTTAGCCCACTGTGGGTCGATACGATAGAAAACTCAAAATTAAGCTCTCCTGACACCCCCAACAACATACAAAAAATTTGGCTTTCTCGGGATTTTTTCATTTCTAAGGCCTATTTTTGGATATAATGACTGGACTAGAAGGTCCATTATTACTACCTGGTATAACTTATACCTCTGCTTATTCCACACTTATAAAATGGGTTTATGTAGGTACTTTATATCTGGAATAGTCTTATATCGAGTTTATACCGGCGTTATAATAACGGCCCTAGAGTATTTCCTGTCCGCAGCATATTGGAGGTACAGATCCATTTTCGGATTTTAAAGTACTACGCTCCGCCGCGACCGAGTTTTGAACCCAGACCTTCTCATTGTGAAACGTGTTTTTTACCACTCAGCCACTAGAGGGTAATCTTTTTAATATACTACTCCAAAATGAGATTGTACTGGGTTTATTGAAAGATGCCGGGAAAATTCATATAGTTTGCGTAGTAAAATGTACACCAATCAGCTAAAAAGTAAAACTCCAAAAAAGCTAAAGGTGTTAACAAATCCGTAGCATAAAACACTCTTATTATCGTTGATAAAAAAGGCTAGCTTTAAAGCTGGTGAATATTAAAATCAAATATGGCGGTACGGCCCCGACGTTTGGGGCAGAGGTTTGATTATTTTGCGCTCCGTAACAAATTCCAGGTTACCCCAGTTACGAGTCAATTAAACAAACAAACAGATCGGAAGTGTAAATAGGTGTGTAGTGAAGGTGAAAGAGGCAACAGATCACGAAAAGAAAAGGTAATTAAGGAAAAACCCAACAAAATTATAAAATAAATAAATATAACCAATAAACTGAATACGAACAACTCACACAGATAAGAGTCCGAGGCCCGACGGGTCTACCGGCCGACGGCTCTTTACGGTAGCAAATGAATTCAAAGAGGACATAAAGTTACGACACGACACATCGGACGAAAACAAAAGAAAGCGGGAAGAGAGTTGAAATTTTTAAGAGTAGCAAAAAAACCGCATAGATCACCGCAGGAAAAACGACAAAACGCATAGATGGGTGACCTAAAATCAATGATGAAGGAGTTACTTACCGAGGTCAAGGGAATGAGAAAAGAACAATAGGAATTCAAGGAAGAACTAAACCAACTAAAAAGAAAATGAAAAGTTGAGCGAACGAGTAACGGTGCTGGAAAGCAGATTGGCAGTGATGGGAAAAGAAAGCCGAAAGAACAATATAATAATCAAAGGATTAAATCCCGCAAAGGAGGAGGAACTACAGTGTCCGGATGTGGAAGCTTTCATAGAAAGTAGCCTCAAAATAAAAGTCAGGCTAACCTCAGTTAAAGAGATAAAGCGCGAGATAGGGAAGCGAATGGTAGTAGCAAGGTGCGGGCAGAAACTACAGATAATGAAGACAAAGAGCAGGTTGAAGGGGACCCAATGTTTTATTGAGGACGATCTGACAAGTGAGGAAAGAAATATACAGGCGATATTCAGGAGGGGGTACAAAAAAATAATTATCAACAGTGAGATATGGGACTGGAAGAAGGAGGAGAATAAGATCGTAAGGAGGTAAACAAAAAACATAAAAAACAGGATAGGACGGGAGTGGCAGTAGTGGCAGCGGTAAGGAACATGGACAATGAATATGAAGCAATAGAAGGAAATGGGAAGATGCTACTTGAAATTTGGCACATGGAACGTAAGGAGTCTATACGAGGAGAGAGCAGTGAAAACTGTCGAGGCGGAAGCAAAAAGATATAAATTGGATTTACTAGTAATCCTAGAGATACGTATAAAAGAAACGAAAATAACAGAATTGGAGGAATACATAATGTTCACAAGCAGAGGACAAACGAGCATATAAGATCGGGTTTTTGGTAAGCAAAGAACTCAAAGAAAATGTTGTAAGATTCGAACCGATCTCCGACAAAATGTGCCGTTTGGAGTTGCAGGTTGAAGTCAACCTTTCAATACTAAACATACATGCTCCTACGGAGGAAAAGGCTGAAGAAACAAAAGATGAATTTTACGAAGAATTGGAAAAGGAATATAATAAAATAAACAAGCATACTATTAAAGTGATAATGGGTGATATGAATGCAAAAATAGGGAGATAGCCGATATATAGGGATATAGTAGGAACAGAGGGCAAATACGAGTAACAAATGACAATGGGAAAAGATTAATAGCGTTCGCAGAAGAAAAGAAGATGGAGGTAATGAGTACCCACTTCAGAAGAAAGGAAATACACAAAGGGAGTTGGATGGCACCAAATGGTGAATACACAAACCAGATAAATCACGTTATCATAGAAAAAGCACACCATAAGATCATATGAATGTAAGGTCATGCAGAGGAGCAGATGTGAACTCAGATCACTACTGGTCAGAATGGGGGTGAAGGTGGAAAAGAAGAGAGAAAAGAAGATTTTAAAAAAACAATAGAATAAAACAGTTTGATATGGAGAAGCTACAGTTGAAAGACATTCAGTAAAAATATATCAGGGAATTAGAACCAGGATGTCAAGAAGAAGGGCAGGAAATAAACGTAGGCGTGGAGGAAAAATGGAAGCATATAGAAAATGTAATTAAAATTGCCACGGAAAAGACCATACCAGTCAAGAAACGACATGGAGTAGAGTCATGGTGGGACGAAGAGTGTAGAATAGAAAGTGAGAAGAGAAATAGTTTGAGAATAAAAGCAGTACAAACAGAAAGAGCAGAAGATAAGGAAGCGTGCAAGAAACAGAGAGCATGTGTGAAAAGGATAAATAGACAAAAGAAGACAGGTATTAATGAACAAAAGATGACGAAAATTACAAGACCATTACAAGAGGAAAGAGATTTGAAACTTTTACAAGGAAGCAAGACTAGGCAAAAAAGATACAACCAAAACGTTTTCATAAATGATAAGGAGGGAAAGCTAATCTGAAAGGAAGAGAAAATAAGGGGAGGTGGAAAGACTACTTTAGCGAATTATGGATGGATGAATTGGAGGGTGAGGATGCCAGAGGTGAAGGGGGATAATAAGGAGGTAGCGGAACCAACGCGGTATGAAATGGAAGAAATACTAAGGCGCATGAAAAACAATAAGAGTCCAGGACAGAAACAACAAGCGAAAATATTAAGTATGCCGGTCAACAACTAAAGCAGAAGATCCACGACCTGATAAGTGTTTGGAGGAAGGAGCAAATGCCAGAAGGATGGAAAAATGCGACAATAATACCAGTGTTGAAGAGCGGTGACGGGATGGATTGCAAAAATTACAGGGGATAGCCCTGCTGGATGTTGTATACAAAATATTAGCAACAATAATCAAAACCAAGTTGGAAGTAATGGCCGAACCACAGAATAGGAGAGTACCAAGCAGGTTTCAGAAAGGGTAGAGGGACGACGGATCAGTTATTCACAATGAAAGAGGTGTGGGTGACATGCTGTGAATATAAGATACCGGCGGTGACTCTATTTGTGAATTTTAAGAAAGCATAAGATTCAGTGAAAAGGAGCGCATTGATACAGGTTATGGATGATTTTGAAGTACCTGCAAAACTACAAAGACTGATAATAATGACACTAAGGGAGACAAGTTGTAATGTAAGAGCAAAAGGAAGAAATTCGGAAGACCTCACCGTAAAGACTGGCCTTCGGCAGGGAGATCCGCTATCGGCGTTACTTTTCAATATGATTCTGGAAAAGGTTATAAGAAAGAGTAAACTCCATAGAGAAGGGGACATATTGAGCAGGAGTCACCAAATAGTAGGATATGCAGATGACCTAGCTATCATAGCCAGAGACCAAAAAGAACTCAAGGAAATAACAAAGAGATTGATAGGGGAGGCCTGGCAGCTAGGATTACAAATAAATGAAAAGAAGAGTAAGGTCATGAAAGTGGGAAAAGCTAGAAAAGAGAATACAGAGTTCAAAGTATGTACACAGTTTGGAGAAATGGTTTTCAAGGAGGTAGACCAGCTTGTATATTTAGGGGCACATATAACAAACAGATGTGAAAAAAATCAAGGCGAGATTGAGTAAGGCCAATACAATAGCTGGAAGAAGTATGTGAAGCGTTTAGAAACCCACAGATAGAGGCGATTATCAAAGCAAGAAGGTTGCAGTGATTGGGGCATATGGAGAGAATGGACGACAACAGAACGGTTAAGAGGATAGCGTGGAAAACGCCGGGATACAAGAAGAAGAGGGCGAGAAGCAGTATCAGAAGACTTACAGGACAAGGAAATAAACTGGAAGAGGAAAACGATGGACAGTAAAAACTGGAAACGGATAACAAAGCTCTGGCCTAAAGGCCCGCCAGAAAAATGTATATAACACTATGAAAAAGGTATTGTAGCAAGAATTATTTCCAAGTGCAGATACCTTAACCACCGTTTGTGTGTGCGCAAGTGCACAGACAAACTAACGAGAGAGACAGAGAGCAATGGCCGCTGGCCTGTCTCATTAATGGGTACTGTACATTTTTCTATTTAGTTTTAACTTAGCTTTGTATATTTTATTAAATAAAGTGATCAATATGTGAACAAGACATCTTCAACGTAAACGAAGTTTTGTTTATGCAAGAGTCAGAAGAACCATTTCCCGCCTTGCATGTTGCTATCCAAGTGTGAATAAAAAGCAAGGTTAGAGATAAAAATTAAAAGAAGAAAAACTGTAAGTACCAATTGCTTTTCAAGTCTTAATTGCGACAGTGTATTTCCACGTGAATCGTGCGTGCATTTCAATAATAGACTTGCTAATTTCACAAAAATTGTGCATTTTGCAATGAATACGACCGTAGAAGTATTTATACGGCCTTTTATCACATTATTATTCAGTATAATAATAGAGTGGATATTTCATGTATTTGGTGAATGCGCACAACTATATTACTCTAACTATTACGTTGTGTTCGCTATAATTTAAAGTTATCTATAGTGCGTTTCATATGGACATAGTCTATACACTCCTATAGTGCGTTCCGCATGAACTTTTGTAAAACATTTTAATGAACTTTCAGACCTTTTTTGTGCACTATACTCTCACAAACATTCAGTTATATGATGTATAACTTAAAATAAGCTGAACAATACGTCTCGTGAGGAATCATCAATTTCTAAAATGTCAAATCCAGTGTTGATGACACCAGAACAGCTTCGAGCTCTCATCAATGGAATGACTCAAGCCCTAGTCACTTCCCAAGCTCAAACCCCATCGCCAGTACTCAGCGGGAATTTTTCAAACTGCGCTTCGCGATTCTCTGATAACAAAGGTGAGGATGTTGAGGCTTTTATCAGTGCTATTAGCAGTTACAAAGATTGCGTAAATATTTCGGAAGAAAATGCAATCCGTGGTTTACCCATGTTGTTTGACAGTAACGCTGCAACCTGGTGGTAAGGCATCAAGTCGAGTATATCGACCTGGGATGAAGCTTTGGCCGCTCTGCGACATTATTTCACTGCCTTTTGATACGGCGGCTATAACATGCCGCCGTATCAGATTTTCAAACCCTACCGATATCTTTGTAAATTCTGCTCGTGCGCTCTTAGCACGCATACCTGACGAACCAAAACTGCATGCAACTCATCAGATTGACATGATTTATAGGTTACTACATCGCAGAATCAGACAGGTTATCAAGGGAACAAATTGATACCTTTTCGGATTTAATGGAGAAAGCTCCATCCATTTAAGATAGTCTCAATGGGGTTATACCTATTGCTAAGCAACCGTGCCTAAATGATGGCAAGACACGAATTCGTGCCGAATGTAGACTTTTGCAAGAATTTTGGTCATCTACGGACAGATTGTAGGAAAAATGCTGCTAGTCAGTCCAGAGTAGCTTAACCAAGCACTACTGCAAAACCTACTACGTTTCCGAGTATCAGTTGTTTTGGCTGTGGAACGCCAGGATATATACGTTCCCAGCGCCCCTATTGTCGTAATCGTACTTCAGCACAGCCTTCTTCAGCTGTAAATGCTGCCGATGTTTCTAGTGCAGATACATCATGCTTAGATGTTCTCATGACAGAAATTTGTTCAGTTGACATGAAATCTAGGCCGATGGTTCAAGTAGAAATCCCAGGAAGACGAAGTCTTGTCTATATCGATTCTGGTGCGAAAAGCGCCATCACAGGAAATTTGTTATATTCTCATTTTTGTGAGCAAAATTTGTCTTACAAGCAACAACTTGTGCATATGATTCTAGCTGATGGACAATTACGCCAAGTACACACGAAAATTTTTGAAACCGACGTTGTACTTCAAGGGAAAAGATTCCCTACTACATTCTTAGCGATGCCTGAGAATAAGAATAGCAAAACACTGCTTGGAATAGACTTCATTACCGATGTCGGTATAGTTTTAACCATTCCTAAGTGGCAATGGGATTTCGAAGAAGATTCTTCGGCCAAATTTTGTTTCTTCTCAGAACCTCTAGTGAACAAGGAAATGGTCCCAAGATTTGCCAAGTTGAAATTGCTCTTAAGGATGGTGATGGTCCACACTTGACAACGGAGCAAAAGGATCAACAGGATCTACAGGGTTTGCGTTGATTACAGACGCCTAAATGAGATTAACGTTCCAGTTCAGTATCCTTTACCTAGAGTAGATGATTTACTTCATTCCACAGTGAATGCTGCATACATAACTACTTTGGATCTAAGAAGTGGTTATCATCAGATACCGGTCAAGAAAGCAGACCGAGATAAGACTGCTTTTGTAACTCCTTTTGGTACATGCAGGTAGAATGCTATGCCTTTTGGCTTACGAACAGCACCTGCAACATTCCAGTGTTTAGCAGATCGCTTTCGCTCTGGCTTATCGCACATTTCCATCTTAACATATTTAGATGATTTGATTATTATGTCTCCAACCTTCGAGAGACATCTTAATGGTTTGGAGGATGTCTATAAGAGGCTCCGGTTATTCAAGCTTCATGTAAATCGTGCCAAATGTACTTTCTGTGCCGATAGTGTCAAGTACCTTGGTCATATAGTGAGTAAAGATGGTTTTAGCCCGAGTCCGGATAAAATATCCGCCATTATGAACATGAAAGCCCCTCAAAATGTAAAACAAGTTCTCAGCTTCCTACACCTCTTCGTGGTTTCGAAGATTTGTTCCAAATTTTGTTGAAATTTCTAGACCATTGAGTAGCCTAACAAGGAAAACTTGCAATTGGAAATGGGGACCCGATCAAGAAAATGCTTTCAATCAACTGGAAAAGTTATTGACTACTGCACCTGTGTTGCGTTAAGCTGACCCAACCAAACCCTTTATTATTAGAGTGGATGTCAGTTCCTATGCATTGGGAGCAGCTTTACTCCAAGGGGTGGCGGGGGAACAGGAAAGAGCCATAGAATATGCCGGTTGTCTCCTGACTCCTGCGCAGAAGAATTACCATACAATGGGTATTTTCGAAATTTCGTGGATACATCGAAAGTTTCAAGGTCATAGTGAAGAGTGACTGCCAACCCTTTCGATGGCTGATGTCTTTGAAGTCTCCAACAGAACGTCTTGCTCGATGGGGCCTGGCTTTACAACCTTACGATTTAACGATTGAAAATGTACCAGGACGTTAGAATGCCCTGGCTGATACGTTAAGTCGCTGTATCTGTCATGCAGCATATCTCACCTTTAGTAGGGAATTGCGTACGCCTGATGATGTACGCCGGTATTTCAAGGCCATTATCGATAATGATAATTTTGTCCCGCAAATAACTCCGTATCTCCGCTTACTTGCTGGTACTCTTCATGAAGCGCGAGATAATCATAAACGTCAACAATACGCCCGTTAGAAATACGCTGGTACTAAGAGAAGAGATGTTTCCTTCAAAGTATCCGACTTAGTCCTGGTTAACACTCATGTCTTGAGTAGAGCTAAAGCTGGGATTACTTTAAAATTTGTACCCCGTAGAGATGGTCCTTACAGAATTTCCCGAGTTGTTAGTCCTACCTCTTACGAAGTTGTGGATCCATCCGACCCAATTATACCCTGTGGTGTATACCATGTCTCCGCCCTGGCTACGTATAAACGTACCACAACGGAAATGACCCCGCATGTGCCAATACATCCACTTCGGATCAGAGGAAGACCGCGAGCGACCCCAGGAGCTCCGCCTGTGCCTCCTAGTCGTCCCAGAGGAAGATAGCGGGCCACCCCAGGAGCTGCGCCTGTGCCTCCCCGTCGTCCCAGAGGAAGGCCTTGCCGAGCCACTCCGGAATCTTCATCGACGCCTGCATCTGTTTCGGCTTTGAGTGAACCGCGTAGTGTATCACCGCGAAGCGCCGTTTCACAAAAACCGTGCGCGATCAACGAACCACGTAGATCCCTCCGGTTAAAATCTCGAATCACTTGAAATAATTCTTTGATCGTATTGTATCACACCTGGGTCGATTGTGTGATCCAAAGAGGGAGTGTGTACCAAGAATTATTTCCAAGTGCGGATACCATAACCACCGGTTGTGTGTGCGCAAATGGACAGTCAGACTAACAAGAGAACCAGAGAACAATGGCCGCTGGCCTGTCTCACTAATGTGTACTGTGCATTTTCTCTATTTAGGTTTACCTTAGCTTTGTATATTTTATTAAATAAAGTGATCAACATGTGAATGGCGATTCAGTCCTACAGTATCTGTATTATATAAATTAATTCATTCTTACAAAAATTTGTTTTTCAATACATATTACACAATTCTTACACTTGTATATATTTGTATGTACATTGAACTGTAAAGATGCATAGATATATGCAATTAACACAATTTGAATTTATTGACTCGTCTCTTCCTTTTCTTTGGATGAGGGCATTCGTAGTATTCTTATCATCTGTACCACAGGTGCCTCAAATGCGATAGAAACAATAAAAGAAACTAGAAATGATGTCACTAGATTACCGAGGAAGGTCACTAACTGTAAATTAATATAGACAATGATATTAACATAAACATAGGTCTGTGTTCCACAAAGAGTTAACAGTATACGGCTTGTGGGAATTCAATCTGTGTTGTGATACCGTCATTGTTAAAATTTCCTGACAATCGATATGGTGATATGAATGTATAAAACGTAGCAGCGAAGCTTAAGATAGAGAAGGATAGTTTTACGTAATTTGTACAGACTAAAGTAAGTGGTCAATAGCCTATAAGTGCGTGCGTATACTATCAAGTCGATCTGGAACAGCTGTAGTCGTAAGACATTACCACTAAGTAGTTATGTAAATGTATCGGTCCATCCATTTGGAAACTTATGAAAACCATAATTACTGGATGTACTAAATATGCACAGTATGTCAATCTACTCAAGGGAAGAAAGCCTCTGAAGCTTAGTAAGGAGTTTACTGGTCCGGCGTAACCCCAACAACAAGCAGTAGTAATCCAGGCTAATGCCAGTCCCCACGCTGAATGTCCGAATGTTGCCTAAATGGTCAAGAAAATATATAATGATTTTTAAAACAAAAATGATTCTTACGTAAACAGCTGAGAGTGGCGTTGTTAATTCTCCCCCACCTAAACCATACACTAAGCTTAAAATTAATGCCACAGTCACAATCCAGCCAGAAATTACTATGTATGGTGGTATCTTTATTTTCTTATCCATTCGAAATAATATATATCCTGTCGTCATGCCCACCAGATATGGTCCTATTCTCATCCACGGCTTATCATACAATTGATCGAATAAAGCGAATGGTTCTTCCACACGGGCTATATAATTATATCGCATAGCAATAACAAATGTAGTGATCCATGATGTTACTAAGAAAATTGTGACCGCCGTTGCAGCCCATTTAAGATAATGACTATTTCTGTGTAATAAATAGAAAGAGACATTAATTAAATTTTAAATTTTGAATCTTGGTTCATTAGTTACCTTGCGGCGAAAGCTAATATAAAAATAGCTAATAGATAAAATTGTGTATCGTTGGCAATGTACCAAGACCACAGCATACAAAATTCCGTCTGTGGAAAGAAATTGTTGATATAAAGAGCATTTCTCCACCAATAAGTGTCACAGGTTACATGGTCTATCATAGCTGGCGAAAATACGGAATTATTATGTACATATCTTAATACGAGTTCATTGACGCCTAATACGAAGAGATAGGCCGGTGTTAGTCGTAACAAACGGTATAATATTAAACATAAATATTCTAAGCAATCTTTTTTAAATATCTTCTGCTCACTGTCTCCATTTCTTGCTTTCTTTGTGCCATTTTGAAGTACAGTATGGTAACTAACAATCCACTGAAAATAAAGTTATTTTGAAGTCTTCTAGAAATATACATATGAGTTTATATTGTTCAGCAGTTTTTATGATAAAATATGTATTGCTTATAAACTAGATTTACTTACGGTTGCGAAATTGTTTCTAATGTTCTAAAGCCCGTAATATACGATCATAAATTACATTACAACACTTTCTAGATTTTAATCTTGATTAAGATCCATTCAAACCTCGAAGACATATTATTAATCGTTTTGAAGAAAGATATTGCATTTACAAACGGAAACCTAAGGGCAGACTTACTAACAATAAGTTAACTGAGGATGTACTCGATGATATTCAAGTTTGTATAGACCGTAGCTCCCACAAGTCAGTGGTAACATTAGCAGGCCAGATAGGTAGGTACTGAAATTACTTTTTATTTATTTACATTTTACACAATAATATTGCATTTAGAACTTTCTATGGAAACTAGTTCAAGGCAGTTACTAAGAAGCTTAAAATGCATCCTTAGGAAGGAAGTGTTGTTTAACAATTAAATTCTCTAGATTTTGAAAAACGATGGTTTAATAGACCATAAATAAAAATGCCATACTGAATGTCACTTTCTTTAGCGATGAGTGGGGTTCAACAAACGAGTGCATGATAATTTATGTAAACCGGACTGATGCTGTCGGGGGAATTTAGAATATAAAATACACAAAAACGGACTCCTTAACCTAGAAGAACTGCAAGCTAATAACAGTTGTGTAGAAGAATTGCAACATGTTTGTATATATTTGCCTACAAAATAATGGATACCAGTTTCCGTACTTTCTAAGAATTTAAATAAATAAATTTATAAAAAGAATTAGCTAGATTTAGAGAAACTTACTTTTGTGCGTAAACAAAGTGAATAATAAACGTTAGTGATTTTAATGCTTAACTTTATCAAATGAAGATCCAGTATATTACCGTGCAATATAAGGATCGAAGAATAGGTAGCGATATGACAATGACGCGCTTGACGGTCAAATCCACAGCTGTAGACACGTGTTTCGAACTCGTTCGTTCTCATCAGAACGGCGAAGTATAGTTCCATCATAAAGATACAGGTGGCTATTATACAAACTGCGCATGTGCAAGACGCTGTGTGTGCATGTGTGGACAGGTCAGTGCGTGCAATACTAGAGTCTGGGCCGTTGTTTAGTTTCTACTACTCAGTTTAGCTTCCGGGAAGCAAGCAAACATAACGTGTCTAGTCTCAGAATATTTGTCCCCGTTTTCTCTATCACCTGCCATCTTGTCCCTGCTTGCTTAAGTCTTTCTCTACTTATTTAGCCATTTGGATATTGATCTTCCCGCTCTCTTACTACCGGCTGGTTTCTATTGCCGCATTGCATGTGTATTTGCCAACTTACCTGCTCAGTATACATGTTCCAATCAATTAACTCTTTATTTTTAATCCTTTGGACTATATGATCCCTAACAATTTGTTGCAGAATTTACGGTTCATTCTTATTCGGTACTCATCGTTTGTTACTTTTAATGCTTTCCACTACTTTCAATTTTTCCTCTACTTTCCTGGCATCATTATTGTCTCTGCTGCATGTACATCACTGGTTTGGTAATTGTTCTATGTATGTTAATTTTTATATTTTTGTTAAAATTTTACTCTAGTAATATTTTTAGTATTCTTGTTTGCTTAGAAAACTTTGTTTATTGCCGAGAGTTTCGCCTTAATTTCCGTTCTTCTATTAAACATCCTATGATGCCATCACAGCTAGAATTTATGTTTTCCAATTTTTATTAATTGATTTTATACCTCTCTTTCCATTCTCATTACTTCATTAATGTTTAGTCCCATTTTTCTTATTTACTCAACATTGTTTCCAATATAGTTTTATTCTTGGTTATAAATGTTAGATCATCGGCATAAGCTATTGTTTGCCCTTCTCCTGTTTTAAATTGTCCCTTATTTTTCTAAGTACATATTTCAGAGATATGTAGCTTTAAACAATCATATTTTTTTATGTCATATAAACGTTCATCTTCCTATATCTCATGAGTTCAATATTTATGCCACGTTTTCCAGGTGCTTTTCCATGGCGACTTTTATTCATTATTTTCGTAATTTGCTTGTAATCCTTCTCGCTTTCAATCACCTTTCTTTCTTTATTTTTTATATTACTGAATTTTTGTATATATGTTTTATTTTATTCATTGATTTATAATATATATATATATAATAGAAACATCGTGTTTCAGTTTCTATTCTCCCTAGCTTTCTTTTATTCTATTGTCAATCGAAGTTTTTTTGTTATGTTGATGGTTGTAATAAGTCCTGAAAAAGCAGAGGAAAAAAGCATTGGAAAAGCAATGTGGTAACAAACAGCACCAAAAATGTGAGATCAATTTTAACTCCGTCTCCACTGACAAGGGGAACGTCAAGGTTGTGAATAACGGATTTTCATGTGTCTCGAATATGTTATAGAGGGACCTCACACGAGTATCTTGCTACCAGCTTTTGTAGCCATTCGCCCTAGTTCTCGAGAAAATTGCAAAAGTTTTCTTAACGGAGTTTATATACCGTTAATCTGAATAGTTTTGTAAAGAAGTGAGTATAGTGCAGTGTCTAAGTTCCAGGCCTACTACGCTGGCGATCCGTGTTCAAATCTCGCTTTTGTAGTTTTTCTTTTCTCAATCTTATTGCATATGATATTAACAAATATATTTAATTTCATGCAAAATTGTAAAAAATATTTTTAATAATATCATATGCAATAAGATTGAGAAAGAAAACTATAAGAGCAGGATTTGAACACGGATCGCCAGCGTAGTAGGCCTGGAACTTAACCACCGCACTATACTCACTTCTTTACAAAACTATTCAGATGAACGGTATATAAACTTCGTTAAGAAAACTTTGCAATTTTCTCAAGAACTAGGGCGAATGGCTACAAAAGCTGGTAGCAAGATACTCGTGGGAGGTCCCTCTATAACATATTCGAGACACATGAAAATCCGTTATTCACAACCTTGACGTTCCCCTTGTCAGTGGAGACGGAGTTAAAATTGATACTAATTAAATATTTAACATGCCACCTCATCAACAAAATCTAAACCCCCATTCACCTCCGTCATTGAGTACATGTTAGCTCCATTAATATTCTTTTTGTTCTTTCACATTATCGTCCCGCCCGCCTAGGGCCTTAGATTCCCATGAATATTTAAAATTCGTGTTTATTGATATTTAATAAAAAAGAGGAAGGGCAGAACATAGAAATATAAAACTCAAAACCCCAATGTTTATTAGATTCGAAGAGAGTATATTTCCAAAATATTATTATTATTGTTATTGTTATTGTTATTATTATTATTATTATTATTATTACTATATAAATCAATTTAAAACAATAAATAAATATTATAAAAGAAAATCAATTAGGTTTTGGTTACCTTGTCGTCAGTACTAATTCGGCTCACATTTAACTAGAATATAATTTTCTTTATTTCAATTAATACTAGTAAAGATCAGAATGATTGGAAATAATTGACTATTTAATAGAGAATCAGATCAGCTGGTAATGCCTTATACAAGGATTAAATAAATTGATGAAATTAATAATTAAAAAACAATGTGCCTAAAAACAAATCCAATTATTTTGAACGCATGTAAATCTGCCTTACCAAAAATCAAGGAATACTAACTAATTGAAGTTATTAACAGAATGAAAGAAACATGAAATTCCCCTACCGAACCAAAAAAATATTAGAAATAAAAACAATCAAACTGAACTATTCTATGTTCAGCACGAAAGTCAAATAGTCGTTAATAAAACGACCTTACTCGTGAAGCCAGTAAATATCGAAAATAAAAGGGATAACTAAAAATGGGATAATTACAAAAATAAAGAATAGGATACCAAACGGCATAAGGATCGGAAATAATAACAGATGGCGAAAATGGTAAAATCTTTAATGAAAAAATAATATCTAATCAATTAAGTATTTGCTAGACAAAACTCAAAAATAACAACTACACGAAAGGCCAAACAAAATGGGAAGAAATGGAAGCTATAGAAGCAAAACAAATTATGGCACAGCGCGGCCGAACGAAAGAAAGTTTAGCCGCAATCATGTTGGGAACAAAAAGGGCCAATCTAGACCGGAAATGGCCAATGTTTGCTTCTTGTTGACTCTGTTACAAAACGATTTTGGCTCTCGTAAATACTTTCCTATGCATCGTATTTAGAGATTTAAATTTACCTTTGGAACAGAAAGTATTACTTTCATCCACACACATCCAGTGACGAATTGAAAAGGAGTGCAAAGAAACTGTAATTAAAATATATAAAAATTATTTTATATACTGACAGATTAACGAAATGGAAATTTCATACACTACATGACCGATTGAAAATCCAAAGAATAGAACATCGAGAGGTAAACTAGAAAAGTTCATTAACAGAAACTTAGAATTACAAATTAAAGCATATCGAACAAGATCAACATTCAAACAGGAAGACTACAGAGCACAGAATATTCATAAGCTACGATATAACAAACCAGAGAAGAGAAATTCAAATCGATAAAAACGAAATTAACAGCCAAGGTGCAGAGTGCGAAAGATAAAAAACAAAGGTGAGATATATATAAGCTTATATATCGACGGAGAATTATGGAAATGGCACCAGGAAGATGAAATGCTGACTGAAGTTACAGAAAAGAAGAATTGACAAATACTGAAGAAACTAATCGGACGGAAGATGCTTAAGGCAACGGAAAAGTTTAAAAGATAGAACAAAAGAAAAGCAATCCACAGAATTGGAAGTAAACCAAATAAAATTAATGACTGAAACGTCACAGCAAGGGTAAATGTGGGAACTTGGAACCTACGAAAGCTATTGGGGAAAGAAATAGAATTGGTACAAGAAATGACTAAACTAACAAAAGATACCTTCATTACGAGCTGAGAATAGCAGGTAGAGACGAAACAAATATTGCAACTTTAATGATAATAAAATCAAAGGGAAATATGTCAATGAGGAAGCAGTTCTAATCAAAATTTGATAATTGATAATGAATAAACGATACTTCAATGATGTATGGTACTGTCCAGATGGCACATGTAATCTTTTTTTTTTGTTGGAAGGGCCGGAGAAAAAGAAATTGATCAAACCATTAATAATGACATGGGTATTTTACAGAAATAATAAGCAAGTTGCTTTATCTGAAAATGGAAATGAACCTTATCGTTTATAAGTAAAAGTTATTTGCCAAGAGAAATCATGTGCTATTAAGTTCCGCATATTGATACACTTCAAATATGGCACGAAAGGATTGGCGATCAAAACCAACGTTACGTGCAGGCATTCCTGAAAGATGGCGTTGATCTACAAGTTGATGACTTTTGTCAAGGATGTGTCCTGGGCAAGCACCATCGACTCACATTTGGTAAACGAGTTAACAAACCAACAAAACCAGGAGAACTTATTTCGTCTCCCTAAATCACTCTGGAGAGAAGCTGTACTAGCTGCGACCCACACGTTATATCGAATAGCACCGACAAGGATTAAAGGAAAAACTATTAACTAACTAGAGCTATTCTTGGAAAAAGAGGGTCGGTTTAACCCTCCGTGGTCACACTTCAATATAGAATCTAGATGGTCATACCGGGGTCCATTGGACCCCAGGCATTTCAATAAACAATTAAAGAATTAAAGAAACTATCCCTCTGATATTGATGTAAAAATTCTGGAACAACTATAAACATTTTAGATTAAGGACGAATAGTTCATTAGCAAAAAGCAAACGGAAAGTAGATGAAAAAAAATAATTAAAAAAATTTCGCAAAAGTCACAATTTCTTATTCAAAAAAGCGTAATTTTGTGTAGTATGATAATAGTAGTATGAATTTTAAGTTAATTGTATAGAAAGCAAAAATTTATTACAAATAATAATTTATAAAATTTTAGTATTATATTAACAAAATGATGAACAATACAATCAAAATATATTACCTAGTGTGTATAAGTGTAATTTGTTTTCCAATTCTTAATTTCTCTCTTTGTCTTGAACTCTTTCTTCACTTTTTTTCTTTGGTCTTTTCTTTTATTGTACTTCTCTTTTCTTTGGTCTGTTCGTCGTTTGTAGACAACAACTTCTTTTTGATGTGGTCTGCTTCTTTTCAACCCTGGTAATTTATATAACTTTTATCTAACTTTTTCGTTCGGGTCGACCATCCCATTCCGTCGTTTTATAAACAAACTTCATTTTTTTCGGCACGTCGTTATAGCAATTTGGAATTCTAGATTTTGAAATGTTTCAAGTGTATGTGTGTGGTAAATGTTTACAACGCTTTTCTATTTCTTAAAGAATGCTTTCTGTAAAATTTACATCTTTTTATTGATAATTTTACTAATGGAGTATTACCATACTACACTTGTCAATTTCTAATATTCTTAATTAGAATTTGGAGAAGATACTCCTTATATATTATGGTTTTATGAAAGAAAGTAGCAGTACCTATAGTGAGTTTTCCCAAAAGGTATTTATTTTAACATATGAAGTAGACTGATTTTGGAGCAAAAAATAATGTGGAATTATGCACAAAAATTAAGTTTATTGATTTTTTAATTCATACCAAAAACTAAATATTATTGTCAGTCTTATTATTATTGATATTGTAAATAAAATTTTTATCCATTCCGCCGCATTGTATGCACATACGTAGTCGGTGGTTATTGCAAATGGCTCGTAGACACAAGCTGCGATGTGCTCTTGTTTTTACCATTTTTTCTGCTGCATAATTGTCACCGCTCCTTCTTTTTTTTTTTTTCTTCTTTATTGGCCTTGGTCGGACCCATTAGCCACTTGCTACTACCTACCAACCCGTATGGACAAGGGGTTGAACAACGGACACTTTTTCACACCCGGGGTCGAACGGGTGGCTAACACCGCTCCTTCTTATTTTTGCCTTCTTGCGAAGTTATTTAACACATGAAAAATAAATAAATAAAAATTCATTTTTTCAACTTAATAATCAACTTGATCACACGCGCACGATGTTGTTCAGTTGAAAGCCAGGTAAAAACTAATAATAGTTTCAACTTGCTAACTATCCATACCTGTATAGGACACTTCAAACTCTAAATAGATGGAGACGATAATCCTATTCACAATCCAAAAATATGAAAAATTTGCGCTCAAAGTGAAAAGTGGGGTCTGATAGACCCCACGTGACCACGCAGAGTTAAACATCTAAAGGTATTCGAGACAGAATGTTTTACTTGAATTCCAACACAGAAGCACAAGAGCTTCGATGCTAAATCTATGGTGATTGTGGTTATCGAGTATATTTTCCAGAGAGTTATGTCGTATGCAGAGACGTAAAATTTAAGAATGAGAAGTGACAAAGACCTATGATGACTTATATCCCAAAACTGATAGATATTTCAAATATAGATGGAAATGAGTATGTAGAAGATATAAATTCAAATAGAGATGATGCCAGAAAATATATCCGAATACCATATCACGATGACCAGATCAATGTTCGAGAACATGAGGACATCAATATGAAATTTTATGTCTTCGGCTAACTACTGTTTGTACACAATTGGAAATATATGGAGACATAACGGGGACATATTAGTCGTTAAATTGGTAACGATCTATATGAAGAATAGGGAGCAATTCGTTAAAGAATTAGGGGTTTACATACTAATTATGCCGCTGCCATTCGGCTGTGACAAAGTAATAAATAATTCTGAATGAAAATAATATGATCTGACAGTAGAGGATAAATAAATTTAATTAGTTATTTACAAATTAGATTAAAATTCCAAGTTGTAACATGAAAATGTTATTTTATAAATGGTTTCTTGGCTAAACAGTAACCAATACCGACTGTGTATAGATATTTTATACAGCGCTCCTCACCAATCGAATTCTGAGTGTTCTGGGTAAAACATGAACTTACCTTATAAAAAAGAATGTGTCTACAGAAAATGTTGCATTAGAAACAGTCTGATATAGAAAAGATCGCTCAGTCACAGTTCGCAAAGTTTTATTCTCAGCAATGGCGAAAACCTCTAAATATGTGTGAACCATAATAATCCATGCGATAGAGAAAAATCTAAGTCCGTGTATGCATTTGATCGTATCATCCGTTTGTCGATCTACATTCAAAATTTTTTTGCGTTCGTAGTGAAACAAAAACATCGCAAGATATTCACAAGCTTTCCTGAAAGGTAGTTTTATTTTTATTTTTGAAACTTAAAGACTATGGTATTACCTTCTTTCTCCTTCTTGACAAATTTTCCTTTCTCAGCTTCCACGTTGTTGTTATTGCATATAACACTTGAATCATCCTGGTTTTTTTGGAACGCACTGATTATTAAATGGAAAACGGTTGCAAGTACGATTAACCCGTAAACGAATAGAAATGTTCCCCTACAAGAATTCAAATGTTGGTTCCTTGCCAGTAGCAATTTTGGTTAATACAGTTGAGATAGTTTAGAAACAAACCGCCTTCATATTTCGTACTACATTTCCAGTATTCATATTTAATATTGTTTTAGTGTACCTCTACTTTTGCTGAATCAAATTTCGTATTATACATACATACGTGTATATTATATGCTAAACTGTATATAATTTAGCAAATCTAGGTAAGGTATCAATATCAATTTCATTATCTACATTAACAATTACTTTTCATATAAATGAACAATAAAATGAACGTGTTGGGCGATACGCGTGCGAAGTAACTTCTAGTGTTACTACATATTTTAATTACACTATTTTGTATTGGCGATACATGTATACACTTTCTTCACAAATAAAATGATGTAAGTTTCTAATAAAGTATTTCACAATTATTCCATTTACATTTCTCTAGCATCCGATCATTCGTAATTTTTCTATTTAATTCACAAATAACTATAAACAATTGAATAATAATTAAAAATTATATATATATATATATATATATATATATATTTATAAAAGAAAACAAATTGACATTAAAATAAAATCTTTTAAAAAGTGTTTTAAATCGATTGTTCCGATTGTGGAAAAGTTTTCTTTGTTTTTTGAAAAAATACTTTATTAGAAACTTAGATTTTTTATTGATAACTTGCGAAATTTTGTATACAGTCATAATTTTATATTCTGAACAACTTTTCTCAATAAGATTTTGCCGTATTATTGACCAAAATGGTACTTTACTTGAATAGAAAACGTTTTTTTCTCAATTGTTATGACTGCCTTGACTTTTTAAAAGTAAAAATATGCTTAAAAGTCTTCTTAGACCAAGGAGGGGGCATCCGAAAACGTTCAAACAAGGTTCCAAAATTTTTGGTCAATTATACCTATAGTGAAGTCAATCCGAGGACTGCTTAATTTGCAATCTATGTAATCCGAATAACTATTGAAAATTGAAATGGATAACTTCCTTTAAGGAAATTGCTACACAGTTATTTCAAAGTAGGGTTTATTATGAACTATTAAATAGACATTCCTTTTTTTGTTACTTATACACGTTTTACAACGTTGGAAGAAAAACTCATAACATACCTTTTTTGTGATTTATAAGTAAGGTTCGACAAACGTGCGTATTGTTCGCTGAAAGAACAGTCTATATACAGCGACCAAGACACGCGTTTGTCGAAAGAAGGAAATAGACCTATAGAAGTTTGATATATGTCTGCTATGTCCCATATACACCAATTTTTATGACAACTTATACAGAATACTTGTTTTTTTGCAGTTATAATGCAAGAATTAAAATAAATACTGATTCTGTCAGTAATCCGATATTTGTCAAATTATGCATAAGATCATGATTATATATTCTGAACAACTTTTCTCAATAATATTCAGCCCTATTGTTGACCAAAATAGTACTTTACTTCAACAGAAAATGTTTCTTTTTCTCAATTAACATGACTAGTCTGAGCAAACAGCAGTAACAGCCTAAAATTACGAAATAAGTTAGGACAGCATCGCCGACTCCCCGCTCTAATCAGTACGCTGTATGCGAGTAGTTCTTTGTATATGTACGGCATTGACTTTTAAACAGTAAATGTGCAAATGTGCAGAGACCGGATTATATGTTTTTTGCATATCGATAATTATCAACGGTACAATTGAACGCTTTAAGATCTACACGAATTAGGGCAAGTAAAGGCGTTTAGTATTAATTTAATTATAATATAATATATTAATATTTGAAATTATTCGACATATTTCTCCGTTTCAAAATCGCGTCATTTTTATAAAAAATATAGTAGACGATTTTCTGGAAAATTTACATTGTACAATTACCGATGCTTCGTTAAATATAATAAAATAAATATTAATTATATAGGGATTAATGCTTTTTCCAAGAAATTAATGTTCCTACAGTTTTCTAAGAGGTAGTTAATCGCGGTCAAATTTTCCAAACGTAATATCACGTTCAATACCGAAGAGTAAAGATTATTTTGTATAAAAATTAGAAAATTAAACAAATAACGGTGAGTTTTGATTGGTTAAAAATAATTAGGCAGGGGGTGTATACGTTTCAGCGTTTATCATATTTTATATTTTAATCATTTACAAACACCGAATAAAGTGAAGGGTTACCGAGTGTTACCTGATAAATCCTATATGATTTTCGTCAAATTGAAAAACTAATCATGTAACAATGATTAGGTTTATTAATGAAACTTTCATGATTTTTTTCCTTCCCGTCATTGTTCCAACCAATAAAATTGTGCTCACGTTTTCCGATGATGCTTTATACATGGTCAACAACTTAAAGTTTTGTATTCCAATTTAATTCGCGTGACGTGTTTAGCAAACGGTTTAAACAAGAGTGGCAGAAAATATTAGAAATTCATTCCCAATAGTTAATAGTTTAATCAGCAACGTAAAGAAAATATTTTTAAAATCTCCATTGAAGATTCAGTCTTGCAGAGGAAAATTACCTAACACCCCTTGACCACCAGAACCAATGATCACAAGATGGGGAACATGGTTGAAAGGTGCCAGTTTTTATGTAGAAAATTTTGTCCCTATTAAAGAATTTATTTTAAGTTTTGAAGAGGAAAAAATAAATAACTTACTGCCCCATAAACTTTGCTTCATTAAATCAAATTATGATTTTGGGTAGTATATTGATTTGACCTAGTGTCTTATAGGAGTAAGCCAGGCCTAGCTAACATGACCCATATGGATGTATGTACATGTGCCCCGCTTACTATATGACTCACGCAATATTCCTATCTAGCAATAAAAAAATCATTTACCATAGCCAAAGTTATTATTAATAATAGTATCTCAAAGACAGGAGTTTGTTGGTAAAGAAACGCCAGGGCGATGGTAGTCTGGTTTAAATTTTACCATTTTCATTGTCCGTGACTCAAATACGAGGGACGGCCTTTGAAAACTAGACAACATTTTGTTTTTGGAACAAACAGTTTTATTGCTTTGCAAAATATTCGCTTCGTGAACGAACAACTTTTTTGGGATTCAGTTCGTGTTCTGTAGCTTAGTTTTCGGTTCATACGAATGTGTCCAACCTTCGCTACCTGTTACGATGCTGTATACCGATTTTGCAGTTGGTTGGTCAAACTTTTTGGACATTTTCTTGCACCAATTAACACGAGTCTTTTTTGAGTTTCAGTCAAATTATACGAAATCCATCGGAAACAGATCTTTTTCAGAGCTAGGTGCTTATGCAAAATCGAATGTACAGCAGTTTTAGATATCGCTAAGAATGCCTTTATCCCACTGTATTTTACATTTCGATCTTCAATCAGGCTACCCACAGCTTCGATGCGTTTTGGAATAACGACCTTCATGCAATTTATCACTGAGGGACGCACGACCACTACAAAATTTTGAAAACAAATTGTAAATAGTCTTCTCATGTTGTTTCTTTACCAAAAGTTGAACGAAGCGATTCGATGCATTTTTGTTGAGTTAGACCTTTACTAAATCATAAAAAAGCATCCAACGAACATATACTTATACTTATATTACTATATACTTATACTTATAATTTCCCAATTGCATTTTTTAAACGTTCACTGGAAACAAACTACTCGGCCAATTTCGAAGCCGCTACGCCCGCTACTGTTTTTATAATAACAATAATAATAAGCAATGACATGTCAATAACGCCACTAAGTGATTGTTTGCAGAAACATGAAAAGCGTCTTTCTTCCAATTGCGGAAGATGCCGTTCTCAAGCACAATGAATACTGATTTTGCATATCTCCAGTAGTTAGCCAATTTTGTCATTACTTATTGTTTATTATTAGTAATTCAATTTTCTGGCCTGCGGGAAAAAGTCCCTTTGTTTTGCATTTCTTTGTTATCAACAATTTGTGAACCTTTGGAATGCAAGCAGCCAGAATACATCATAAAAGCAAATATTGTTAGAAAATTATTCAAATGTGATATACTATACATACCTACATATGTACGCAGGATCGTCCGATTCTAGAAATTTTTAAATAACCACAGAGTGCTAAACAATTAATAATCATTATTATGGCAGTAAACCACTTCTGATACAATCCGGCTATGACAGTAATTAAGTAAAATAAGTACATTTGAACAAGTATGTTTTTATTTACACCCATATTTATATCGCTACATACTTTAATATTGTATTTGTAGTTAATCAATAAAACTCAACCTATTAACACAAACAAAAAATAAAAATAAACAATAATAACTTAAAACTACACCAACCTAGTCATAAACAATCACTGGCTAGAACCGAAATCGGATTCAGATTCGTATTCAGAACACTCCTGAACTATATACATTCATTACTACTAATATTGTCTAAAATCTAAATCATCACTAGGAAGTAATCAGGCAGTGGTGGGTGGCTGCTGGCTTTTAATATTGGGAAGCATTTGGGTAACAACTAGAGTTTGTTAAAAGGTGATACCGGATGGCTGTAGTGCAACGGTAGGGGCGTGGGTAGGGGTAATCTTCAACTCCTAGTCGATCTCAACAGCACCACGAGAGAGTTCAAAGCGACAGTGCGTTGCTCGCTGCATGCTAAATAAATACGCGGAGATGGGACACCCAAAGCGTGTAACGTTCCCTTCTAATATAAATAAATATCTCAGGCATTTCCTTGGATCAGAATCTAGAAGTCCGCATATTTATTGCACAATATGCAATAGCAGATTGCTAAGTCACAATAGGTTTAAATGTAGAAAACATTGTAAAAGTAAACGTAATGTATTGCATTTAAGTAACAGTATTCCATACTGGCAATTTATATATGATTTTATTTTTATGTTAAGTTCGTGCAACATCCCACAACATCTAGTATCTGATAAACACTGTCGTCTATTTTGGGCTAAGTACGTTCCCTCATAAAAGTTGCCAACATCTATGCAATTACGATACAATTTTTCACATGTTCAAAGTACAGTAAATTAATGTATAAAGACGAGTTGAGAAATAAGAAAATCTGCCTATGTGTGTATGAGACAACTGATGCTAAGAAAGACAGCGTCATTCATGTTGTTGCGCGTCCTTTAAAACGTGATCGTCCACCAGTTTCATTGTTGTTACCCAGTAAAAGGATTCAGAAAACTGATGCAAAAACCGTTGTCAAGATAATAAACCATTCGTTAAGAGAATTTTCTATCACAGCAACCCAAGTCACAATGTTCGTTCCTGACGGTGCTGCAAGAAAATTGAAAGTTCGTAGGATGTTGAAAATATGCTTTTCGACTCTTCTTCACGTAATATGCCTCATACATCTATGTCACCTCGTAGCAGAAGCCATTCGAAAGAAATATCCGACGGTGGATAAGTTAATGGCATCTACCAAAAAATGTTCATCAAATCTCCCAAACACATCCGTATATTCAAACAATTGTGTTTGAAATTGCCAGCGCCACCTCAGCTGTAATAACGCGATGGGGAACATGGCTTCAGGGGCAGTATCTTACCATCAGAAAGTCATTTTGAAAATTGTTTCAAATGAATCTGCAGCAGTTATAGTTATAGAGATAGTCAGCGATTTTTCTTCAATCGGACGTTCAATAACAAATAGATGAAATATCCATGAACTATTCTGAAGTTGCACAAACTATTGAGCAATTAGAAAACACTCACTTAGCTACACGAGACCCATTAAATTGCATAAACAGTTTACAAGCCGCTCTAGGAAACTTGACAAACAATAGAGGAGTCGATGTTGCTCAAAAATTTTGTGCAATTTTAACGAAAAATCCCGATTTACCAAAGGTTCGGTCTATAACTGAAAATCAATAGTGCACAGAAGAGGAAAAGGAATATCTGACATTTGCATACGACAACTTATTTACAACACCATCGACGGCTGAATGAATTGGCAATGGAAGTATTGCTGATGCAATTCTACGCAGCTTACCAGGACGGTTGCCTATTGACACAGTGGACATCAAGACGATAGTAAAAGGTAACAATATTATTTTTCACTAATATTGTATATTACATTCCTACTTTTATGCGGTGCGCCACTGCCGGTACCACCTTTTTAATAAACTCTAGTAATAACCCTCTTAATTTGCAAAGTAATTCCAGAGGTGATTGAAAGTATTGTAATTAAATCTGTATTTGTATAAATGCGGTCACTTCCTGTGAAATCTGTCCAATTGGCAAAATGCAATATTTTATTAACTGTAGCGGGTATATAATACCAAGTATAGAGATTTAAGTGAAATTCTTTTGTTTCCTTTACATATAATACAAACTTTGATAAGTATATTTCATATTCTGATGACAAAATTTGAAGTATTATATAAAATTTATATATTAACCATCAAGTCCGGTAATCCGTGGACTAATATAGAATTTTCTTAAAATCTGCGTAGTTTTGCCATTATTTGTATACCCAAAGCCAGGTTTTAGTCTGTCCACTAATAAACCCATTTCCCTTTTTATTTTAGCTTGGATGATCTTCTTTCTTTCTTCTACAACTTACTTGTCGACATCTCCTTTAACTTGTCATTTTTTAATATCAAGTCACAGCTGATGTGCAGACATTAAAATGTTCTTATCCAAGCATGCAAGGCGGACAGAGCAAAACTGTAATTTTGCTGATGATCTTGTCTCTCGAAATCTTCATTTATCGTTGAAGGTTTAGCTCCACAAATATAGCAAGACTGGCTGGAAGAATTTTCAATGAACGCTTTAGAAACTTTGTATATAATAGTGTATGACGAACAATTCACGATCTTAGAAAAATTTGCTTATGTCTACTGTGCCCTGAACTTCCGTCACACCTCCTATTTACTAATTCAATTAAGACTATTAACATTAGTTTCTACAGACGCAAAGAAACTTCATCGTGAATCATAACTAGACATTTCACAGGGAGATATAGAATATATTAGAAATTCATACTAACACTAGATTATGTTGTATCAATCATATCATTTTCTGGATTGCAACCATTTTTAGACTATTGAATACTATAGTATGATGGATCCTATATCCAATGCGCATCTCCGTGTTAGTTTGTACCAATGCTTGGTATGCTTCCAATCCAGAAACAGTGCTAAAGCTTCCACTACTGTACACGCTCGTTGTTTGTCAAATGATTAACGTAAAATCTTCAAAGCTGCGGGCTCCTCAGTTGACGAATTTATCTCCCTGAAGTTATCTGCGTCTCTTTTGCCAGGTAAATGTATGTATGTAATGCTTCGGCAGCATACATAAGTTCACCCTCCGTCCTCAAATCTAATAAATTCTGCACTTTTCTTCGTTTTGTTTTAGATCTTACCCCGTTAAGTTCTGACAATGTCGAGAAGAGGAGCTACTGATGACATTGATGGTGTTGCTTGGTCATCGGTAAACTGTATAGCAAATGCTATGTTATCACTGGAGAGCCATTCTTCGAACTGTCGTAGGAAAGCCTCTATCTTTCTTTGACTCTTTTCCCATCGATCACTAATTTTAGAGGAAAACTGATGGATAGTTTTTGTTGAGCTGTAGCTGGATGATATATGTTGTAAAAATCTCTTCATTCTTCATGAACTCGCCACACATCAAAATACCCCATTCTTGTGATTGTGTGACGTACCTCTAATATTTTTATTAGTTACCCAAAAATACCCAAAAAAGGCCTACAATTAATATTACGAATAACTACATTAATTTTCCTACATGTTTCATTAAAAAAGTAGAAATCACTTAGGACACTACACAAATAGACTATAATTTAAAGTGGTATAAATCTATTAAAAGAACAAATTCACAAATAACTATAATAAAATAATGCATATGTAGTACATACCTCTAGCAAATGAATCCATTCTTAAAATAATCACTTCACTGATGTACAAAAAATAATGTTGATTGATTGAGGACAAAATTAGTAATACATAAATTCTATTAGGGACAGAATTTTTATACTCTGACTTTGTTTACTCATAACTAGACTTTGTTAATAAGGTGGATGACATGTTATCATTAAGTAGTGTAAATTGAACTGACGCTGTCACTCCTCCAATTTTTACTATCCAATGATAAATTGTCATTGATCAGTTATCATTGAATAATAAAATTCGGACTGGTGACAGCGTCAGTCCGATTTACACTACTTAATGATTATACCATTTAGGTAGAAAGGATTGTGCTAATATATATAATGATAATACGTGATCCACCTTTTGAACAAACTCTGCTGATAAGGTTTTAGCGCGCATCTACTACAACGCTACCAATACAGAAATGTTCTAGCGCGAAATAACGTAAACGCCTTAAAGGACTAGTTTTGTTTGTGTTACTGCGTATAAATGGAATTGAATGAACATTGATACAATAAGAAATAAAATGGAAAAGGAAAAAAAAAGGAAAGTTCTCGTACAGAAATAGCTGCCTCAAAATGTGTCCACTTTCAGTCATTGTTATTAATAATATGCTATAGTAGAGCAGAGAGTTCTTATTTAGACATTTTCGGAGCACCTTTGTATTACTTACGTTTATGTGTAGATTATTTAACTAAACATTAAAATTTTAATCCTTCGTCCATCTTGTAAAAGTATCCTACCACAACCTATTTTTCCCGTATGTATATTAATGTGAACAACAATTTAGTTAAACAGCTTCCTTACCCTATAATGTAAAATTTTGCGTCGTCGAATAAGCAGTAATCCCCTGGCACTGACCGTACATCAATGATATTTAAGGATGTAGCTTGTGATTTTTCGTTTAGCATAAGTACACGGATATCCTCGGCTTTGCAAGATGCTGGAAGGCATTGTCCAATATTTAACTGTCTTGTCTGAAATAAATTAAAAAATATATACTGAATAAAATGTTATGTAATATCAAAACTAATCTTAAGGGACTAGGAAGTGTTATCTTAAACATCTACTTATAATTTGTTCTATAGCTTTATATCCATAAGGTAAATATGTATGGATTAAGAAAAAAAGGGAAGGGTTTTTGATCTTCTATTGAATTTTCAACAATTCCCACTTTACTTCTGATATACTTCTCCCTCTACTATCAATTGTTTCTCTATTCAAAACCTTAACTATTTTTCTTTCTTCATACCAATTATACATATGTTCCAAACATATCGGTCTTTAAATTTTCATTGGTCTTGTCGTCATTCCTTTGTTATTCAACTGGTATTAATCCCATTTGCATCTTCTTAGACACAGAATAGGTAGAAGTACAGTGGAATTCATTTATAATATAGTATCTTTTAAGGGAAGTTTGTCTATAATGAATCAGTTCCATTTGTCTTGAATAAATGACTTCGAAATTCAAAAAATTTTCGAATATACTGATTTAAAAATAAAATTTAATTTTAAGCAAAAAATGCGTTTCTCATTACATCATCACGTGGATGTAATGAATTAATTCCCCAATTTTATAATTTGGTAAGCCAGAAAAATTATGTACTTAGATGTAGTGATCTTCCTCTATATACATATATAGTTTTCCACGTGGCCATACACGTAGTATAGGCATTTTAAAATGACAGCTAATATCGTGCGATGCAAAATGATCTTTTTGTTTAAACATTTGCTACCATTTTTATGTACACGAAGTTAGCACTGTCAAAATCATGGAATAATTGTGAGTTTTTACATTTGTTTAGTCATTAGTGTATTGTTTGCTTGCTTGCTTTTATTTTGTCTCGAATACCAGACAACATTTAATTATTACTAAAATATTGTCAACAAAAGGCATTGTTACTTTCTAAAAAGAACTAAAGTTGGTAACATTACCAACACAGAAAAATTATAAATTTCCATAAACCGTATTTCGCGTGAATCTGACTAGCTACAATCTATAGTCTATGACTTACGTATTATACAGGCTAAATACGATGCAATCATTCATATCCGTACACCACGTGACTCATCACTAAAGGCCGGATAATATGCAGTTTGCATAAATTTGTATAATATATGCATTTTGTATATTATTTGCATATTTGTAGTCATTCAGCATATTTGAAGTACCCGAGTTTTATTTATTTATTGAATGTAATTTATTATAGGATAGACATTACTAAAAATATGTCGTTGTAACAAACAAAGAGTTAAACAGCCCTCTTTAAATTAAAAATAGCATTCTATGAAGCCTCTTCTCGATACTTTTCCGATAAGCGCTTCCAAAAATTTATTAATGCTGTTCCCATACATCTAGACCGGGACAGAATTCAAGGAAAAACTGATTCCCTGAAACTTCTAAATAAATACAAAAATACATTTTACCAGAAAATTAGGAGCACAGGTGTTTCTTTGTTATTCGGCGAAATTTATTCCCATATTCGAAAGCAATCTTATTTATTTTAAACGTTATTTTACGTTGGTTTTTCGAAGTGTTAACTTGTGGGTTGTTATTAATTATAATAGCAAAAATGACGAGAATAGCGACTGTGCCTGGATGGATTGCACCTTATTCAGAATTGCGTATGGATGGAGAAAAAGTATTTTGCGTAGCATGCAGCAAAATTATAAGTAAAATTTAAGTTTATTTCCTCTTATTAATCTACAGCCTTTAAACGATGTTTAACAAAATCGCCATTACAACGCTTCGACAAATAATTTTATTTTAAAATGAATCAAATGAGATGTATATTTCATGCGTATTTTTGCATATCATCAGCACAGTTGATGATTTTTAAATAAAAATCATTTTAAAATAAAATTATTTGTCGAAGAGTTTTTTGGTTATTTTATTAAATGTCGTTTATTCCGATTGCTTCGCAAACTCTTTACACATTAGTTTTTATTACTCCTTTATCTTTTACTAACACTTAGTTTATAAGAAAACAACTGACGATGTGATATTTTTATGCAGGTTACAAGTGAGAGAAAGTTTCAACTCGACCAGCATATTAAAACTCCATCTCATGCTGCAAAACTATCAAAGATGAAATTGGCGATGAAGGCTCAGCAAACATTACCGCAATGTTTGCCATCAACCTCCAAAAATCGGAACAAGAACAATTTAATGAAGATTTGTGCCTAATGTTTGTGTCGGCAGATATTCCACTACATAAAATAAACAATTTAAATGTCAAGTTATTTTTGCAAAAGTACACCAGCAAATATAATATTCCCGACGAGAGCACCTTAAGAAAAAATTATATTGACCGTATCTATGCAGAAACATTGAGTAGCATTAAGAAGGCTGTGTCAAACAATTATCTTTACATATGCGCAGATGAAACTACTGATAGTGTGGGTCGATACATAGTTCATTTAATGATAGGTATCCTTAACGTTTCGGTTCCAGCAAAATCTTATTTAATTTCATCCAAACAGTTAGAAAAGGCAAATAATTTGACAAAAACAAAGTTTATACAGGAAGAACTGTAAACCTTTTTCTTACCGGAATCGATTCCAACGGAAAAAATTCTATTGTTTTTAACGGATGCCGCACCATACATGGTGAAGGCAGCTTGCAACTTGAAAATCTTTTACCCAAATTGAATTCACACAAGTTGCTTGGCGCACGGACTAAATCGTGTTGCAGAAGAAGTAAGAAACCATTTTCTCTTGCGTAAATACTTTAATTAGTAGTGTTAAGAAAGTGTTTTTAAAGGCTCCATTAAGAGTTCAGTTTTACAAACAACATCTACCCAGTATTCCGCTTCCTCCTCAACCAGTAATCACAAGATGGGAAACGTGGTTGGAAGCTGCTATTTTTCATGCAAATCATTATGAAGAAATAAAGATAATTATTATGGATCTTGATAGCGATACACAATCTGTGCTAGACGCCCAAAAGGTGAAATACCTCAACGGTTGGCGTTTATTAAAGCCAACTACAGTTTTATTTCCGCTTCTATATTGTAAGTGGAAAAACAATTTATGTCGCTAATTGAGAGCGTTGAAATAATAAACAAATTTGAAAAGTTATGTTTTGATGTTAAAGGAAGGGTGGGAAAATCCGTGTATGAAAATTTCTTAAGTGTAATAGAAAAAATGAGGGTTTTAAAAAGCTAAAGGATATTGCTAAAATCTTGTGTGGTGAGTCAGTAGAAAATATTGAGTTGACAATGGAGGTTATTTCTAATTTGAAATATGCTCCTATAACAAGCGTGGACGTAGAACGAACCTTTTCAATATATATATATGTACATACATGTTATCAGACAAGCGCCACAATTTTTCTATTGAAAACTTTGAGAAATATGTAATTGTAAATTGTTTTCATAGTTAATTATGTTGTAAAATGTTATAAATAAACTTGTAGTAAATATAATAGAATATTTTTTCTATAGTATTATATTTTCTAGCATTACTCCTATTTTTTATCTACATATTTTTCATAAGAAAGTGCATATTTAGGCCAAAACATCTGCATATTTATGCGCATATTTCCACTTTTTTGCATATAATCCGGCCTCTACTCATCACATTGCCTTAATAGATAAAGGCATTCGCAGGTCTTGTAGGCCTAATGTTTTGTTAATCATTACCACTCTTTTCTGTCTTTCGCGATTTTCCTCCAGTTCGATACGCCCATTTCTACTAGATCTTCACTTAATGCTTTTCCCAATTTTCCCCTCGATCTGTACCCTCGTTTTCTTTCCTTCCGGGTTTTCAGTCCCATATGTTTCATTGTTCTGTCGTCCTGCATTCTCACTAAATTGCCCGCCAGCTGCATTGTCCAGCCTTTGATTACTTGTACTACACTAGGTACTACACGCCTATTATATAGATCATAAATCTCTTTATTAGTACGTTTTCCCCATATGCCGTCTTCTTCCCCGAAAGATCCTGCGAAATATCTTCCTTTTCCATACTTCCATCTTCATTTGTGCGGTTTTTGTCACATTTTGCAGCCAGGTTGTGGTGTCCGTCTTAAGCTTTATACAGATGCAGTTTTGTTTTTACTGTTACCGGTTTTGACTATATTACTATTGACTAATATTCTGGAGATTCCCACTGCGCATTTATATTGCTCTTAGCTATCTCGAGGTTTATATCTGTTTCTTCTTTTCCACTTGTTACCTATCAGAGCTCCCAGGTGTATGTAATAATCTTCGAGGAATTACTCAAACTCGTACAGTCTTCTTTCACCGGTTTGGACAATGAGTTTATTTTTTCCCATGTTCGTCGTGCATTTGTTCTGAAGTTCGATATATTTACGTTTTTTTTTTGGTAAATTGTAGTCCAATTTTGCTTGCTGCAATTAATAGGTTTTTTTCAAGTATCAATGATCTTAGTTAATTATTCTCTCGTTGCTGGGACTGACGTCCCCTCGATATCTTTTGAGGAGGTCTATTGTCTCTTTATCTTTTATACCAACTGTCCTGATGAATTCTCCTGCAATTGCAGCTTCTATTTTTTCTCTTCTATACCTGCTTATACCTCTTCCCACAAATCATCCTTTATTTCTTTAGAATCTCCTTCTATATTTAGTGTCATATACATTACTCAATCTCATACATACGTCGTTGGTGAAGCCCTTACCAAACCGTATTCTTCCTTATTCTTTCTCCAGAATATTCTACCGATAGCCAATTGTTTATATTACTTTTACTTGTTTGTCTTTTTAATAATTCTTTTCACCTACTTCTGCCTGAATCTCTCTCTTTGTCTTCGTAATTTCGCTTTCAATAAATACGGATGCTTGTACTGCTTTGAAACTTATGTTTATTTTTCAATACCCTCTCTTTATCTTCAAAACTTTCCTTTTGTTTTATATTTTTGCTTGCCGTTTTCGAATTTCTTTGACTTACATATGTAGAATTCCGAATATCTTTCTATTTCTTTGAAATGCCTCCTTATTTTTATACAAAATTGTGATTAATTAATAAAATTTGTGTATGAACTGTTTATTGACAGATAAATGTCTATGTTCATTCATCTTTAACCTAGTTTTCAATTTCACATCAGAAAGTGAAGAAATATACAAACGTTTTATTTGCAAAAAACTAGCTTCAGTTAATTTCCTGCAAAACTGGAAGTGAGAAAAAATTGAAAATATCAATAGTAAATTGTTTAAGCGGTAATCCTACCTTGTGAGCACAAAATCGTGGGTCTTTTTCCTAGCTTTATCAGAGGGGAACTGGTTGATATATTTTACTTTCGTTTAGCGTTTATGTTTCTACTAGTATTGAGGTACAAAAGCAAATTTTTATTGGATTTTAACAAATACAAAATGGCGGCGGTGCATACCTTGCAACCCGATACGTTTTTTGACATAGTCGATATTCAGCACCCAGAATAAAAATTCAAGAATATTCTTAAAATATATCCAAAAATGGAGTGAACATCCTAGGATTTTGTCCAAATTTGAATTTTTAAGGAAATGACGTTGATATTTATGTCGAAATACTGTTTTTGAAGGAAAAATCGGTCGTAAATCATCGATAAAAAGCATCATTTTTTTATCGCAAAAATCCTACAATGTTCACTAGATAATATGATCGTGAAGCTACAGTTAAGATTTGAAGTCAATCGGTTAAGAATTGTAGGCGCTATCGTTACGGCCAACTCGAAAAACACGGTTTTGAGAAAACGGGTTTGAAGTTTAATGTACCGAAATCGCACAGTAGTTTTTGATATACATACTTCTAATCACTTCCACCCATAGAAACTTTCAGATATCATTCTTCAATAAATATTTAAGCATTTAGGCAAATAAAAAAATGTCAAAAAAAATTACAAGGTAGGATTACCCCTTAATGTTGAGTCTATGCATTTTTATACTTATCTCTATCTAAGTATAATACCAAATCGAAGGAAAGTATGTACGAATAAAAAGTATTTTAAGCGGAAATCGTTCTACATTTATAGTTTTAATAACTATAACAACTATACAACAATTTAAAAGCGTTATTGCAGATCAAATGGGCACCCTTTACTTGTTGCTTAAAAAATCGGTAGGTCTAGAACGAGTCATTTATTTCATTGCAGGAATTTTACTCAAAGGAAATCTGAAATTTAAAAAAAAGCTGGTCAAACACTATCAGTTGACAACAAGCCTTGTCGATTTCAATAAAACTGAAATAGGATATTAAGTATTAACAGTCGTAATCGTGGGGCAATGGTTATTAGTATTAGGAAACAACACAAACCAAAACAAAATCAGATGAGCGATTCACATGAATGATTATAGAGCGCAGTCGAATATAGCATCAAAATTTGCTCAAAATGATTGATAAATAGGAGAATATTAGGAAATAAATTAACTCTCGAAAAGGAGTGCGCGTGCGTGCCCAACACTAAACAATTCGTGGGAAAACATAATCTCGGAATTATTACGTCGTATAGTGGAAAAGACGTACATTAACACTTGTCTACAGTAGCAATAGTGAGCAATAAAAGTGGATAGTTTGTTCAAAATTGGGATAAATAAATGAAAGCGCTACCACCAAATAATACAGCGCCTAAAATAAAAGTAATCGACACAACAAGAGTCGCAACCTATAAACTCGACAGATAAACAACGCAATGGAGAAAAGAGATAAAAGAGGAGTAAACTTCGACATCGCAGCCTCTCCGAGTAAAAACCTAGAATCTTTCAAAGGAATAAGATATTTGCAAGCATCCCAACTAGAACCTAAAAATACTGAAAAGTTGGAAATGTATGAAGGATAAAAAGATGTTTATGGAGATGAAAAAAGACTACGAATGATATCGTAGGGTTCTAAAAAGTAAGTCAGGGATGATATTAAAGGTGTGAAAGATATCTGGAGGAGATGAAAAAGGTTCTACAACAGAACAAATATAATGTGTATAGTATAAGGGAAGTATTTGGGAAGTTAAAGGGAGAATGGATGAGAGAAATAAAGGAGATAAATTGGAAAAAATACGAGACAATTTAGTGATAACCATTATTGATACTAACAAAAGTTATTGGAAGAAGCCATTAGGCATGTAAAATCGGTAAAAGAAAATACATAGTAGAAATAAAGAGGAAGCTTAAGGGACACAAGATTGTGATTTAGAATTCATTGAAGAAGGAAATAAGGAAAATTGCAAAACCAAAAAAGAAATAGGGAATCCAGGACAAAAGACATCTGCAATTCGTAGTTAATGATAAACTAATGAAACAAGACAATAAAGAATAAAAACTTACAATTACAAGAAAACTAGTAAACTATGACAGGACGAAAATAAGACAATGACAAAAGTTACATTTTATTAGGGGAACAATGTGCAGTTGCAGACTTAAAGTGTGTTGATACGACCGTTAAGCGGACCAATAAGCACGAAGAGATGGGAAAATAGGAGTGCGAAACATACAGGGAAAAATCTAATATTAAATAGTTTGACTGACAGAGACAAAGAAAAAGGTAAACTATGCATAATGTTTGGAAATTACCAGTACATTCTGTCTGGAAAAGTTGAAGAAGAAATAGAAAGTAATATAGAGAAATATATATTTTGAGACAACCTATAAGACAAAATGGATATAATCAATCACAGGTACATTCTTATGGGTGATTTCAATGGTATAATGAAATTAGGCAACATACCTGGATATCCTATGGGTAGATATGGAAAAGTAGTTAAAACGTATTCGGTTATTGATTTGTGCATAAATAACAACATGCGAGTGACGAACACCTTCTTTATACATATATAGAGAAATAGTAATAAATCTGATACTAGTGCCAAATCTATTTAATATCGAAGTATATAATCTACTACAAGATGAGGTACATGTAGAGTAGGGAGATAATGTTTAACTTCTCTATAAGGTAGTGGAAAGCTTGAGAAGGAGTAAAGTGAATAAAGTTAATTGCATTGAGCATGCTGCAGGCGATGATACGAATATTTCCCGGAGATCCTAAATGGCGATAAAAAACATCACAACAACACAATGTTGATGTAGGAAACACAAACAAAGAGTTAAGAGAAGAACTAAATTAATGAAAGGGGTGCGGATGAGCTTTAAGAAACTAAAATATGGCAAAACGGCGGAGGTACATAATAATTAACATTAACGTCGATATGTTAAAATATTTTGGAAGAGGAGGAAACAACGACGTTATAATATTATAAATGAAACTTGGAATATTGGGGAATACCTAGCGATTGGATCATTGCCACCATACTCCCTATATATGAAAAAGTGCCCTTACAAAATGTATAAACTAGAGTCAGTAGAATTCACGAAATAATACCAGTAAAAGGATTAACAGAAAAGTAAAATCGACGCGAGATGATAACCAACGCGACTTTAGACTTGGACATGGCGTAACACGTAATATTTACGGGAATACGTAAATTGGGTCCCAAGAAATATTAGACCCAAAGTAAGGAGTAAATTGGGTCCCAAACTTTGTTTCTACCTGATACTGCATATGTAAATTCGGTCCCGGAATGTAAAGAGTAGAGATTATACCAACAAAATTAAAAAAATAATTAAACACTTAGTTTGGTGGATTATATTTATAATTTTTTGTTTGATAAAATATATCGGGGATAATTTTGCTTAATACTTAAGGAAAAGGAAACAATTTTCTTGCAAACTTAACTAATTTTATTAAGGTAGTTTTAGTTCAATAGGTAACAAAGGAGCAAAATACAGAAGATATAATAAAAATTGTTATAAAATACATCAAAATATTCATATCTTAAAAACAGATTTAATAACTATAATATGTTTCAAAGGTACTAATTGCACAATTAAAATTATTATTCAAAAGGCACAAGAAAAGTCATAATGAAACCGCACAGTGAAATGAGACACATTTAATGAAATGCAAACGACAAACATGATTTCGTTTTTAACATATGAATCGATCATTTTTGCAATAATTTTTTACGATTTCTAACTTTGCTGTTAATAATTGTGACATTCAAATGTACACTCTGTATTTTTACATAAGTTTCAACCTGAAACTCTTCAAGTTTATCAACAAAAACAAAAATGTTTGGATGAGACTTGTAAAATGAATCGTTAAAGTGTCTATGAAAAGACTCACAAGTATTGGTAGTCCTTGTAAGTTCTGCTGAGTTTTCAGCCCAAACTATAGGAGGGAATAGTGACTCCTCAGATATGTAATTATCTATTAAATAATCGCAATACATCTGAATTTTTTCATCGTTCGAAGGTGCAATAGAGAGCAAGTCAAATACAAAGCAATCACTCACTTCAACAGGATTTAGAAAGGTAAGCGCAAAAGTCATTCTTAGCCATCGTCCCACGTCGGAACTTTCATCTTTGTACACAGCTGTTAGACCAATTTGTTGAATTTTTCTATACCATCCTTGCAAAAGATGAAATCGGCAGCTTATTACTTGAGCTAAAGGCCAAACTTGTTTTGCAGCCTTATGGATACCTTTTTCAAAGTCGATAACAATTTCACAAATATCTAATGTAACGCTATTGTTGTTACAGATTTCTTTAGCAATATTAAATAACTTTTGATATGTTTCGCTACTTTTGTTAGGTAGTAACGAAGAAATTAATGGGATATAGTGGCCGTTATAATACCCATGTATGGTAAAAAACTGGCAAAAAAATTGTGGGCAGTAGTTAAATGTGCCATCTAAATATAATCTTTTGACTCTTCCGATAAACTCAATATTTGTTTGACAAGAAAATACCATAATTTCATCAGTTGTCTCTTTGAAGAGTAAAAAATTTTCACCTTTAGATGTCTGAATGTTCATGTTCGCCAGAATGTCAAAAGTTTGTCCAATACTAGTCGGCAATGTTGGAAGCAGTTTTCGTCGGGCGTTGTAGAGATTCCTCCTTATCAATGCAACGTCCGTTGTTTTAATCGCTGCAGGCAGGTCATTTTGAAGTTCCTTCCGAATGATTTTTGAAGGCTTCTCGGATAAATCGTCAGTTGCCTTCCTTTTGCAAGCACCACTTATAATTTGACGCTGTAACTGTTCCACATTGGCACTGTGGCAATGCTCCTGTACATGCTTTGTTATAGTTAAAGTTTCCACCTCGCCCACAGTAAGCACATATGATTTACATTTACTTTTGTTAGTGCAAATCCACCGTTTTTCCCCACTTTTCAAGCTTTTTTGAAAACTATACTTATAGTTATTTATAACTGCTAAGGGCTTTCCCTTTTCGCTTAAAATAATTTTAAGATCCATCGCAAATCGAAAATATTCTTTTAAACAACACACACCGAAAACACTGTTTAGCTCAATTCGAATTCACAACAGAAATGAATTAAAATAGGAAATATTGCATATTTATGGGAGACACGAAATCGATTAAGCAGCAATTAAGATGGTACCCGTAATAATCGTAATTACTTCTTTCCACGAAATCGATTAAGCAGCAATTAAGATGGTTGGGACCGAATTTACTCATCGACAAAAGGGTAGAAAATTTTAAATTTAATCTGCTACCTGTTGGGACCCAATTTACGAACACCCATATTTACGGTGAGACCTAGAAAAGGCGTTCGATAGGGCTCTAAGACAAAAAATATGGGCGACGTTAGAAGCATTCAGAATCTGTTGTTCCAGGCTATTAAAACTATATATCATATATATGGTATGTGTACTAGAAATAACAAAAACTAACAACCTTTTATCCATAAAATCTATTCCGAAGACCAGTGGCGAAGTACTAATTGTTATAAGTCAAGTTCTATTTATCATACCTATGGACGAAATCGCCAAAGTGAAATAACAAAAGCAAGAGTCGGAAATTTACAACACGGGAAAGTGTCAAAGCTGATATATGCGGATGACCTACTAATCATTTGTCCGCGTTTACAGGACAAAGATTTACAGAATAATCTAAACGTGTGGAATGCAGCGTTAGTGCATATACGCCGATATTAACCTACGCAGGAGAAACATGGGTTCTGAATACTAGGGAACAAATTAAAACGCAGTTCAGAGACATGCGAATGAATCGCGTTAACAACAGTTCTTGATATGTACGGCGTTGACCTGATTTTCTGTAAAGTAAACAAAAGACAGTTAATATGGTTTGGACACATAGTACAGATGGAATAACATAAAGTCGCAAAGCAAACTTGGACAACGACTAAACACAAGAAATGTAAACGACGAAGACCCTAGAGGACATGGAGATACACAGAGACGAAAACACGAGACAGATGGGAATCGCCAAACTTTTACATCAGCACTTTTACACTGTAAGGTAGAAGAGGACCGATTATGTATGTATGGAAATTAGCTCTTACTTTCATCACACCAATTCTTTGGTAATTGATACCGTGTCGACTGGTGGAGTCTACTCATTTACAGCATTGTTAACGAGTGAAGTTTTCTATCATTGGCGCTCACTGGGGATGATCACTTAGTTCAAATGGTAGAAACGTGTATTTTGAGTTTAGTAGGGAAGGGGCATGGCCATAAGTAAGTAAGACTTAATTTATTCATTTTGTTTTATATCAAGAAGGAATACAAAACACGGCAGCAGTCTTTATATTGTAGAACCTAGTTAATCAAATGTTTTCGTTAAAAAACAAGCAGTAAACAACTTTAGACTGACTGTAGAACGTACAAATAATATGAGTAAAAATATACATGGGTACCAAAAAATATAGTTCTCTACATTACCCACGATTTAGAAAATAAGGATGAGCACAAAAAATAAACATACGGATACCTATCGTAACGAATAAATATTTTAAGTTAACTTGAATTATAAAACCTTTTACCCGTTACATTTTATGTCTTTCCCCACTGGATATTGCTCAGCGCATAGTTTGATTATTGCTGTATTTATTAAATAATATTCGTTTATTGTTTTATAGATGTTTCGTCTATTGCAATGTGTATCACCTAAAATACAGATCTTTTTGCTCCATACCTGTTAATATGCAAATTTCGATATAAATGGTGTAAGTTATTCTTAATTGCAGTCTTATTAATGTTATTATGTTCAAATATTTTATAAACCAAGAAAATTTTAACTAAAAACAGTTGTTACTACTATTCAAGACATGCTAACTTCTAATTAAATAATCAGATTGTAACGTATTACCCCTGCGTTTCTTAAGTAGTGCGTACTATCCTAGGAAATAATGGTGAAAGTTATAGCAAGTACCATTACTGGCGCATATTTGAATTTTATACCATTCACGGAAATTAGATATATTTATATAGTCAACTTACTACTGGCGTTAAAATTTCATTGATGTTGATGCGAACTTTTGCCATAAAAAATTTAACCAGAAAGGGTGGTACATCGCTGTTTGTTTCGTTGCTGCTCAACTCGTTGCATAGCGTACTGGAACCAAGCCAGAAATCGTTGCCGAAGAAAAACTGACTGTTATAGCGCCCAGATGCGTCATACACTGAAAAGAAAAGTTTAAATGAATAAATAAAGAACATATGTTTTCCTTTTATTGTATATAAAACTTTAATTCGAATTCGATATTCTTTTAGTTAGTGAACTATTATTTTTCAGAACCGAAATATTAATCAATAGAATCTAGATGATTCTTTATAAACTCCTCACAAAATAATTACGAGAAAGTTTCGCGGTTAACGATGTAAGATATAACTAACGACCTTTGTTGTCAACAAGGTATTATCCCGAAATTAATTAATAGTTATGCGCGAAAGAGTTACCGGTGTGATCTATATGCTACATGCATATTGTTCTATGAGATGTGTTTCAAATGTTCACAAAGTTCCTTTTATCCATTAAATTATACTTTTATAAAATATTTAACAAATTTTTATTTCTGGTGACATTAATTTCTCCCGTTGAACGTCTCTGGCTGGAGTTAAATTAATGAGATAACTCCCGTAGGGGAATAAAATGCTTAAAAGGTGGTGGGCGTGGCGTCGAAAAAGTATAAATAGACCCCCAAAGCTACATCAAATATCAAATGAAGACCATAACCCCAACCTTAACTGTGAATTTGATATCTTGAATTATAATAAATGAATTTTCTAATTGTAATTAACCATTTGTGTATTATTATACTACAATATACATCACTACAGCATTGTTTTCTATCTATGTTATTCTTCAGAAAAATTCGAATACTGGTGAGTTAGTCTCTGAGATTTTTATTTCTCTTGGCACAAAATTCAGGTCTACATCTAAAAGTTGTTTGAGACATTTAGTCTCCTCGTAACAAGCAAAAGTTGAATAATTTCTGCGGACTGCAAGCTCTGTCGGAGCGCTTCCCTGTATAACTTATCCCAATTCCACATCTTACCTTAAACCAAATCAAGTATAATTCTTCTATTCTTAAATTTTATCTAATATTTTTGTGATAATAAAGAGCATAAGACTCAAATATAAAGGTAACCGCAATTGAGGTAAGGATTAAACGGCAATTTTTACTTCTAAAACAACTTTTAGATACAGACTTTCTTATACAATAAATATCTCCGGAACTAACTGACTCGGCTCGCAAATTAATGCGTAAGTAGCGAAATAACATTTGTTTTTAGAAATTACTAGCACATAAAGTTGCATTGCTCAACTGTGTGAGCATTAAACATACATAGACAACAGATTTGGCCTTGTATATAAGGTAATGCATTCGTAATTATAATTAGTAATTATAATTAGTAGGTTAACTTAACTTAATTATAATTAGTAGGTTAACTTTAGCAACAACTGTCAAGAACGATTTTATTTTGGCCGACCGACAGATAAGAATAAGGAGACTGTGGTTAAAATAATATATATAATAAATCAAAATTACCCTTACCACACTTTTCGGAAAAAAAAACAGGTACGTATTTCGGCAACTAAGTTGTCATCCTCAGTGGAAATCTGGGGAGATTCAGTGTCAGTAGCGAATCCGGCTAATGCTCAAGACGAACACTACATAACGAACACTGTACAACACTGAAGACTGACTTCCACTGAGGATGACAACTTAGTTGCTGAAATATGTATCGGGATTTTTTTCCGAAAGGTAAGGATAATTTCATTTATTTCATATTAGATCGCTAATTAGTATTATAGCCATACTCATTAAATTATAATAATTGTAAATTACAAACAAACCAGAAATCCGAAATGATTATAATTGTAAGGCATTCTAGTGAGAACATCATCATTCCTGTGCTAAATCAACGTAGTTTTTACTTAATTATTTTTGCAATGCTTGCACTATCTTACAGTATCTCGGACAAAACAGGTTTAAAGGTAAATAAAATAAATTCAATTAATACATTTACCACACTTTTGTTTGGAAAACCAACTGCAGTCATCTTCAGTGGAAAACCAATCGTGTGCATAGTATAGTACGTATTTCTCACGGTGTGTCGACCAAATAGGGTTTTCTAGCTTTTGCAATGAAGATGATAGCTTAACTGTCGAAATATGCATTTGTGTTTTTTAAAATGAAGGTATGGTAAGCGTACTGTGTATTATATTTTAAGTACTTGTAGTGTTCAATATTTTTATCGCCATAAAATATATACAGTGTAGAAGATAAGTATGGAAACGCCTAATTTTCTCGAAAATATGTTCTCGGAAGTATTCACTAACACTAATCGCTTTTCTGATAATATTGGTCACTTTTTTAAGCAGCAACCCGTATATTGTTTCAATAAAACAAGGTCTTATAATAAAGTAGCACACTTGTTTATGATACTTTCTCCTATCGTTTTAATATCCATAAGGTGTTTCGTTATCAATATTATCAGAAAAATGGTTAATCTGCCAACAGGTCAAAAAAAAAAAACAAATAGAAATCGGCATATTCCCATAGCCTCAGATCCAACATTTCTGAGAACAAATTTTTGAGAAAATTAGCTGTTTCTAGACTCTTCTTCTAGGCTGTATGTAGATATATGAGTATCTATTCTTTAGTAGTATAAAAGAATTGTAAAACGAAAATATTTAAAATTCAGTGGCACGGTGTAATTTATTCACTTTCTTGATATAATATCTTGATTCTCCCGTACAACCAAAGATGAAGAATAAAATTCCACCGAAAAAACGGCAAAGGGAAATTTAGTCAAAATAATAGAGCAAATTCAAATAAATATTTCGTAGTTTCTCATTTGTACTATTCTACATTAAATTCTAAACCTACCTTAAATTTTTCCTTGTTTCGCGAAAATTAAAAATATCTAGACTACGTAATGATTACATATTATACCATTACGAATGTTTAGCAAGGTGTTTTATCGTGTATTTTAACCGACATCGTCAATAAATACCTTATAACTAAGAGAAAGTTAATTACTTTTCGAGGCCCAAAAAGAGCCATTTCTTAATGCCTCTATATAGTCGTTCAAATGTTTTCGGCATTTCTCCTCCGTTAGTGCTGTATGTTTGCCCCAGTAATGGTGATTAAATAATCTTCCCAGCCATTCCATTTCCGGTAGTAGATTTTCTTTGCTTGCTGATGGTAAAATGATTACGTCACCGGAATTTGGCGCTGGAAATTGTATTCCATTCGACAGATACGATAAATCCGAAGAATTATAAGAGACATATTTCACAGAATTGGCATCAGAACTAAACACACAGATAGTTAATATTAGGAACGCAAGCATGTACAATTTTAATTGAGCCATCGGAAAGAAAATGCACAACAAAATTTCGAAAAGCACTAAAAATATTACGAGGAAGAAAGAAAAGCGGAAAGTTACGTCTTTTCAGTATATATCATGGTTTCACAGTAAAACACAGCGTAAATGCTAACATAGGTCGCGAAGCAATATTGAATGCTCTTACGTCCGCATCTATGTACCACACACAACGTAAAACTTTCGATTTCGTTTAAGCACCTAGTCTTTGATAAAATAAATAACGCAGATTTACACTCCCTACCTATCACACGGCATGGAGAAAGGTAGAGGGACTCATTCTTGCTAAGCTCTTCTTTTTAGAGGTGATTTCTTTTAAAAACCCACTTGTTATGCAATAATTACGTCTTGGTTATAAAACCTTCTCTAGAGTATACATGCATATATAGATACAGGTATGATAAAAATTGAAACTTTGATGAAAACATACAGTTCATTCCATGACTCTCCCTACATTACGATGATTTCGAATTATTTCAATTAAGTATTATTTTTAATAGAAACATTCAGAAGTAAAATTCAAGATATATTGTAATCTAAAAACAATTAAATTCAGCAGTCGTTTATTGTAGATTATATAGTAAATACGGATTAGTTAGTCCCCAGGATATTGACTCCTCCGGGACATTTGTTCTCCTGCACAAGAAACTCAAGTTTGTATCTAAAACTTGTTTGAAATAATTAATCCCCTCGTAAAAAGTTGTCCAGCTCTCATTCTTCCAATTCCATCAAGCAAACCCTGCGCAATTCGACTACTTAAAACCCGACTCTGTCATACCGCTTTTTCTATACGAATTTCCCCTCAACCCTCTCACCGCATCAAATTAAGGAAAACCCTATTCTTAAATTTTATATTCAAATTTTAATTTCTTGCACAACGGACTAAATGTCTCAGGAAACTAACTGACCCGACACCTATTACCGTAAAACAATACACCTAAGTACCGATTTTACTGTTGGAAAAGTGTACATCACAATATTGCATTTCCATATTTTGTAAATCTTCCTTCAACGTTGATTATTGCTATTAACCACTTTAAGTCAAACTAGATCCCAGCACTCGCAGAGAACATGCTGATATTTCCTTCCCCTCACATGTCCTACAGATTCGATCGTACACTAATCCTATGGAGATGTTTGCAAAGAGGGCAGTTCCCTGTCCACAGTTCCACTACTTTTCCAATTGGGCAGACATCAACTGCACTCGCGCTAAGTACTTAATCTTCAACAACAAAGTAGTCATTGTTCGTCAATTGACCGGGGGTACCTACTAAGTTACTCATGCTAAGCAGTGGATGTAGTAGGGTAACATTTTATTCTGTAATAAATAAAATAGATCCAACAGACGATTATGCCTCGAAAGATTATTTATTATTGAAATTACATTTTTGATAATTACAAATTTACATATATATATATATAAAAGAGAGTGACGTTGGTTACTACGCTTATAATTCAAGAACGATTTCGATTATTCGCACCAATTCGGACTGGTCTCCGACCAAACAAGAAGAATACCCAAGAAAATTCCCGAAATATCCCCAAAAAAATTATCAAGAAAATTCATTTTCTCATACATTTTATATGGAGTGATTTTACAAAACTATCTTCATGATGAATGACGTTTATGTGACAATTTTTTCTTTTGGACAATTTTTTGCGACAATTGTTTTTCCACCAAAATTGTTTGACAATTGTTTTTGTAGCAATTTTTCTTGTCACATTAAAAACGAACATGATTTCAAATGCTGGTTCCGGCATTGCCAGTAGATGGCGTTGTGTATGTGTTGTGTGCATAAACTTTTGACAGCTGATTCATTTGCACAGTCTTTCCAAGCATGCAATTGCGTTGTGCAAGCGTGTGTTGCGATTTATCAGCATTTTTTCAAAAGTGATTTCATAGAGGTGAGTTCAGTTTGATGAAGTGCACATTGTAAATGGTTATGTTCTTTGTGATTGCGTGCGCATCGATAATCAATCCATTGATTTCCAATTGTGCAATTTATTTTTAGGTGGATTACTTTGAAAATCAATTCTATTTTCAAAAGTTAAGTTCCCAACGAAGGTCTTTACTTTGGGAGGTTATGATATTTGAGCACATGTTTGCATCCATGTTTATTTTTGTGACATCTGTGCACATGTATGTATTGATAATTCCAGTACTTCAATGAGGGGGAATACAATTCAAAATCGACCCGACCACAACCCATCCAGCCAATATTTCAAAACAAAGATTCAATTGCAATGGACAACTGACCACAGATTTTCTGCACTTTGAAATGGCGCAGGGCAACGCCTGCGATAGGCCGGGTCCACTATAATGAATAACACTAACATTCTCTTAATTATGTATATACTTTTTATCACTTACTAGTTTATTTATTATTCACATTTTTAATTTTGTTTTTAAATAAATATGAATTACCTGCACCGATCTCCTTTAAATATTATCATGTACCTGTATTTTAAACATACCCGTAACAATAAAACACTAAATATCTAAATCAATACTTTTCTAGGCAGAACGAAGTCCGCCGGGTCAGCTATTTAAACATAAATAAAATTTGAAGGCAAAATAACGTTTGCCGGGTCAGCTAGTATGTACCATACATACTAATGATTGAAACAAACATGTTACAATAAAATGCAACAATGATACCTACATTATAAAAATATTTAACAAATATTAACAATTTAGGTGCCGTATGCATTTTTATAAAAATTACATGTTTGCGAATACAATTAATTGTAATAATATGACATCGATTTCACATATTGCACACGAGAAATAGAAGTGCTATTTTCGAATTAAACTTCTTAACCTTATCGCAACTTCGAATTTGTATGTAGTTTTCTGTTTGCAACTCGGTGAGTTTTTGAACAAATACAAATAGAGATGGATGATTTTGATAAAAATATGAACTAAAATAACTGTGAAAAGAGTCTCATCCGTTGCTTGTTCGTACAATTGCGCTTCTTCGAAAATAAATGTACGTATCCACTAAATAATTGGCAAACAACTCCAATTCTTAATCATTGGATTGAACTTCACCAGGTTTGAACGCAAAAAGATCTTCTACTTCTTCGGATCCCAAGAAAAACATACTACAAGTGGCTCTTAGCCCCACACTTTCAATTTCTCGCCACCATGATTCGCTTAAATGAAACCGGTAAACGATTATTTTAATTTCAGACTAAGTAAAGCGAACAGCACTATGAATTGCTTCTTTAAAATTTATTACAACTTCGGAAGGATTGAAGTTATGAATTGCCCATTGAGTAACAATAATATTAAAAACATTCTCATACGTGATGCGACATTTGTCTTTCAGAAGACAAAATGCGAGCGTTACATAATTATTTTTATAACCATGAACGGTGAACATTTGCTTAAAAAACTTTATAGATACTGAAACGTTCCATCCATGTGTACACGAAAATATTAGTATATGATCTTCTTCATTATTGACTAGCAAAAACGATTCACCTGTATTAGTAATTATGTTCATAGCTTGCAATGTAAAGGTGATACTGTTTTTCTACGAGCCCTACAAATATTTGTTTAATTAGATCAACGTCACTTAGTGTCAGTTCCTCGATATTCTGATTTTGAACAACACTAAAATATTTTACACGGTTTTGTCTTCAGTAGCTTTACGTTTTGCTGCAGAAGGGATTATTGGTCTCTGCAATATCTTAACACCTTCCAAACGATTGTAATAACCTTCCTCACGCACTATTGCCTCTTCATCTTCTAAATTATAAACTCTTGCACTGCATTTACAGTTACTACACCGCCAATTACCCTCGCCAACTATTCGACTTATAGTATTTAAAATTTTGCTTAAATAGTCGACATTTTCCACATTCGCTGCTTATTTTGCAGGCCATTGTAATAAAACTACTGACAAGTGGATAGGTACTTGCTGAGCAAACACATTGAAATTTGCAAGCCATACGCAACGAGTACTATTGCGGCAACAAAAAATCATATACTTAAGATAATGCAACTTAAATATGGCTTTTGCCTTGTCAAATTTTATTTCAGGTTAATGTATACTTTCTAATTTGTTAATTAGATAGGTCATTTTAACCCTTTCAAAAAGTAATCATTCAAATTACTCATTTTACCTGCATTCTACCCGACAGTACAGTTAATGGGTAGGATTAAGGCAAAATTAAAATAGGTAACCGAGTGCAATTGATGCTATGTGGACTCTACTCAAGCGAGTGCAATTGATGATTACTGTTCTAATTTGTGTCCTGCGCGATCGCAGCAACTACTGTATTTTGACATGTACAGATTATTCCATGAACAGACTGGGTTAAAATACATAAAATACTAGATGTAATAATTCATATAAAAATAAACGCAATACACGTTTCAATATGCCCCCACAATTATTTTCGCAGTTTTTCATTTTATTAATTTCAGACGTACGCGTAGACCGGAAGCCATTAATTCCGTTTTCTACAATATCTGCAGAAACGGTCATCTTGCATCGTTTGTTCAATTGTGTAGCAATTTCTTGCAATGACCTTCTACTTTTGAATTTATTCTTGTAGTGCACGCTAACTAGTAAATACAGACACTCGTACTGTTCATACGACTGTATTAACACAGTGGTTCTTTCATGGGTCCACACTATTAATTTATTATTCCAAATGTTAACAGTCGTAATAATAACTGTAACCAGACAAACTGATCAATTAAAACTTAATGCATGGCATAACCTTCTTATAAACAAAAATAATCAACTACAAGTCGAAAGTCAAATACTACCAAGTACCTTACCAATTACCAAAATCACTAAAAATCACAATTACTTTCAAAAATAGAATATCATCTAGATCTCAAATATTGCGTCTAAAAATTGATCCGTTAATCTTGGTGCGATTCTCCATTTTTTTCTTTTCGCACGCAAATTCGGGTCCTATTACCAACCATAGATTAGCTATTACGTTCTACCAGAGCCACTACTGCATCCCCACATTCCTTTGCACAGGAGCGGCTCCTCCATTATTGCTGCCAAGCTGCAGAACAACCAGAATAAATCTTCAATTTATGCATTAAGCATTAAATATTAACATTTAGCATTTACAGAATATTTCATTAGAAATATTAAATTTCCATAATTTCATCGTGCATAACTGACATTAATAATTATTTGCTCCTACGAAAAATGGCACAGCTATACAATCATACAATCCAAAGCGCAACGCACTCATAATTCCCGAGAAAGTTGTCTCTGCAGCGCAGCTCTTTGCAGTACAGACAAATTCATACACGAAGTAAATCGAGGATAACCGACGGTCTTTCGCACACGGGCGCGAAAACGTCGAGATGAGCTGCATTTTCGGCCAGCAGTGGTCGGTGGAAGTCGGTCGATGTTAATGTACGCATCGCGGGCGTTTAAAATTAGAATTAGGTGTCAATATGATGTATATATATAACCCCTACACCGAAAGGTAGAAAGGATAAAAGATTAAGAAGAAGAAGATGATGTATATATGTTTGTTTTTAAACTCGCTGAAAGTAAGTTTCGAAACCTTTTAATAGAAAAAATTTCGTCGCCTCAGTATAGAATTTCCACGAGAATGTAATTAAAAAGTTTGCCACCAAAAAGGCCGCCATATTGAACTCCAGTTTAAGAAAATGAAATAGGGTAAGTGCAATTGACTTTGAAATTTATTTTAAATTTTGTTACTGAAATTTTTGTTTTTGGTTATAAATATTATATATATTTTTATTATCGGATTGTTATTATTTTTACTTTAAACTGGTTGTGATTCGTGCAGACCACCCACCTTGAAATGTCAGGAACCGCCACAGCCTTTGCAACACTAGATCTCGAAACGTGTTGATAGCTGTCTGGTTATGGTACCTAAGTACTCATCATTCCGATGAGGAAAAAGAAATGTGATAGTTCTACTTATAGCTTAGCATTAAATATGAATTAATTAAATTGTTACGCCATTGGTTTTGTATTATTCTGACCGTCCACTTTGTCCAGAACTTAATGAGTTAAATCGGATGAAAAATTGCCCTATGCCTAATAAAATGAACCAAAAATCCTTATGTATATCATTGGTTTTGTAATAAAATATTTTGTCCAACCGGAGCATTCAGCTTTTTTCGGTCAATTTTAAAAAATAAACCTGATGATGTTATCTCAGAAACGAAACTTCGTATTTTTATTCAGGCCATGTTGTGGAGAGGTGAAAGTGACAATGGCAAAGTGTTATTATTATATTATTTTTTTGATACCACTTATAATAACGTCGTCGGGAAAAAATAAAATCGAAAATGCCAAAATTCACTTATTTTTAATATATTCAAACCGAGCGAGACATTTGAGGTTGGTTTGCGTCATATATGTACATACTCTCTTAACGCTCCAACTTTCATACCGTTTAACCGATTTCGTAACTCTTGCCGTTTCCAATATGCTGTTCATCGATATCTTATATCGGTGTATATATCGCTATTCTAGTTATTACATTTTCTCGATATTGTTAATATGATTCTTATTGTTAGCCTCCGTATGACCAGCATCACTGTGTAGTAGTCATTTAAGTACATGCACTGAATTGCTTGTTCCTGTAACACATAAGAATAAATAAGGAAGTTGTATTTGTAAATAAATATTGTGAGAAAAATACAAAGTTCGTAAATGTTGATATTATATACACTTCCCAAAAATGATTTTTAGTTAATTTTAGCTCGAGGTGATTCATCTTCAACCTTCTTGTAACTCTATTAAATTATATATTGTGTAAAAACTTAAATTGTTGTGCGAATTACATTTTAGGTAAAACCCTGTTTCTTATTAGAATTATATTTTGTATAAAAATATTTGTTCGGTTTTTCGCACTTACTTAATTGTAGACTCCTGCTACCGTTAGATGGTTCGTAACGATGTTAAAATCGCATTTCGTTTTCTATCGAATCCATTACAAAGAAGCCAATTTAGAAATTGATACAAGTTATGATATGCCCATTACAAGTGATACATTATTGTTTAGTTTCGACTCAAATCGTAATTATCAAGTTCTATTCACTTTCTATTAAAATACTGAACTTTATGTAAATTTCATATAAATGTATAACAATTTCAGGAAAGAATCAACTTATTTTCTTATTTTTTAGATATCCAGTAGTTAGAAACGAAATATGTAGATAAAACTGGTTCCATTTTCAAACATGTGTGCAAAACTGCTTCATACGTGAAATTGTCGAAAGTTTTTTATCTGTCTTATATCCGACGTTGCTGCTTCAGTTAAATAAATGAAATACATACTTAACTTTCTACTTGGTGTGGCGTGAAGTTACGTAACCAAAAGACATGCGCTTGCTTTCGGAAGATGCTAATCGTAGAATAACAATTATTTGTCGAATATACTCTCGTATTCATCAACTCACTTACATGAAGAGGTAGGTATAAATTAAACAGTATTGTGTACTTAGACTTCGATAGTTTTGCTGTACAATGTTATATCTGCGAACCTAGTGAAGAATGAAAGTACATAATTCTTTTTAGCTTGAAGTCTTGTACCTACAAGTATTTAATTAATTCTTATTTTAATACTACGATAAAAAAAGCTATAATAAGCGTTCAAATTAATCGCCATTATTTTCTACACGGTGGTACGCTCTTCTTGCAACATCTTTTAGCATCTGTGATGTGACCTTGGAAAACCTACGCAGTTCTTGCTTATTGCAATTTCTCTGGATAAATTAGATCCCAGTACAAAAAGTCTAATGGTGTTAGATTCGGGAGACGCCTATGGTACTGCAAAATAAGTACCAATCCATTTTTTGGAAACCTATGTTCCAAATATTCACGAATTGGCCTTGCATTATGATAGGTTTTCTAAAGTTTCCTCCATATTATGCTGCAGCAAGTGTCCGTACCAGTAACCAGGATTTATCCTTAAAAGCGCTTCAGCTATATTGAAAAACGGTGGTGGAATAATTATATTCTCACAATGTTAAATGCGAGGCGAACGACGCATATCCATAATCAGACGTCAAAAATGAATTTACCTAAACACTTCCTAAACACATCGGCCCGTCGTAAATTACGTACTTGAAAGAGACTGATCTAGAACTAAGAATCACATGTATGCTAGATATATCGTAGCGTTCAATATACACAGTCTTCGGGTATCGACGGGTTAAGTAACTTTGCTTGAGTTGGTTGTATATCGCTAACATAAACGGCCGTATTCTTTCTTGTTCTAGTTAATATTAAATAAAAGAACTTTCTTTTATAATTATTATTAGTTTCTATTTATTGCCCTATTCCAATAAGCTACTTGTTGGCCTGTAGTATCAATTACTTGATGTAACGTGGCTCCAAGTGTTGGTATAAATATTATTGATTGTTTTAATGACAAACGGGTGTCCCACAAACTTTTAATGCAATCGGAGATAACTGCGTAATGTTACGCAATATGCGTGGGCATCTTGTGGATTTAAAGTTAAAACTACGTTTTTCACTTTGTTGAATTGCTTGCTGTAATATAAAACTGTACCAAGCAGTTGTAGATCATCATAACAGGTTATGATGATCTAAATTCTTGGACACAACTTGTAAAATTTGCGAATTCGCTTAAGAGATTTCAGAAAAGACTGTTTGTGTTTCATTGATTAATGCGTCAACTGCAGCGTAAGGCTAACAATTTCGGCTACAAAATGCACTGCATGCGGTAAACATGTTGGATGAATGAGATTAGGGAAACGTGCTTTCAGGTCTCTACGGCATTTAGCATATATTAAGCTCCTTCCGCTACTAACTCATATATAGTCTGGGCAAACAGCGGTAACAGAGTACTAAGTTGCGACATCTCCTTATTTGGTCAGTACTGAATCGATGCGGTATGCGGGTAGTTCTGTGTGTATGTACGCTGTCGTAACTGATTTCGTAATTGTGCGCTGTTACCGCTGCGCGCTCAGGCTACTCATATACGCCCTTGATTGTGTTCTACCACAACATTTTGCGGGGTGGTTATGGAATGGCTATGAATGGGATTATTCGCCTGTGTAATAACTAAAGGCCGGATAATATACAGTTTGCATAAATTTGCATAATATATGCATTTTGTATATTTGCATATTTGTAGTCATTCAGCATATTTGAAGTATCCGAGTTTTATTTATTTATTGAATGTAATTTATTATAGGATAGACATTACTAAAAATATGTCGTGGTTGTAACAAACAAAGAGTTAAACAGCCCTCTTTAAATTAAAAATAGCATTCTATGAAGCCTCTTCTCGATACTTTTCCGATAAGCGCTTCCAAAAGTTTATTAATGCTGTTGCCATACATCTAGACCGGGACAGAATTCAAGGAAAAACTGATTCCCTGAAACTTCTAAATAAATACAAAAATATATTTTACCAGAAAATTAGGAGCACAGGTGTTTCTTTGTTATTCGGCGAAATTTATTCCCATATTCGAAAGCAATCTTATTTATTTTAAACGTTATTTTGCGTTGGTTTTTCGAAGTGTTAACTTGTGGGTTGTTATTAATTATAATAACAAAAATGACGAGAATAGCTACTGTGCCTGGATGGATTGCACCTTATTCAGAATTGCGTATGAATGGAGAAAAAGTATTTTGCGTAGCATGCAGCAAGATTGTAAGTAAAATTTAAGTTTATTTCCTCTTATTCATCTATAGCTTTTAAACGAAGTTTAACAAAATCACCATTACAACGCTTCGACAAATAATTTTATTTTAAAATTTTATTTTAATATGAGTAAAATGAGATGTATATTTCATGCGTATTTTTGCATATCATCAGCACAGTTGATGATTTTTAAATAAAAATCATTTTAAAATAAAATTATTTGTCGAAGCCCTTTTTGGTTATTTTATTAAATGTCGTTTATTTCGATTGCTTCGCAAACTCTTTACACATTAGTTTTTATTACTCCTTTATCTTTTACTAGCACTTAGTTTATAAGAAAACAACTGATGATGTGATATTTTTTATGCAGGTTACAAGTGAGAGAGAGTTCAATTCGACCAGTATATTAAAACTCCATCTCATGTTGCAATACTATCAAAGATGAAATTGGTGAAGAAGGGTCAGCAAACATTACCGCAATGTTTGCCATCAATCTCCAAAAAATCGGAACAAGAACAATTTCATGAAGATTTGTGCCTAATGTTTGTGTCGGCAGATATTCCATTACATAAAATTTAAATGTCAAGTTATTTTTGCAAAAGTACACCAGCAAATATAATATTCCCGATGAGAACACCTTAAGAAAAATTATATTCGCCGTATCTGTGCAGAAACATTGAGTAGCATTAAGAAGGCTGTGTCAAACAATTATCTTTACATATGCGCAGATGAAACTACTGATGGTATGGGCCGATACATAGTTGATTTAATGATAGGTATCCTTAACGTATCGATTCCAGCAAAATCTTATTTAATTTCATCCAAACAGTTGGAAAAGGCAAATAATTTGACAATAACAAGGTTTATAGGGAAGAACTGGCAATCTTTTCCTTACCGGAATCGACTCCAACAGAAGAAATTCTATTATTTTTAACGGATGCTGCACCATACATGGTTAAGGCAGCTTGCAACTTGAAAATCTTTTACCCAAATTTAATTCACGCAACTTTCTTGGCGCATGGACTAAATCGTGTTGCAGAAGAAGTAAGAAACCATTCTCCCTTGGTAAATACTTTAATTAGTAGTGTTAAGAAAGTGCTTTTAAAGGCTCCATTAAGAGTTCAGTTTTACAAACAACATCTACCCGGTATTCCGCTTCCTCCTCAACCAGTAATCACACGATGGGGAACGTGGTTGGAAGCTGCTATTCTTCATGCAAATCATTATGAAGAAATAAAGACAATTATTATGGATCTTGATAGCGATACACAATCTGTGGTAGACGTCCAAAAGGTATATTCGAGTAAAGAAATACCTCAACAGTTGGCGTTTATTAAAGCCAACTACAGTTTTATTTCCACTTCTATATTGCAATTGGAAAAACAATTTATGTTATGTCGCTAATTGAGAGCGTTGAAATAATAAACAAATTTGAAAAGTTATGTTTTGATGTTAAAGGAAGGGTGGAAAAATCCGTATATGAAAAATGTTTAAGTGTAATAGAAAAAATGAGGGTTTTAGAAAGCTAAAGGATATTGCTAAAATCTGGTGTGGTGAGTCAGTAGAAAATATTGAGTTGACAATAGAGGATATTTCTAATTTGAAATATGCTCCTATAACAAGCGTGGACGTAGAACGAATCTTTGCAATATATAAATACATGTTATCAGACAAGCGCCACAATTTTTCTATTGAAAACTTTGAGAAATATGTAATTGTAAATTGTTTTCATAGTTAATTATGTTGTCAAATGTTATAAATAAACTTGTAGTAAACATAATAGCATATTTTTTGTATAGTATTATATTTTCTAGCATTACTCCTATTTTTTATCTGCATATTTTTCATAAGAAAGTGCATATTTACGCCAAAACATCTGCATATTTATGCGCATATTTCTACTTTTTTTGCATATAATCCGGCCTCTAGCTAATAACTTTGGCAAATTATAGTGCTGCATAAAAGGCACGGCACAGAAGGTCAATTTGTTTTCAATATCCGTGCGTTATATGCACCCGTTGTTTCATCCATTGTGTACCGCGGTGTTTTATTTTTAGTTCAGATTTTACATTTGCTTCTAACATTTCTTATGAATGATATTAAATGATATCGGATAACGTTTCAGGTTGGTAATTTTCAAACAGTTAGGTATGTCTTCTCAAAAAATGTTCGCTGCTTTCTTTTGTCTATGTTTTGCACTGTTTATATGATTACTGTATAGTTCCATATAGAAAAATACAATAGAACCGGCTTGTTTTACACTCCCTCTCTAGAAACTGCGTTACAGATTTGTGTGCCTTAAGCCCGTATGGATGGTTCACAGATGAGATTGAATCGATTTTGGCCAACTACACTCATAATTCAAGAAGCTACCGATCGACACACTTTCAAAAATTGCATATAATGTTTATTATAATCAATGGAATTACATTTGTTGGATTGTATGATATTGATATATAGAGCTGGAATCTGCTCTCTAACGCTCGAAAACGGGATATTTTTTCATTGGGGGAGAGGCTGACAGCGCTGATTATGGGTTTGTGCATTCTGGGAGTTGATGATCTAACCCTCCGATGGCGGCGAACCTTCATATACCCACCCTGGAATACTTCACTGGATGTGCTGTGATAACACTGTGCTAGTGGAAAACTTCAACATTGATAGGTGCTGGGTAGAAAACACAGTTCGAGTACGCTGAATCCAACGCTGTCGGCCGTTTTGCGAAGGTGACTCTAGTTTTCGAGATATTTACGAGTAAAGATTATACAAAAAGAGATCCAAGAAACACGTTTTTCCGTACATTTCAACCATCTTTTATCAAATATCGTTTCAGTTTGACAAAATTTCTTAGTTTCATGAAATACTTTTCATTTTTTCTAACTTGCCGAGTATTCAAGGTTGCAGAAAGTATAGAAATACTAGGTGACCCAGCAAACTACGTTTTGCCCAAAATTTTTTCGACTTTTCTTTTTCCTAAACCTTCACGTAGCAATTACGAACAAATCCGCAGAAGGAAGTATCCAAGTTGGTCCAAGGGTTTCAAGTTTTTAACATCCGAACAAACCACGATCCGTTTCTATATATACATGTATATATATATATATATATATATATAATAAGTCTATGTGTTCTCAAAAATTGTGTATTTTCCACATAGAAATATTTTGATCTCAAAAATCTTATATTTCTGATCCTTCTTCTTGCAAATTCTAACAAATACCTGCTAAAACAGCATCCAATTTTTCCCACTATACTAGTGTTCGAGCCTAGCCGCCACAAAAGGTTGAAATGTACGGAAAAACGCGTTTCTTAGGTCCTTTTTTGTACAGTCTTTACTCGTAAACATCTCGAAAACTAGAGTGAACTTCGCCAAACGACCAACAGCGTTGGATTCAGCGCACTCGAATTGTGTTTTCTACCCAGGATCCATTGATGTTGAAAAAATAAGTTTCCGACTCGAGCACGGTGTAATTAATATTTATAGTGTTATGTTGAAATTCATATGAAAATGAGGAAATACTAGTATTAGTACAAGTTATTTAAATTGTATGGCGTTGAAGCTTATATACGTTCAGTATCGTTCATTGGTTTAATTACACTGCATACAGTCAAGATTAAATGTTCGATTAAAAGTCCGATTTATATACTTGACCCGTCAACAAAATGAGATTTATCTTTTCCTAAGTCAGGATTACATTCAGTCTAGAATTTTTCAGACTTCAAATTAGAACACATATATTCGGGATTTTGATATCGCAAACATCGATTTCGCACAAAGACACAACTGGTCACAGTATTTTGCAAATAACTTATTTCGGCTTTCCAAAGCGCATTATTTAGGACAGAACAGACGATTTCAATAATTTGGATGAACTTGCATTTTTTCATAGATGCAGGCTAACTGAACCAACTGCTTTATTTAAAATTACTGAAAAAACTTAAAAAAAAGTTGTACAATATAAGAGTGATGGATAAGCACAGTAAGTAGCAATTTCTTGATATGCACGATGCAACACACGTGTTCTGTTTTAGAAATCAAAGCATTCAACCGAAAACACTGCTGCAAATTGCAAACTGCTCACATGTTTGAGATTTTATGCAATGTAATTTTTTGATCACGGTTGGTGATTGCGAGAAACATACGAGGTACGGAAATTAAATAATGAGACTTTGTTGTTTCTGTTTGAAATAGCAACACTGACGCGCTGTCAACTATTTTACTGTATTCAGTAGACCTTTACGCATTGTCCATTATAAATTTTAAGTCAATTGCTTTTGTAGTTTCCAATATATTAAATTTTGAGTTTGTGGTATTGAATACATCGGTCGAAGATATTAATGGGCTGAGAAGAGAGCAACCAGTCAATATCAAATTCCTTGTGAAATTAGGCGAGAAAACAGTCAAAATTTTGCGAAAATTGCAAGTTGTTTGCGGCGAAGAATGTTTATCAAAAGCACGTGTTTACGAATGCGTGAACCGTTTCAAAAATAGCCTAGAATCGGTTGATCGCCAAAAAGAAGACAGGCAGACCGCATTTTGTGAGCAGCGATTGTCGGTTACCGTTTCGCAAAACTCGATATTAATCTTATTGCATGATAGATTCAGGGATAAAAAGTGATTGCAAGGACTGTGGTGTAATTTACTGACACAAATATCACATCGGTAAACTCCTCACCACACAATTGTCTATAATAAAATCGGTGACTCGTGTTTCGCTAGCTCGAGGCAAGCATCTTCAACAACCGTATAAACCGAAGTGACTAGCGAAACACGTGTCACCGATTTTATTATAAACAATTGTGTGGTGAGGAGTTTACCGATGTGATATTTGTGTCAGATTTAGGGATGATAAAACAAAATTGCTGCAACTCTTACAGTTTTGACTCGAGGTTTATTTTTCACTTCCTGGTGCTCTTTGTTAGCCTTTAATAATTATATGATAATAGGAAATGGCTAAGCTTTTTGTCAGTGGCTGATCATATGACTGATTGTGAGCTATTATAGAAGGTGACAACGCTCTTGTTTGAAGAGTGGTGCGCCTTCTAGATAGAGTATTTGTCTGTCTGAATGAGTAACGGATTAGCTATAATAGATTCTAAGCTATAACTTTACTCAACATAAAGCTATATAATTCATAGAATTTAAGTGACTGTACAAAACGAACTAATTAATTAAGTACGTTAGTTGGGCAGCTACAAGATAGCTGTGTAATGGTTTACTAGGTAAGCTCAAGCCGCATATGCCAATCACAACGGAAGGAATTATGCTTTATTGATTAACTAATTAAATCGAAATATTTAATGCGATCTCTTTCCGAAACTTCCGAAATTCATTTCGACTTTTTCTGTGATAGCAGGAAAAAGTTTTTTTCTCATAATTTTATTTTACTTTGTTTGAAATTTCTTCAGTTTTAGTGTGATGCATAAGCTATGAGAAAAGCTGTATAATTGTACTTGTGACATACATTGGAGTTAGCTCTTATCTTTAGGTTTAAAACACGGTGGTTTCGTAAAGACATCACTTTCATGTATTGATCTTTGTGTTTAGTAGTTGCTAGTTGCCTTTCGTTTGAAAATGTGCGAAACAAGCTTCTTAAAATATCTGATATTTTAAGAAGCGTCTTTCGCATATTTTCAATATTTGTAGTATGTACACTACATATTGGCTATCAAAGAAAGAGTGCATATTCTAGCTTAGATCGAATTATACACATTATGCACCATACTTAGATAACCAGTATTTTTTAACTTAAATCCGTTTGTAACAGCGAGCAGTTTCCCTCAGATTCGATCCTGGCAAAAACTTTCGTATCATCGGCATAAAGTAAAACTTCGCATCAAAGGTCATTAATAATGTCATTTATAAATATAACAAAGAGAAGGGTTGCAGCCTTGCGGAACACCCGATGTAACATTTATAAACCTCGATTTGGCACCTCCGTATTCAATATATTGCTTACGATTAAATAAATAATATATATATATATATATATATAATAAGTCTCTAAAATTATGTGTGTTATAAAATTTTTAGACATGTAACTAAATGCTTTTACAATATTAAACAATTTTTAGCACATCTTTTAAAGTAAATATTATACTTATGCGAGTACGTTACGTAGTAAAGCTAAATAAAACCTTGCCAAAAGAGAAAGTCCGCGAGAAATAATATTCAGGATTACCGAATGACCTCAACTTTCATTGATTCTAGTGTCAAAATTTCCCATTGCGTTCAATTGATTCTTTACGTACGGCCTCCTTTGGAGAAATTGACCTGTTGTCGGGAAAATGAAATTGGATTATGAAAGAGAGACGCAAATAAGATCGGTATGCCTTGAATACATGTAGTTTTATGTAATCTAAGAAACAGGTAGTGCTGAACAGAATGATGTTACATAACGCCTTTACTTTAACGTTGCCCTAGTTATTAAGTGGACTTGCACGGAATGAAATACATACATACATATATGTATATATATACATATATATATATATTAATAATAAATATTTCATTTAATCTATGCACTTTGTGTTATAAATATATCCTGTATTGTTTTTTTTATAGAACAGATTAAGCCGAAATTACTTACTATATAATAGATTATACTACTGCTCTATAATATATAATATATATACATTTAATAATATATAATAACTATATATGGGTTTTATTAAAAATAACTCAAATCTGTATATTCATTTTATTTTATAAATCGGGTCGGAGAAAAATTGCTACATAAAAGATTACGTAAATATAAATTTTGAATGTTTAATGCAAAATAAAACAAAACCGTTTTGAGATTGTAGCAGTAAAAAACTGAAAGTCGAAAAAAAGTGACAAATATGTAGGGTAGGCACTTTGTAATTAGCAATGGGTATCTTTTTCATTGTCATTTGACCCCATCTTTCACGACAACGGTTTATTTTTAACACTTTTAGGTCAAAATAATACACAAGACTTGAATATAGCAAATTATATTTCATAACGGTATTTTACATCATTTACATAAAAACTTTGTAGATGAAATATCATACTGTGTTATACATATATTATATTTAATCTTTTTATTATTTTGACAACCTGAAAGATAAGTATCTAAATAAGTTACGAAATGTATACAGGTACAATTATGTAGTCAAGAAAAATACGGATCAAATACGTTTTTATGCTTGCCGCTCTTTTGACTTCCTATATTGTTTAAGCATTTAAACTCACTTCAGGTGTGACCATCGGGAAACATCCATGCTATTTATCCAAACCGGATTCATATAGTGCAATAAACTTTGTTTTGTGTTCAATAGATGCACCAATGGTGGTGATGACGTTTTGGAGAGGCGACTAGTAGGGACACGTAAAGATAGCATTAGTTCGTTTATAGTCGTATATCGGCGGCATCTATCAAAATGCAATTGTCGCTGATATACGAAATTTCTATTTGCAAATAAGTGTTGAATATTTATATTTCATAGAGTCAAAACGCTAATATCTTGGACATTATTAAATTAAACTAACAAGGATAGCATGCTCCGTATACACTTGTATATCAATAACTGATACAGGGATATTTAAAAACGAACGCTATCCTTATAATCGTCCTTCCATGGCCCTCCTAAAACGTTATCACTAAAGTTTGTTAAAAAGGCGGATGACGTGTTATCATCACGTAGTGTAAATCGGACTGACACTGTCACTCCTCCGAATACTCAATGATAAGTTGTCATTGATAAGTTATCATTGAATAATAAAATTCGGAGAAGTGACAGCGTCAGTCCGATTTATACTTGAGTAGCCTAGTATCAAAAACAGTCAAATCCACTTCGCTTCATTTTCCAAAAAATGAAGAAAACTGTATCAGGTATATGACAAGGAAATAAATCTACAGCGAATGACTAGTGAATACAATATATGGCTCTGAACTCGAATATCTGACCCTTTGCACTCCGCTGTCCCCTGTCATGGGACATCCTAATTCTAGCATATTACTCGGATGTCCCCTCTCATGGGACATTAAAGTTTATGAGTGATTACGGGGAATTAAGTTATTTCAGCCCAACTTTTTGAGACATGCATGTTTCCCTGAAGTCTTCTCTTGAAATGGCACAAGAAATCATATATATGTGTTCTGACAGGAAAATACCTGATGGCAAGCGTCAAACAGTTTATTATTGTCAAACGTGCACAAATCAGCCTGCAATGCATATTGGGGAGTGTTTTATGGTTTATCACACTGTACAAAATTATAAAAATAAAATATTGATTTTTTTGAAAATATACATTTCTCGATGTTAACCAATTCATATAAGGCCAATATCATTATAATACGTTACTTGGTTCCAAAACTATACTAAATAATACGAGGATCTGTAAATGCACGTTTCTGCCATAAAGTAGCGCTGTGTAGCTGATAGCCAACGTCCAGAATTGTTCGGAGTGCAAAGGGCTAGAGTTTCTATACCACAAACTGACAGCTTTAAAAATATTTAACTAACTTCTGGACTTGGCTGATTATGAAAATTAGGTAGATGGACTTGTCTGGTTTTGTAAATAAATTGCATTGAACACTCGCGTACAAACTGTTGTTACTAATAATATTGTTATAATGCCTAGTTTTATATTGTTAAATCAGACGTCTCCTGCTGTGGACTGCAAGCAGTATCTTCCTCAACAACTTCATTATCTTGCGCGTTCCTGTGGATTTTCATTGTTTACGTAGTTATCTAAAACTATTTTATAATAACATTAATTTTCTAATGATGGCCAAAAAATGCCATAGTGTTTAATTAACAGCGTATTGACATCCTTTAGCTTTAGTTGTTTTACTGTCACTCCTATAGGAACAGGAACAGGATTAATAAGGCTAACATTCTTCCCTTTCTTGCATACACTTTTGGATGCATTAAAATCACTTTTGTAAACCTGTTCCCCTCTTACAGAGACCGTACTTTTTCCTAGTTTAAGAATAAATCTTTTCGTTATCTGAAATTGAAAATGCCACTGGCCTGGTTGCTTTAGCACTTCTTGTGCAGCACTTCTCACTCTTTGATAAAATCGTGGTATTCTTCGGTTATGACACTAAATGTATCCTGCGTTGCGATTGGCTAAATTGGATTTGGCTGCAGCATGGAGATGGCTGCTTTTGAAACTATACCCGATTTTCTCATCGATATAGTATTGTTACACAGCAGATTTAGCTGGTTTTGACTATTACATTTTATAGCTATTGTGCTACTACATTATATTCTATGAACAGCGTGAATTTCATAATTTTTGGAGATGTCTGGTTTTGATACTAGGCTACTCACTTAATGATAACACGTCATCCTTCTTTTTAACAAACTCTGGTAATCATCGGGCGCCGTTGTTAGACAGAGTGCATTTCTTACTTCAAAGGCATCTATAATTTGTTTCGGAACAATACAAGTATGTAGTTAAGTAGTTTCTTTTGTAATGCGCATTATAACAGTGCAGTATGAATATGCATTACGAATTATCTGGAACGATAATAATAACAGTAATAGCTTATAAACTCTAATTTTCTTTAAAATTTACCGTTACTAAAGTAACAAAGGATAGAGTAAATAATTTTCCAGCGGAGAACGTAATTTCTTTTTTTGAACACTCCATTAATATAAAAAATACTTTCTTTGTGGATGAACTGCAGGTATACCAATTGGACATATAGCAAGCTTGTATGATGTTAGAACTCTAAAATTATCATAAACGACATATATGTAGGTATGTGTTCATAGTAACATAAGATATAATTAAGTGCGGACAATTTTAGGCGTTCACATGCGAGGTAGAAATCAAATACGTACCCTATCCCTCACCTGTCAAAAGTATATCTAATAATGCGCTTAAAAATTGCTCGCAATTATGTTAGTCTGCATTTAGTTTGCGTGCAGAAACATACGGGTCGACTGTAAGCGGATGAGTGTGAACATAAATACGTGAAGTAAACCCAGAACGTCATGCTCGTCCGCCTTAAGAATGTTGGGTACTTTTTTCAAGATCGGTTAAACTTAATTTTTTTATTGGTTCTAAAACTATTTTGAAAATTGTATATCTGGCCTTTAAAAGTAGTGTGTGTAACGATAAAATACTAGCTTTTTTCCAATGTCAAGAGCTTTCACAGTTTTAATTTTTGTGCAATCACAAGTGAAGAACCAGTAAGTTTACGGGCTCGAAATTTTGCATACCGTGTATTCGTTACGATAGCTACGACTTGTCATGGAGCTTTTTTGTAAATTCCTTTGTTATCGCTACTTTCTTCTAGTCCAAAAATGATGGTAAGCCCATGGTTATTTTTCTATTCCTTAATTGAGGTTAAATTCAACAACAAACAAGGAATTTACAAAACAGCTCGATGACAATCCGTAGTTATCGTAACGAATACACGGTATGCAAAATTTCGAGCCCGTAAGCTTACTGGATCTTCACTTGTAACTGCACAAAATTAAAGCTGTAGAAGCTCTTAACATTGTAAAGAACTAGTATTTTGTCGTTACACACACTACTTTTAAAGATCAGATATATAATGTTCGAAATAGTTTTGGAACCAATAAAAAAATTAAGTTCAACCGATCTTGTAAAAAAGTACCCAACACCCTTAAGTTGTTCGCATATAATGCACATATTTATTGCAGATAATTTTAAAACTTTATGTCAATATAGTGGTATTGATTTATTAAATGTATCCTAGGTAGTAGGTTGATACCTCCAGCGCACGGCTGGAAAGTAGGAGAATTTGTTAACACAACACATCACCTAACAGCGAGACAATGCGGTAGGGGCTGGTTGCGATTTGTTTAGTTTAGTTTTAGACCTTTTAGTTAGACAATACGTACGATAAAGAGATATAGAACAATAATTTAATACATTCAGGAGTGGAGTAAGATTAAAATGAGTGATAAGGAACAAAATGATTATGAAAATAAGAAGAAAAAGATTGAATCGAACACAATTTTCGGAACAACATTCCGAAAAGGAAGAACAATATCAAGAAAGTAGAGAAGCAGAGATGAGAAAAGAAAAAGAAAAAAAAATTAGAAGATAATATTACAAAAAAATGTGTGTTAAATTAAGTAAAATTCATCCCTCTTTAATACGAACAACGCACAGTATTTTTGCTTTGCGCAATCCACCAATGACTTGGACTCTACAAATATAAATACATAATGAAGTTGAAATTGATTCCATGAAAAGTGAACCTGTTTTTTAAAGGTTATACAGGTATTCCGAACACCAACACGAACAAGCAGTATCGATAAAGGATTCAAGATATGTTAAAATAGCGACATCAAGTTTTGCTAATCCAGCTATGTTGGTTAATAAGAAAAGTAGTTATTATCGGTTTTGTGTAGATTATAGAGAGCTAAAGTCGACGAGCACCAAAGACGTTACCCTATCCCACATATTGAAGATCAAATACCTAGCCCGTTTTACCCTTCAGTAGACGCGGCTCTTCAAAGCAGTAGTCGTACCGACCTCACAGATCTGAATATAAAAACTCTTTCAAAATCTTTTGACATGAATGCAAACAAATTAAATTACTGTAAAAAGTTACTGAAATTAAGCATAAGAATAAATCGAACATATTTATCTTCAAGATAATTTATTTTTTCATAAAATGAATGATTTTTTACTTTAATCATAGTTGGCAGAGCCATGTTCGGCTAATAATAAGTTAGCGGCGCGGCGCGGCGACGCGTATAGCATCGTGGATGGTATTATCAATCTATTTGGTAATTCTTCATATGTACATGTATTACGTACATACATAATCGTGCTTTGCACTTCAGTTATATGTATTTCAATTACGTTAGCATATGTATATGTGTATTACATATTGTCTGGGAAAGTATTATTGTTTAGATTCTTTTATTATAGGTATATGTATATGTTTTGGCGCTGCTTAAAAGTTTAGTCTTATTTTAGAAGTTTATTTTCTTTTACGAGAGCGATTCGTAAAGTAAGTTCCGTTTCCGTCTAGTGTACAGGGGAGTGGGGATATCGGCGCAATCGCAGCGCTGCGATGTAGTATCGTTCAATGTGAGTCCGGCAGTGCTAGTGAGGGAATCGTTCGGACATTCTTAGCTGCTATTATGGTCGTTTAAAATGACTGCTGCAATTGAAAATGCCACCGACTCTGAACTGCATGCTGTTATCCGATTTCTGTCTGCAAGAAACATGAAGGCTGCCAAGATTTGTAGTGAACTTTGTTCTGTTTATGAGGAGAATGTGATGAACGATAGTGCGGTTAGAAGATGAAGATCAACTCCGCAAACGTACGAATTTTTGGGTACTGTCGAAGAGAAAATTCGTGAAAATTAGCGATTCACAATCACAGAACAGAGCGCCTTTTTCCCTCAAATTTTACGTATAGTTTTGTACCAGTTTGTTACTGAACATGGCTTAATTCACAGGCGGCAGAGTTCTGTGAAGACGGCATTAAAAAACTGGTTCATCGCTATCAAAAATGTCTCAATCTTAATGGCAACTATGTAGAGAAAGTGTATATACTATCAAAGCATTAATTACAAAAATAATGAACATCTCAAAGCGAGGTTCAAATTTATGTGGGTAAACTTGCTCTTCCACCTAGGCTTTGGTTGGTAGTACAAAAAGTAAGAACTAATGCCTAACCTAAATATATTCTGCAATTGCACATTATTAATGCAATCCTTAAGAGACGAAACCGAAGTGTTGTTTAGGGAAATGGGAATTCCGACGCATAGCAACAAATTACTGTTTATCTAGTAGAGACTTCTTAAGATAAGTTTTAAAGGCCTCTCTTAAAAGCCGAATTAGTAAAATTACGCAAAGTTTTATAACAATCCCAGTGACCCGGAGGCCTACTCTGCTTAAATTTTGCCCGCGCTTGATCCCTAAGTGACATTAATAATTTGATATTTTGCGTAATGCACGGGATACATTGTGCCATGGGACGAATGGCCCGAATCGAAGCAAAGCAAAAAAAAATTGAGTATATTATGATTAAAAAGTTAACCTAGTCGTCAATATTACCCATGTAGTATATATCATCACTGTGTAGTGCTTCAAGACAATTGGCAAAAGTGTGGTCGTCAATGTTATTTAAATGCCTAACATATTTAATTTTGCCTCTGCTCGGTACCAATCGAAAGGAAACCACACAGTCAACGAGTTAATGGTCAGATGCAACAACCACGAACATTAGCACAAACACACTTATCATTAACAGTAATTAAGTCTAATAAAAACATGGTAGTCGTACCCATTCTAGTTGGCTCGCCCATAATTTGAACCAACCCATGTGCTCAAAACAAAAATTGAAGAGAATTATTAGATAGAGAGTAATTAATAACATCAATGTTCAAATCACCCAGACACACGAAAACATTACACAGAGAGGCATGCATATGTTTGTAGTCTTTCTTATTTCTTTTATTTCTTTGAATGTTAGTAATTGTTAGTACTTATATTGGGGGCAAACAATATTAATACCTATAAACTTAATTCCTAAACTTCTTACATTAAGAGTGTTCCCTGACAAATATAAGTCAGTGCAATGTGCTCCAACCTTTAATCGCAATACTGCCTCCCCACAACAAACATCCAATGCAATGGAGGAAACCGGATACTTGAGGTAGCAAATCATAAAACATTTACTAACGAGTTTCTTAACCAATTCCCCGCATGCTCGTTCCATGCTAATACTAACTCGAACTTGACACCCAGAGAAACGGTAAAATCGCAGATCTGTATATCACTAGAGTTTTTGATTAATCGCTCGCAGTTAACTGTCTCTCTATATAGTATGAAAGATCATATATTATGTTTTTTCTAAAGTCACTATTAATTTGTTTTCAGAAAACCGGGCTATCAATACATTCAATAGGTTGCTAGATATGTAGTTAGCATCATTGTTAGTTGTCAGGATGGAAATGTCGTCTAAATAAATGGTTAAATACACGTCTGACAGAAACAGCACTACTTATTAATAAGTATTTGATATTGCACACAATCAAAAGCTTTGTTTGAATCACAAAAGATAGCCAACACGGGCAGTTTTTGCTCGATGCCTACTAAACCTTTATTGTATCTACCAACGCGCTAGATGTTGATTCGTCTTTCCTGAGGCCATGCTGAAACTCTATGATGATATTGAATTGGTTGAGAAATCTATTTAGACGGTCTAACATACAGTGCTCCATGATTTTCGATGTTACAGAAGTTAGAGCTATAGGTCTGTATTTAGACATCTTCTGCAACATCACCTTTCTCGTGAATAGGTATCACAATAGCTGTTTTAAACACGTTTGTAAAAATTCCAGCATGAAAAGATACATTTACTAGATGCGTAAGAATGTTCCATACATAGAATTTTAATTCTTTGATAATATCAGCTGAATATCCGAGCCTGGACAGAATTTACTTTTTAATAATTTTTAATTTTAATTTATTATACCATACACCTCTGCATTTATGTATGGAAATAGAAACATAGACCTGAGGTTTTGGTTGACCTTTGAATGTAAACCGGAAGAAATTAAATCAGATATTACGACAGCATGAGAAGAAACGAAAAAGTTAAATTAAATTTATCCGCGATCTGACGTGGATCGCTGATTGAACCATTTTGCATATTAATGTTAAGGCTGGAGTTTACGTAAAATAAATTTATAATTTTTGTATATGAAGTTGCCTACTAACAAAATGCGACATTACGCTCATTTTCAACAACGCTACAGTGTGAGGAAACGAGACGTTCTTGCTAGAAAAGGATAAACATAGTGGACGGGATGGCTATTCGTGTTTGACTCATTTAAAAATATGCAAGGTAATCTTAGCTGGCGTGATAATCTGAGATAACGCCGCATCAGATAAAATTACATTCAAAGGGAATACAAGGCAAATAGAAATATTAACTATTTACAAGACTGTAGACATAAGATATAAGTATAAGTAAATACTATGAAATATATAATATGAAATATCGACAACTGGATGTGAAGGATAAAATAATGTTTTTAATTCAGTTATGAATTGCTGTTGAACTAAATTCATAATCCTTTTTTAAATAAGGATCTTTGCATGTGTCTCAAAATAACTTCCGCTCTGAAAGATTTCTCTGAAAATATGACGATTTCAAAATTAACTCTAGGCGGAAAATATAATTTTGCATTACAAACAAATTTAGTCAAATTTCTATAATAATTAATATCTAATAATGAATAATTATGTCGGTCTGTAATAGTTGCCTTAATTCCTTTAATTGGAGAAAGTACCAAATTATCTACTTCAATTAAACCTGTTATGTCATTAGCAATGTGACTTTTGAAATGTGGAAAGTCTGCAATATCTCATTCTGAAAGTCGAAGGTCAAAAATCGGTATTGCATCATAGTCATTATTGATGCAGTTAGCATTTATACTTGGCGGCACAATGTTGCTGAATAATAATTTTCTAAGGGCCCAACAGTAAACCATTCCGATTATTATTCCATCCTCCGCAAGCTCTAATACACAAAAAATAATTTCAAATGGTCTTGCGAGCACTTATATATTAAAAATACCTGGATTTTCGACCCGCGTTAAAAATTCAAGTGCCAAATTTGTAACTGTATAGATTCATCAAGAAATATATAGCAAATGTATTTCTATTATGTTGTTATGTGTTTTGATATATGGCTACCTAGTAATCTATATTGTTCAAATACAATGGATATTTGTACCATTTCTGATAGGAAGATTTCACTATTAAACAATAAATGCTGTTCAGAAAGCCAATGCGTGGTTTGACAGACTCATAAGAGCCAACGAGCAAGAGAAAGGTACAAACCCCCTCTGTGTATATACCTACACTCTTCCAATAGAAGGACACGGTTTTCGTTGATAACCGCATTATCGTGCGCCTTCCACTATCTTCTCTAATTCAATGGTTTTGCTAAATTACTCGTGTCCTGGCCTAATATATTTTCAACACGGTCTGTTTTGATTAAAAATCTCGTTTTGCACTCAATGAATACATCACGTCTTTCGTGTTGGACAAACAGCCGGCAAGTTATGGAAGTAAAGTTTTCCTTTTCAAGATGCATTTGGTATAGTACTACAACAAGTAAAAAGGAATTTTGTTCTATTAAATTATTAAATAAAGCTTGATCGCCAGCAACATACAGATTAGCACCTATGAACTTCTTCGAAAATTATGAACCTATAGATAAAATCGTTAATCCATATTTTAAAGCAATATGTACGTAATTGATAAATAGTTTTTGGAAATTGTAAATATTATTAGAAAAATAGTTCTATTGCTTTATATGTATCATGAACTATGGATATCATATGGATAAATGGGGACAATAATCGTGAGTAAGATTACCATATTAGCTTCACCGAAATTGTAATTAGTGGGATGGGTATCCGCAATTGGTGTTTGCTTAAGCCCCTCCTCAAATTACAAATTAGTATTACTGTAGGAAAACTGAAGTATAAAATCGCAAGTTGTTTATCTATAACTTCATTAGCAAATTTTCGTTCAGTCTTGATTGTTCGTAATTTTTGTTATTACATTTAAATTTTAAAAAATGGGAAATCCACGTTTCCGATTTCCCATTTTTTAAAATTTAAATGTAATAACAAAAATTACGAACAATCAAGACTGAACGAAAATTTGCTAATGAAGTTATAGATAAACAACTTGCGATTTTATACTTCAGTTTTCCTACAGTAATACTAATTTGTAATTTGAGGAGGGGCTTAAGCAAACACCAATTGCGGATACCCATCCCACTAATTACAATTTCGGTGAAGCTAATATGGTAATCTTACTCACGATTATTGTCCCCATTTATCCATATGCGTATTTGTCCAGGCCAAAAAGTCACAAGAAGCAGTTGAAACAGGCGCGTTTAGCAGAGCATAAAAATGTTGACGATATGGAGATGCGATCTATTCGGAAAAAGAAGCAACATTCCTTGAGAAATTAGAAGTGAAAATCCAGAAGAAATACAAAAATTAACTGTAGGCCAAAGAGACAACACTTTATGGAAAACGATGAGGATCAAACGATTACTATCCAATTTTGGTAAAGTTGCAAAACTAAGAAAAACCACTTCAACAGCGAACATAGTAAAGGCTCTACTTTATGAAGACTTTTGGATCTGCGGCAACTCAGTACGGCATACAAAATAAAAGCAGAGCATTGGCCGAATTTGGAAAAATTTCTGGCTTAGAAATAAGAAGCTGTGGTCTTTTTATAGACCAGAAATATCCTTTTTCAGCTGCATCTCCTGATGACTTAGTAGGTGATGACGCCATTATTGAAATAAAAAGCCCTTATAATTCAAGGTTGTTAACACCGAAAAAAGCAACAGAAAATAAAAAAATATTTGATTATTGATAACAGCAGTGACCTGCTATTAAAAAATAATCACAGCTACATGCACCAAGTACAAGGTCAATTGAACATAACCAATGAAAATAAATGTTACTTTGTTGTATGGACGCCAAAAGGGTTGTTTTATCAAATTATGTACAAAGATGAACATTTTTGGAAGAAGCAACTTTCCAAACTTATCACTTTTTATTTTTATTTTAAAAGGGCACTCTTGCCGGAATTAATCGATCCCCGTAAAGTTAGAGGCCAGGAATTACGTAATATCTATATTTAAAAATTCTATATTTTGCCAATAGTCAACAGGTATATTTGTGTAAGTATATTATGTTTACTCTGTGGGATAAGAGTGCGATAAGCAGACCGTCCATAAAGCTTCCACCGCAGGAGGTGCTGTAAATCTGTAAACACTTTAGTCAGAATAAAATAAGTTGAAATGAGCTTCTTTTAATTTTGCATGTGTTCCACTCATAGTTTATCTGTACTGGGTTACCTCTGTACCTATTGTACTATTTGTTTATTATTTATTACCTGCTCACTATTATACTCTAGTCATTATCTAGACATCTAAGAATATGTCAATAAAATCATCTGTCGATAAATCTGTGAAATCTGAAATCAATTCCCATTTATTACCTATTATTGTAATTGCTAATTCAGTCGGGATATTTGTAAATAAAGAAACTAAATCTACACTAAGTTTGGTACATACATACATAAAAATCTACTAGTTCCCAAGAATTTTGTATACTATAAATTGATTTATTCATGATATTACTAAGTATATATGCCAAAAACTTTTCCATAAATAGTTCCAATAATAATTCACATTTGGTTATTTCTGTTGAATTCCGTCGACTACGTTTCCCGTAATGAAATCTATTATCTCTTGTTTAGGAATATGACGCACAAGGAATCTTGCATTTATTTTTCTACCGGTAGTGAGCTAGTAGTGTTGCCTACATGCTATTTTACAGTTTTGAAAAATGCCAATTATTGTAACAATTTTGTTACATTATTTCGGAGTTCATAGACAATTTGAAAAAAGTGGCATATGAAAGAGAATGGTCACATCAAGCTACCAACGTGGAGATATTTTCGATAATTATATTTCGGTTAATATTATTTGAAAAGTTTGATGTTAAATCGAGTTGCACGTTTTTAATTGCCCAAACGTTATTTAAAAAATTATAAAAATCGCTGTGTCAGTAGACAGATAAAACATAGATGATTCGGAAAAAATTCGTCCACTCTCTGAACTTTGAAATTGGCTCCCAAAAGGTGTATCGAAATGTGCATAAAACTGAGTATATTTTGAGGTGTAAATGCCAGCGTTAATTGGTCAACTAACTTTAGTGTTGGCTGTGAATTTCTTAATTTTCTGCCAAACGGCTGTGTGTTTCGTTTTAATATGAAGATAGGTCCCTCGTAGGAATGGATACGGCTTTTGCAAAATATGCAAACCATTTAGGAAAATGCTAGATGTCCTGACTCCCTCGTTTACCCAAGATTGGCGATAAAGATACTATTCCGATCCCTAAAGGTAAGAAATATTAGTCTTCTATCTAACAGGAGTTCGGTGGTTCTTGTAGAGCACGGTCGATCACAGCCGGCAAGAGCAGCACCAAAATAAATTTGTTAAATGTCAAGATTTCAGTAGAGATCGCAACACATTTCTAAGAAACAAAGTCTTATATATATATATAGAAGTTGGCCACCTTTCACTTAGGAAGAAAAATATCCAATTGTGCCATGACCACATTCGCTAGCTATTACTGGCTGGGGTACATGGATAGAAGCTACTCTCTGTTATTTTAACCATCTAGAATCTAGAAAATATATTTAACTCTTCTGAAAATGACGCACAGAAAATGTTGTAGATTACAAGAACCCACTCCTTACCACATAGTTGAATTCTATTGCAAATTATTCTAATCTGTTATCGGAAAGTATTCAATATTTTGAAAAGTAAAACAGTTAGAGACAGTTTGAATTCTCTAACATTAATGTCTGAGAGGATTAATAATAAGCCCGGTGAATTTGGTTGTTGTTTAAACGAAAAACAAAAAAATATTTTCCCGAACATGTAAATATTTCGTTGTTTCACATTATTAATGAAAATTTTATCAAAATAAAATATAAACACCCTACTTTTATCATGCATTTTGAACCAGTTGCAATGTTGAAATAACATTTTCCACATTTAGAAAAACCTTATCCTCGAACTATTTTACAGAAGGTAACTTGCAAATACAAGATGGCAATCAAGTAAAATTATAGAATCTATGAAACGCTATAAAATATAGAATCCTTTTCACAACCTTTGCATCAAGTTAAAACAGAGAAAAGTTCAAACAAAATAAAACAAAATTTGTAACAAAATATTGTCCTACAATCACAGGAAACCGAATGTCAATTTTTGAAGTACCGCCGAGAACCTGTCGATTACTGCTGATGTTACCTATATCTAATATTTAAACTAAACAATGTAAACGGTAGTAAAACTCGGGCCATATCTTTAGCAAGGTCAAATTGATATTACGATGGGACGTGTATATTTAATTTCACGCCACTACACCTAACGCAAAGTTTATTGAATTTCGAGTCTTTTAAGTGATTATCCAGAGATTAGTCGCGTTAAATAAATTGAATGTTTACTGTTTAGACAAAGAAATGTAAAGTTTGTATATTTTTACCTCATATAATCTTATAAATGAATTTAACGCGCAAGTTGTGAAAAATCCTGGCCTCTTTCACAACTTATACATAAAACAAAAGAAAATTTGTAAGAAAAATATTCTCCTACCATCACAGAAAAGCCGAAATTAATGTTTCGGAAGGAAATTGTTTTGAAATGCAGATGGAGTTGAGAAAGAAAATTCGGTGTATATGTTAAACAAAGTCAAGTGCATATTTGGATGGAACGTGCATGTTTAATGTTACGAGCACTGCGTTGAGCGTGTATTAAGAGATCTCTCGCGCCAAATAAGTCAAGGATCTCAAAACTAAGCTTTTATTTGGGTATCTTTTTGTGTATTTTTATCTTTTACACTCATAAACGTACTTTTACCTCATATAATCTTATAAATAACGTTAACGCACTAGTTGTGAAAAAGCGTATATATAACGAAAAAATCTAGTATGTACTACATCTTTTAGCAGTGCATTCACTAAATGCGATTTACTGCCGCATGTAAGACGAAGAGTGATGATCTCTCATAAGGTCCAATAGTATCTCAATAAAATTCTGCAGCAGGTCTTTCCTATGACAGAGCAACAGGATAGCGGTTCATTTTTATGGACGATAATGTTCGCACACATCAAGCTCACATTCTCGATAACTGGTAGAATCAAGTGGAAATCGAAAGAATGGACTGGTCAACAAATTCTCCTGATTGTTATCCAATCAGACATACCTGGTATGCATCACTAAGTATGATAGCCGGAAACCTTTCCCATATGCATAGAAGACTAATAGGATAATTAATTTGGAAACGACATAAACTTAATTTAAATTAGGCGTACTTGTACTAACATCAATCACATCATCATCACACAGAATTTATCGGTTACACATCCACATGCACAGTTTTAGGCAGTGCATACTGGATATTTAATCTGTAGATTACCTTTGAAGCAATGGCTTGTCCAACATAACAGAACGTAGTTATTTGTGCCAGTAGACAAAGAAGAACGCAAAGTGTCGATACAAATTTGGTACCACCTCTTGGAACCTGCGTAAAATAGACATTAATAGACAATTTCTAGCAGTGACAACAAACGTTGATTAAATTGGGACATGCAAGTTAACCGATCAAAGACTAATATCCTATATAAAATTGTTTTAGAAAATCAGTATTTCAATTGATTAAATTGTACCTATTTAGTATTTGGAACATTAACTATCCATCCATGCGTCATATGATTGCAAAGATTATAAGCCATTTGGCAACAAATCGAAATAAGCTGAGTGTAGAGAATTAAAATACAATGATGGGGTGGGTGTAAATTTGAATAATGCAAGGATGCCTTTTCCAAAACATTCTCCATTCCTTCCTATTTATGTTTTATCTTCGATTTCCATAAATTCCCTTCCTTTTCTCTCCCTCGTCTTGCTCTATGAGTGTTCCTTGTCATTTGTCCTTAATTCATCCTTTGAGATATCCGAATCACCACAATTGATCTTTCCTTATCTCTATAAAGTCTCATTTTAAGACTTTAGCATCGTCTCATTTCTAATATGACTAAATCTTGTTTGTCCATCTATTTTCATAAATTTCATTTCTATACCTTCTATTTTCTTGCGATGAGCTATGGCAACCTGGAACAATATGGTTTTCTTCGTAGTTACTGTCGTTGTAGAGATTGCGTGTATCCGGTTTTCCCATTGTCATTCCGCATATTTGGTTTTCCTTTAGTTTCTTTCGTTCTTCCTTAATATCCATTTTTTCTTAAAGCTATATTAACCTAGTCTTCCCACCTCATTTTCTTCGTGCTCCCTGTCCCCTACTTGTCTTCATTCGGTTATTTTTCTTAACAGTTTCGTTCCAATTATGGCGTTGGTACTTGATATGACTTCGCTTCGCACAACGTGGAAGAAAAAAATTGGTGTGTGTGGTTTACGCACGTGTGAAGTGAATACCCAATAATTGTTGTACTTCTTACTTGGAGGTCATTGCGTTTTCGTTCCATGTGTTTCTTGCTGATTTGGAAATCAGTAGGATTAGGTTGTATAAAATCTTTTTCGGAAGTTTCGCCTCTGGCTCGCATATCATATTCTCTCTATCTCTCCTTCTCAAGCACGCCATGTAACCTCTCTGCTCTGACCGCCCAACTTGTCGCCTCACGTTCGCACATCATACTCCCTCTGTCTCTCCTGTCTCCATCATTTATTTATTTATTTATTTATTTATTTATTGGTAGACCGACAGTAACGGCACTACCCCAACAACACTGTACACATAATAATTACAAATGACTGTGAGTAACAATATTATCGCAATATAGTGAAAATACTATATATATAAACATAATAAGAGAATATAAAATTAAATTAAAATTATACTACGAAAATATACAATAGAGAAAAGAAACAGAGACAATGGCTGTATAATGAGGGCGCTAGAGAAAAAAATATGTCACAACAGTTAAATTTGTTAAATCTGTAAAATTTGTAATTACTGTGATCAATTCACATGTTTGAATCAATAAAATTGCTGATTACAGTGTGCTTAAATCTTTTGAAAGTGAAATGAAAGATATCCAAGTTATTTGAATATCGCAATTGGTTATTGTAGAGATGCATAAATCTTATCATTGACGAATTATGAAAAGAGTAAGTATAACGACGTGGTAAGTAAAAAAAGTAAACGGTCCCGAGTATAACACGGGGACACTCGAAAATCAAAACAGGACAGAAGATCGGAACAATCAACCAAGTTATTCAATAGTTTGTATAAAAACAGCAAGTCACGTACTTTTCTTTTCTGGTGCAAGGGCAACATATTAAAGTGCTTACAAGATTCAATGTAGTTAACATATGTATAGTTACCTTTAAAACCCATGAATCTAACGAATTTTTTTAATACTTTCAACTCTGTTAATATAAGTTATACATGTAGGGTTCCATACTACTGAAGCATAGCTAGCTATACTATTGATGTAAGCAGAATATAATGTTGTCATACACAAGTGTTCTTAAATTCTTTGCATGAACGCATCAAGAAACCCAGCATCTTGTAACATTCCCGCACGACATGCTCCACGTGATCTCTAAATGTTAACCCTGAATCAATAACAACACCCAGGTCAGTTACAAGCTCAACCCGACTCAAGGCGCCACTACCAAGACCATACTGAAAATCTATTTTAATTCTGTTTCTTGCAAATTGAATATACTTGCACTTATCAAGATTAAGAAATAATTTGTTTCTAGTACAGTAATCCGCAAATCTATCCAAATCTCGCTGCAACAACTCGCAATCGGACAAAGTTGCAATGGCCTTGAACACTTTGAGATCATCAGCATACTCCAAAAATTGAGCATGTAGAAAACAAGTATGAATATCATTAATGTAACAATTAAAGAGCAACGGACCAAGGTGAGACCCATGCGGCACACCCAAGGTGATAGTAATAGGGTGTGATTGATAACCCATTAGCCTTACAATTTGTAATCTATTGGATAAATATGACGTTAGCCAACGAAGCAGATCCCCATGCACACCCAAAGCCAACAACTTCTGAACCAAAATACTATGATTTAACTTGTCAAACGCTTTGCTGTAATCAGTGTATACAGCATCAACTTGTACTTTGTTATCAAGGTTTTTTGAAATAAACTGTGTGTACGTAAGCAAGTTAGTTTCAACGGATCTTGCAGGGAAAGAAACATGTTGTTGTGGTATAATCTGCTGCTTGACTTGATTATAGATAAGTTCATAAATTAATGACTCGAATATCTTAGCCGAAATGCTTAAGATGGATATAGGCCTGTAATTATTTATGAAATGGTTTTTACCTGATTTAAAAATGGGTATGATATAAGCACACTTCCAGACAGACGGAAAAGACGCTTCCCCCTCCCCTTCCCCTTTCAAGATTTATTGAAAATAATAGAAAGTGGCAGAGTCAGATAGTCAGCACATTCTCTGAGTATGCATGCAGGGATGCCATCCGGTCCGGTGCCCTTACGCACATCTAAGGATTTTAATCTAGAATTAATGATGTTATATGATAAACTAATAGTACCTGTAGAGGTATGCCGATTAAAATCGCTAATCGTGCCGTCAATAAAAACAGAAGCAAAGTAAGAATTGAAAAGATCACAAACAGATTGACCATCAGTAGCAACTATGTCTCCCAACCGCATACTCACAGGTATATTTAATGAACCCTTTCGCCCCCGTACATATGACCAAAAACGGCTCGGATCATGGGTAAGGTCAACCTCAATAGACTTAATATAATTTTTATAATCTTGTTCAATCAAGAATTTTGAACGAGACCTAAGAGTACTAAAGTGAAAATAATCGACGAATAAACGATTACTGTAAATTTTCCACTTTTTATGCATTCTATTCTTTTTCTCTATCACGCTCTTCGTAGAGCGACTGATCCAGATTGGAAATTTATGCCTTCTAATTGACTTAACAGGGACACACCTGGAAAACGGAATACATAACTGTGCAAAACCGATCCGCAGCAGAGTCCACGCCTACATCAACCAACTCGCGGCACCAATCCACGGTTGCCAGCAAACGCTTTAAATGAAAATAATTTGTATTCTTGAAATCATAAATTGAGATATAATTAGTTTGAAACAAAAACGAAATTCTAACATACGAACTGTAAACTCAATTGTTGGGTGATGCCTATCTTCCGGCACCAACGGCTGGCCGACGCAGACGGGACCGATACGCTGCACACAATTTGGAAAAACAAGATCAAGTGTGCGGCCGTTAGTATTTTTGATACTACTATGTTGAGTAACACCACTGATTGCCATGAAATCACTGAGTTCCCTACTCCTTAATGCGTTTCCATGAACAGGCACTAGCGCACCCGAAGCAGACGCCATCCATTCAGTTGTGGGAAAATTGAAGTCCCCCACAATCAAAAACAGAGTATCAGGATTATCATTAATTATAGATGACGCATGAGAAAGGAACAGCAGAAGTGCACCGTCGTCCTCAGGTGGTAGATAAACACAGCACACAAAGAAAAACGAACCACGAACACCAAATCCGGGACATATAATCTGAACCCATAAATCCTCAGCACCATCGCATAGCCACTGGTCTTTCTGAGCTGCCAACGTAGTATCATCGACGACTATCATTACCCCTCCTCCAGACCTTTTTGAAAGATGTATTCTATCTCTTCTAAAAGCTTAATAACCTGTAGGCACCAATTCTGCATCAGAGATAGATGGGATCAAATTCGTCTCAGTAATACACATAATATTCGCATGATGATTTACAAGACCACGCATAAACTCACTACATATAGTACGCAGACCATTAACGTTCTGATACACAATCGTCAGAGCCATGTACAAACAAATAACACATATAAGTATTTATAAGGTAATGGGGATCAATTTTTTTCTAATATTCTAGCAAATACTTTAACTATATAGCTGGTGAAGGTGATTGCAAGGACTGTGGTCCAATTTACTGACACTATCATCACATCAGTGAACTCCTTACCGCACAATTATTTTATAATAAAATCGGTGACACGTGTTTCACTACGTCGAAGCAAGCATTATCACAACCGCATAAACCACTTCGTTTTTCCTCGAGCTAGCGAAACACGTGTCACCGATATTATTATAAAACAATTGTGTGTGTAACTGTGACTAGTGGCGACCGGTGGCTCTGTTTTTGTTATCCGCTGCGAAGATAACCTACAGCGGCAATTACATAAGTATAAAGATGAGTGCCAACAAAACTAAAAGTATGATGACTCTTTTATGTTGAAGACAATTGAGAAGCTACTGGATCAATACCTTAGGGTGGAGGTACTCTCTCTGAGTCCATTGCATGGACTTCAATTTGCCTACCAGAAGGGCAAATCAACTACTACGGCATTACATAAACTGGTTTTAGATATCGAAAAGCCTTCAGCTCCAAGGAGATAGCCTTATGTGCATTTATGGACATTGAGAGCGCCTTCGATAATGCGAACTTCCTCGCGATGGAAACTCTCTAATGGAGGAGTTGATTCAGCGATAGTAAAATGGGTCAGCTGTATGCTAAATCAAAGGCTGATTAGAGCATCACTCGGATCTACGGACCTCTGTGTCACTGTGGTTAAGGGATGACCACAGGGTGGGGTATTATCTCCCCTTTTATGGTCGGTATTAGTTGATGACCTGATGAGGGTCCTCGGAAGGGACACAGAACCATTGGTTATGCGGATGACATCTCTGTAATAATCAGGGGTAATCATATAGGGACGATTGCTGAACGGATGCAAGATGCCCTTAACACAACATGGGAATGATGCAGGCTAGAGGGGCTATCAATTAACCCAGAGAAGACAACCATCGTACCATTCACTAGGAAAAGGGTGATAGATATCCCCACCTTAAAAGTAAACGACATCGAAGTCGTCCCTAGTCATAAGGTGAAATATCTGGGAATTATCTTGGATAAAAAACTTACCTGGGAACTGCACCTCGAGTCAGTGCTAAAAAAGGCCACAAAAAACCTTTGGACTGCAACACAACTACTTGGTAGATCCTGGGGTCTGAGCCCCAAAATGACCTACTGGTCCCCAAACCCAAATGGTTAAACCCACAATACTGTACGGCGCTCTGGTATGGTGGGGTAAAACCAAACAGAAAACAGCCACATCGAGGGGTGCAGAGACTTGCGTGCCTACGCGTCACAGGGGTTATGAAATCAACCCCCACGGCGGGCATGGAGCTCTTCTGAACCTGACACCGCTAAATGTGGCTGTGCATGAAGAGGCAGCTACGCAAGCAATCTCGATCTACAGAAGGGAAAGACTTAAGGCAGGTAACCTTACTGGTCATCTTACAATCCTGAAGGGAATCGAAGACATACTTAGTATGTAGTATAGGACGTACGGGGTCGTCTTCCCGACAAGAGACGAGTGGTGCGCAAAACCAAGATGGTTACGGGATAGATCGCAAAAGTGGTACATAGATGGATTCAAAACGATCCAAGGAGTGGGGGCACGAATAGTGGGGCCTAGAAAACACAGGTCAATAACTTTGAGCAAGGACACCACAATTTTCCAAGCGGAACTGTACGCAATCTTGGAAACTGTCCCAACCTATCCGAAGGGGGACACATAGGAATACGAATCAAAATATTCTCGAACAGCCGATCAGTTCTTAACACCCTAAGCAGTTGTACAATTAAGTCCAAAATATTATTGGAATGTCATAACATGCTTAACGACCTGGCGACTCAGAACCAGATCACTCTAGTCTAGGTACCAGGATATGAGGGGCACGGGGGAAATGAGATGGCAGACATCTACGCAAAAAAGGGGCTGAGAGAAACTTTACTGGACCTACCCCATCTTTTGGGTTTAACAAAGGTCTCCTTAAAGGGGAGATAAAGAAATGGACAGCATCCATCACAACAAAACACTGGAATGACACCAGTGGGCTGGAACATTCCAAAAAGTTTCTGGGGTTCGATGCTAGGAGGGCGGACCTCGCCCTAAAACTGGACAGGAGAAGCTTAAAGACACTGACGGGGGCACTCACAGGCCACTATATCTGCAACAAGCACCTACACAAAATGGGCTTATCGAACACGGACACTTGTAGATTCTGCGGTGAAGAAGAGGAATCAATGGAACACTTGATTACTAATTGTGGAGCACTGGGCCACTGGAGATACAGAATACTACATGCATATACACTGAGTGAAGAGGACCTATTAACACGCCCATTGAAGGAGCTGATCCTGTTCCTAGACTTATTAAACAAATAAAAACAAGGGGAAGCACTATAGATCAACGTGGGCGCAGTGCAAAGGGCTATTTTGGGCCAGACCCCACCTCATTACATTGACAAAAAGGAGAGTAGAAAGTGAAATGGACAAAATATTGAATAAGTTGATAGCTGTAAATATTTAGGAACAAAAGAGAAATCCAGAAGATAATAAAAACCGAAGTTTCAAAGAAGATACTGGAAGATACATACTAGTTAGGCCGGTGCTACTCTGTGATAGAGAATCATGGAAAATAACAGAAACACGTAAATCTAGGATTAATGCTGTTGGTAAAATAAGAAAACGCAACATATGAAATGAAATACTTAAATAGTACTTAAAAATTGAACCGATAAAAAATAAGAGAACGACAATGAAGATGATATTAACACGTTTGCCGAATGAAAGAGGATAAACTTACAAAAATGTTTTATAAAACTAATTACAGGAGGCAAGGGCGAGAAAGACATGGACCGAGAAAAAAGGGAATGGAGGAGTAAAATGTAAATAAAAAATAAAAAAATGGAGAAAAATATACAAAACGATAAATTCGAGAATAGTTCCAAAAAATTGATTTTCGTTATCACTATATACGTTTCGTTATTCCACTGTAACTTTTTTGAACTCATTTCATATATTTTTAACCCATGGTTTTTCCTTATTTATCATTTCATGAAGTCCTTTTTGAAATTAGGTTTTCCCTAATTGTTTATAATTAGTTGAAAATGTCCTTGAGTTAATTAATCCTCTCTTTACAAATTTTATTTTTCTTCTTATCATTACAACAACTCCGCTTTTTACATTTTCTTGTTCACTAACTCGAGATCATTACACTTAATATCGTTTTGATAATTTAATTAAATCTTTGTTCCTAGTTTAATAAGAGAATAGACTTATCAACCGAATCTTACCATGGTAACTTCTACAAAGCATACGCATATACTCCCAATACTTGTAGCAACTTGTACAAACAGCTGAGATGAAAATACTATCTCCATGTTGGCAACAAATCTGAAATATGGTAATTTTAGCTTATAAGTCGTATTAGGAAAAGCTATCTCTGTTATACTTACTCTATTATTTTTGTGTGATGTATAATACATTTTTTTAGCCGACGCTGAATTTCGATTTCCTGTTTTGTAAAGCTATCATTCGAATTCCTTTTAACAATCCATTCTAGATTATCATTCAAAATCTCTATCTGTACTGTCATAAAACTTATTAAGAAACTCATAACACCTTCAATAATTGGATTCACTGAAGCAGGGGCAAAGAAAGCGTAACATATAAAACCAATTAAATATACTCGATATTCTTCTTGATCCATAGGTGTCCAAATAGGAATTTGTAAACCACGGTTCTTCACAATACAAAGTACATTGTAACTTAGAAAAGTAATTATGACGACTAGCTGATAACATCTAACAAATATTTTACATTTCATCATTGTTCTAAGGAGAAACCCGTTTTGTTTTTCAGTTTGTTGGTTGAAAATGGGTTGACGCATTTGCTTGTCGAGGATATATAGAAGTGGTAAGTGGCGGCGAAATAAAGTTATTTTTATTATAGAATTCGTGCAGATAATTAAAATTTTTAATAACTCAAACAGTATCTCCAGATTATTTATAACTACGAATAAGTTAATCATCATACTAAGCCAAAGCACCAAGAGGCACGTCACCCACACTCTAAAATGTATTTTATAAAATCTCCACTTCTCCTGTTCATTTCCATAATACAATCCAAGAAAACATAGCATATGTCTTTCTAAATTTATTGGATTATAGTGACTTTCAGACTGTAATGCAAAAACATAAAATTAATTAAAAAAGGTTTAAATTTGCTTCTTTAATTGTTTACGTTTAACATTGTGCCTGTCATGTTCAGTTGAAAACTGTACAGTATATTTAACTATCTATTGATCTTCACCCTTTAAAGAGACCAGGAAGCTCGCTTTAAATTTTAATAACCAATTAATACACTGTCCCATACATTTATGGTGGAATACCAAATTAACTGCAATTTACGTTTCGACCTTAATCCGGTGAGAATTTTTGCACGTGGTAAATTTTTATCCAACATGTAACGATGAAATTTGTATTAGTTACATTAGTCCCAAATCTTTACGCAAATTATGTATTTTATTATAAAAAAACAAGCTTTTAAATATAAATTATCTTAATTATGTGAATTTGCAATAATTAACAAAACACATCATCTTCTTTTAATAAGTTTAAGGAGTAGGTATTTTATTTAAGTAATTTTATTATATTCTTTCTAGGAATTAGTTACGAGCAAATATACGGAGTGACATAGAAATTGCAATACCAAGAAGGAGTACGATATTTTTGTTGAAACTTAGTAGATATGTTGGGCTAGCTACCATGAAATAATAATTGATTAATTTTTGAGATCAAGTGGTAATGTATTAATGTCACATTTGACAGTTATTATCAATTTTTGCTAGCTTTTTCGATCTGTATTTATCGTTCGATTTGTTGTTCTTTTCATTGTTAATTAACATTATTTCGATTGTTATTCAGTTGTTTACGTCTTTTATTTGTTCGATCATGCCTGAAGTACGGCAATGAGTCAATTGCCATCAATTAAGCGAATTCAATACAGGTCGAATTATTCGTTTGCGCGAGCTGGTTTTTCATTTGGGGAAATTGCGAACCGTGTAAATAGAAACTGGTCTACTGTAATGCGAATGTACTGTGCATGGTTTGAAGATGGTTAGGAACGTCGTAAAAGCGGGACCGGTGCTTCAAGAAAAACGAATGAGCGTCAAAATCGTCGCTTGAGACAACTGTCATTTAGAGATCGATTTTCCGCTACTCGGGCAATGCGTGACCAATGGTTTGGTTAAGAAGGACGCCATGTAACCCTTAGAACAGTTTATCGCCCAATCTGAAGTTTTGGGTTAAGATCATATCGTCCGCAACTTGTCTTCCTTTGACTGCAGAACATTGTCAGCAACGGCTACAATGGTGCAATGAAAGATCTCATTGGAATATTGAATGGCGTGGTGTTGTCTTTAGTGACGAATCTAGATTTTGTTTAGGCATGCACGATGGTCGTAAGAGTCAGCAGAAGACGGTATGAACGACGGAATCTTCAATTTACAGGTGAGAGACACGTACACCGTGCCGTGAGTGTTATGGTTTGGGGTGCGATTACTTACGGTAGCAGGTCTTCCTTGGTGTTCATTCTGCCATACTTACAAGAGTTTGAAGATTAATTATTCCAGCAGATAATGCACGTCATCATGTACCAAGGAATTCCTTAACTTCTTTGAACAGGTCCAGATTAACCTTTTGCCCTGGCCTCCAAGGTCTCCAGATCTTTCACTCATTGAACTTATTTGTGGGACATATTGGGTAGAGGGTTGCAAAATTTGCAGCGCCCTCGTTTGACTTTGGAGGCTTTGAGACATGAGGTGCAACTTGCATGGGACGCAATACCCCAAGACTAAATAAACCACCTTATTCAATCAATGCCACGACGTGCAAATGAATGTATAAATCCGAGAGGCCGCTCCACACATTATTAACAATAATTATTAAATTTTGTTTAACTAATAAAGATTTTTCTCCCAAAACTTCGATCATTTATTACTATAACATAGGTGAATATTCCAACCAAATTTTATTCAGAAATTCCAACCCCTTTTTCTCTACCCTGCTATATAGTAGTATCTGGTTATTTTACTTTCACTTCTGGTTTCGTCATATTCGATGTAAAAATTAAACCCTTGAACCCTGACGTCATGCCAAATGTTATAATTTTGTGTATTCTCCACAGCAATCAATGGTTTACCGCCACCTTTAAAAGTGGCCTTCTCAAAATTGAATAGTGTGAGAAAAAGTTTATACATTTCACAGTATAGGGTTTCCAAGTCTAGAGATATTTTCCTAGATCTAGGGTTTCTTAATACTTAAAACGTGCAAGGCATTTTTAAGAGGCAAGCTGAAAGTTTAGGCAAATTTTAGACAATACAAATAGAGATTATTAACAAAACATTTTTTTCCTTAATAAATTTCAAATACTAAGTCGACACGTCATCTGGGTCTGAGGGGACATTTTTCCAAATACTTACTGTACCAATTAAATTCAAAAAATCCCCCAATTGGTACTAGGCAAACGAGTAAAAGCTCAACTAATTTTAGAACACGTATTTGCCCGAAGATATAAATACATCCGCCAGCTACATTTTCCGTATTTGTGAAAACTAAATTCTTAAATGTGCTGGTAAATTATTAGTAGAGTTACTCAATTTGCGCCACCGTCCGAAACGGCTGTACTAGAATAAAATAGCATCGGCGTACACGTTCTCAGTTTCAATGTATAGTATAAAGCTATCTCACTGTACCGGTATTCGTATAGGGCGACGTTATTGTATTCTAGTACAATCGCTTCCGATAGTTGTAGTACTATTGGCGCAAACTGAGGAACCCTAACTATTACTAACTATTACGTGTGGTTTAGGTTAATTCATTTTTGTGCATCCAGCATCAATTAATAAACTCTGAAATAGGAAGCAATTAATTATTAATAATTGACTTACTTTTTAATTGCAGTGCTTCTTTGATAATCTTAGCTTTAAATTAAAATAAAATAAAGTTATTGTAAATTAAATTTACATTTATAATAATATAGAATATTTATTTTCTTCAACGCTAAAAGGTTTGTACTGTATACTTCACTTAATTTTTTATATGTATATTCGAGAACGCAGTTATTTCGAATTTTTTGTTTAGAAAGCGAAACAATGGCTTCATCTGCACCTTCCACAGGAGAAGTCAAACATTTACACGAAAGAATACAAAAGTGTACGTACAAAAGCAGCAGGAAACTTGGGAATAAGAAGGTTTTTGGGGGAGGCTCCAAAGAAGCAAAAAGGACCTACCTTTGCCTACCGCAAAACGCTCTGAAATCAAGATGCACGAAACACAGGTCATATTTACCAATCTTATATGATAGAGATCTACCACTAATAGGTCAATAAAACAAGGCTGGCTTGAGCGATAGTTATATTTTCAGAACGTTTACAAACGTTTTCGGAACACCTTCGTCAGTGAAAATATAACTAGATAAATATATAAACAAACTTTTGTTTTTATTTGGGACTATCAACAAAATAACTAGTGACTAGGATTTCTTGATATAGAGGATGTATAACCAACTTTTTATATATATAAATTATAAAAACTAAATTAATGTGTAAACATGCATGCAAATTAAGTAAAACCTTATATCAAAAAATCTTTGTCGAAACCTTAACAATTCTGTTCAAGGACTAGGGAAAACCAAATTCAAAAACCTAGCCAAAGGTTTCCTTCTTAAGAAATGCAAATGTCATTTTAACAAATTGCTATATACATTACTTAAGTTTTGAATATCGGTCCTGAAATTAATAGTTTTAGTGTCTTTCTGTATATTTATCATTTCATATATTAGTCTTTTTTTATAATTATTCTCTGTTTTTAATATAATTGTGTTTTCAAAATCAAAGTAATGCCCAAGATCTTTGTAATGTTTTGTTACAGCGGTCATTGCACCAAAATCATTATTTAAAGAATACTTATGGCTATACAACCTTTTCTTTAAATATTGTTTCGTCTGACCTTTTTTTTTTGTTTCAGACGAAACAATATTTAAAGAAAAGGTTGTATAGCCATAAGTATTCTTTAAATAATGATTTTGGTGCAATGACCGCTGTAACAAAACATTACAAAGATCTTGGGCATTACTTTGATTTTGAAAACACAATTATATTAAAAACAGAGAATAATTATAAAAAAAGACTAATATATGAAATGATAAATATACAGAAAGACACTAAAACTATTAATTTCAGGACCGATATTCAAAACTTAAGTAATGTATATAGCAATTTGTTAAAATGACATTTGCATTTCTTAAGAAGGAAACCTTTGGCTAGGTTTTTGAATTTGGTTTTCCCTAGTCCTGAACAGAATTGTTAAGGTTTCGACAAAGATTTTGATATAGGTTTTACTTAATTTGCATGCATGTTTACACATTAATTTAGTTTTTATAATTTATATATATATAAAGTTGGTTATACATCCTCTATATCAAGAAATCCTAGTCACTAGTTATTTTGTTGATAGTCCCAAATAAAAACAAAAGTTTGTTTATATATTTATCTAGTTATATTTTCACTGACGAAGGTGTTCCGAAAACGTTTGTAAACGTTCTGAAAATATAACTATCGCTCAAACCAGCCTTGTTTTATTGACCTATTAGTGGTAGATCTCTATCATATAAGATAAGTATAAAAGGTCACGAAATATATATATATATATATATACATATATTTACCAATATTTACCAATCAGTGAACTCTAACAACCGTGTCATCTTTTCAGAGAAATGCTAAATTGGAAAATCAAATAAAAGCTGAGCATAATTGAACATTGAATGCTACTTAACGGAAATTCTTCATGTCAGTTTCCATGATTCTGATAATGTTCAAAAATATTCAAATAAGATACAGCAACAGGTTTATAAATTTGAAAAAAATATCGTAAATCTACTAAAACCGCATATATATATTAATTAATTCTAAGGTACTTAGAAAGGACGGAACCTATCGCTTCTCTGTAGATTACAGAAAGGTTAATTAGGTCATCAAAAAAGACGCTTATCATATGCCGTACGTGTCGCATACTTTAGACAAGCTTAGGAATCCGAAGTTTTTGTCATATTTAGATGTCAAGTCCGCTTACTGCCAGATCTCCAACTTGAACCCCATGTCTTTGTGTAACTGAACGATATCATCATCGTAACGCAAACGTATAAAAATTGATGAAAATGAAATGAAAATTCAGCGTGGACAAATGTTAGTTTTGCCGACCCGAATTACATTACTTAGGCTATGTTGTCAACTGTTGGGGAGTTCATCTCGATCCTGACAAAGTCAAAGCAATCCCCTCCAAAGACTTTCTCCGATGTTAGCCGTTTCGTTGGTATGACATCCTGATATCGACGGTTTATTCCCCAGTTTTCAACACAGCCTAGCTGCTCTATCCAAACTCTTGAGGAAAAATGCTCGTTTTATTTGAGATGACACTTGTGACGAATCGTTGACTTCTTTAGAAAACTCTCTCGTTACCGCTCCCGTTTTGACGTGTCTCGATTTCGAAAAACCCCTTGTCGTCCAATGTGATGCGTGAAATATTGGTATTGCTACCGCACTCTGTCGGGAGTGTGAAGATGGTGAAAAGGTTAGCTACCCGGAAAGAACGCAAATTCACCACGACCGAAAAGAAATGTTTGACAGTATTATGGGCAGTCGTGAAACCTAGATCTTATATAGAAGGAAGCCATTTTAAAGTCATCACTGACTACTGCTATCTTCTGTGGTTGAGTAAACTTCACAATCCCTCTGGTCGACTCGCTCGTTGGGCAGTTCGCCTATCCCAATTCGATTTCGAAATCATTCATCGGAAAGGAAAAGAGCATCTAGTCCCAGATATCCTGTCAAGATCAGGACCTGCTAACGAAAGCATTGATGTCTTTTAGTCCAAACCCGTTACAGATCGTTGATATTTGAAACTGTTGGAGAATGTTCGAGTCAATCCCGTCAATCCAAATTAAAAAAATATCCCCACATTTATTACTGGCCCAAAATGGAATTCGATGTCGCGGCCTACATGAGGAAATGTCAAACCTGTTTACGTTCCAAACCAGTCCAAAATCAGGCTGCTGGAAAAATGGGTGGTCATGTACAGATCTTTAAACTAGAGATGGGACGAATCCAAATTTTCTCGAATCCGAATCCGAATCCGAATCCTAAAGGATTCTCGAATCTCTCGAATCCATCATATAATTACAATAATAAGAAAGGACAGAGAGGAAAAACAATTTTACAGGAAAATTTTAAAGCTACTTTAATTAAAAACGATACAGTTTTTAAAAATATTTATTAAAAAGATTTTTTTTTTTGAACATATTTATATTACAAATGAAATTAAAAAAAAACAAATTACACAATATTAAAAGATAAATTATGTTAAAATCTTGATGGTTATGCAACAAGTTTTTATTTATATTTAATTTCCTTAGCATATGGAAATTAATATATCAATAACAGTACCGATATCTTTTCAGAAACTTTTGTGAATGAGAATAAGGGAGAGCTAACATAGATAAACAGCAAATATTGCACATGAAAATCTAAACACATATTTTAGTATATAAAAGAAAGCACTCAACCTAAAAGAAATAAGTGAGAATTTTAATTCAGATTTTTATTTAAGAAAACCAGCTTTCGAACTCGCTCTGGATCCAACCGACTACGTTTTTATCCACTATGATGCCTGATGTGCTGAATAGTCTTTCTGAAATCACTGTTGATGGTGGTATAATTAAGAATTTTTTGCTAGTTTCATCAAATTTTGGTATTTTGTGTTGCCCTTCCAGTATTTAAAGATGTCTGCAGTTGGTGGGAGCAGTGGTTCTGCTAAATAGGCATTTATTTCTTCTTCAGGAGATGAACTGTAATCCACATCACTGCAGGTAGCTGGGGTCATCAATTGAGAATAGTAACTCCACATACTATGACCTTATTCAGTTAAATCTGTGGCATTTGCTTGAGTTTTCTCTGATGACTGCAGATCACCATTTGTTTGCATATAGATGGATGAAATTTCATTAGCCAGTGTCAATTTAGCTTGCTCAACGTTTTCTTTATTCAAAAATACATTCCCTTTGAATCGGGGATCCAGTAAAGTACCAATAGTATACAATTTCTCTGTCTCAACAGAATGGTAGCGCCTTTTAGTGACGCAAGCAAATCATTTCGGAAACCCTGTACTGAACCTAATTTTGGTTTGAAATTTTCTAGAGCACGAATGGTGCTATTCACTAAAGGAATTATTTCTGAAATTGTCACTTTACTTGAGCTGGCCACAAATGTAGCTTTATCAAACACTTCTAATATTCGTATAATATCTTCAATAAGTTTCCACTGTCGAGGACAAAGGTCTATCTGAATATTCAAGTCAGAAGCAGACAATAAAATGGCTTGCTTTTGTTCCACAAGTCGATTGAGCATGTGAAGCTGAGAGTTCCAGTCATCCAGAACCGACGAGACTATTCAAGACGAGATAGTTGCTAGAATTTACGAGAGAGCGCAGGATGTTAATTAGAATCACATAAAGAGCGATAGATGGTATTAGTGTAGCATATATGGTGTTTAAAATATAAAACTTGACTGAACTGACTTAACATGATATAGTCTTAGCTAGTTATTAGAACTAAATGTACATAAGTTAATAAGTTTTCATAATTTTTGTAATTAGATTAGTTATATTATTTGCTGTCTGTATTTGACATGTTCCATACCTTTTCTGGTCTCAGGAATAAAGATATTTATTTATTAAAATACCACAAACATTAGGAAAGCATGCCAGCTTATAAATACTTTGTGGCTGAAAGAACGAGAACCGAAGAGAATCGTCGAGATCTTTCTAGTCAGTGATTCATATGTGTCGTGATTACATGAGTCATCATTATTATTATTATTTTTTTTTGGATTCGAAAGATTCGAATTACGAAAATCGTGCGAAGATTCGAGTTTTCGAATCTCGAATCTTTTCAGGATTCGATGGATTCGAGGATTCGCGGATTCGAATGTCCCATCTCTACTTTAAACCATAGCAAGTACTTAGTATAAATTTGCTAGGACCCCTTCCTCAATCTAAGAAAGGCTTTACTTTTATCTTGGTAGTTTGTGACTTGCGCAGTAAATTCAATTTGTGTCACCCCTTGCGTAAAATTGTTGAACATTTAGAAAACGATGTTTTCTTGATATTTCGAGTCCCCAAAGGTCATTTCGGACGATGACGACCAATTCAAGTCCCGTGAGTATCGAAACCTCTTGGACCGCTACCAAGCTAAACCAGCGTACACATCCTCTATCATGCTTGGACTAACCCAACTGAGGGAGTAAATCAAGTCATTAAGACAATGTTGATCGCCTACGTTTCGGACAAGTATCGAAAATCGACACAGTTCCTTCCTAAAGTAGCGTACCGCCAGATATGAAACGACAGGAGTCACACCTTATTTCGTGAATTTCGGCTAGGAAATGGCCCTGTTAGGTTCAGAACACCGTGTCCATCTCGAAACCGAGTCGGGAAAGCTGGATCCTGTAAAGAAATCTTCCTATTTTAGTAAGCTGTTCAGACTCGACTCCAAAAGGCGTACGGAGAGTCCAAGAACCGGTATGATTTCCGACATCATCCCATAACTTTTTACCCCAATCGAGTCGTTTGGAGAAAGAATTTCGTTCTTTCGGATGCTTCAAAGTTTTATGCGGCCAAGCTCGCCGACAAGTTCATAGGTGCATTTTTATCCACAAGCGAGTCTCCCCTACGACTTACAAGTTAAAGGATTACGATGGAACCATCTTAGCCGAAACCAGGAATGTAGAGCATTTGAAACTCAATTCCGATCTTGTCTAGTTGTATTGTGTGGGTATAATCTCCTGCCGAGACGGGCGGTAGAATACTCCAGACGGTAACTCCCCGTAGCGGTAGAGTTAGAAGAACTTTGTACTGACGAACAAAAAATTTCGTTCACTGGAACATTAGGAATTATACAATACGTAAAAAAACCTTGTCCGTAGCAGTGATCAGCAATGAGTAGTGAAAAAGTGAGTAGAGTTGAATCATGACTTATAATTTCTTGTACTTATACGCACTAATACTTATTGCAATGTTGTCCAACTTCATATCCACTCGAAAGTTTGAAGTACTCATCGAACTCATACTTAACAACATTTATGACGTTGTTGATTTCGACTCTCCTTAACTCAAAGTGTATAGACGATGCAAAATAAGTATGGTTCGCATACGAACATTAATATACTCATTATGAGGTTGTGTGTTTGCTCTGTTGCGTTTTTTACTGTTGTTTTTTTACTAAAGTTAAACAAAGAAATATGTATGAAATAGATTTGTGTTGCTTATTTCATATTATATTGCGCTTTTACCCTTACGTTTTTGCACTAATTGAAAAATTCCGCTATTTATTTTTTCCTCAATCTCACTATTGCTATCCATTTTTCACTACCTGCTCATAAAAATGATAAATAATAAAAAAATAATTTTCCCGAAATGTTTCTATATAAACTTACAATTTTATGCTTTTGTATATTTTTATACACTTTATACTGGTTGAAAACTGTGATAATGACTAAACTTTTAAATATACATGGATGAGTCGAGTGAGCTGAATCAATGTAAGTAGTGTAAGTATTTTCCTGACATTAGAAATCAAACTGAGGTGATTTATGAGTGTGAGTATAGTATGTGTATGATGTCGCCGTCGCATTCATATTTATTGCAACCTGTACTTATGAATCAACGTTATCGGGAGTATGAGTAAATCAGAGTAGTTGAGTTTAAATGATGCCTACTCGCTTATATTTAAAATTTCATGAGTCAGTATGAATAGCGAAAAAGCGATGCATTGCCGATCACTGGTCCGTAGGGTGTTAAAGTGTTTGTTTTATGTGGCAAAAGTGGACAGACCTATGATTTTCATGTATATTAACCTTCCTATACTCACGTCAAAATGAAAGACGTATACTATACTATATAAATCGGTCTCACAGACCGTATACGTGAGTATAGGAAGGTTAAGGAACATCTACAAAACTAAACAAAGACACTGTAAGAAAATATGGTCACGCACCAAGTATTCTTTTACGTTTAGTAAACAACATATCTGTAAAACGCTATAAGTTATTTTACGATAATTACTTTTCTTCTTTCTTGCTAGTTATAACGGTAAGACAAAACATATATTTCCGGCAGGAACCATAAGAGTAAATAGATTTTTCAAACCTCCTTTTTTATCCGATAAAGATATGAAGCAAGAAGAGAGAGGGGCTATAGACGAACTCGTAAGTGAAGATAACATAGTAATCGTCAAGTGGCTTGATAATAGAACGGTATGTCTTGCATCGAATTTTGTAGGAAAGGGGACAGAAGATCTAGCTAAAAGGTGGAATAAGAAAGAAAATAGATATAGACCTCTTGGATCAATTGATCAGCCTATATAGAATTTTTATAAGGTCACAAAAATGGACGCTTCGTGTAATAATGCATATGGTAGATTTCGCATTGGCAAACAGTTGGCTTGAACACAAAATAGTTTGTGAAACATGTAATGTGACAAAAAATACGATGTAGATCTATTAGATTTAAGAATGCGAGTAGCAGAAAGCGTTATCCATTCATCCAAGCATTTGACGCCTAAAAGAGGAAGATCGCTCCCATCGGGTTCTGTAACTCCTTTTATGCCTCACAGACGAGGCGAAAAAGGAAGAAATTCAAACTGACACAGTCGATCATATGCCGCAATTTGACGAAACTAAAGAAGCAATCCAATGTAAATGTCTGGGGTGTAAAACACATGTATTTTGTGAAAAATCCGTCATAAAAAGTAGAAATTGTTTTCTTTATTTCATAGTATAATATAATAATAATTTACTTTACATCAACATATTTAAATTTAGTTTTATAACATTTTGTATTGTATTAGAATGTTTACTTTATGTTTCAATAAAATTTGAATGGAGTTTTAGGTCACTTGGGTCCATAATGTAAATACATCATCAAAAGTCACTAAAAAACGAAACTGAAAATTATTGAACCTTATTTAGAAGTTATTTAAATACTTTTTACAGGTCTGAAGGGGTTAAAGGTAAAGTGGGGAAATTGCAAAAGAAATTCCATACTGCAGGACATAATTTATCATCAGCAATATTCTAGATTACATTACAGACATCACTTCAGCTAACATCTACAACTCTATGATAAATAACTATTATTTTAAATCTTCTAGTTCAATTACACATATACAGTAGAAGCCGCTTATTATAATCACGGTTAATGTTATCAAACGGTTATTGTTATCGAAAACCGTTGGTCCCAAATCACTCTATTTAAAACTCATTGAAAGAAAGCCGCATATTGTAATCAAAAGCCGCTTAATGTTATTAGTTATGAATAGTATCCTTTGTCGGAAAGTTTCTTCAGGCGACGGTGTCTGCAGCGCAACTCCTTTGAACGAGCCGCTTTTTCTCGCCGATTTCAATTAAAACTCTCATATCGCATATTACAATCTAACGAATTGTTATTTCTATATTATGAAGAGGTCATCTTTTTTGATGTACTTTATGTACTTTATGTACTTTATGTATAAAAGGTCCGTTCGTTTAAATGATATTCAGTTTCTCCTATACTCTTCTACGAATCTCACGTTCTACAGTCTTGTGTACGGGTAAATTATTGAAATTTCGCATAAACCACCGTGGTCATGGCAGAAGTGAATAAAAAACGTCGCGATCTATCGAACGAAGAAAAACGACAAATTCTCGATAACTTCGATAAACTTCCGAAAATGAGTCAAAGGAATGCTGCGGTACAATTAAAAATTTCGCAACCGCTGTTGTGTAAAATTTTAAAAAATCGTACAGAAATAGAAACGTGTGCGCGTTCGAATGAAAACATAAAACGAAAAAGGGAAAGATCTGGAAAGGATAATCAAGTTGAATCAGCTTTAAAAATTTGGTTTACAAATGTTCGCGAAAAAATGCCTCTGTGAATGGTCCTATCATGCGTCAAAAAGCAGAAGATATAGCCAAAACTATGGGGAAAGAAAATTTCATTGCAACAGACGGATGGTTCAATCGGTGGAAAAAGCGAGAAAACATCGTTTATAGACCTCTGCACGGTGAAGAAAAAAGTGCTGATTCGTTAGCAGCCGCTGACTGGATGCGTTCGGAATGGCCAGAAATTATTGCAAAATATCTGCCTCGGGACATCTACAATGCAGATGAAACAGGACTCTACTTTCGCGCGATGCCTAATCATACTTATTAGTTCAAAAACGATAAAGTAAGAGGTTGCTTATCTTCGAAAGAACGAGTAACAGTGTTATGTTCTGTTAATATGGAAGGTGAAAAGGAAGAACTTCTAGTGATAGGAAAAAGTAAGAATCCTCGGTGTTTTAAAGGTGTTAAAACTTTGCCCGTGGAGTATTTTGCTAATGCGAATGCTTGGATGACAAGTGTCTTGTTCAGCGAGTGGTTACTCAGGTGGGACAAAAAATTGAAACGCCAAATCGTCTTATTAGTAAACAATTGTACTGCGCACAAAGTGAATGCAGTTTTGACGAACATCCAACTTATTTTCTTACCTGTGAACACTACGGCATTGATACAACCATGTGATCAAGGAATCATTCGAACATTCAAAGAATACTATCGAGGGCAAATTCGAGCCCAAATTATACAAGAACTTGATGAGAATCGAGATGCACCTACTGCAGATGCGATAGCAAAAAAATCAGTCTTCTAGATGCGCTGCATTTGCTGGTGAAGTCATGGAGGCAAATTCAACCAGAAATGATCCGAAACTGTTTTCGAAAAGGAGGTTTTTCCAAAACTGGTGATGAAGAACCTGATCTCCATGAAACGTGCGCTGACATTTTAGAAGGTATGAAAAAAGAACTTGTTTTGTACATCTAACTAATATTTTTTAATTTTTTTGTAGTTCAAGGTCTGTCCAAAAGCGAATTTTCCGATTGGGTGGATATCGACAATGATGTTCAAACAGCTGCCACAATAACTATATCAGACATTTGTCGGGAAGTTGTGGATCAATCGTCCGAAGGAAGTAATCCTGAATTACCCGAAGTAGGAGAAGAAGAAGAAGGGGAAATGTCTGAAGAGCCGCCAACTAATGGCCAGATGCAAGAAGCGTTAAATATTCTCCGACGTGGTGTACAATTCCGAGAAAGTAATTTTGATAGATATTATGATTTTGAAATATACATACAAAATCTTATTAATAAAAATAAACGTCAAACGACGATCGACCAGTTTTTCGAATGAAATCGTAAAGTGTAAATAAATGTACCTACGTATTGTATCGATGATAAAAAATAAACAAATTTGGTAAAATATTAAAAATTGTTGATCAATCGTTAATTTTTCCCTTGAATTTTATTTGTAAGTCGTTAAATAATTTGATTACATACATACATATTTATTATTGACTACATCAGCATAGAAAAATACATTTATATTTACCTTCCGCTTACTGTTATCATTCGGTTAATGTTATCAAAAAGGGTTTGTTCCAAATTGATCACAATAAGTGGCTTCTACTGTATAAATAAAATCCCTCATACAATTAGTAGCAATATGGTATATAAATATCTAAAATCCTTACATACATCAGAACCCAGCTACAATTTTCCCTTTTTTGGCTGCTTTCTTAAGTTTATGCAATTTCTTTTCTTTTTTATGTTTCTGTATATTTTCCTGTCTCCTCTTCTGTTTTTCTTCCTTAGCTTTTTCCACACCTTGTATTCTATTTTCCCATTTCTTTTTGCTGGATCGCACCTTTTGTTCCTGCCTTTGTATTGACTTCTTTAGTAATATGGGATTGTCCTTTACTTTAATACCTTGAGATTTTGATAATGCATTTTTCCATATATTTTTCTCTCTAATCTCTATCGCTTTGCTAATTTTGCCTGCCCTTTTCAAAGAATCAATTTTATTATTGACTTCCACTACTTGCTCTAATATTTTTCTAGGATTAGTCACTGTCCTCTTTTGCATTTCCTTACCAAAATTAGTAAAAGCAATTTTTGAATAAACCATTTTATCATCTTTATTAAATACTGGTTGTATTTCAGTGTTCACATTAATTTCTTTCACCTTGTTTGATTTTGTATTTAATTCGGTTGATTTCTTCTTCGGTATTGTATTGCGCTTCTCTGCTTTGATCTTTTTTCAGTCTGTTCTTTAAATTTTTTTCTGTAATTTTTCTTTGTAGGAGTTATTCTTATATTTTAGTTTGTTGATTCGGTTTTGTAATTCCACTAATGAAGTCGCCCGGGTAGTTTTAGTTGTAACCAACGGTGGGTTTTCAAATGAAGCATCTATATCCAATTCTTCACCTAAAAACTAACATGTTAACTTACCAATTCTTATTAATTTATTACTGGTATAAACTACCGTTCTGAGAATTTTGTGGTACAGCTAATACAGAGAAAATGTTGGTAATGAACTTATTTTCAGTTTTCAGCAAGTTTTCAATTCGTCGTTGGTCAAATTTGTTTGATTTCTTTTTCTCCATGAGTATAACAAATATTAAGTGGCAGACTACAAAAATGTTAGAAACACATCCACGTGGTTTACAATACACTATTTGACATGTGTTTATATGTACGTTATTATTGGTTATGGTATGTTATGGTATGGTTAAGGTGAATAACATAAATAATAAACGTTAGTGCTGGCAGGTACTTCCTAAGCAATATGCCTAACTCCCAGAGAGAAAATCCCTAAAAAGAAGTTTTACAGGCATGATTTTTATATTCACTGGAGAGCAAAAAATGTAGGTCACTTTGAAATTGTAATCTTTTAAGTTTATAGTTTACAACTTTTCAATCATTGTACCTGTGTGTGTACATTGTGTTTTTGGAGAAATGTTATCAGACATATGTATGTCATGTATTGCCACGGTATTTAGGACTTTTGAGATACCGCGCACTACCTCTAACTAAAAATTAACATTACGTTGTCCATTTTTCAGTTTATCGTTAATTTCTCCCTATAAAAGCTATCGGTTGTATGGTTTAGTATTTATTTAACAGGTTATAATCATGGACGTAGCTAGCGAGGGGTAAGAGTGGGCATTGCCCACCCTAGAAAATTTGTTGCCCCACCTAGAAAACTCCTCTGGCGTATATATATATATATATATATATATATATATATATATATATATATATATATATATATATACCTATATATATATATATACCTATATATATATAATCACACTAGAAAGTTTTTGCCCACCCTCCCCCTAGAAAAAATCCCTAGCTACGCCCATGGCCATAATGCTTTTAGATCCCATTGTTGTAACAAGAATTGTAATGTACAAGATGGTCGAGGGCAACATGCAACTGCAAAAATTGTCGGTAAAAGCTTATGTGTTGTACAAAATGTGTACCAGCACTTTGAGGAGACTAGTCTAATAACCAGAAAAGTAAGATTCGAGCGAAAAAGAGCCACCACTCTAAGAGGTAGCCGTCTTTTAGTGTCTGCAAGTTTGCAGAATAGAACAACTTCTGCGGTTTTGCTGTGAAATCAAGTTCAAGAGGCTAGAGATTAGTGAATAGGCCGTTACAAGAAGGCTTCGTGCTGCTGGATTGTCTTGTAGAAAGATGGCTACGGATCCGCCATTGCAATGCTGGCATGGAATTGCAAGATTGGCTTTTGCCCGAAACCACTTGGCATGGTGTAATGGGGCTGGAGCAATGTTCTGTTTCCAGATGACGGGCGTTTTAGCCTCTATGGGTCAGATGGACGTCGGCGAATACGGACAAGACCAGGAGAAAAATATGCTGCAGTTTGTATTGATAAGCAACTTCTATTTGGTGGCGGGTCGGTTATGGTTTGGGCAGGAATCTCTTCATATGCACGCAGAGTTAGTCTTCATATAGAATGGCTCTCTGACAGCCGACAGCTACATTACGGGAGTTCTAGAAAATCACGTCATGCCTTTCATGTTCACTATAGGCGAGCATTCATGCAAGGTAATGCAAGACCTCACGAAGGGAGAGTTGTTAGAAAATATCTGGATGAGGTGAGCATTAAAAGATTTGATTTGCCAGACATGAATTCCATTGAACATATCTGGGATGAGTTGGGACGACGTATACGAAGTCATATACCGGCTCCAAGAACTGCCCAGGAGCTGAGGGAGCTCTTATTTCAGGAATGAGATAACATCGACCAGAATGTAATCTGTCATTTAATTGAGAGTATGCATCGTCTTCTTCAAGCAGTCAGTAAGGCAAACAGGAGCGAATACACGTTATTAAAAAATAAATTCTCATTAATGTTTTTATATATGTAAACGTAAATTTGTTGCTTCTTCAGAACAAATTCAATTCATTTCAATATTGACTATTAAATTTAGGTTTCAAAGGCAGTACAATGAATTATAATTTTCAAATATAAACATAAAACAGACAATAACAAAAAAATCAAAATTTCAAAGTGACCTAAATTTTTGCTCCTCAGTGTGTAATTGAATTAAATACTTTGAGATTTATAATTACTCATATCACTATTAATTCTGAATAAAACACATTATTTCCGGTATACAATTATTATTAAAATATTTTGAATTCCCGGCAAAACAAGTGTGACGTTGAGTATTGGTTTACATTATGGATATTTTGTTTCCGTATTTACTCTAAAGATTTTCGACAAATTTCATATATATATATATATTAGCACTAACAGGCTTTAAAGGCCCAGGGCTTGTTCGGAGCCACCGAGCCGTATACATGACTGTATATCGTACCGCTCCTGGCTCGCCAAGTGGCATTTCCTTACTTTCCGTAGCATATTGGAGGTAGCAGATGCATTTCGAACGCAGACCTTCTCGTTGTGAAACGTGACTTTCACCACTCAGCCACATATTAATAGTATGGAAATTAATATGAAATAACAGTACCACTATTAAATTATTATATATTTAACTAATTTTAGTTACGATTCAGCTTGAATCCAATTTCGGCAGCGTTGAAACAATCATTTGAGTGAATGAATTCCATCATGTGTAAAGAGATCAATATTCAGTAAATTATTAATTTGTGCCTTTACAAATGCGTTTTCAGAAAGTTGAGCCATTCTAAAGTTTTATGTGAGAACTTAAGCACATGTTAAACCATTCGAAATCAATACTTCTTTACAAAAACTTGGATTTTCAATACAAATAAATTTCTTTTTGGATATCCTCTTTACCACTAACAGGTCAATAAAACAATACTGGAGTTAATAGCTATATTTTCAGAACGTTAAAATAACATGAGAATGGTGAAAGTAGTTTTCTAATTAGACACTTTTCGACGGTGGATTAGCCGAGTAGCGCGACTGCAGGAGGAGCATATACAGACCTTATATGGAAATGAAAACTACTCGCAAAGTCGCACTGATGAGCAGTATAACCGCGAAATGCGTCTGCGAATGATGAAAGTAGTTTTGTAATTGCAATAAGATATTTTTTATTATTTATTTATTATATTTTTAAAACCACTTTTCTCACAGAATTCAAAGCGATAAATGGGACAACATTATTACGTTCTTCTTCAAAGATGTGTATCGACAACATAACCATTTGTAACCCGTTACTCAGCGGTTTAGACATTTCAAAGGTACTACGTAGAATTTGATCTAAAAGGAACACTTTTAAACAGCCGACAGTTCGTCTGTGTCAACGCTATATTGGAAAGAACATAACCACCAGTAACCACCAAGAATGTTACTGACTACGAGCACGTCTTAAATGAAAAGCTCCGGGTCGTGATGGAATTACGAATTCGGCCCTCGAGATAATGCCCCCAACTCGTGTTGAAAAACTCGTAATCATCATTAACGCCATATTCACGGTGGGCTTCTTTCCAGCGATGTGCAAAATCGTTGATGTTAGGATAGTCCCCAAACCAAAAAAACATCGGAAATTCCTCCAGAACTACCGCCCCATGAGCTTGCTGTCTGGTCCTTCTAAGATAGCAGAGGCAGTAATCCTAAACCGTCTCCTAGAAGAGCTGAAAGCCAATAGCGTATTGTCTGATGATTAATTTGGTTTCCGGTCCGGACTGTCTGCCGATTTTTAGCTATTTCGGTTGACGGAGGCAGATCGAAATGTCTTGGAAAGACGGGAGACGATTGAACCGACATTCTTTGACCTGGCCAGCGCATTTGACACCGTTTTGGCATGATGGTCTAATCACCAAAATGATTAGAGCCGGAATCAATAGCCAGTTTGCTAGTCACTTAATCCTATCTTAATGGACCGAGATTCTCGATCAAAATCGGGGACCATCGATCTATGTACGTACATCAAAACCCGGCACTTTACACGGCTTCGAAAAGCAAAGAGTTAATAAGCCGAAGATTTCAGACGGCCACAGAAGAAACTAACCGTCACCGCAGACGGGAAACACACGACTATCTTGGAACAACGAAGTAAAGTATCTAAGAATGACACTTGACCGCCTGACCTTCAGAGCCCACTTCGATTCAGTCCTGGAAGGATACTAAAACATGAGATCATTAGTACCGCTTATATGCAGAAATTCCGTGCTGGATCTTCGCATGAAATTATTAGTCTACAAAATATTTCTATGATCTATACTAACATATGGAACGCTGTCCTGGTTCACAGCAGCTAAGTCGCATCTAGAAGGACTGACTTCTGCTTAAAATAAGATGCTTCGGATACTCACGAATGCACTGTGGTTTGTCCGTTTGCAGTTAGCGAAAGGCACTTTAGAGAGGATCGGTAGTTCGGACAACCCGGTGCTTGAATATCTCGCCGAGCTCGACGAAGACAGACCCCCGCCTAAGATCCAAGTACAGCTGGGGCAGGATATTCTCAACGATTGATCGACCATTCTTTATCTACCCGACGTTCATCAGATCAAATAAATGGCGTTTCCAGTGACCGGACCCCCAGGGTCATAACCACATCGTAATTACCAGCGGTGAAATTGTAGCCGCCAAGAAGAGGACCGAGAGACTAGAGAGATTTAATACCTCGTCCTCGGGATATGAACGACAGCTCTCCGTACTGTTGGTCATAGTGTCGCGAAAAAGTCAATAATAATAACTGTTTATTTTAGGAATTCGTTTTACACTTTTGGGTCAATTGAAGCTTAAACATACAACAAATGTAACTATTTTATAATATTATGCAAATATTTTGGTTATTCTTCAGTGAAATATATCTTATATATATAAAATACACTGTTAAAGTAGATTTGGTTGTTAATTACCTACGAGCAAATCCACAAATTTTGAAATAAATTCAAAGTTCGTATTTAATTAGAAAAAGTCCTTATTTTAGTTATCCAGCTAATGGATTTGCGTGTATTGTTACACTGTTAATCTTAATATCTGAAAGTGGTCTAAAATTCTTTACATTAACTTGCAACTTCTCCAATTCATCTAAAGTATCAAATCCATCAATTACCCTAAAACAAAAATACAAATGTCAAAGTTTATTTCTAAGTCTCAAGTTTGTAATATACAGGCATAAATAAATGTAAAAAATATGCATATATATAGTCTGTCATCGGATTACTTCACTATAGGTATAATTGATCAGAAATTTTAGAATTTCGTTTTAATGTTTTGGGATATAGTTAGTCAAAATAAATATATTATTATATACACTCACCCATTCAATTGACAATTTAGGAGTTATACATAATAAGAATGAAATGTTTTTAGGGTGAAAATATGGTTGGGTGCACTGCATGTTGGAATTCAAAATGACGCAGAATTTAAGATCATGCATCGACCATTTTGATGTCTCCATATACGATTCGAGCAAGGAGCTGTATCGTACTGCAGTACCTAAATCCGATCAAGAAGAAAGGAAGATTTTGGCTCATTATTATTAGCACTACTTTCAGTGCTACATATATTTTCCCCTCTACATACATATATACATACTTTCTACACTTTGATCAATAAAATTTTTGAACGCAATAGAATTAGTACATATGAATAATACTACTATCTATAATTTTTTCAGGCGTTACCGTACACAGTCCAAACTATTGCCCTCGTCATCTGCGTAAGTCCCATGAGTTCTGAACCGATTCTAAATATTTTAACTTCTGATTGTTCACTATTACACAATCAATTTCTTTCTTTCAGAGAGTTCTCTGAGCAGCAAAATAAATTAACATATAATGTTAGTTATATCTATTGGTCATGGAAATACGTTGTTAGAACATTTGCAAGTAGCAAATATTCAGACAAAAGCTATTGTTTTGAGCGTTTAATTATTTCATTCCTGTACTTATTAATATCTTTGATTTAATTAATTTTCACTAATTTTTTTATCGTAAAACGCTACTGTAATTAATTTGTCTTTTCTTTTATATTGTTTTTCGGGTTTAAATATTTGATTCCTTTACTTATTAGATATCATTATTTAGTGTAAAATTCTACTGTAACTGATTTTTCTTTTCCTTTATAATATACATTTTTTCAAATTTTTCTTTTCATCTTGTACCTATTATACTTACATATATCGTCGGTTTGAAGGTAAGACTCACTAAGTTACATTTTAATCCAAAATAAATTATTAACACGTATGTAAGTACTTGAGAAATACATGCTAACAAGTTTAAATTTCGCGAGTAGTTGATATCTAGCGCCCTCTTTCAAAGCTTGCGATTTTGCTGTGTGAAATAGATATACATACATCTATCTATCTCACCAGAAAACTTTTTAGCATTGAGTTGGTAATCTTTGTGTTAAAGTACAGTGCCATTTCAATCAATAATACGGCAAAATTTTATTGAGAAAAGTTGTTCAGAATATGAATTTATGACAGGCACATGTGGGATTTATGTTACCAATAATTTCTTGCACATGAGTATTCAAGTCACAGAAAACTAAAGAATATAGCATTCATAAACTAAGAAGAAATTATACCATGATATTTTATACTTTACATAAACTATGTAGTACCAATATGCATCAATATGTAGCAGTTATGTCATTCCTCACTACTTAACATCTCTCATACCTCATTAACAGAATGGTATTCTTAGAACAAGAATATCCATACAAAATAGAATATTAGGAATATTAGACATGTTACTGAAGCATACCCGGAAACAACCAATGCAAGTGCAATATGCTAAATAGACACATACAATATCATCAGTCTTGTCATTCAAATAGCATCGTTTTTCAACATCTATGTCATCTATGGCATTCAATATCACTGGTGCTGTATGTCAAGTAGTTGGAATCCTACTGTTAGTTTCATCAGCCACATACTTAGGGCTCTATGTAAAATAAGTTATACCTATTTCCATTATTGCAAGTCTACTATATATACAGAAGGTTATCAACTACCATGTATTTAATTTACTTACTTTCCAAATAACGTATATTTGAGATCCAGATGTGGTTGTGCCGCATATGCAATAAAAAATTGACTTCCATTGGTGTTTGGACCATTATTCGCCATCGAGACTGTTCCACGAGCATTGTGCTGATGTAATTACATTAATTCTTTTCTTCTATTAACTTTTTAATATATCAACATCAATCTTACCTTTACTTCTTCCTTAAATTCATCTTCAAACTTTTTTCCCCATAGCGAATTTCCACCTTTGCCAGTCCCACTGGGGTCACCAGTTTGTACAATAAAACCTTTAATATTCCGGTGAAATATGCATCCATTGTAATAGTCACTAGCACATAATGCTAAGAAATTTTCACATGTTTTGGGACATGCTTCACAGAATAATTCCAATTTTAGAATACCCACGTCTGTATGTAACGTGACCGACTAAAAATCAGTAATATAAAGTTATAGCAGAGAATTTATAACTACCTGTAATACCATTTTTTCATGACAATTGAAAGTTATTTAAAATTCATAAATCAGGTATCCTATTTTCTTTCTGAAATTATAAACAACCAAAAAGTACCAAAACAAAAACTTGTGTTAAGGGGGCGACTAATGTGGTGGGGATTGGATTTTTCGGGGGAAAAAGTGATAGTTATGATAGTTATCAACAGATGTCTCAACTGGTACGTAATATGAGATATAACGCGCAATTGCTACTTTGCAATGCGTAGAAAGTCTAAGTGAAACAAAATACAATTGTCATCTCACTCTTCGAGACTGCTTAAAAATGCGCATGCCTAAAAATACATTCAAATTTTAGCGGCATTCGGGAATGTTATTTTCTATCGGCCAATTTTAGATCGAAATGTTAACGGTGAATAATGTTAAATTTGTTTTGTGTTCATTTCCATTTCCACAATTAGATTGAAAATTTAAAATTCTTTGTAGGTGTTATAACTATGGACAGAAAAAAGTACATAAACTGGTTTCTAAATATAATAAAGTTATATAAAAATGTTTAACAATTAAGGAACTATTTCCTCTCTTAGCGGAATAGGATCGATAATAAGATAATAAAAATCTAAAGTCTAATTCTAGAAATAATATATTAAATGTATATGTAAATTTAATTAAAAGCTTGAAATATTTCACAATACAAGTAAACCAAACTAGCAAATTAAACTAAAACTTAATTTGAATAATATAGTGAAGGAAGACAAAACAAGACAATATTTAATATAAATTAGTACATATACACTTATTGATTATTAAATAAAATTAATTTACGATATTTATGCCAAATGTTTGTATCTTTTTGTGATCTTAATCGACCTTCATAATGCAGTTGCACCGTTAAGTAGTACTTTAACATTAATGTGACCAGTTCCACATAGTGATTATCCAACACATTCTGCAATAGGATACGCTTTTGCATACTTTCTGTGTTAAACGTGGAGGCTAATCTTTTAAAAAGAATTCTTCATTAAGACGTTTACTATGTTAGAAGCGATAAACAATGCTAGAATATTTTCCCTTAACACTTTCTCTGCAATTGTCCAAATTGTAATAACTACTGTACTTGGGATTATTAGTTTTCCTCTCTGCTCATTTGGAAATCTGTAAAATCTGTCATTACTATCATATTTTCTTCACAGCAATCGCAAAAACTCACTTGGGAAAACTTCAGTCTACTTTTCCACTACGTGGTTGTTTAATGCAGCATATAAAATAATATTGCGAATACATGTTTCGGTAAACATGAGACCCTAACTTATAATACAGAAAGCAGCGATAAAGAAACCACCACCAAAGAAAATCTTGTGGTCAATTTTGTATGCGCATGGCCGAGAACCATGTTTTAAATACGGCGAAAGTGTTTTATTTTGCTAGTTCATTAATGTTATTATTCTGGGATGGTGTGTGTATATTAAAATTAAAATATACGATTATTGTTGTGTATCACTGATTTAACTTTTTAGCAAATACTATTCTTTTAAGATATCCAAAATTTTAATATTTTGCAATTAATACGAACAAATGTGCCCTTTCGTATTTTCAAAATGGCGTTAGCTAACTTCTGAGCTATTTCGAGGACATTCAAATCGTCACCACATGAACATCCGAGACGTCTTGTCGCTTCTCTCTATTCTGTGCCTATAATTACCTCGAATACATCAAAATACATGGACACAATAACAAACGCTAGGTAACCGCAGAACGCTAAAGCGCTGAATTCTGGGCTTGATTGGCTTTTATAACGAAAACGCACAACATACCGAATTATTCATATTCTTACAAATTTCACATGTACAATATCGCAGCAAAGTTATGCAATAATTTTGTTTGATTTTACCAAAATTTTTTGTTAAAATTTCCTGTTTCGAACTGGTTTTCTCAGAGTATACGACATATTTGGGATTGATAATATAACATACCCTAGTTCATTCCTTTCACTTTCGGTCTGTTAATGATTTTATCAAAAAGAATGCTTAATTTTCCAGTTTTGTATCCTACAAATTAGTGCCGTTTTTCGATAGTGGTGACATCTGTTCGCCATGAACTCTCAAGTCGCCCCCGTAACGCATTTTCTCATTAGCACAAATTAGTCATACAGAGAGCTAATCCAATGTATTTATGTAAAATCGTGAGTAGAGTTACTTAATTTGTCCCAATATACTACAACTATCGTAAACGTCTGTACTAGAATAGCAACATTGCGCTATACAGATGGCTTCATAGCATACATTAGGTTTGTTGGAATCTGTAGTTCGACGGTTCGAGGTAGTTCCCGAATAGTTCAATAATTTAAAATTCTCAATAGTATCGCGTTCGGCTTATTCAATTCGGATTTGGTTCAAATTCGCAATTGTTCGACCAGAATTAGAAAATAGATTGAAAAAAGAAAGCATGCAGACAGCCAACATAATTTACACAGATGGTAACATCCGGTAACATGTATTTTAATACAAAAAGGAAAATTGCACCGCTAATATACTTTGTTATATTAAACATTTACTTACTTAAGAATAAATCTACCTTTCAATTACAAGTTAATTTAATATGAAGAGGAAAATGAAAATATATCTGAATAAAGATACTACAGAAGATATTACCAAACGTACATATATTACATTATTAGCATTTGGATTGGTAATGAAATGACCGAAATGACAGGATAATGTCAATCCAATAATTTATTGCGCAAACTCCATTGAACTGGAATGTGAAATACTTGCTCTGAAGTAAAAACTGATACAAGCATTCCTAACTGTTCCGGAATTAACTAGACAATGGACCGAACATACGAATTTATAATTCTAGAATTGGAAAGTCCGAACTTCTTAAGTTAGCTGCACATGCGCATTATGTATAGTACAGTTGGTACAGTGGTTTATGAATCATGTATGTGCTGTAGTATAGTGTTGACGCAAATTGGGCAACTCTCTTCTAACACATTATATAATACAGGAATTATATTCTCACAATGATGGGCTATCTCTATAACCATAAAATAGACACAAGATATGTAGGCACCACTAACTATTATCTATGGTAGGCACCTATGATGTTTGTGATGTGACTGATGTGGTGTGGTCGATTTGAATGACCTCGAAAGATCTCAGAGCTTCTTAGCTAACACCACTTAGAAAATATGAAAAGAGCAATTTATTCGTATTAATTGAAAAATAGTAGAGTTTTGGATAAGTTAAAGGAGTAGTATTTGCTAACAAGTTAAATCAATGAAACACAATAATAATAGTATATCTTAATTATAATTATATTACCAACCAATGGGGTATAATCAGGAACCCTCAGGAATCCCTCATAAGAAGTAAGGTACGATAAACGAGTGCAAGACAAGGTATGTAAACCGGACTGACGCTGTCTCTCCTCCGAATGTAAATGTCGCGCCTTGTACATGACGAGTGATTGAGCCTTGACGAGTGATTGAGTCAGCCCGGTTTACACTACTTATAGATAACTTGTCATACACTCGTTTATCGAACCTTAGTCATAACTAAAGATCGGATTATATGTTCGAGATTTGACTAACAATGGAACAAAAGTAAACTTAGACGATACGCAGTAAACTGTACGAATGCGAGGTTTGTTTAACTCTACGGTCAATAAGTGGGTACCCGGGTAACTTTTTCAAATTAAAAATGCTCGCATTTCATCGTCGCTATTGAGATCTTTGGAGACAATACAAAAAGAAAATATATATATATTATCAGTTACAATTTTATTTAAAATGATTTTACATTCGACACCTACGCGAATCACACCCGCGGCAGTCGTACAAGTTTAATTTGTTTTTCTACATAACTTACCCTTCTTAGATTCTTTTTTAAATTATAAGAGCAACAGGCAAAGGCTTATAGTAAACAATTTAAAAAGAAATACCGTTATCAAAGTAGAACAAAAAGATATTGTGTGTATGCAGAAGAGACTTCTCTTTATAGTTACATTTGGCTTAGCGACAGAAGACTAAGTTAAACGTAGCGACTTAAAGCAAAAAGCTTTAGTGAATTTATTCAAAAAAATTGTTTATATATTCCTTAATATATGAACGGAAACACCACATACATATTATTGAACTTAGAACCATAATTTTTAATATAAAAGTGCAATAAACCACATAGGGGTACCGGGGTACCCGGTTATTGACTAACGTATATTTTTGGTTATTGACCGTAGGGTTAAGAGAAATATCTCGCCCGTATGCACAAATGCGGTTTATAATAATAAAATAGGTCCTCATTTCTTATAAATCAGGAAAGAATAAAAAAATATACATACATAGATATATGTATAGACCGGACCGACGACTCCCTATTGCGTTTCAGCGACGCACGAACAGAGTCGTGCCGAACACCTGCACTGGCGATTCTGCGGTCGACGAACAGTGCGTTCTAGTGCGTTCTTAAAAATAATATAAAATAGTCGTGCTTTGATTCTTGAGTTACCATTTTTACATCTTTCAGATCTTTTGTTAATACAACTTTTCATAAATATACTTAATCTATGTGGTTTAGGATTAGCAAGATTTCGTTTTCTTCTATTATTTTATTTTATTTGTTTTTGGAGTAGACGTCGCTAGATCTCTTTCTTTCTGTCATATTAAGCACGCGTACATATCTAACAGCAAAAAATTTAAATATATCTTAATAATCAGTCAATAAATCGTATTTAACATGACATATATAATGCTTTGTAAATGTAAGCTATTTAAAAATATTAATATAAGGAGCGAAAATTAGATCAAAACATATTTAAATTTATTCCTTAATATTTTATTCACCCCTTCACACATCTACGCCGCTGAAAAATTGGAATTTTGTTTGCGTTCGATTTACATACGTTGAAGGTTAAATAAACGACCATGCAAGAAATACTGGCTGACATACGTCTGTACGACTGTAGCTCGACGATGCGTGGGTGATAGAGACCGTCGTCGGTCCGGTCTATACATACCACTGGCTCGCGTTAGCTTATAGAATTCGAAATATTTTAGCTATCTTAGATATAATATTGTATATTTGAGTTATATAATACCGGGTTTGTTTATTCACTTCTCACGGGATTAAGGACAGGATATTTCTGAGTAAGCATGAAATATTGCCAGCATTCATTAAAATTTTGTCTCCTAAAAAAGTGCTTTGTTTTACTTTTACTCCAAATTAAAGGGTATATTGTACTATAAAGTGTATTATATATGAGCCGAATAATAAATATTTTCTTTTCCTTACCTACATTTTTAAAATACATGAGTAACATTAGGTTAGGTCAGGCTCTTTTCAGACAAGTTTTGAAGTTTACTGTAGTATTAAAATATAGTGTTTTTATTTTCAATTACAAAGTCATGGAAGTGCAGAGACATCAGATAACCAGAGAAAAAAAGGAAAATTGTGGTATTATGGGAAAGTGGGATGTCTGCTGCACAAATAAATCTTGCGAGCAATATACCAGTAAGTAGTATCAAGCAACAAACACAACTGACATTATAATTTCATTTTCAATGATTACCAATATACAGCATGGCCTCCTAAATTTCCGGACCTACACCCAAACGAGAATCTCTGGGCTCAAATCGTAAACCACTGGGATGATATACAACGTCGAGATTTAATAATTGGAGGTAATCTGGATATGCTGTTCAAGAAATGTATGGATGTGTAATTTCGTCTCTATGTTTAAACGACTAAAATAATTTCTTACTAACCAGTCGACAACATCTTCACAGCTCTCTACTTCATTAATTTTATCCATTTTCTATGTATAACCTAGCGAAACTTCATAAAATAACATAAACCAAATAATTGTTACGTAGATCCTTAAAACAAAGTTAAAGTGGTGGGACAACGTGGCGATCTCATACGATCTCACTGGAGCCAAGCCTCCGCTCATGCATTTTCGCCCTATAAACTACGCATGCACTTACGAGGACGCATCGGTTGTAGCAATGATATTAATATCGGCGCAGAGCCAGATATGTGGCTAGCCTCCTCGTTTGATATTATAGTGCTTGCACTAAAATTTCATGCATTATTCAAAATTTGTATGCATTTTTAAATTAAGTAATGAACAAACCTGCTATTTATTTTAAATTCGTTGTAAAAATTGCTTTATTTTAGTATATAGCGAATGCTTAAACATTGTTTTAATACATAATAAATACAATTTATTTTACTACAACTAATAGGGCTTTAGCCTCCGTTGACGAGTCGCCACTGGTTCGAACGCATTTGCTCAGTTAGAAGGTAGGGTTTGTTTCCTTGGAGAAGAGCACATTACATCATGAAAATATGCGCGAAATGTGACGTTTCATTGACTTTCGCTAGTCGGTTGCCATGGTAACGTATACACAACACCAAATTTGGTTCATTGCGCCGCTGACGTAATGTGCTCTTCTCTAAGGAAAGAAGCCCTAGATACGACGAATCGGTTACGTGCGTTTGTACACTGAGTCTTTTGTGGTGGGAATTGCTTCTCTATAAAAAGTGTTCTGTGTATACTTATTCTTGTTCGTATCTGTAGTAATAATTTTTCAAAATTCATCGCAGATATTCTGGTGAAATTTTGAAAATACCCAGCATTTTCGATGTGTTATGTTTACATCTATTTTTAAATATTGATGTCACCCATCATCGACGAGTTCCCTTCTTTTTCCTTTCTCTCAAGTCTTTTAACAGTAAGAATGAAGCACTCAACATAATTATTTTCCTTCGCGAAACGATATCCATTTTCTTAGCGCGAAATGTTTTGTTAAACTCTCATAACTTACAAATGGTTCTCTTTGCTCTTTGCGAACATAGGTAATGGGCATCGGATATGCTATTATTTTCTGGTGTTTTAGTATAAAATTCTTCAAGTGCCCATTCTTTGTCGATACACTACTAAACTCTTTCTGACAAAACTCATACAATAGTTTGTTGTCCCCGTTCTCCCTATTTCTAAATTTAAATTTGGCGGCATAACTTCGTTACACCCTTTTTTTGTGATTGGTCACCACTTATTGAGAATCAAGGTATGCTTTTTCGCATCCGACGATGATGATTGGTCGCGATAGGAGGTGGAGGTATTGTTAGTTTTGTGTCTTCTTGTATGTTACGGCTTCGTTAAGCAAAATACTGCCCGGATTAAGGTTTGCATGCAACGGGAAATATCAGAGCAGAGAAGCACAACCGTCTACTGTCAATCAAATTTGGAACGTGGTCATGGGCGTAGCTAGCGATGGGCAAGGGTGGCTATCGCCCACCCTAGAAAATTTGTTGCCCCACCTAGAAAAATCCTCTCTCTCTCTTCTCTCTCTCTCTCTCTATATATATATATACGTGTAAAATCCTTATTACTTCAACGGTTTACTACATAGACTTACTAATTACTACACATTTTCAAATTTGATTTTCTTAAAAACGCTAGAGTGTTGCATGTGCACTGTTTACCGAAATAAATAAATAAATGAATGAAATTCGTTGAAATTTGCAGGGTGATATTTACCCTTTAAATATAGGACCCTGCGGAAAGTTACAACACTCGATGAGGTCTACAAACTGACATTCAAATCGGCGTAACGCTTGGAAACGTTCCCTTGTAAGTATGGAAAATGAATGGAAATAAACCGCTCTTGTTGACATTTTGCACACCTGCATAATTTATTATTCTGAACAACTTTTATTAAAGAAACTGTTTGGTATGTTCAACATGGAAGGTGGATAGAGGTGAAATTTTGTATTATTACTTAGTTTTCCTTTACGAGCAACTTTTCTTAATAATATTTTGTCGTATCTACTACAGAAAATCTACAGTCGAGTCTCGTTTATCTTCAGCCCTTTGAAACGAACGAGTTTCGTTTATTTAAGTCGGCAGGGGTCTCCACTACCGCCGCCGTTGCCATGCCAAGTGGAATGCCTCCACCTCCACCCCTCCCATTTCTTCCAAGCTCACTCTAGATTCTAGCATGACGGTGAAATTATGGAACATGGAGGGGAGCGTGGAACTTAAAATGAACGAGACTCCCAAGTTAAAATAAATCAAACTCAAAATACATGAGCCTCAAGATAAATGAGACTCGACTGTACTTTATTAGCAGTTATAAATTATTATTTTTTAATTTGTACGACGTACTTGATTATGTTCTTAAATGTATATATATATACCTTTTTAATTATACGTATCTTATATGTTCTATATATAGTTATATATATAGTTCTCTACCACAATTAGGTCAATTAATTAAATAAGAGTGATTGAAATTTGTAAACGTTCTGAGAATATAACTATTATTTCAGTCACTCTTGTTTAATTGACCTAATTGTGTTAGAGAACTATCATATAAAATAATTATCTTTTTAATAAAACACAGCACAAATTAGTTTCTATCCAAGCAGGACCAAACCCCACAAGTTGGATTTTCAAGTCAGAAATTTAAAGAATTTTTTACTTACTCATGCGTCGACCCGGGGACATACTGTATATAGTATCAAAGGTATCGGTAAATGTAGAAGCCCGATGAACAGCGCATACACCATTTATGCTACTCCCAAATGTTGGGTACAACCTTTGGCTTATTATTTAACATTTTACGATTTTTTCATTTTAAGACAGAAATGAAACAAGCTTAGTTTTATGATCGCGTAAAATATTGAATCGTTTCGTTAAACACGAGTACATCATAGAGATTAACATTTCTTCTGCTTTAAAATTTTTAAATATATTTATAGTTGTTAGGTATATCCGGAAATGGATGTTATAATATGATTGCACAGAACGAACAAATAAAGCTTACTATAGAAAAGGCTAGTTTTAGGTATTGCATGTATTTGCATGGACTAAAATAACAGGTCCAGCAACTGATTAGAATATACTTTCAAGAGCATCTACTATTAACTTGGAATGGAACACGTAGTAAATTCCACCCATTGTGACTAGCAAAGAATGCTTCCAAAAAGCACTTGTAACTCATTAGTATTTGACCTTTTTTGAGAGATACCTAGGTATGTACTTGCTATAATAAATTAAACGTTTTTTTATTATTATACAGTGCTTCAGTAAAGCAAAAATAAAATCAATTGAAATCAAAGTTGATTTTTCTTAATGCCCTTTTAATCCAATACAGGGGCGGCACAAAATTTTGTAATGGTAAAGGAGGCAAGTGATGTATTCCTTGTGCGTGCTCATTCTCTTCATTGGTAAAAATATAATTAAAAACCCTCAGAATTCCACCTACGTTTTTCTATTATTGTAAGTATTTAATTTTTATTACATATTCCTATCTTGGTTGGTTTAGATGTCTTGTTGCATTTAGAATTCGTTCCAATAACTCTACCGTCTTTTAATTCTCGTTTCTTTTTTAATTTTAGGTATTTGCTGCTTAGTGGTGTACTTTTTAGCTGCTTAGTAGTCTACTTTTTAAGTGAAAGTGTATGTTATTGATAATAATTTATTAAGTATATGTATTGTAAATATAACACAATTAACTACCGCTGGTTGGTTTTGTTTTTTTCATTTGTATGTATGAGTTGTACGAAACCAAAAAAAAAAAAAAACAAAAAAAATCAGAAGCTAATATTCTCATAATAAAAAAGAAAAACAATATACAGCTTTCACGTTATCCCAATTTAAAGGATTATGAATACGATTAATTTGTATATGTACTACAATTCGACCAATCATTTAAGAAATCCACATGAATAAAATAAGAAATCGAAAAATACAATAGATTAGTGTAAATCAACGATAAGTCTATTTTAAATAACTTAAATAAAGAAAAATAGACACTTGTACAATATTGGACGCGGCTTGATTTACCGACAATTAAAATAATATAACAGAAAAGGCAAAATTATAACACAGTGAGTGAGACAGCAATAATTTAGAAGCTGGAAGAAATTTACAGGTGGGGGCGCTAGTCGATGAAACTTTGTTCTACACAAGCTTTAACTCGTTTCTCGTATTCTCTCCTATTTTCTTTATATAATTGTGCTGCCATTGAATTCGCAGGTGAATTTGGATTGGGATCACTTAATAGAGACTGAAACAAAATATATGGTTAATAAACTTTCGAATTTATCAAGTCAATAAATCGTCAAGTAATAATAAATTTCATTGAAATTTGTTTTTTAATTTTACATATTTATTTACATTCAACCAATGATTTTATACATGGCACTTACACGTCGGGTCAACCTGCGCGATCGATAGTTGGGAAACGCGCACTATTAGCTTTGCCCGACGCAATTTAGTCTATTGCGTTTTTTGAAACGTGATTTTAAAATCGTGCTATAAAAAATCACAACATAATGCGCGCTATGTTTAAGTGTTACACCATAATTAACAAACAATTTAAACTTTGTGAACAAGTAGTCCACACACAAAGATGTTCGAAAGTATTTTCCTTATCGGGCCAACCTCGTTTTAAGAGGGCGAAACTACCCCTGAAAGTTTAGTAGATTTTCGATTTTCTCAAAATAACTCGGCAATGGTTGAATGAAATACATCACAACTATATATCAAAATAATCGTCTCATCAAGCATACATATATATGAAAATAGCTCCTTATTGAAGGAGTGGGAGGCAGACATCATCATTTTTTTAAATGGAACTCGAATGGTATAGGGAGCCCTAATAGGATTTCAGAGGGCACACTATTCTAATGTTAATAACGTAATATGTAAATGTATGAATTACGTTCCAAATTTTGACCACTCTACATATAATTGAATTGCGCCTTTGTTACAGGGTGGGTATAAGGAAGTATAAGAATCAAAAATGAGTTGAATACACAAATATAATAAAAACTATAGCGTCCTATTTGATATCAAGTTAACATCAATTCCCCATAAAAGCGAAAGTGATATAAAGGATATACATGCCGATTCGAAAATTACAAATATAAATAGATAATAGAACGTCGAAAACTTCTAATAAAGCAGTTACCTGGAATACCCTGTATGTTTAATTGAAAAAATGAGGGCGATTAAATCAACGCTTCTTGTAGCCACAAACTCGTCTGATGACGTTATTGCTAGTTGAAAAACTGAATGTGAACTGATGGATTTCCTGAGCGTGTGGAAATGACGTATTTAGGCTATTTCCGTAAACTCCGTGTTGCCTCAGAGAATTTCCGAAACGTGTGTATATACCTTCAGCCAGCATATTCAAAACCAAGCTCCTCAAACATTATCCTCAAAATGTTTGGGGAGGTTGGCCCACGCCGATAACGTCAGTAACGTAGTTGGAAGCGTACGGCGTATCGTATTAACGCGCCCGCACACCAACTCTCCGCAAACAGGTTTGTAGGTAGATCATTCATTAATGATAAAGATGGTTTTCTTATCATCCTCTCTAAACTTTTTAGGGATATAATTTAAAATTTTAATCATTTCATTAGTATTTTAAGACTGACATAATAATAAAATTAGTTAGGAAAAATAGTATCTAAGTATTGCAGTACAAATGTTATTTTAGTTAGTTATTTTAAATGGATATGTACAGATGTTCATTGCAAAATAATGTATTACAGATTTTTGGCTAATTTAACTAAGACCAGTTACAATTACAATGACACTGGTTCTAAAAATACAACTATAAAGACAAAGGTTATATAGCAAACAACTTACTTGTATAGATGTTAATATTGCAGAAACATCATATGTAGGGCTCCATCGATTCTGCAATATATCTAAACATATACCTCCATCTGCATACACATTGGGATGAAACATATGACTAACAAAACGGACCGTTGGTGGTTTATTTGGATACTCTTCTGTAAATTCAATAGTCAACTTGAAAGTTCCATCTTCAAATGGGGTATCATGTGGGCCAAATATGACTGCATTCCAAATCATAATGTTATTGTCAGTAGGTGCACCACTTACACCTGTAGGTGGATCTTCTTGTAATCTAAAAGTATATCTATTTAAGAAAAACAAAGAAGTTGTAACATTAAATACTGTTCAGTTAATTTTGCAATTAACAAAAACATATCTAACATACAAAATATTAATCATGTTACATTATTCTTTATGTATAAATAGAAAAATTTGAGTACGTAGATCTAGGAAATTCTTGCTTTGGCTATCAGTTTTAGTTAGCTTGATTTCATAAAAAGGAATATCTTCTGTTTTTAATACAATATTATTCTTGTTTAGTGTTAAACCCTGTCTAAAATGTCTTCTGTATTTCCTAAACTGAATATTAAAAGTTTGACTCGCAAGGTTAATTACTTCTGTCATTTGAGTTTGCAAAAGCTCTACCTAGGACGAATTCTTTTATCGCCACATATTTCGCCGCGGGAATAAGTCATCCACATCAAAAATCATACAATTTCAACTAAGGAGGAAGTCAAGCAAACCTTTTAAAATCTCTCATAAGGCGTCGTCGAGCTGGTGTAGACATTTTACGATCAACCTATCTAGTTGTTCTTTATTGTTGTATGTGTTACAGAATAAAACTTTTATTTTCAATTCACTAGCATGACATACGATCGCAGATGAGTATTATAAACAAAAATAGCACTAAAAGCTTCTCTTCGTCAACTAAGAGGTTAAGAGTAGAACCCCAAATATTCTTGACAGTCATTACAGTTGGCAGGATTGATAGGATAAATTATAGTTATAGGTGGCGCATTATATTTCAAATGTTCTAAACTTAGAATATAAAATTAATTACATTCGGAATTAGGTATTAAACTGTAAATATGCACTTTTTTGTAAAATTGAAATGTATTAAGAAAGACAATCTCCGTTTACTTAACAGTTTCACGTGTACGAAAATGTTGTACATTATTACTCCTGCACAAACTTTTTTGTCATTGAAAGAATAACATCTACTTTGCAATTGCGATAAACCTATCTACCGCAACAATCAAGCGGTAGATGACTGTTTGTTGCAGTTGCACTATTTTATTTTCATAAATAATAGTTATTGTTAGGTATAAAGGTTGGCAGCTACCAAACTTCAATAAAAAACCAAACTGTATAGTAGGTTTATTAACCTAAAGCCCGTTTTACATTATCATATTAAACTTTAAGTAAAAATTGAATACTATTTTATAGTACAGTATAAAACACTGTACTATTTTTCTGTGCAAAATCATTGTATGAAACTAGAACCTGTCCTATTTTCATACTGAATGTTTTGACTTGCGCCTGCTCACTAGTCTGCATAGCACGTATTCCAATCTAACTTCATTTTCTTATGTTTACGTCTTGTCCAATCCTGTTACAGTATAAAATAAACGTGGGTTTATACGTTATACTGTGATGTTATACTGTGTGTCAGCAAATGTTTTTATTGAGCGTTTTACTAAAAGTATTACTGTTATTAGCTAACCATACGATTTATCTTTTTGGAGGTTATAAAAGATATTTGTAAATATTGTGATACTGGTGTACAATTTGAAACGACGATGTAGTGTATCACAGAATCATACACAGAATTTTTGTACAAGTTCATAATACATATGCAATAGCCCTGACAAATGATGGAGTCCTACAATAATCTTGTACAATGTTTGGTACAATTTAATATGATAATGTAAAACGAGCAAACATTCTGTGGGGTCCAATCAGGTTGTCCAACCTTAGGGAAATGCCGGAGAGATAGTCGTATATAGTCATATATCACCGGCATTTACCAACATGCAATTGCCGTAGATACAGGAGCATATACAAACTAATGTTATCTTCGCTGCAGGTAAGAATATATGGTATCAGAAGCCGCCGTTAACGGCTCCATTAAAATTGACTTAAATTTCACTAAGAATCCTAGTTAATTCAGTAGGTTCTATTTTTGTCCTAGGTTGGTAGGATACCTGGATTCATTGTCTATTAGTTAAATCGATTTTAGGTCATTTGTATCTTCGTGCCAAATTGTAAGTTCGGAATCTGCCGCACAAACACTGCTTATTTGAAATATAAAGTGCCTCAATAAAATGAGAATTTATTTTGTATTTGTTCGTTGGGTGCTAAGCTAACAAATAATAATGAAAAATCTGAGCAAACACAAAAAATTATAGCCAGGAAGAGAAAATGCAATTAACCCAAATTATTGGAGAATATGAATATATAATTGAAAACACAAAAAAGCTGATATGTATAATAATAAGGAAAAAGCAAAGAGTATGGTCTTTAGCACAGCTAACTGACTCAATGCTAAAAAGCTATTCGATGAGAACTACCCGCGAAATTTAAAATTATTAGCGAGAATTTCAAATTAATAGTAAATATGCTTATCATCGGTTTGAAAGTAACTCACTATAAATTACATTTTAAACCAAAATAAATTTTTAACACGTAAATACTTGTTTAGTATGTGTTTTACAAATATGTACGTGTTAATAATTTTCTTGGAAATTAAAATGTAACTTACAATTAGTGAATACAAAATGAAAACAAACATTTGAAGAGGAATTGTATATTATAAAGGAAAAGAAAAAATAGTTACAGTAGAATTTTACATTAAGTAATGAGTGAATATTAAAACAAACCTCTAATAAGTAGAGGAATCAAATAATTAAACGCTAAAAACAATATAAAAGAAAAGAAAAATTAATCACAGTACAGCGTTTTATGTTAAAAATAATGAGTGGATACTAATTAATCAAAGGTATAATCAGTACAGAAATGAAATAATTAAAAGCTCAAAACAATATAGCTTTTCTCTGAATGGTTGCTACTTGCAAATGTACAACGTATTTTCATCACCAACAACAAAAAGAAAGAAATTGATTGCGTAATAGTGAACAATGGGAAGTTAAAGCTTTTACAGATATATCACAGTTAATATCAGCGTGAATCTGTTTGGCAAAAGCCACTGACAAAATTTTTATATTGCCATATTGTCGTTTCATTGTTATTTACCAGATTACTTCTCCCACTCACTTCAGTCTCGTTGAGAAAAGTTTGTAAATTACTTGAAGGACTCTCATCATCTCAAACTGTGTAATTGTTGTGTTATCAATGCAGCCACAACCGAAACAAATCACACCAAATACAGTTTCAAGCATATCGTGGTCAGAGGTCAGATACTATTTAGTTATTCGGCGACTCTTCATGTTTTGCCATGTTAAAGTAATAGCTTTAATGGAGTGCATCCAGCCAATTTGTGGTGGTAGTTTTCAACCAGTCTGCTTTTGCCGCCTCGTCCATATCAAGGATGAAAGCAGTAGGCTCTAGAGCCTGTTGTGGTAGCAGTCCTGAAAATTGAACATTTAAGGAATTATAGATAGTAGCATTATTGTAGTAATTCTATTGCGTTCAACAATTTTATTGATCGAAGTGTAGAAAATCGGGGTATAGCAGAAAATATATGTAACACTGAAAGTACTGCTAATAATAATAACTAAATGCTTACCTCTCTGGATTCAAAATCTTCCTTTATTTTTCAACAAGTTCAGGTAGTGCAGTAGGACAAAGCTTCTTGCTCGAATCTATGGAGGAATCAAAATAGTCGATGCACAATCTTTAATTTTGCCATTTTGGATTCCAAAATGTAGTGCATCCAACCATATTTTTGCCCTAAACACATAGTTCATTATTATTACGTATAACTTCTAAATTGAGAATTAAATGGATAAGAATAATTTTTAGATTCACTAATTCAATTATATTCACCAATATATTTATTTTCATTATCTTCAATTTTATTGTTGTTTTGTAAACTTTACAATCTACAATTTTGATTATCTATAAATTTTATTAAACATAATTTTAGAACTAAGATTTTGTTCGCCGTTACAATTTTTGGAAAAACCGTGTTTCGCCCCTTTCAAGATGATAAAGGACAATAGAGAAAAATGACTGGTATTAGCAAGATATGGAAGAAGTTCTTATAAAAATTTCAGTTCTTAAATCCATTTACTGTGACCAGGAAAAATCGTGGAAGCTTCAGCTCGTCATTTTACCCAGCCTTCCCCTACGCAATGAGAGAATTCTTAATTGAATTCCTCTCATAGGTGTAAACATCAATTGCTAAATATTAATAAAACGTAATATGATATCTACAAAAGCTGCAGATCGATGAAAACTACACTATTGTTTACCGTTTTTCCTGTGCGACTAACAATATTAGAGACAAATGTGAAAATCACTTTTTCACTAAAAATTTTGACGTTGAGTTTATAAAACATTGATTTCTGTATGTTTTTGTGATGATTTCGATTTTCAAGGTCCTAGGTGCTTCCTTTCCTTTTAGATTGGCCGAAAATTTTACAGTGATCAGTTCCTTATAAAATAGAATCAAATTCAACTTTAAAAATACGAACAACTTTGGTAAATATGCTGCCGTCTAAATGAAATTAACCCTGTATCGATCGTACGTAGTCTGACATGCCACATCGTCTTTAAAAACGATTGTAAATAGAGGTCTATCGCTATCAATACCTTTTGAAACAGCAATACGACCACTCTCTGATAATGGTTAAAATTTGTAGATTTTTTCTGAAAAATATTTAAAAATATAAAAGGAGTAATATAATGCAGCCTTAAAAAAGCGATGTAAAGGAATTGCTTATTTATAAATGTGATAACTGGGATGTGGAAAAGCCAGAGAGATGATCAATGATCAATGCTCCGCCATCAAACATACCTGGAGGAGAGCAAGGAATTTATCTAGATGTGTTGATATGCCCATTTAGCTTAAAATTAGAGTATTGAATTATTTGCATAGACATAAAACTTGTCGATATCACCCGTCCTATACTACGTGTGCTTTGCAGTTAAAATATATCTGAACTATTATATTAATTTACTTTTTGGTTTGAATATCCCTAAATTTTCCACAGTCTAGTGTTAACTTAAGAGTAAACAGTAGTAAGAATATGCTACAATCCACATAAAATAAGTAGTATGTATTGGCGAAGACAAGTTCAGTAATATCTACGGTCCCGTAGAAAGAAATGAAATAAATAAATAATAAATTTGTGAGAATAATAATTGCCATAATACATAGTATCTAGGTATTGCTGTGCAATCCTCTTAAGGGATATTTAATAATATATCCACTTATTTTACAAGAATTTACATTTTTAGAACGAAGACTTTTTACTGAGGTTCTGCGGCGAAGATTAGCTGGGAAAAAGTCTGGAGGACGCTTCGATGTGAGAAGCTTGAAATCGTCACTTGACGCTTTTTTAGCTTCATAATTTCCTAGCTTTAAGATTCATGTAAATATAATTGTAATATGATTGGGAATATAGTTACTACAAATAACTAGTGCACAACTCTTATCGATAATTAATTCACGACTAAAGCAAATTACTGGATGTCATGATATTGCATTTGAGGAGATAGATATCAATTACTTAAGAACGTCGTTCTTGAGGGGTGTCCTAGGACACCTCTCCTTTTTATTTACAATACTACATACGTATTATACTGACACATGACTGTTACTTTTATTCTTTTCAAACAAGTAGCTTGTTTACCTAGTCGTAAACGATAGATTTCTAACGATCATGTTGTTGGTGTGTTTGTACATATATAGATATCATAATATACTACAAAGGCATCGACTTAAGAGTTGTCCACTAAATAAGTAAAATAATAATATCTTCTATTATTAGTAGGTACACATACAGAATGTTACACACTGTGGTTGACTCCCCCAATAAAGAACTAAACAATACAACAAATATGTATATACAGAAATATAACTATATGCAGATTTTTTTAATAACACCCAGTGTTAAACCGCTATACGTAGTCTAATCTAAGACTAACCACTAGCTTATTCTTTAACCTAAACCTAAATTACTATCTTAAAACTAAAATCAGTCTAATGTCCATTGACAATCCTTATTCTAAATCGGTTAAACCATTGTTCTGCGCTCCTGTAATGCGCTTTCTTAGTCTAACACTAGACTCTACTTTTAACTCGCGCACTAACACCCGCATACTAGCACAATTCCAACGGCTTGGTTCTGTTGAGCCGTCGCGTAGCCTCCTTGTAGTCGAGCAGCTGGATCGCCTCTATATGGGATGATTGTGGAGTCTCCATTCGTGGTTTTGTGCCATTTTTTTAATAGTGTCAACCACCGCTTCCATATTTAAGTCTCGGTGGAGGTCAGAATTACATACATACCAGGGGGCGTTAACTATCTACCAGAGTACCTTATTCTGGAACCTCTGAATGATGTTGATGTTTCTTGATTTGGAGCACCCCCATAGTTGTGTTCTATATTGCCACACTGGTCTCAATATTTGTTTGTAAATCAGCAATTTATTTTCAGTTGTCATTTGAGACCTTCTTCCTATCAACCATGATAGATTTCTTTTTCTTATTTCGAGTTCGTTACGTTTTTTTAATGTGTTCTCTCCATTTAAGCCTCATCAACATTCTCATCAAGATTCATTCCAAGATATTTGGTTGACCATTTATTTCTAATTGGTTTTTTATTTTTTCTGTAGGTGAAATTTATATGATGTTTTATTCTCCATTTTCGTGTCCATGTGGTTATACCATCTAAAGCACGTTGTACTTTCGCTGCAGTTTCTTCAAAGTTTGTACCTTCTGTAGTTGGTATATCACTCGTATAGAGGAGATATAGGATTGGTCCAATTACACTGCCTTGAGGTACTCCAGCTTTTATCTGTTTAATGTCAGAGTGTTCGTCTTCAAATTTTACTCTAAAAATTCTATCTCTAATGTGAGATATTAAGATATCCTTATACTGTTTAGGCAGTAAGGTTCTTAATTTATACCCCAAGCCTCTGTGCCAGACTTTATCAAAGGCTTGAGACACATCCAGAAACACTGCAGTACATATTTTCTTGTTTTCTAGAGCTTGTTCTATTTTTTTAATTATTCTATGAATTTGCTCGAGTGTTGAGTGCTGGTTTCTAAATCCGAACTGATGGTGCGGAATTATTTCCTTCTCGGCTATTATAGGCTTCAGCCTAGATAGTAGTAAATTTTCAAATAGTTTCGATATCACTGGAAGAAGAGATATCGGCCTATACGAATCAACTCTGTTTGTCATCCTCAGTGGAAAACTAGGGGAATTTAGTATCACTAGCGATGTACAAGTAACTCCCAAGATGCACATCATACAACAAACACTGTACAACTCCAATCTACATAACAGTGGTTTGGTGTGCTTCGCGCAGACGTTCAGTGTGTGATGTTCATTATGCATTGCTTTGAAGTGGTTCAGTGCTCGCTGGGCGATGATCGTCTGGGGGGCTAGCCCTATATCGCTAGTGATACTGAGTTTTGGAGTATTTCCCGGTTTAGGAATGATTAACACTTCTGCTATTTTCCAGATTCTAGGGACATATTTTAGTCTAAGTAATGCATTTATAATGTGCGTTAACTTTAAGATAGCATTTTTCGGAAAGTTTTTCAGTAGTTGACCAGTTATTAAATCATAACCTGGTGCCTTTTTGCACTTATTTGTTGTTTTATTGTCCTTTCAACTTCTTTTACCGTAACAGGCGGTATACTACTAGACTCTTCTTCAATCATCTCAATTATTTCCTCTTCAATGTCCTCGCCAGGGTTTGGATTAAAGGTATTTTCCAGATATTCTGCGAATAGTTCTGCCTTCTCTCTATTTTCGTTAGTGCAATTACATAGACACACAGGCTTCTTCAAATACTTTGCGGCTTTCCATAACGAGTAGTCTGTTTCGCTATCTGGTGTAAGTTCTTGCAAGTATTTGTTAAGAGTTTCGTTTTTAGTTTTTTTTTATATATGCAGAATAAAAATTTATTTATATTTCTGAATATGTTCCGCGATTCCAAAACCGTGCGCTGCCACGACCCACACATACGGCATTTAATCGCGTCTTCACAGTCGCACTCTTCCGGCGCAGTGTGCGCAATACCACGACGTCCGGCACCAGGGTAAACCCGCACTAGATCGTGCGCAAACCGTTGAAATCTTTTTGATGGTGTAGCATAGTTTCAAAATGTTATGACGGTACATACACTCTCCGATATAGTTCTGCAGTTCGTTGTTATTTGAGTGGGATGACTTCATTTGTCCTTTCAAATCCCTTCAACCTCTCTCAATGTTCTGCGTGTGGGCCCGAAACAGTCTAACGTTCGCGCGCGGTTTATTGTTTCTATGCAAGCATTCCCCGTTGAAATGCCCATCCGGGACCCAAAGCGCATCTTCAGCGTGTAGAGGTGTCACGAAGTTATCACGATGGGCAGTTTATAAATGTTCACTAAACATGTCCCCGCAGTTTGTACCGCCTGTATGCAAAGACGTGCACGAATTGTTCCAATTTCTCTTCTAATGTCTCAGCCGTCTGATGTACCATGAGTACTCCTAGTAGTGCGACTTATACCCCCGAACACTCAAATCGATTCGTTCTAGTCGATGCTTTCTGGCGGACAGGTGGCTTTCGTCCACATTTCGCGCATCCTCCAACCTTTGGAAATCATGTCACGCTACGTACCTCGCGACAAATCAGGCTACTACCGTTGACAACTACTATCACACTCCGCGATTGCGTCCACGACCGGTTTGTTCTCCGTATAGAGTTCATTATTGTGTTAATTTTGTCCGCGAAACTATCTAACATACATCGCTCCACAAAAGTATTGTTCACCCCAGATGGATTCCGACACCAATGTACCCGAGTTGCTTGGAACTTCGCTCTTTTTGTAAGGCACGGTTTTAAATTAACTCGTTTACGTCCCTTTGTCGTCGGCTCCTTTTGTGGAGATTTTCTCTTGTTCTGATTTCCTCTCTTTTTTAGGTTTGGATCTGTTTGATTTTCTCTTTTGCGGATTTGGCGAGCGGCCTACTTCTCCCCCTCCGGGATTCGACGTCACTGATCGCCTGGATTAACCGGGCAACCAGATCTCTCAGGATCTCTGCAAGCTTCACCAGGTCTGCCAATGAACTGGCGTCTCGTGGTGTGTCCTCTGCGGCGGCTTGAGAGCTCTTCTGCACCGCTTGCGCAAAGGATTTTCCTTCTCGCAGAGCGCTTGGGCTGGTGGGCCGCGTCGTTGGAGCGTCCTTTAGAGGGATGTTCTTTGTGCCCTGCTTGGGGCACCTCTTGTAATTCGCAGCGTGTGCGCCTCCACAGTTGGCGCAGGTCGCGACACACTTTTCTGAGGCCGTGCATCGGGATTGGGCATGCCCGATGCGTTAGCATCAGTAACATTGCCCTCTTCCGCCCCTGGCCCGGAGGAGACGTCCTTCTCCTGCCCGCTCACCTTCACTAATATTAGAGGCAATGGAATACCTCTATGTCTCTTTTGTATCCGGATTACTCGCTCCGGATGCAACCTTTGGCGCTAAGGTTCTTAGTAACGTCTTCCTCCGCTATGCCCACGGGTATTCCCTTCAGCACCACGTTTAGCAACTTCTCGGATGAAAGCTGGTAAGTATGGTAAGTGATACAATATACCCGAGTTTCCTCCTAAAAATACTAATAGCTGACTGACTCAGTGTAAAACGCATATACCAAAAATATCGCCTTACCAATTCTGGAAGAGAAACCGATTTGGAACCATCATTTAAGATGCACCTAACCTCAAAATTTTTACTTCCCACATTTTTACATCAAAATAATAATGAAAATAAAGAGGTAAATGCTAAAATAAAAATGTTGTGTATGTATTTACATATGACACCTGGCAAGAGCGAAGTTCTTAAGTAATTCAAATGCAATTTCATGACATCCACTAAATTATCCGTGAATTAATTTTCGATAAGACTTGTGCACTAGTCATTTGTAGTAACTATATTGCCAATCATATTGCAATTATATTTACATGAATCTTAAAGCTAGAACTAGAAACCAGGGCGACTCCTTCATTAATACTACTGAGCGGCTTCATTAGAAATATTAAATTTCCATAGTTTCATCGTGCGTAACTGACATTTTCATAATTGTTTGCTCCTACGAAAAATGCCACAACTGTGCAATCATACAATCCCAACCGCAACGCACTCATAATTTCCGAGAAAGTAGTCTCCACAGCACAGCTTTTTGCAATACAGATAAATTCATACACGAAGTAAAATGAGGATAGTCGACGGTCTTTGTCAGGCGGGCGCGAGAACGTCGATATGAGCTGCATTTTCGGCCAGCAGTGGTCAGTGGGAGTCGGTCGATGTTAATGTACGCATCGCGGGCGTTTAAAATTACAATTACGTGTCAGTGTGTTGAAAAATGGAATATTGTTTTTAAACTCGGCGAAACTAAGTTTCAAAACCTTAACTTTCAACAACAGTTGGTAATAAAAGAGCGTGGCGTCCTCTTTCTGTATTCAATATTGAAGGGACCGGTTAAAGTCGTTGAAAAAGTTATAAAAGACAATTTAATAAAGACATATATCTTCTTAATAATTGGATTTGTGGCTGTGGCGAAAAAACGCTTCTTTTTTGTTTCCTGTGTGCATTATTGGGAATGGTTACGAAGAAAAAGTTGGTGGGAAAAAGGCGTACGTGATTTAATACATTTAAGCGAAAAAATGAAAAAAGATGAAGCAAGCCGTATACATATCAGCAATCAAATTAAATTTGCATTATTTGCATTCTTTGTGGGACTTTCGAGCTAGCCTTAACAAGACATGATGAAAGTTTGGGTTGGGTGAATATTCAAGCTCAACTTGTTTCTGCATATTGGATAAACACACAAAACACGAGGAAATAACGAACAACAGGCATATGTTATCAAACTTTATTGACTGCATAAAATTTTGTGGGGCTTTCGAGTCAGCCTTAAGAGGACATGAAAGTGAATCGTCCGAAAATTCCGGTATTTTTCGGGGTTTGGTGAATTTTACGTCAAAACTTGGTAAACGCTTAGTGAACATCTTAAAAATGCAACGGTTTAAGGCACCTCAAAACTGATACAAAATGAGATTTTAGATTGCATGCTGGAAGTGCATCGCGCCGTTTTTAACAGTGATAGCTGATGAAACTACAGACATTTCCTCTAAATTTCAAATGGTGATTGTTCTTCGTTACGTTACCAAGGAGGGAAAAAAACTAAATGACATTACTGAAAGCTATGACGCGACAGCTGTAATGAGTTGAATACATGGCGGAGTTCAGGCCATAATCAAAGAAAAATGCGAAAAGGCACATTTCGTACACCGTTATGCTCATCAATTAAATTTGGTGATGTCACATGTTCAATTAATTCTCAAATACGTATCTTTTTTGGAGATTTACATGACATACCTGGATTTTTTAGTCATTTGCCGCAAAGACTCGCGGTTCTGAAGCAATTCATAGGAAACAAATGTACCCTATTCTGCAACTACGCGTTGGAAAGGTGGTTCCGAGAAAAACGCGTTTAAACTTTTATGAACAGTTTAATCCTTGAAATTTTTGTTTACATCTAATCTGCGATGCCTGCACCATACATTTGGCCATCCAGGTCGATGTACGCCTCCTCCTCTTCCTTCCTAGATACTTTCAAGGATGTTCGGGCCCTTTTTGCGGCATCGGTAAGCGATCTTTCGGAAAAGTCGATGCGACGTTTGTCAGTTTCCACGCAGAAGTTATAACAGTTCGGCAGAATTTTCCAGGCCGTGTTTATATATGCCTGCACAATGGCCTGCACTGATATAAACTGCCGTGTCAAGTACGTGTTTGCCGCTGGAAGTCGATTTCGGAGCCATTGACCAGACTGTGGCGTGGAAGCTCTCGTTGCTATTTTGCGTAAAGCCGCCGATACAACAAGAAAGCAGTTCGTCACGGCGTAATTCGTCATATATTGGAGAAATCACTTCTTGAGATAGAGGTGGCTTATGCGTATGGTTTGATCCAGTAGCCTGTGCCTTCTGCCATGAGCACCATGAATTTTCTCCGCGCAGGCGTTTATCGTGTTTCGGTTCATCGTCAGTCGACAATTTGTGGTCTAGCGTCGCGTAAATTTCATTACGTATTTTTTCAACAGAATGATGATTTGGGCGTATTGCTAGACCATATAAATTGACAACTCGTCAATCAATTTGCCCGTCAGTTTGCCTTTTTCCTCCAAGACCCTTTGTTCTTTTTTCTAATTGACGATGCATTCTTTCTTCTTAATTGTAACATTTCCATAGGGCTGTGAATCTAAGATGGCTTTAAACGTTTTTGAATCTCCGTCTCCCACGTAATTTTCATATTTCAATTCGTACAAAGACTCTGAGCGCTGGAACATTTCGATGACGGCGTCAACTTCCATCTTTCCCGCGGATCCCTCGTGGTTCGCTTGGCATTCATCTACGTGAGCTTCGGCCCTTCCTTGTACTCGTCAGTATCCAATCTTTTCTTCCAATATTCACAACTCTTACAATATTTGGATTTCACTAAAAATCGACCACTTTGCCACTAAACCATCCAATAAGCAATACGAATCCGAAAAGTGACGAAAAGCCGCGTTTCCTCCACGAACAGTGATTCCCCTTGTGTTCATCACTTTTTCGTCACTTTTTTCCTTCTCTTCTCGAGCTGCATTTTTATACTAACCTGACAAACCGCCTCTGCTCCAACAGCTATCTTTTGAACAACCTTGTCATAAAATGATTGGAAAATTGGCCGCGGGAGATCCATGAACGCGCAAAATTTTATTATTCCATTCCTTCCTACGCCCAGCAGCCGCATAGCAAGAATAATTCTTCGATTAATTTCGTATCCTTTTTCAATGAATGGAGAACGGAGAATATAAATCGTGTCGCATTTTTACATGAAATTATAATTTTGAAGCCCAATCCGCGCTTTCCAGATTCGGTGAATGTCACATCAGATTCGCATTTTTGCACACCACAGCTTGCGATATAGCGAACACTGCTAATAAGTTCAAAATTCGGTAACCAAAACCTTCGTCTACTTTAAAATCGCCAGGATCGATTGCTCATAATTTTTTAGCCGATGTGCCACATGCTCGACCTTAGGCTTTCTGTACCGGTTCAACGGCCGCCGCCGATTTGAAATATTCGGTCTCTTCAAATTGCTGCGCTTTTCCATTTCGGCCTTTTTTCACTGTACACTGGCGTTCACTCATATTATTTTTGTTATGCACTTCAACACTACGATATATATAATATACATGTACAGCTCTCGCAATATAAGTTGGCGAGCGGTGGGGATGCGCCGTAAACGTATTTAGGACAAGTATCTCCCAAGTGTCTGATTCAGATAGTGCATAGGAATTACCATTGTCGTATCAATATGAGTTCCGTAGGGAAAGGACGAATGATAGGCAATCTATCCCTCCTCTATCTGCGCGAACTCACTCCTACCCTTCGCCAACTTATATTGCGAGAGCTGTATATAAAACAGATAAATGAACGGGAATAACAAGAAAAAACGCGTGCACGGGGTGGCTTGTTAGCTGTTCTAACTTCCACATACACTTTTGTTATAGTATTAGCGTAATCTACTGACCCTAAGAACTGGTTGCTTTGTAGGTAACAGGTTAGCTTATTATTTAGAAACGTGAAAGTAGTACAAAAGCAATAAATCACAGCGCGCGCTCTGCGGCGCTGCGGCAAAATTGATAATTGAATCTTTTAACATTTTTTCAATATAAATGGAATGGCATATTGTTCTTATAACCCTAAAGTATCGTTTAAGCCAAAAAAACAAAATTCGTATTTTTGCAAATCCTAGAGTGGTTTTACCCCTTAATGTGATTTACGATCACACAGATTCTATTATAGAATGTAGCAAACATCTGGAAGAAGATTAAAATGCAGTGACGTGTAAAGAAGGAAGAGGTATTCGACGTATTCTGGAAGATCCAAATTTCACTTTTTGACTGACGGGTTTTCATTATATTATGCCATATACGACATGAATAACACTAAAGGAAAAAAGAGCATAAAAGAGAAAAATAGTAAAAGGAAAGATTAATTGCTACAAAGTAAGAGAACTGCAAATAGAAAAGAAATACCAGGAAATACTAGACATAGAGTTAAGGAAAACGCAGACGATAAGAGACATAGAAGAAAAGTGGAAAAAGCTTGAAGAAGGCATGATAGAAGCAGCAAAAGGAAGTTGCGGAGTAACAAAACTAACAAACAGGAAAAGAAAAAGAACGGCATGGTGGACAGAAAATATAAAAGAAGCAGTAAAGGAGAAAAAAGCAGCATGGAAAGCTCACATAAATGCAAAAGATGTAAGAAATTACAAGGAATACAAGAAGAAGAGGAGAAGGGTGAAAGAATTAATAAAGGTAAGCAAAGAAAAATCCTGGAGAGAATTTGGGGAAAAATGACTAGAAATTACCAAGAAAATCAAAAACTCTTCTGTGGAGCGGTAAAAAATATGAGGAAGCCAAAACAATATACATTGAAGAACATGAAGGATGAAAACTGTAAGGTAGTGACTGAAGAAGACAGGATAATGGAAGTATGTAAAAGATACTTCCAGACACTACTACAAACAGAAGGAGAGAAAAATACACAACTAGAGCGAATATATCAAGAAAAGAAATTTATAGAAGGGCAGGTACAACAAGACATAACAAGAGAAAAATTCAAAAGTCATACAGTTGATGAAGAATGGAAAGGCACCGGGACACGACGAAATTACTGTGGAAATGATAAAGGGACTAGAATTAACACAACTACTGGAAGTACTAAACCAGGTCAGAGTGGAAAAGTGGCACCCGAAGCTTGGAGAATAGGAATTGTATCCCCAATTTACAAAAAGGGAGATAGTCAACAGTGTTCAAATTACAGAGGCATAACCCTGGGTATCACAGTAGGGAAATTATATGCAAGAATATTAGAAAGTAGACTTAGGAAAGAAATATAACATACATTAGAAGAAACACAATGCGGATTTAGGAAGGGACGAGGGACTCAAGATCAAATATTTATTTTAAGACAAGTAATAGAAAAAGCAATAAAAACAGGCAAAGAAATACATCTATGCTTCATCGATATAATAAAAGCATTGGATCGTATAAGGAGAAATGATGTACAGAGAACGTTAGAGACAAGACGTGTGAATGAGGAATTAACCTCCGGCCCGCGGGCCACATGCGGCCCTCGAGTAAGGTTTGTCCGGCCCGCTACTGAATTCTTTCGTTGCATATTAGCACGGCCCGTCTAAACTTAATTCATAATGAATCATAAGGATACTACAAAAATGTATATTTTTCAAGATTACTCACAGCATAAAACTTCTACAAAAAAGGTTGCCCATGCCTGTAATAGGGTGTATACAGAGCACATACTACAGAACAAGAAACTACGTTAGAGTAAGAAACGAAAAATCGGAGACGTTTATATGTAGTAATGGACTAAAGCAAGACTGCGCGCTGAGCCCCTTATTATTTAATATAATGTTGGACGAAGCGATGAAGAAATGTAAACACCAACTGAAGCCAGATAATGTAGGATATTGGAAAATGGAGAAAATACAAATAACTGAGTTAAGCTCTGCGGACGATATGGTGATATTAGGAAACACGGAGAGACATCTGCAAGAAAATGTCAATATAATAAATAAACAATTCAAAGAAATAAACATGAAAGTTAATATAGATTCATACAGCAAGCTTCAAATTTTACTACAGTCCCCTGTAAGGCAAAAAGGAAACGTCTAAGTAATAGCAAAGACCATCGTATTGGATGTATAGAAGTTTGTGATGTTATTATAAATAATGCAGAACGTTTTGCTTTTACAAACCAAGTTAACCTGGACTTAACATGAACAGCTTATAACTGTTTGGAAAAACAACGTATGTGAACAAAGCTATCAGTTTCGTATTAAAATTTTCACTGCAGGATATTGAAAGGTGCAGTGCTTTTGTCAACATTTATATTTTCCAACAATTTTTAAGAAACAATGGCAGAAACTAAAAAGTTATTGGAAATTCTGGCGCCTACTCCCATGGCCATTGCTGAAGCCGAAAGTAATTTTTCCACCTTGATGCAGAAGATCGTCTATTTGCTTTCAACAGAAAAAAAAATTCGGCGCCTCAGTACCGAATTTCAACCTTTCTCGTAATCAAAAAGTTTTCTTCCAAAAAAGACCGGCATTAAAAAGAAATGGCTACATCAAAATTGACGTGAGCATGACAGATAATTGGTTTATACTGCTAAAAAAGTAAAAATTGCCTATAAGATGTGTCCGGATTTTTGTTGCCGCAGTAGTACAACTGTTTCTGTTTCTTTTGTAGTTTCTTCTTTCGAAATTACAATATTTTACGATTGACAACTTTTTAGAGCTGCTTTTTACTGAGGTTCTGCGACGAGAGTTAACTGGGAAAAAGTCTGAAAGACGCCTCGTGTGAGATGCTTGAAATCGTTACTAGACGTCTTTTAGCTTTAAGATTCATGTAGATATAATTGTAGTACGACTGGGAATATAGTAACTACAAATGATGAATGCAAAATTCTTATCGAAATTCAGGTGTAAAGCAAATTACTGCATGTTATGATATTGCATTTGACCAGATGGATATCAATTACTTAAGAGCTTCGCTCTTACCAGGTGTCACACCAAGAGATGATATTAATTACTATTTCGTACTTGAAAAGATTTAAAATATTACTTATATGTCTATATTTTTTTAGGAAAATCAAAGACCATCAACACTTTCATATATTCATATATTTATAGATAAATTAGAAGTAAATGATTAACTGCATTTAACATAACAAGATGACAAACCTACGTTTGAGCAAAAAAAAGAAAAGAAATACATAGCAGTAACATACATTTAACTAAATAAAATTAAGCTACATTACCAATTAAAATAAAACAAACTTCTAGTTTTGTTTTTTAATATTTGGCGATTGAGTTTCAGTGTATTAGAACTAGGATGTCTTTAAGTTACGTCCCTTTCGGTCCACATTCTTTGTTAATATGAATAACAGATTTCCCTTTTTGGAAACACTCCCGTAATGTTTTTTTTTTTTTTTGTAAAAATAACAATGCAAAGCCGAATAACACCAGCAACATTTAATAACCAAGAACAGAGTTTTTCTCCACTTCTACTTTATCTAAAGTGTCCAGAAAACAAACAATAGGGTAATTCTTATACAAAACGACATACTGGTAAAACAAGACAAAAAATCATGAATATTACACGTTAAAACCAAATCCAAAAAGAATATACTCCGCCATTTTATATGCATAGGCTATATCACATAATTCAAAATTCATTAGTGAAGTAAAGAAAATATATTTTTTACGTAGATGATGTAAACACAGAATTTTTTAATGATGTGATATGTCCTATATGAATTCAAACCATAAAGAAATAAACAGAAACCCGCTGACATTTCTCATTATACACAGTAGTTGTTTTATATGTAAGAGGTTACAATCTTAATCGCATAACTATGCTTTTTAACACATGGAAGAGATCAGTTATTCGATTAAAATTGATTATAAAATGTATTCCAGCGTATTTCTATATTATATATTTATACACATAACAAATGAATGGTTCAATCTGAAAAGATTTTATTTCTATTTCCACTTATAAACCGTTTTGTTGGATGCACAAAAGTGAAATAAGATTAATTATCTCCACGTTACTTACAACTCTTAGCTCAACATTTTAATAATTATAAAAAATTATAATGGTATTAATTCGTGTGACATATTAACGGATTTTAACAAGTTTTCACAAAGTTGATTGCTTAATTATAATTAACTACACATGTATATTAACAAGATCCTTTTTGCTTGTTTATAACGATCACAAAGAATTGCACTAATCCCGAACTTTCTACATATATAGATAGAAATAGAATAATTTCAAATGTTAATTCCTATGAAAATGCCTGTAGAACTCGTTAAATAGAAAGTATGCATTGCTTTTAGGTGGAAGTTATTGAAACAATATAATAGATATGTACTTTTGTATACCATTATTTGGAAATAGATGATCTTTTCAAAATTGAACAACTCAAGACTGTAAGAAAGAGAAGGCTAAAATGACATATATCTACAAATTTATTTACGCTTTAAAGTAAAACTAAATGACAGAGAATTTTCGGGTGGCAATTGTTATTTATATATTATATATGTATGTTTATATCATGTATGCTATTAATGTACTGTACAGCTATCACTCGTCTTTTCGGCGGCGATAACCGTTCATCACCAAAAACTTGTCTTTTACACACTAAACGGTGAGAATAGCAGCGCGGGAAAAAGAGATAGGATATTTCATTAATTATAAATAGTATTGTCACGTCCGCGGACTATAGAACGTCCCCGTATAGCGGTCACTCATTCGCGGGCGGATGGCACTTTAGTGGCGGGGTTCATATTTTTGAATCTTCTCTCCCACCACTACAGGATTATTGCGTCTAATTTCCTGGGCACCCATTTCCCTGTAGTTAAATGAACAGTCGTGTTTATCACTGTATCGATGCACTGCGCAGAACAAACCTCCACAACGGCATTCGAAACCTGAAAAACCCAAACATTTCGTTACACATATGTTGGCATTGCACAAACAGGTTATAAATTTAATCATACTCATCGAAAAGACAATTATAGAAATGTTGCAAATGAATTAATCTTTGTTTAGTAAATGTTGTAAAGAATTCCATTATGAAATAGGTATTTCATTTTAATTGATTTGAAAAATATGTTTTCAAATTACAATTACTGATAAATATTGTCAACTTCACAAATGATTATTTATTAAGCTGATAAAGTAGAACAGTAAATATAATAATGATAATACAGTTTCGCCGTTGGCGTTTAAATGCTTTGAATTTAGTCTTACTGACGTTAGCCAATCTACCGGCAGTGCCGCATCGTCGATGCAAGTAGGTAGGTTGTTTGTAATCTCAACAGGCGAGAATGTCACTGCCAGCCACATAAGTTCAGCAGTGGAAAACAGAAAACGTCGATCGCCTAACTGTAGTGATAACAGTTAGGATCAATTTAGATTTCAGGGTAAGATAGCGAAACACTGAGAATAGCCATCGATAGAGGAAAGCCAGTATTGTTAGAAGAAAAGGAAAAGTAGGACGTATGTCATCAAAATGCGTTAAGATAACGGATATTACTCCTAAACTGACGCGCAGTGGTCACGGCATTGGAGAATCTTAATAATTATGCCAAACTAAAACGGCAGGACCTTCTAACTATTAAGCGAAAGTCATAAGTATAAGCCGAAGTATCTATTTAACGTTCAAATTATAGTAAAAGATGTCTATAACCGACCCCAAACATAGAAGAATCCAGTGTGCAACGGAAACAGCCGAAACCACTGGCACTTACATGTAAAGCAAACCTATATACATACATCGTAATCTGTCTAACGTGAACACGGAAAATATATTCCATTCAACATTTAAGCCAACATGATTCTAACGAAATTTCATGTTACGAATTGGTTAGACTGACAAGGTAACACTGATAAGTAGGTACACTACCGTCCATATATATGGGGACGACTTCAAAATTGACGTTTTCGTTGAATTGAACATAAATATAGAGTAGAATTGTAGTAATATTTATTAATATATTTTTGACATTGCGAAAACAATTTTTAATAATAACAAAGCACACAATATTACAAAATAAAAATTTAACTGGTTTTTCGTCAACATGCCCACCTCGAGATTTAATAATTGCGGCACATATTCTTGGCATTCTTCTAATCAGAGACTCCAGATAATCGTCAGTAATTTCGGTACATGCTACCTGGACCTTCTCCCAAGATCTCGTACGCTGCTAATTCCTTTTTTCGAATACTACGGTCTAATTCATCCCCCACTAGCTCTATTGACGACAGATCTGGAGATTCAGGTGGCCATATCATTCGTATCAACTTGTCTTCTTCCTCAAGAAACACCAAATAAGTTCTACATAAACAAGATGAATGTTTAGGGTCGTTATCTTCTTGCAAAACGAAACTTTGGCCACATAATCTTTCCCCACTTAGCACAACATTTTCTTGTAAAATATTCAGATATCCCTCCTTACGCAGGATCCCGTCTATTTTTTCAAATCGCCTACAGCTGTACCTCCAAAACAACCCCAAACCATCACACTACTTCCAACGTGTTTCACTGTAGGAACCAGACATCGTTCACTTGCTCTTTCTCCAGTTTGCCGCCTCACAAACGATCGACATTTTGAACCTAAGATTTGGAATTTGGATTGGTGGGTACATAACACTTTATGCCAATGCTCAAGCGTCCAATCCTTACGTTGAATGGCTCATTCTAGTCTGTTTTTCTTGTTTTGCTGTTTCGGCAATGGCTTTTCGTAGTTATTCTTCCCCTTGGCCTTGCTACAAGAAGTCTGCGTTTAACTGTGTGACAGATATTGGTGGATTTTTCGAAATATTCAGATGCTGACTGATTTCTGGGGCGGTGAGAAACCTATTTCGTTTCAAAGTTACTATTATAAATTGATCTTCAGTGGCTGTTGTTGCTCTTTTTCGTCTTAACCGTTTTCTATTCCGAAGTGAACCAGTTTCCCGCATTCTCTTAAGAGTACCGAATACTCCGTTTTTTGATAGCTTCACTTTTACAGCAATTTGTGCTATTGAATATCCTTCGCCACGTAATTTTATAATAGCCGCATATTTTCTTCAATTGATATTTCTTGTGGTTTTAGCATTTTTAACGACGATCTAACATGGAAGATAACAAATTTTAAACTGACGCTTTATTTGAAATACTTCCATACATTTTCCGATATTTTTATAATTTCTTTGTTGGAATCTATTCGTCTTACAATGCGAACAATGTTTTCCTCAAATTTATTACTGTAGGGATTAATCAGTCCCAGGTATCGTAAAATGTAAAATAAAGCAATGGTGGTACTTATAAAGTGTACCATTTAGGGGGTTGTTTGATTAAACTGCGCTATAAATTTACGAATTACATTTGTAGTGTATAATATAAACTTTGAAGATCACTGTTTCTATGATTTTCTTTACTTTCTATTGTCGTCCCCAAATATATGGACGGTAGTGTATATCTCACCGATTGAAATGACAATCTGAGTTTATAAACCGATGTAGCGTAGTAACTTTCTTTGCTGTGCAATCTTATATTAGCGGGGTGTACAATGCTCTAGGCTCAAAAATGCCCTTCGCTGTTTGACTCAATCACTCAGAAACTATAAGCAATATCAAACAAAAGACAGGACTTAAACTGTTTTACATGCTCTTAATAATGGCGGAAATATTTTCCCTATAACAAGGGGGTAGGTTGTTTCCGAAAACATATATTTGTCATTTGCATTCACTGGATTCATAGATTTTACCTTATGAATCAATTGCGTCCCAAATAAGCCCTATGGGAAACAAATTCGGAGATTGAAGAGGTCAAATCATTCTTTCTTTTTATTAATCCGTTTTCTTCTTGTTGGTTCAAATAATGTCTACTTATTCTGGCTGAGTGTTTGGGATCATTGTCTTCTTGAAAATGTTAGCCCACAGACCCCGTCAAGATGTAACTGCATTGTCACCCAAAATTTATATCTTTCTTTTACTCGTTTTGCGTCTATCTCAAGTAAATCTCCAACTTGGTTCTTTCCAAAACACATCCATACCATTACACTACCATCTCCGCATTTCATCAGTTCACAGAACGTGTTTCCAGTCCTCCATCACCACCAATCTTTGTGTCCCTTTGCTCAGTGTAACCCTTTTTTCTTATTTTCCTTCCGCAACAATAGCTTTTCTATTGGACCACGTCCAACAAGTCCGCTTTTCTTTAGTCAGCGATGAACGGTAGCAACAGAAAGTGGCCCTTGTCTACTTGTATATACCGTTATTTCAGGAGCTGCTAAACAACAGTTTCTCCTACAGGTAACTACAATGTGTTCATCTGCTTTGCTAGATCTAATTCGTTTTCGTCCTCCACGTTTCTTTACGCTGAGGCTTATTATACATTCCATGTTTGGAAATATACCAACCGAGATTTGTCCAATAAAATAGCCATTTTTGGATAAAGTCCATGTCACAGCCTGTTTCTCTCAATTGGTTTTTATTGTATTTTCGCCATTTGAAAAACTACTTCTGAACTTAGAAGCAAACTGACGAGAAACAAATCCATCTGGCATTTATAGTATATTTCCAATACTTGTATCACATCTATATCCAAGAACTCGTAATAAATAAAGATAATACTTCTGGTTTAAAAATTGCATTGCAAACCCTTTATAACCTGATATTGCCGCAATAAATCTGAATCCCATTACAATAAGGAAATGTCTCGTAAAATTGGTGGCACAAAGTACGCATTATACAAATATTTTCTGATTATTAGTTCTAACGGAACGTACATAAATATTAATTACATTCTTTCTGATAAACATCACTCGTTTTTATACTTATAGCTATCGTTCCCATATAAAGCGTTTTTCAATAAGAACTGTTTTCTCTCGATTGGTTGATATTTAATTAAGATGACAGCTAAGTCTTTCAGTTTATGGTTATGTTTACAGTAGAAGGTCTACAATTTAATAAAAATAACTTAATTTTGCTCTAAAATCGCATAAAAATAATTGAAATCAATTATGAAATTATATATCATCATCAAATTATAATCATCCATTGGACCCTGCAATTAAGAATTTACTGGACAAATTTGTGTCAACTGGGTCAGTACACAACGTACAAAACGGACTCGTACTGGTCGTTCGCAAGAAAATATTACTGCTGTGAGGAGGATCCAAATTTATCAATTCCACGGCGTTTTCGACGTCGACAATTTGCTGATTTCATCATTGAACAAGATGCTGGATTTTCAGACAAAATCATCTTCTCCGATAAAGCTCATTTTCATTTGAATGGCTACGTTAACAAACACAAATGTCGCACTTGGGCTTCTTCAAATCGATGGGCAGTTGTTGAATAACCATTTGTTACGATTTTTTCCCTTATAATATCGAAATAGCTCGCGTTGACAATAACAACAAAAACAAAAAATAAATAGATTCCCTGATTATCTCGGTTTAAATATTCCTACCGTTTAATGAATGGGCTCTACATACGGAATGCCGTTAGCTCGCCGTGCTGGGGGTGCGGGTTCAATGGAAACCAACCGATGGTATTGTCGACGCCGCCTGCTCAAAAAAATCCCTTCAGAGCGTACCGGTAAGCAGGAACCTAGATGGAAAGACTTACGAGGAGGTATCTAAACCGGTAAGGTCCCGAATATCTCTCCAATAACAACTAGTTACTTGTGAGACCAGAAACGTATATAACCCAAAAAGTGTATTTACAAGGTAACATATAAATGCTTAATGAAATTAATAAAATCTGATGACAACCAAATGAATAGACGCTAAATATTGTTGCGACGCGGAAGATGACGTATTTACAATTGAATAGCGTCGGAAGAATGGTATCACGCGACCGCACGCGAAATAGTTTTTCTGGAGAACGTAAAAGCAAATATGTAAAAGTTGAATCCGAAACCGTAAGTGTTTATGCGCCAACAATTATCAGGTCTTTACAAACAAAAGAAAACCGAGAAATTGATCTCGTAATACAACTTACACTAAACAAGAGAAAGATTAAATCATTGAACGAAAATCAGAGCTGCTTTACACAAACGTTTCGATCGCTTTTCAAAATAAAAAAAGAAATTAAAAGAATTCACGACTATCTCTCCTATTACGACCGATACTTTTGTTCCAGACCCTGTATTTACATCTATGGCAACAGCTTCGTGGCTAAATATGTACAAATGTTTCCGCAATGAAATTATATGACTTGCCTGATTCAAAACTATAGTGCAGAAAGAAAAGTTACGTCCCTGTCGTTACACGGGGGTAATAAAGAAAATATTCGAAGGCCGTTTAGTAGGCGAACAAGTAATGATTACGAATTAAAGTTTGACACATATCAAAATCGATTAACACACTAAAATTTAAAGGTTCGTACTGACTTGATTCCGGGACACATTTCATGATGTACCTGTTAACAGAAATACCATATTTTTCCTCGATTCCACGAGTGGACTGCAAGAACAAAATGGCGACAACCTCGTGGTCTCACTATAACTTCCGTCTCATTGATGATGGTCGGTGGTAGATAATTGGATGCAATCAGCACGTGGATACCAGCCAACTTTCACAGTTACGGTTAATTATAGGAGATTCATCACAGGGGATGCCCCATCAATCGACAATTATAGATGATACTCAAAATTATATCGTGGATGATACAAGAAAATTATAGCGTCTCTACAAAAAACTCTAAAACGAAAAGGAGAAACAAAACTTAACTAAAGAAAATGCTAATTGATCTAATACATTACCATGCGTTCGGACATGAGTTCCCAAAGTGTCGGTCGGAAGTAGAAAAAGGTCTTTCTTTCCGCAAAATGCGTAAGTCGAAACGATTACCCAAAACGAACAGAATAATTTGACGATGCAATCCAAAACCAACATCGTTTTCCAATGGTCGACGCTCGATTTAATTTATCCGCCTCAAAAGCGTATCTTCTAGCAAGAATTGAAAATCTTGTCGACCGCTCACCTTTTTCTATCTGCCGGACCTCGGCGTCAAAAATCACATTCACCTCTGCTCGACCTACGTGGCTCGAATCATCGGCCATCATGGCCAAATTGAAATCTCAAAGGAATCAAAAAAAAAAGACTAATAGCTAACGCAAAACACGATTACGAATATGGAAGAAATGCATGAAAGAGATTAACAATGAAGTTCTAGTCACTAAGATTACCAACAATACTTAGCGAAAATTCACAAAAACCGTTCGCCTGCCAAACCCAAGTGTAAAACACAATAAACCATATATACGGGGAAACAAAAAAACGTAACACATTACATTCATCTCGTGTCACTGTTTGATGTGGATTCTGGGCTGGCGATGTCATTGGACCTTATTTTTTCAAATACGGAACTGGAGCTGTCATGATGGTCAACGGAGTGCGCTATATAGACATGATAGCCAATTCTTTATGGCGTATTTTGGATCATATGGTTGTCAACGACTTGTGGTTTTAACAGAACGGAGAAACTCGGCACACAGCTCACAAAACAATCGATCTATTGAAAAACAAATTTGATGTTTGATTTCGTGTAGATATGTCAATATATACGTGTTTCGAACTCGTTCGTTCTCATCAGTCCAGCGTTGCGTGCATAAAGCTCGTTGTTAATCTTCCACACACTGTTGTTCCATATTTTAGATTTATTGAAAAAATAATAATGTTCGTGCATGTTTAATTCAATTTATTTATAAATAGGGAACAAATCTCGAAAAATTGGGTATTGCAATATGCTGCACCTTAGTGACAGACGAAGGAATTTCATAAATTCCTTTGCAAATCTCATTAAATGCAGTCACAAACAGTCGAAATGCCCTTCTGTTAAAGCTAGAGAGAACTTAAAACTAATGCAAGACAAGAATTTGACACGAGACCAGATTTACGAGAAATTGTTCAACCTTATATTTAAGTTATATGATAGTTTTCTACCACTAATTAGGTCAATGAAACAAGACTGGTTTGAACGATAGTTATATTTCCAGAATGTTTACAAACGTTTTCGAAACATCTTCTTCAGTGAAAATATAACTAGAACCTTCGAAACTTTGTTTATATTCTACTTATTTTAAATATCAAAATAAAATTTATAAACAAATTTTCGGTACTGCAATGGGTTTTCCATTATCAGCAGTAATCGCAAACCTGGTAATGGAGGGCCTACAGCAAACTTTTTGGCAAAACTAAATTCTAGTGTAAGTTTTTACAGACGTTATGTGGATGACTGTTTTTGTTCCGTAAGAAAGGATAGTATTGATGAGATATTAGATTCTTTCAATAGTTATCATAATAGATTAAAATTTACATATGAGAGGGAATCTAATAGCTCATTAAATTTCCTGAACGTGACAGTCATGCATAATAACGGCATTGTGAAAACGAATTGGCACATAAAGTCTACCAATACAGGAAGACATCTAAATTATTTTTCAGAAACATCAAAATTACATAAAATTAGTTACCGGTTTAGTTGATCAACCGGTTAGATTAGCAAATCCTGAATTTAGGGAAAAGAATTTAAACAAAGTTAAAGAAATCTTAGATAAAAATAATTATCCAAATAGCTTTTCCGAAAAAATAATAGAAAAAAATAGAATTAACAAATTATACTACAGAGATATTAAAAATAATGACAATAAATGTTATAACGCCATTCCTTATAAAAAAGGTTTAAGCGAACAAATAAAAAAAAGAATTTAATAAAAACAATATAAACATTCCTTTCATTCCAAATTATAGTAACAGATCTCTTTTTACTAACACTAAATCTAAAATAATTAAACAAAATCAAAGTAATGTAGTTTATAAAATAAACTGTAAAGATTGTGATGGTTGTTACATCGGTCAGACGAAACAATATTTAAAGAAAAGGTTGTATAGTCATAAGTATTCTTTAAATAATGATTTTGGTGCAATGACCGTTGTAAGAAAACATTACAAAGACCTTGGGCATTACTTTGATTTTGAAAACACAATTATATTAAAAACAGAGAATAATTATATAAAAAAAAAGATTAATATACGAAATGATAAATATACAGAAATACAATAACACCATTAATTTCAGAGCCGATGTTCAAAATTTAAGTAATGTATACAGCAATTTGTTAAAATGAGATTTGCATTTCTGAAGAAGGAAACCTTTGGCTAGGTTTTTAATTTGGGTTTTCCCTAGTCCTTGAAGAGAATTGTAACCTTAAGATTTCGACAAAGATTTTTTGATATAAGGTTTTTCCAGGCATTTTCATAGTTTGCATGTGTTTACACATTACTTTAGTTTTTATAATTTATATATAGCAAGAAAGTTGTTTATATATCCTCGATATCAAGAAATCCTAGTCATTAGTTATTTTGCTGATAGTTCCCAAATAAAAAACAAATGTTTGTTTATATATTTATCTGTTATATTTTCACTGAAGAAGGTGTTTCGAAAACATTTGTAAACGTTCTGGAAATATAACTATCGTTCAAACCAGTCTTGTTTCATTGGCCTAATTAGTGGTAGAAAACTATCATATAAGATAAGTATAAAAGGTCACGAATTATATATATATATATATACGTTTAACTTATATTTAAGAATTTTTATTTTAATTTGCTTTTTAATATTAAGTAGTTTTATGGAGAATTCATCGAAAAGATTATAAAGCAAAACATTCTTAAAGTGCGTGTCGTAAAATATAATAATATATATTTCTAACATCTACATACAAATTTAATCAATAATTTTAGTAAAGAAGAGGTCAGTGGTGTGCATAAAAATAGTAGTGGCACATTAAATGACTAAAATTGTACCTTTTTCTGTTGTAATCTGCAGAAATTACTTGAAAATGTATTTTATGCGGGCCACATTTGTATCGACGGGTGTAGGTGGGGAACTCCTATGGTATCTGACAGAAATTCTTGAGTCTAGTGTGCATTACAATAGCAGTCGTAGTGACATAACGCAGAAGTGCAGTTATGAACGGGAAAAATACGTTCTAATTTCGTACAATTTGTTACGATACGTTTTAAACTTGTTAAAACTTAATTGAATATAAAGAAATTTACATTATATAAAAATGGACCGATCAAAACACTGTACACCTGAGCTTTGTGATTCTAGATCTTAAAGAGAGTGGAAAGTATATTCAAGGAAAACTTTACTGTTCCGCCAAGATGATCTCAAACGCTAAGGAGTGGAAAAATAAACCGGAAAAAGAAGAGGTGAACGAAAAACAATCCTTCGTGAAGATACAAGAATCATTAACTATGTCAAAAGAACACTCTTTATCACATCTACAACGTTAAAACAAGAATTGCATTTGCAAATAAGCACTTTAACAATCAGAAGACGATTTATTCAATCAAAATTAAGGGCAAGATGTCCATGAAAAGTACCTCCACTAAATAATAGGCAGATGAAGAAGAGAATATTCTTATGGAAACGTAATTTGAACAAATTACTATATACATTATTTAAATTTTGAATATCAGTTCTGAAATTAATTCCCTTACTATCTTTTTATACTTATCATTTCGCACATTAGCCTTTTTCTTTAATTGTTTTCTTGGTATTGGTTTTGTATGGTTGATGTAACATCCATTACATTCATTACAATTTATCTTATAAATTTCATCGGTTTGATTTTGCTGATCTATTTTACATGCGTGAGGATTCGATCATAATGGAGCGATAAACCTACATGATAAGCCCAATGTATAAATTGGAAACTTTGATTCTATAACTTTTAAAATCACTTCAAAGCAGATACAGAGGTCAAAAAAGACGACTATTAAATGTAAGCGAATAATACGAGGCATACGAGACTTCATAATTGACAGTCCACTTCAAACGTTGTTGCATTTTAGCAAGCGTCAATTTAATGATATCAAAAGAAAGCTACATGCTTCCTTAGGTAAGAAATTCCACCTACCAAACAAAAATCTATATACAGGGTAACCTTGAATACTTATGGTAGATTATTTCCCTGTAACGAAAGCTAAAGGAATGCACTGAGTGTATTCAGAAACAGGTATTCCCACCTACTTACCCCAGTAGACTCCCGAATAGACCCGACCATATCGTTCAGACTAATTCAACTCAAAAGGTTTGGACAATAATTCGGAGTTTCAACATTTAATTGAAATGAATAAGCCAATCAGGCAAATCTGTGTCAAACTGGCCAACAAATCTCCAAACCAAACATGTAATTTGGCCAACGATTTTTTGATTTAAGTTAATTATGGGTGTAATAATGGGTGGATCTACTGATAACTTACACATAAGCTCCGTTTTGTGAACCAAAACTGTACAGTTTTGGTTTTGTTATTATAGCAACCGCTTTTTGTGTGTACCGCGTATTTTCAGGGAAACTCGGACCACCGGTTGCGAAACGTTAATATAGAACTATTTTTGACCGACAAACTCGAAAAGTTGACAACCGCGAATGATGAATAATCCAGTATGAATCGCAACCGTTGAAACACGTCACATGCTTCTGGCGTTGTATCGTATAGATAATACATGTCCTAAGTAAACATATACTTGACCTTACTCAACATATTGACCTAATTTTATTATCGTTTACATTACATGTCTAAACAGTAAATCCCATATTTCTATAGTTTACTGTATGTGCACGAGAAAATAATTTCCCTGCGAAACTTAATAAATTCTTTTCGACTTTCCTGTAATAGGAAAATTTTTATTGTATTTGATTTTACCTCTCTTCTGTTCTCATTGGATGCATAAGCCGAAAACATTTTTTACAGCTTACTCGTCAAATTAATATAGAAGATTGTATGTGGTAAAAGATATAAAAATTGATTAATGAAACATCGGCAAATCAAAGTTCTGTTTACGGTGTAATGAATTACTAATCATAATGTTCGAAGTGATTACTGTCGCTCGACGTAATAATTAAGAACCGGATGCACGAGTATTCTTGCCTTTCAGCTATGGTATTGTTTAGATGACCTTCTGGTATTAAACATTATTGTCTCATAAACTGACGAATTTAGATGTCCCATGCAAACGGCTAACAGGGATTATTGAAGTGTCCGCAGAAAACAGAAAATTCCGCCAAATATCTAGCTGTTACGAAGAAAATAAGTATTGATAAATAAACGTATTTACTATGAAAAAAGATCGGAAAAAATATTTGTACGAGAGATTTTTAGTTTGTACAACATAATAATGGTAACTGAACTACCCAAACAAAATCTTTGCACAATGTACAAAGACGCTAAAGAAATCTTTCTATGGACCCAAAAATGTTATTCTCGTTCCAACAAAAAAAAAAAAAAAAAAAGTGTCCAGTATAACATCCATTTGATCTAACTAAGGATATTTCCGAATATTACTGTTATTTCTATGCTTAAATTATTATATAAACATAGCAATGCCAGCGGTATTCGAATTTCATGCCATTACCCTCCAATATTTAAAAATTCATTTCGGCTTTCCTGTGATAGCAGATATTTTTTCTCTCATACTATTGTTTTATTCTGTTTGAATTTTTTTCAGTTTTAATTTGATGCTTTCATCTTGTTTAAGTTGTTGTGTAAAATTATATCATGTAAGAGTGAAGGAAATTAGAGTTAAGTAGAGTAAGTTAAACAGGAATGAAAAGAAACATACGAACTTATAGAAAGAATAATATGGTAGTCACTTCGAACAGATGAAAGACGATAGATCAGGATCACGATAAGCTAATTTCCGACCACTGCTGCCTTTCTCATTTCAGTCCATCTATTCGTATCAGTAGCTACTATCATTCAGTTTATTCTTCCGCGTCTTCTAATATCGTAACGCCAGCGAGTATTCGGTCTTTCCACCCATCCTTCCTCCGTGTCACGTGTCCCCCCTTTAACACGTAAATTGGAAAACTCTCTTTAACATATTTGCATTCGAATCAAAGTGTTAGTTTTCCGATCATTTATGGTTGTCTAATGTCCAGCATCTGTCTCGCGAGTTCTCTGAATTCGTCCTAGTTTTCGGACTGACGCATTCGTTGTAAACTTTTGACTTGAATGAATTAGGGATATCTGAGTATATAAGTTTCACAAATGACGACAGATAAAAAAGGAAATATGGAATTGGACCACAGAAGAACATTGAGGGAGTTTGGCTACTCAGAAATTCCAAAGCAAATGTTAGAGACGCAATGATGGCAGGGAATCATCTTGGAGTAGTTGAGAAGCGAGAAACGGCATTAGTTATAAAATAATCAATAAACAAATATTGCAGGTATGTATAGTTATAAATTAAATATATTTGTTCTTGTGATATTTTAGTGCATACGAGGGCCACGCTATATATTTTGAGATACAAGAAAATTACAAGTCTTTTTATGAAACTGAGTTTATTTCTGTTCAAAACAATCTCCTCCTGCATCAATGCACTTCTGTAACCGAAGTTTCCACAACGTAAAAACTTAAAGCCAGTTATCATTTGGAATGCTCTCAAAAAATTTATGAATTATTTCATCTATCTCATCTTATGTCGTGAAACATCGACCACGTAAATGATTCTTTAGGTTAAAGAACAATCAAACATCACACATGGCCAAATCTGGCGAATAGGATGGATGTTCAATGACTTTTACCCTATTTTCACGTAAAAATTCTGCTGTACATTGTGTGACGATGCATTGTCGTGATGTAACATTAACTCGCGAATGTTGCCCTACTCAAGAACTACAGGTAAACATTTTGTGGTGTACCAGTTTGCTGTGACTCTACGTTGATTTTCCAGCTTCATTGCTTTTACTAATCCGGTACTGCGGAAGAAAATTGCGCACATAGCTTTCCTGACAGTCCTTTGCTTTTTGGCCATTGTCGGTGTTGGTGCATCTTCGTGGATCCACACACGGCTCTCATGGCGGGTAGGAATATCGTAAAATGGGATGTAACCTGTTACTATTTTTGATAGAATGCGATAGCCACTATTATTTAACATTTCTAATGTTTTTCGATCGATTCTTAGTCGTTCTGCTTTTTGAAAATCGTTAAGCGTGTGTGGCACCCACACACGCTTCCGAAGATGATCATGTAAAATTGAATTTACTGTTGCGGATCCAACACCAAGAGTTGCATCAATCGCTTGATAGGTACATCTTGGATCTTCATCGATCATACGTCTCACTCTTTCAATGTTTCCAGCGGTAACTAAAGAACAGGCCCTACAAGCACGTTCCTGATCACCAAGCGATATCCCTCCTCTTTTAATTTCGCTATACCAGCGAAACACAGTAGAACGTGAAGGACTTTCATCAACAAATCATAGTAAATCTCATTGCGCGTACATGTTCTTTTGACAAGCCCATGTTTCGATGACAAATCGCACCTACCACGTTTGGTCAATCACAGCAGCGACTCAACTGACAGTCAGAGTTTAGTACTTGAGGATGGTGGTAATTAGAAATGCAGTGTTGCTAGCTCTAACTTCTCTACTTTCGTGGCATCTCAAAATATATAGTGTGTCCCTCGTATATTAAATGAAACATGGACAAATACAACTTCTAGTTCGGGACGCTTATTTAAGTGGTTCCTAAACATTTAAAACAGAAGGGAATTTAAAAACGCTTCTTTTATTATTTTTTTAAAATTACAAAAATTAAATTGAAATAAATATTGGTTTAATGTTGAATTTGTTGAAAATAGATTCATGGAGGATATAAATCGTTCCATTTTCATGTGCATCTTTGTTAAGTTATATTACATATATGTATATTTAAAACATTGTAGCTAACCTGTTAGTCCAACCTTCTTACGACAGGTGGCACAGCGATTCTTTTTTCTTAGCGTCCTTGTCACCATCTTTATCGGTATTGTCGGCGTCAATGGCGCCCGTGTCGGCGGTAGTGTTGGCGGACGCATCTTCTTCGACTGCCTAGGAAAAATAGTACACGATTTTTAAAAATGAAATATTCAAAAAGCTATCATAAGTGACGTAACTCTGTCAATATGGTCAACAAACAATGACGGAACTCGGAAAGAACGGTTAAGGAAAATAAGTTTTACATTACATTTTTGGGTTGGTCAAGGCAATCGCTGGTTTCTGACTTTGCGTGGTCTTTATCAGCAGCCTCATTTTGGACGATACCGAGGTCTGGCCCGCTGCCATTAATTGCATTCTCAGAACCGTTATTTTCTTGGTTTTCACATACTTTGTCTATTGGTATATGGCTTTGTGACATACTCTGAAAATTTGCTGGGAAATGTTGCCGAAATGTGACATTTTGACAGCAACAGACTGCTAGATATTTGGAAGAATGGACATACATCTTATTGTTAATATATAATACAATTTTTTTAAATCCGTGATAGTATGGTATTCATAACATTAACTATAAAAATATGATGGAATCAAAATTATGCCGGATGTAAGCGCCCAGGAAAGCGATAATAGATACACAATGCCAGTTTCATAGAAATTGCAGAATTGAGCCAATATATATTTTTCATGTTGTATTGCGCCGGTTTCGGTAATATGGGACTATTCTTATCTTGCTAACCCTGTCACCTAGCGGTAAAAGGGGATTCGTTTATAATAATAATAATAATAATTCTTATCTTGCTATCAATTTTATATTTTAATTGCATTGCAATGTAAAACAAAAGTAAAGACTAAACTGCTGATATTGAATCACAATGAAATTAAATCAGTGATAAATATCAAGTGAAATGATTATTATGGGAACGTTTCCATTTATACCTCAGCGGCGAAATTAACGTGTATATTTTTAGTCATAAATATCTTTTTTAACAAATTTAAATACTAATGGCAAACTTATGAATTATGTTAAGAAGGGTACAAAAACATTTAAGTACTTTAACTTCTATTGTTTAAACTTTTTATTTTGTTTTTACTGACAATTCTTTTAAAACACATAGGCATTTTTGATTATAAATAAGTCTATATACATATTTTGTTTAACCAAACGGTGATTAATATCTCGTGTGTCTACCACGTGCTTGTATAACTGCTTGCATACGCCGGGACATTCTTTTTGCAGCGCATGCTGTAGATCATTTATGGTATTTATAAATCGTCTTCTGTTATACAGACTATGTCCAAAAGCACTCTACGCCAATCATCAATCCCTTCATTTGGCATAACGATTATAAAACGCTAACCGAACTGTTCGATGACGCTCCAATAAAATAGGACACATAGCAGGGCGTCGGGCATGAATATCGATTTCTTCCAAGTATCTTCCCGCTGTTCTTTCGCTAATTTGAACCTCTCGGGTTAATCAAGCATGTTCCGAAATTTTATTGGAGCCAAAATGCAATCACGCAAGACACTTAAGATTAAAAATCGGTAATTTTTCACCAAAGTTGCTCCTTGTCTCCCTTCTCCGGTTGTTCTTTACATCAGCAGCCTATAACGTCGAAATATAGTCGATTGGTTAACTCGAAGATTTTATACATATTGTTGACTTTTTCTTTCGGGAAAAAAGTCACAGCTTTTCAGCATTATTACGATTTAAAAGTGCCATAATAAAGAAACTGTTGTAGGCAACAGAAAAAAATAATTAAAAAAATTATGTGTGCAGCTCAAAAGCAGTAGAAGTGAAACCTTCAGAAAAGTAAATTGCAAGAGAATGAGACGAATGCAGTGTCAGGAGTGGGATAATTGTAGGGTATAATTATTATAATATTGGTAGCAAAGCTTCGTAATACGCAGGCACACACACACGTCTTAAGGGGTTAGACCGGTGTAAAATTTTCAAAAAATCGAATTTTTTTTTGATTTAAAATAGTTTGAAGCCTGTACAATACGGATCTGAAGGTCCCAAGTATACATTCTAATTAGTTTCTGAGTTATAGAGCCTACAACAGACTCGTACTCGCGTGCCAGCCGCTCGAGATTGGAAGTGCGCCCAGAACGAGTTTGTTGCGGGCCTGAGTATTACGAACTTTCTATTAGGAGACGTAAAAATTCAATAGAAGAAATGAAAACTGCAATATGGGCAACGTTACAGTACAAATCGTCAACTGACGTTAAACCCCAACATAAAAACTGTCCGGCCGGGCCAAATTCTTGGTGTTTCTGGCAGGTGGCAGAGGCGACAAGTAAATTAAGTGAATACTCACAAATCTATTCTTCATCCTAATGTAACAGAGGCAATCGCTCCTATCTACAAGGAACTTAGCAACAATGATTTGTTGGAGTGCTGCTCAGGTGTTTACACTCAAAATTCGAACGAGAGTCTGGACGCGTTAATTTGGATCTTCGCTCCAAAAATAACATTTAGTAGTGCTAGATGCGTTAAAACTGTTGTTAAAATTGCTAGCAGTGTATTCAATAATGGTTATTCAAGCATTCTTTTAATGATAAATACCACGAATATAGTCATCAGGCCGGTTACAGCAAGCATTTAAGAAGTCTTGGACGAAGCACGCATTTCGATCGCTGAGGCAAGTACGTTCGAAACATCTAAAGAATGTCGTACTGTAAGGCGGCAGAGCAAAGCAGGAAATGACGATTAGGGAGATGACCATTACGAATCTGGCATGGCAGATTAACCATAAAAACAAAACAGTTTGCACTATATAATGAAGAAAATGTATTGTGAAACTTTAAATGCGTTTTTCTGAAAACTACGTTTTTCCAACTGGTGTCGAAGGTTTCTCGGGATTTACTTAACGGAATAACTTGAAGTTTGGTTTTATATTATCCTTATAGTTTTCTCTAAGCATTGACGGAGGATTTTTACAATATCATTGTTATTTTCCAAAATATTAACAAATTAATTCCCAATATTGCAGCCAAAAATCAAACCAAAAGTTCAAAAAATTTTTATTCAGTCAAATTTCAATAAAACCTGAAAAAGCTCGGTCAATGCTTAGGGAATACAATATATTTAACTAATATTTTTTGTTTTTTGGTTCAGACGTTCCGCTATGGCGGAATCATCGATACCGATTGTTCTTTTATTTTACATTTGATAATTGCAATGCATACAACTATTTAAAAAAAAGTACACCGATAATGATTTGAACATGTACCACCAAGACTAGTAGTCGTAAACCTTAGACGTTGCACTACGCTCGCTTGTTTGAAACACGAGTAAAATTACAGGTATAGAAGATACACATAAAACTGCATAATCGATTTTCTTAAAAACCAGGCACCGTCGCATAAAAAGCCAGTAGCCAGTCCCTTCACAACATATCTGAGACTCATCGAAATCCGTGATTAACAGGTCTGATGGTCTCCTTGTCAGTATAAAAGGATAAATCCTATAGATGTATATGTTTGTATCTTTTGAGTGTCGCTTTTTCGTTTCATCGAGTTTCAAATCACTCACAATGGTGCTAAAGAAGTTTTCACTTCAAAAACGAATTATGTAACAACTCAACTTCATTCCTAAGAATTACAGCTCTTCATCAACAGTATCAAATTGATACAGTACACGTCCATTTAAATTTGATTTGATAATTTTATGTGTAAGTAAAATATGTAAATTAATTTCCTCGTTCGCAAACAAGACATTTTTTTATAAATTATGCGTTAATTTTGCCGCTGAGTGTAGGTAATACAAATATTACAGTGGGTGTATTACTTCTATATTCGATTCCGTAGAGACAGGCGTGACGGCTGTAGGCAGGCAGGGTACGGTAGGTTGTGCTGTGGCGGTCTCCATGAGACTGCTTAAAGACTGGGCGGTGTTCACTGAAGATGCCGGACTGGGAGCGGATACGGGGGCTGCTGTTTCTTTTTAACGCTTCCTAAAAATCATTAAGTAATTAAAGTGTTTCTGCATTAAATAGATTTAGATATAAACACAAAAATGTTATTGGGTTCACTAGTGCAAGGAAACGATGAAAACTAATTTATTCAAATGAAAAATATACTGCTTACTTTATAACACAACGAACAAAGGCCATCGGTTGCAGGGCTGCCGTAAAATCCACATCCTGACCTACATAAGGCTTGCATAGGGTTAGACTCTCTTTCCATGATTTGCGCCTTGGAAGCTCTTTGATTGGATTCACCTGAGGTGGTTATAGCAATAACTTTTATACTTAGAAGTGTTCTGGGTTTCTTGTATTGCACAATCTCGAGTATGATGTGAGATGGAACATACGTCGTCAGAAAACTAGATGTATCTGGAACAAGTTATAAGAAAATGCGATAACTATCTTGTTAAATTAGAGAGTGTGTTTTACTTTTTAGTGTATACTGTGACGTTAGCAATTTAAAAAATATAGTATTCGTTTGCTTTAGTAAATGATTGACTAACAAGAACGTAAGCAACTTATTGCTGATATATAACTACAAACAGTTAGCAGACATTTTTTGACGTTTTCCAGTTTTCCTAGTAGTGCTTTGATTTCTATTTTAATTCTGTTAAATTGTTATCCACAGTGTCACACTTTGTAAGGGTTCTAACGCCATAGATTCGGTTTCAGAACGGATGGAACTTACTCAGATGACGAATTTGGTCCCTCAGTTTGTTTGTCACAGTTATCATAACAAAATCAGCCTCTTTCAAAGCTCTTTGGGTTTTTTACTCAACTCATTATTATGCAAGTAGTTACAAAATCAACTTAAAAGGAAGGTAAATAAATAGTGATCGTTATGATATTGATAGTATTGATAGACTTCCATTTGGATTATTCCTGAGATGAGAATGTAATAAAAGTTAATACTCGTGTTTGGATTCCTTGTCTTATGTGTGACATTATATTGTATTTATTCATTAAAGATTTCAATGTTTAATTAAATATACATATGTATATTACATTACCAAAAATAAGTAATTATATTTTATTTATTCAGTAAAGATTTCAATATCTAACTAAATATACATGTTACTGGCAACAATTTCACAAACAAATTGTCCAGAGAAAGTAGATAAGTGATTAATCCATAAATATAGTTTTAATTACTGTATTACGTATTAAAAGTTATAGATGAGTGATTCACTTTAAGAAGTACATATTTACATAAATTTAGTTTTACAATATTTGACAATTTACACAACAAAAATATACTTTCTTTACAACGATTTTTGTTTGCGTTTATTTGCATTTCAAACAGCAATGTTTACCAGTCGTTGCCATATCGTTTTTTTTATTGGTTTAATAGATGCTTTGAACGTTCTAGCATATGGGGCAAAAAGTTTATTGCCCCAAAGAAAGTGTTTTCTCTTGAAATTTAGAGATCTTCCCCTAGCGCGTCGGACATCTTCGAAACATGCGTCAAGTACATTTAACCATTCATAATTTTGACGATAATAATAAATCATTATTTTCACTATTTCAGTCATATATATATATATATGACTGAATATATAAGCTTGAGAAAAATGATATTCGTAATTTCGCAAATGATTAGTAATCTAGCACCCAAACCATATTTACTTTCTAAATCAGCTTTGTATTAACCAGTTAGGTTTTGTAGATGCAATAACCTGTAATTTCATCTTTTGTTTCTACTTTATTAATTTCAGTTCAACGATATGCCACACTTGAGATTTCAAGTACATAGTTAGAAGGGTACTATAAACAAAAAAAACTTTTAATGAAAATTAGATCCAGCTAAATTACAATTCGATCTCAATTGAAACATCAGCGTAGTGTTAAAAGGATTATTATTAACAACAAAAGTAAATAACACCTACAAATAATGTTTAATTAATCAAATGTTCGAAATCGTTCGTGACGTAACAGTAATCTAATCGATGATAAAATGGGTCAACTACATTTGTCGTTTTCTCTTGAAATTAATTTAGATTCATCGGCAATCCGTTGCCTCAACTGTCCTCCGTCCTCCTCCATCCGTTGACTAAAATGTCACAGATGGTTGTGACTCCATTTCTTTCTTTCTTGAGTTGGTGTCCTTTCTCTTTGACAATTGTATATTTAGATTTAATGATAAATACTACAGACAGACCAATGGGAAGCCCGCTCAGCCCCATTTTGGCTTTAATTGTCCTGTATCATTTATTGGAAAAATGTTTACCACAATTACCTTTTGAACTTCCGTTCATATATAAGTATGTGGACGATCTATTGTGTGCGGTTCCTAAAAATGGGGTCACAACCATCTGTGACATTTTCAATTCCTTTAATGAACACAAAGTTTACTGTCGAACTGGAGTCTGATTTTTCCGTCCCTTTTCTGGACATACGCTGTCCTGATTAAAGGATTATACCTGACTGGTATACAAAACCTACTTCCTTTTGCCGTGACATTAATTTCTATTCATACCATCCTATGAATATGACACTCAACACCTTGACGGCATTACTGCGTAGGGTTATGAGAGTGTCGGACACTCGGTTTAGAGAAAGAAACAAAAAGAGGTTGACTCATATATTTATAAGCAACGGATATCCGAAGAAATTGGTACACAAGATTGTCTACTCAAATCCCACTGTTTCCTTTTCCAATCCATCTTCATCTTTACTTTCAACACATACAATAGTAGATAACCAAATTAGTCGCTATTTTAGATTCCCCCATATTTACAGTTTCTAACGGAAAACATTGCAGATCTCTTTGAATATCAACAGAATATTAAATTAGGAAAATACATCACCCTGGCCCTCAGCCGGTTATTTTCACAAAATAAATCAAAGATCCCAGTGGAATTAATGTCAAATGTTGTTTATAACATAGCATGTGGGTCTTGCGATAGATCTTATGTAGGCACGACGGGGCAGTTCGTTAAGAAGCGTGTCGCTCAATACAGGAGCGACTGCGAGCAGAGCAATCACTTAAAAACAGCTCTTTGCGTCCATCATGAGGAAACTGGATACTTGTTTAATTTTGATAATATAAAAATACTAGACATTGAACATAATTACAAAAACGCAGGTTCTTGGAAATGTATCATATTAAAACTAATGATAAATGTCTAAATTTTAGAACCTACACTCAAAATCTGAGTGAAATCTAAAGTTTAAACCTACAAATAAACCAATCTTAGGTTGGTTCTGTGTGGTTCTTCTTCTCCTGGATTTAGCTGGTTCCGTCCTTTTGGCGCACTTCACCTTCTTTCTCTCGCGGAAAAAGTTTTATTTAGCTTATAATTTGTGGACCTCCTTTTAAATTCTTAATCTGCTCTCCAAGTCATGGAATTATTCTGTTGGGCCCGTCACCGTGTTTGACTTCTCCGCACCGACACTCTTATACATCTATTCAGTGTCCTCATATTGATTGGATCACTACGATTCCATCAAACTTTCCTTGACCTTTTACGGGCGTTTTTTACTTATTGACTTTGGATTACTTTTAACTTCGCACACTTTACAGGACAGACAGTACACTTTGCTGCTTATTGTTGTATGTGTTTCCCTAATTTTGGAACACTTGTAGATCCTTTCGTCTCTTGGTTACCTTTGAGGTTTCGAGAATACCATCTTGACAGTTCTGTTTTTTGATATCCTGTTTCGATGTCTTATGTCACATATTGTTCGACGACCGTATGTTACATATGCCGAAGTTCTTTTTAACGCGTGAAGTTTACCTAAAACTTGGTAGGCTGTGTAATGAATGGGTTCTCAGCAGTTTGTAATTGGAGAGAAATTTTTTAGAATTTTTTTTAAAATTTTTTAGATTTTTTTAAATTTTTTAAAATACTAAATTTTAACTTTGTTATAATATCTCCATTGTGTGATGGTTTTTCTTCTATTCTGTTTGATGATGTGTTGCTGTTTCTCAGCTCTTATGTAAGTCGCTTTATATAGCTTTGCTACTGTAGCTTATTTGTTCATTGTCTTTAGGTGATCTCTGAAGATGAATTAAATATAATTCGAAAGATTAGGGTTTAAAAAGAGAGCGTTTTATTTGAACTCACCCTTGGCCGCGATCCCAGAAGTTTGACCACCTTTTCACTTTTGTCCTCAATAAACACTTTCTAACGACGTCTGTTAGTGTATTATAGGAGTTACAAATCAAAAGAAAGACATTCCCAACTGGTATTTATTTGGCGCAGGTAGTCGTTTCGGAGATATCGGAAGAGCTCGAAATGTCAAGGGAAAAGCTTTCTTCCGGGTAATGAACTTTTTGCCCCATATTCTAGAAGGTTCAAAGCATCTATTAAGCCAATAAAATAAATCTATTTTCTGAAAAATGCACAGTGGTGGTGGTTCACCCCTTAACTTTCTTCATCGTCGCCCCGTTGAAAGGGCTTTCTTTCTTGATGATTCTCTTTTTGTGAAACCGCGGTACAGTTTATTTTCCGCTTGACCTTCTCGTGATTGGATTGCTGTGTTTTCGGGAGAGTTTCTTTGTTCCCTGTTTGAGGTACTTGGAGCACTCCCGGTAATTGGCTGCGCATTCCGATAATTTTGGACACGTCGCTGGGACATTAGGCGCTAGACGGTCGCAGGTCGCTTTCCTATGGGGGCCCCCACAGACAGGAGAAACATTGTCCCAATCCAGACACTGCCCGGAGCAATAGAGCACAACACTCTTCTGCTCTATTTTGTTACAAATGTGAAGTGCGTATATTTTTGGCCATGGCATACAGCAAGTTTTGAATATAAATCAACTTCGAATGTGATTCTGTTACGCCTAATATACTGCGAAAAGTAAGGAAATGCCACTACCGGGTCAGGAGCCGTGTAAAATACACATACGTATGTACACGGCTCGGTTGCTCAGAACTCTTATTCCGAGAGGTAGAAAGGGTAAAAGATAATGAATAAATGAATACTGAATATTAAATTGAGGTTGTACGGACTAAACTTTTGATATTTGTTGATTTGCCAAATTTAGATTTATTTTTAATTGAGAGAGCCCATCACTTGTTTGCGTCAATTTGCTATTTGCCTTTTATATTGTTAATTGGATTACAACCGTACACTAGCGTCAGCCCGGATTGGAAACGGTTAAGGTGTGTATTGTATTTATATTTATGCGCGTGTGTGATATGCTTGGTTCTACTTAATAAATAGTGATACTTTACCAGCCGTAGGGGAGACCGGGGCTAGTTGGCCCAGTTTTGACATGTCGATTTTTAGAATATTTACAGTTACTTATTTCGAAATTCCCTTCACGTCGTTGAATAGCACATACATTTAGCTAGCATTCATGTAAATTTCGGACTCCTAAAGAAAGGTATGTGTTCTTGAGAACAAATCTTACCAGTAGAGGAAAATGGACGGAGCCGGGGCAAGTTGGTCCTCTCTGTCAGAAAAATACCATCTTTACAACATATGCGTTTTATTGAATGCAACCTATATAAATGTTAACTTTACATTCGTTAATTTTTCTTCGTGTACGCTCTTTTTTGGCTCGTTCTTCTTTTCTTTGTCCTTTTTCTTCCCTTTCTCTGCGGCCAAGGCTTTCTTGAAGGGTCAATCAGTGAGAATTAACGTTGTGTGGCGTTTCCTTGCAATTCTTTTGGGCTACTCTGCTTGCGTGGCGTTTGCTTTTGGTAGCGGTCTGATTTCTTCAGGTAAAACCAGTCGCTCAGAATTACTGAGCTTCGAGTTTAACGGAACATCATCGAGATTAATCTTCAGTTCTATTTTGTGCCGATATTTCTGATGAAATGTTTCGCAAAGAAGCGAGGGTTCTGGGGATGAAGTGATAGAAAGTTGTTGTTCTTGCGACTCATTTGGATCCGGTCGATCAGTGGAGTATCCAGGAAGATGGTCGGCAGCAGGGAATATGTCCCTATTGAATGTTTCTCAATAATAACATACTTTTTGGTTTTGCGGTTTTGAATAGCGAATCTTCATATAGGCATTGTTTGTGGGATGATCGGATACCGTAGCGTCATTTAAATTTCTTTTGCAGCGACATATCTTTTCAGGATTCGATAAGGTATATGGTATTTAGCAGCTGTTGTGACAATTTTATTTTCTCCGTTTACAATAGCCTCCACAGCCTAGTCAAATTGACAGAAATATAGTGTTTTGCAAGGTTAAAATTGTTCTAGAAGGGCATACGATTGCCTGAAACTGTTCAATTTCGGACCAACTTGCCCCATATTGAGTGGACCAACGTACCCCGGCGGTCTAATTTTGATGTTGCATTGAACAATAGAAAAAACAAACAAGGTTAGAATCAAAAATCACCCGCACGATGAATGCCTGTTAGATGCTTAACGAAGTCTTATGCTTTCCTTCGAATCTGGAGAAGAACAAAGCAGTTTACAATAAACTGAAAACTGCGCTGTAGTTTTAATTCGGCGTATAAAAAGAAGAACGAAAATACGCAGTAACAATCGCAAAACGAGTTATTTGACAAGAGGAATTAAGGTAAACGATGCTTTGCTAATAAGTACGTTTATTTTCACACAGGTGGTGTTGCTGTCTATTTAAATTTCATTTTAAAACGTCAGAGGCCAACTTACCCCGAGGGCCAACTAGCCCCGGTCTCCTCTACTTGTGGAATTTTGGCTTCGCCTTATACCCTTTCTTTAGAATATCCATATCTTTTTAAGCTTTTCGGGAGATCTCTCTCTCTCTCTGGGTTAATTTTTTTTTTTTGTAGTTTCAGTTATGTAAATGGTATCGACACAGCGCTGTTACGAGCCTTATAAGTAGAAAATAGTAATGTCACTAAAGTTAACTTCGGTCGCATCAGCCTTGTATAACTATTTAACACAGTAGATTCATGCAAATCTATATCGAATTTATGCTGTTAGTGTTGGTCTGTTTAATACATTCGATGTTTTAAGGTTATTTCGGTCAGCTGCGTCAATGAAGTAACCTCATCCATAACCCTTAATCGTATGTATCTAATGAGTAGAATTTGTTAAAAAGGTGTATAAATCGGACTGACGCTGGAACTCATCCGAATTCTATTATTCAGTGACAAGTTAATGAATAATAAAATTCGGAAGAGTGAGAGCGTCAGTCCAATTTACACTGGTTAATGATAACACGTCATCCACCTTTTTAACAAACTCTACTATGGAGTAACTATGTTGTATGGATGAAAATCCATCCTTTAATGTTATTGTTACTTAGTCTGTTTATCAAAAGGTGGTTATTGTTGAATATGTTGTGAAAAACAGATTCGCACCAACTCATTAATTATAAAAAGAAAGGAATACTTCTATCACTTTCTCATTGACCTAAAGCATGCTATTTGTCCGTTATGATATGCCCGACTGCTTTTTGATCTTTAATTATTTTTAACGGTTATCAATGTTATCATGCAGAATTCATTTGGCATAAATTTCAAAACTTGTTTATAATACAAAAGAAAACAAGGAAGCGGTGACATTTATAGATATCGTTTAAAATTGAGGGTCGGACGGTTCTGTTGGATTTAGTGGGCGGATGCTAATTACGTATTTTACGTATAATTCTGACGAGCACCTAGAATAACTACGTAAACAAACACGAGGATGTCATTCTGCCTGCTCTTTATTTATAAACTCCTGCAAATCTAGACCAGCAATCAGCTGATATCAAAAAATATTCTGGTAAGTCGTATTGTGCATAGTTTTAATGCGTTTTTTTTTTGTGAATTTTTATCGGTTACAAACAAAATGAGTACAATGACAATTCAAGGAAAACATTTAAATGGAATATTTATATATAAGTCTACTTGATTAAAATGTAAAAAGCTGATTTTACTGGTATTTTTTCAATCATACGTTATCTTACATCGTTGAAAAGAGAATAAAAAATTCGATCCAATAACCTAAAAACCCAATATGGTGCCCATTTAATTTAAGGAAGTTGATAGGAGTAGTTCAAAAGCAGCAACTTTGAATTTTTATTTCGACATGAATTTTAAATTGGTATTATTGAAACTTTCATATGAAACTTTGATTATTATCTCTTATACTTATATATAGATAGTTGATGTACAAGAATATGTGTTTAACAACTTTCGACAGGTATGAAATTTTGAATCTTCCTAACAGATTTGAAATCAGCTATAAAGCTGCAAAACATACTCCATTTAACCAAAACTCCATTTTCAATAATAAAAAGTTACCTGTGCAATCCCACTCGCTCTGGGACATATGGTGTATAATAAACAACGTGAGTGCTTCCCTCGGGCAAATGTTAGTTACAATTTAACAACAGCTGATAAAGACGTTTTTATCAGGCTCCAAACTAGCGTCTCGGCGCAAAAGGTAGGATATTTCTTCCTTAATATTGTACATGAATAACCATTTAGTAATTTGAAAACAAGAGAATACAAGCCCACATAGTAATCCCAAAATGTAGAAAATAAACTTAACAGTAACCAACAAGGATCAATGTACTTACTATGCCTGAAAATTTTAGCCGTAGGAATGAAACCGAATAAATTAAAACGACATTTTGAAACAACTCATCCACAGGGCATTGGCAGCCAACCGAATTTTGTAAAAGCTGGATAATTTGGAAACACAACAAAAAAGACATTCGAAAACTCGTATGTGTATCACCAAAAGCATTGCTTCCTTTATTGTAAGGTTTCCCACAGAATGGCCAAATGTAAAAATAGGTGAAACCTTAGTACTACCAGCGGCCATTGATATGGTAGCTACGATGTTCGGTGATAAGTAGTTTGTTAAAAGGCTGATACCGGGCAAGAGCGTATCTCGGTGAATGCAGCGTCTAACGCAAAATTTCTTAACACGTTCAGTGCTAACTAAACCCATCGGAACTTTCAGCAGAACTGAAAGAATTTTTTAAATAAAATTCTAGTTTGTGTTAAAAATCAACTTTCTAGATAGTAAACACATAATATGCAATAATTTATTAATTTCGCGTCAATCTTCTTTTTTAACGCGTTACCCCGTCATACGCACAGCTAATGGTAACACAATGACGCGTTTGTGCGTCATCCGCACTCAACGTGTTAACCGACATAGACCCCCTACCTATTCTTCAAACAACTGACTCCAGTGCGCTGCCTTTATCAACATGCGCCCTTGTCCGGTACCACTTTTTTAATAAACTCTAGTGATAAGTATGCTTAGAATGCTTCCACTTGTACATAATGCGGGGGAAAAAATTGGATATGTCTAACGACCTTCGCGATCAATTACTGAAAAACTCAACCCTCCTATTTGGCCTGGCAAATGGAGGAAGCGACAGATATATGTAAGATATGTTGTAGAAATTGATGTTAGAGATTTGTCATTCTGTAAATGTATTGAAGGCAATACTCCAGGAAGAGAAATTTTTTAATAATAATTTTTAACGACAGTGAGATTCTTTGGAACAACTGATGGATCATAATCTATGGCGGGACAAAACGCTGACCTACAAGCACTAGTTCGAAATGTAGTTCCTCGTGCAATCTGGACACATTGTATCCTTTACAGACAAGCATTTGTTTGAAAAATACGAGTGCGGATCTACTAAAAGTATTTGATACTATTACAAAAGTTGTAAATGTAATTAAAAACAGTCCATTAAAGGGAGGGCTGTTCGCAAAATTATGTGAAATGTGTGCAGAACATAGAGCACTTCTATATTATTGTAAGGCACGTTGATTTTCTCGTTCCAATGTACTTTTGCTTTTTTAATTAAAAGATGGGATCGCCATATTTCTGACTGATAATTACAATCATTTGCCCCGCAAATGAAATAGCAATTCTCATTTTATTTTAAAGATCTTGACATGTTGAAACAAGAACGGATGGGAAACTCTTTTGTTATCGAAAATTTTGATGTTTTTGGCCTTCTCAGCAAGAAATGACAATTGATTTATCTTGTGACATCATAATTCAGCAGACGTTTCTTAAGCTTTGGCTACGCGTTAAGATTTTTGTATTTTAACAAACAGAGCTTTAGAAATTTTATTGCCATTTATCTGCTCTAGCAAAGCAGTATTTACTTACTAAGCAGAAATTCTTGAACCTTTCGGTGTCGAGTCCAGTTGAGTTTTCTACATTTCTTTCCGCTTCTTTTTGTCCTTCGTCAGCGTTCTTACATCTTCCCACAATTGTCATTTCTCTATATTTAAGCTCCCCATAGCCTACATTGTACTTTTTCAGCTTTTCTCTGCGTCTCTTCAGTACTTAGTCCAAAATTAAATTGAATAGTAGGGGGTACGCATCCTGGATTTAAACCTGTTTTACTGATAAACGTACATGATCTTTCATTTGTTGCTCTTACATATTTAATTTTTAGTTTTGTCATATAGGCTTTGGATACATTGTACTAGGTCTTTTGATTTTTCTTTCCTGTAATATTCTCCATACGTCTTCTTTTCTTACTCTATCAAAAGCTTTTCCTATGTCTATAAAACATACGTGCATCCCCCCAAAACTTGTTCTGATATTTTTCTAGGTATTACTATCTGGTCGTTTGTTGCTCTTTCTCTTCTAAATCCACTTAAAACTTTCTTTTAGTGTCTCTTCCAGTTTGTCCCAGTTTGCACATTTTGCCATCTCCTTTTTTATATCGTAGATTGGAACAGGAATTATCGTAATATTTGCCAGTCTGATGTTACCTTTCTCTCTTCATTCATGTTCTTGTACATTTCTGCAGTATGTCGTTATGTCCTGGTGGTTTTCTTGTCTTCCTTTCATTTATTGCTTCCATTGGTTCTTCTTCTATTAGTTGTTCACCTTCTTCTTGTCTTTCTTGTATTCGTTAATGTTCGATTATCTGTTGTGCCGAGTCTACTGCTGCTTCGTTTCTGTTCTTACAATTCTTCAAAATATTCCCTCGACCTTTTCATTATCCTTACATCTTTCGTGAGTAGCATTCCGTCTTTGTCATTAAAACATTTTTTGATTTTCACTAAAAGATTTTGATAGTTTATTTCCAAATTCTACCCACGCTTTATCCTTATTGTTTTTAACCATATCTTTGGCTTCTGTTCGCTTTTCCTTGTACTTCTCGTAGTTTTCGTATCTCTTGTTTGATTGGTATACTTTCCACAGTTGTTTCCTGTCTTTCATGTTTTTGTTCTATTTCCTCTGTCCACCTCGCTTCGTTTTATATAGGTTTGTTGCTTACTTTTGTTACGCTACAATTTCTTTGGCTGTTTATTTTAGCTCTCTTTCTCTAGGTATTTTTTTTACTTTTTTTCACATTCTCATTTAATTTATAATCTCTTCTTTTATTATTTTCCTTATGCTTTCCTTGTGAGTTTTTTTTCTGCATTAAAGTTCATTTCAATTAAATAGTTGTCGCTTTTGTCCGGGCTCCTCTTCACCATAATACTTGTAACTAATTTGCACATTTCAGAGTTAATTAAGAAATACTCTATAATTGATTTCTCTCCTCTGCTTTCCCTTTCCCTTGTGTATTTATGTACTTTTCAGTGTGTAAATTTAGTATTCCTTATGATAAGGTCATTCTCAATGCATAGATTTAGTTTTCTTCCACCATTATCATTTCTTGTATCTTCGCCCTTCGCTCCTAGTCATCTCTCTGTACCACTATCTTGTTTTCTAAGTCATACATTTAAATCTCCCATTACTATTACTTTGTTATTATTTGTTATATCTATTGTCTCTTAAAAGATTTTAAAATGTACGTATTTCTGCTCTTTGGCTGTATTATCCGTGGCTGTATATTATGTAATAAATGTATATTCCTTGAATTGTATTTTTAACTCTAATACGATAATCCTTTCATTTATCATATTAACATCTACAATTTTATCTACATAATCTGGATTTATTATTACTGCAACACCCGCTTGGGGCGTCTTATTTAGTTCCACTCCTACCCACCATTTTTTGCCATTATTTTCTTCATACCATTTCCTCACTTTTTTGTTTCCGATATCGCCAATATTTTTGTTTTAAGTTTCGTCATTTCTGTGACTATCTCCCCCTCCTTTCCATCCGTTCCCCCTGTGTTCCATATTCCTGTTTCTATTATTTTACTAATTTTTCTTAATTTATTTTTGTCTCTTACCTTGTTTCATTTTCTTTTTCATGCCGATTTTTGTTGTCTGGGTCATTAGTTTATTATTTTCTTTTGTTATCACTTTTCTCTGGGTTGACTTTTAGTATGTTTTTTTTTGTTTAAACTTTCCTCCTCTCTGTCCTATTTTCCCTCCTTTTTCTCTTTTTCCATCCCTTCTTTAAGTATTTTTGTACGTATTTCTTGTTCGTCCCCAATTAATTGCTTATGTATATCCCTCCTTATAATTATTTCAATTTGTATTTATCTTCATTATCCATTCTTTGTCTAGCAGGTTTCCCATCTCTAGTTTACAAATCTCTGCTCCTATTTTTTAGGCTTCTTTTGTCTGTAGTTTTCAGCTATTTCTCCTTCAATGTTGTACTCCGTATTATGTTTTGTTTCTAGGCCTGTTACAACAATATTGTCCTTGACTGTCTTCTTCTTCTTCACCTTCTCTTATTTTCTTTTTTCTTCTTTTAGCATTTCATTCTCCCGCTTTAACTCTTTCATCTCTTGCTGGTATATCCTCTGTTCTTGTTTTATTTCTTTTGTGCCCTTCATTAGGTCTTTCATTTTCGTAAGTGCATCTATTTTGTCTTCTTTCTCCCTATTTCCCTTCTGTGGAGCCCTGTATAAGTTAGAACTTTTCCCAAAGATTTCTTCCCCTTCTATCCCTCTTTTCCTTTTGGAATCATCCAACGTGTAATTGTCACTTTCTATCTTGTTTTTAGCTCAAACTGTCCGCAGTCGTACGTCAGCAGGTCGTCGCCACACTTACTTGTTGCCGGCCTTGAGCGATACCGCCCGACGTGTCTTGCTTCGCACGCACCTTGGTCTCGCACGTTGTATTATATATAGTCGCGGCCATAAAAAATAGGCACCGAAACAAAACATCTGTTTTGTACAACGAATATTTTTTCTTAGAAAGACAATACTGACAATTATTTAGTAGTGTTTTTTATTACAATTTTAAGAGCGATTTCTAAGCGATATATGACGAATGGGCTGCAAATTCGGCAGAAACATGTTTAAAGCGCGTGTCCACTATGCCTAATAAAATCAAGCTAGTCATTCATACCAAAGAAACCACAATTAAATATTAATTTTCATTACTAAAATAAGTGTATTCACATCTCTATGCAACTTAAAAATCTTATCGTGCCTATCCTTTATGGCCGCGATTGTGTGACATAGAGGATATTTTTGTCCCTTTCATATCGTTTTTCGCTTTTCACCATAAAGAATACACTGACTGTTATCTCCAGCATTTCCACTGTTTGTTATTTTCTGTCCGGTTGCACACAAATGTAATATTGCCCATATACGAATTAAATGGCACGTCTGTTCGTCCCGCTCTGCGAACTTCAACGACTCCTTTTTTGCATTTAGGTAAAATAAGTACCCTCCGAAAAAAACGTCATGACAGTGGAATTTAAGCTTTCAAATAACTTGATATTGTGATCTAATTGTCAAAAGTAGATGTGTGCACGGCTTAAAAAATTGAAGGCGACCCAACAATTTTTTGTTTCCGAAAAGGAGGGCAGGCAATAGGGATACAAAAAGTTTCGAAACCATTGCTATGTAGACAGCACGACTGGTACTCAAAATGAACTTAGCAACGGTCCCTAACAACTTCCTGACATAAGCAAACTATCTAAAAGTTTGCACATGCAGTGTTCGAACAAAATCAATAAAAAAAAACGATCGGACACGTTAACCTTACTTTTTCAATGCCTAAATTTTTATAAAAAACGATATAATTATTGTCGCAGATACGAAATTCAAATTTCCTACAAACACTATACAGTTGGACGTATAGATTGGAACAAAATCAATAAAATCCAAATAATAAAAAGAAGCGATCGGACACATCACCTTAATTTTTAAATACGCAAATTTTTACAAAAGTGTATTTTGTGACATTATTGTCGCAGATATGTCGTAACCTCCATTTTCTTTTGGTAATCGCAATTTTTAATAGTGCCATTTTTTTTTCTGCATACAAAATGATGGTTTCTGAGATAGGTTATATAACATGATTTTTGAGAAAATATTTTGAGTATTTTTCACCATTTACATTTATTACATTTTTCACCAAATACAACTGAAAAAGATTCGAAGTGAAACGCGCCATACTTGCAAAACGATACGTGTTTAAATAAATAGTAAGTCATATCTAACGTTAGGTACTACACACGGCACAGGACACGAATAAAGTGCATAAAATTTTGAACATATGCTGTCTAAGGAATACCGAATACAACTGAAAAGGATGCGAAGTGAAACGCGTCATATTTGCAAAATTCCAAATGTTTAAACAAATAATCAGTCATCTCTAATGTTAAGTGTTGCACAACGCACATGGCACGAATTAGGCACCCACATGTGGACGGACATGAATGTAACGTGCTATGTCTCAGACCTGTTGAGTTTTCACGAATATTTATCTGCCTATCATATTTTAGTAGGTTTTCCACCGCAGTAACGTTCCTTTCATTTACAGAGATGCTTGGTCGTCCACTGCGCGAATCATCTAATAGTGACGCCAGCTTTAAAACCATAGGCCCATCGATAGATTGTACTTTTAGATTCTACAGACTCTCCAAACACACTTTCCAAAACTTCAACGATTTCTGAAGGTTTCATACCTTGTTTAAATAAAAAAGAAAAAAATTGCTGTTGCAAAATCAGTGGTACATAAATACGTCTGTATCAGTCAACTAGCTGAAGTATACTAAACAATTTTGCAAGGAATTTTCGCAACAATTTCCAGAACATGCGAAATATCTCTCATATGCACAGCCAAATTAAAAAAGTACACACTGAATTTTCGGAATGTGCACATCTCTAACGTTAGGGCACACGCGACTTTTGTAGGTCGACAGTGGTAACGCTGAAAATGGAATTAAAGGTTTTTAATACAGCGACTAGTTTGGAACGACTATCAACGACTGTTGACCACAATGGCCACGGATGCAACATGTTATATTATTCGGGCATCGGAAAAGACGCCAGGCGATTGTCGGTCATTATCTAACCAATAGATTTCAATAGGTTGATCCATACGAGTGAGACTTTTGAGGCGCGATTGAAATTATCAAACACTGTTGCGCCATTCAAGTTTTTAAGATCTTATTTATTTAGGTTAAATTTGCTTAAAATAGTGAAGCGGTTGATAATACAATGACTGTTCGTGAAAGTTTTACCCAAATTAATAATTGTAATTTAATATCTCAATTTATTTTGTGACTGGCGCCCCATTATGTTAATGTATATTTACAATACACAGTTCAAAAGAAACTTTTATATTCAATATACTTAGCTTTCTAATATTACAAAGGAACTTTTGATTTCTAATCCCTCTTTGATGTTATAGTCTATAATCAGGATGGATTTCGTTGATCAGAATTTATCAAATCTAGGTAAATTTTATGAAATTGTCCTTTTATAATAACCAGAGACCGGATTATATGTCTTTTGCATATCGATAACTATCAATGGTACAATTGAACGCTTCAAGATCTACACGAATAGGGGTAATTTTGAACCAAATAATAACGCCCTTTATTTTAGTTTTGGTATTTAATTTATATATATTGTATATTTCAAGTATATATAGTAGCACATATATATTTATAAGGTTAACAGTATGTGAATTTACATGTTGTTGTTAGTTTTAGTAGATATTTTTCTTTTATTAACATACTACTTTCAGCGCCATCTATGGTTTAGTAGTAAAGTTTTAATTACTTATAATTTCGCTTGTGACTTGGCTGCATGATGTTAAAAAAGTTGCCAAACCAACGTTTAGGCCGAAAATTGGTGAAAACCTGGACTAAACGGATTGAATCGAGACCGGGACCATGCTAAAGCGGTTTCTCGTCCCCAAAAACTCGCAGATACTAAATTGTAACAAAATCTTGACAGTAATTTTCGATAACACATTTTATGTACCGCAGAAATAAGTAAAAGCGGGACAAAAATTTTTTCTTGGGATCGGGACCATGCTAGATCAATTTTGTGTTCTCGAAAATCCCCAGATAGTAAGTTAGCATAAAAATTGCTAAAGTCATTTTCGATAACCAATTTCATATACCGCAATACCAGAAATGTGTGTAAATCGGGTCAAATGGATTTTCCCGGGACCGGGACCATGCTAGATCGATTTCTTGTCCCCGAAAACCCCCAGGTACTAAATTTCATCAAAATCGTTGGAGCCGTTTTCGAGAAACCAAATCTATATATATATATATATATATATATATATATATATATATATATATATATATATATATATAAGAATTGCTCGTTTAAATATATTGGATAAAAGTGTTTAGCACGAATTTAATTTTATTTACTCTAATTCGTGTAGATCTTAAAGCGTTCAATTGTATCGTTGACAGTTATCGATATGCAAAAAACATAATCCGGTCTCTGCTAATAACCGTTGGCTTATTATAGAATGCACGAGAACACTTGTGCTAACTACTAAATACTTCTTTCAATTAAACTGGCAATTTCAGGCGACATTATGTGATTCGTCCAATAGCTAGAATCGCCAGTCGTTGTGTCTCAGCGACATAGTGACAGTACTACGTCAAATCTTCTGTTCCTTCTTTCCTTTCTTTCTTCTTGTCGAACTACAAAATCACTCGTCTGCATGCTTCCTTAATTTCATATTATGCACCTGATATGTCGATTCTCTCGGCTCTGCGGCGATAATTTTGTGCTTATGATTAAATTACGATATCGAAAGTGGATGATACAGTTGATAAACAGAAAGTATATATTTATTACTAAATTGGAGGCAATTCGATGCGCGTCATCTACTATGTATTTATGACGTCACACTACCAACCATACATTATGAATTCACATAACTTAAAAAATGGCACAAAATAATTGATAACCACCTCCACAGACAACCATTAATTCCGTTTGAGGCTCTAAGAGAGGTAATGCTTGTTTTTCGTTACTGTACACAAGAAATATAACCTTTTCGATTGAAGCGTGTTGCATTCAGCTTTGAATCTTAATACATATATTAATAGTAAGTACAATTTCTCAAGCCGTTGTTAAGAATGAGTCACTGGGAGTACCGAAAAAAATTACAGTTAGGACAACACCTATCCGTCAAATTGATGATGCTCCACAATGCTCAATAAGAAATGTTGTACGTGAAATGTATCGAACTAGTGAGGAAATTCAATATGATGTTTACTTTATGATTTATTACTATAATATGTACTACTTTACAACAATATTACACGAAAACTGTTTTGGATGTATTAACCTTCCTATACTCACGCATACGGTCTGTGAGACCGACTTATATAGTATAGTATACGTGTTTCATTTTGATGTGAGTATAGGAAGGTTAAAAGCAAGAGGTGTATTTTTAATGGAATTCTTTCATCTCTTGGGATTGTCGTAAGAGAAATTGGTTTCCAATGGAAAAGGATGATCCTCGACGAGGATTAATGGAGCTATTGCACGAGGTAATTTGCTGCAGACTTATGTCACGAATATACATCACCCCAATTTTTGTCTATCCTGATGAAACTTGGATATGTATTTGAAAATGGCTCCATTAATTATTCTTGGCAAGACAGCAATAACCAAAGCATTACAAAAATTAAGAGTGACGGCAAAAGGTCGGGCACATAGGATAGATGCCTATTATACAATATCTCACTGATAATGAAGTTGTGTTAAACATTAAATTAATTTCTAGGTACATTGTCTTACATGCTGGCAATCAGGATAGATTTATTCCTGGTGGATCGTTGCTATTTTCATCAAGGTCTGAAATTCAATTGTTAATTCATCTGGAAGAACCATCGATGATTCTTGTGGACAATGCACCTTATCATTGTAGATTAGAAATCAAAAATTCTGCTGCTCATTGGAGAAGAGAGGATATTTAGATTTGGTAGAGAAATAGCAAAGAAGAAAATTTATAATGTAAACCTGCTGTTTGAAAGCAAGCTTTGTCATTATATGTACCATGAAAATCTTCTACAAAAAATGTTCAACAATTATTTCTTTATATAGGTATTGTTTTTAATTGCTAAAAGAAAAAAATTACGTGCAAATAGGCAATTTGTTTAACATGCAAGAATAGTCGGGATTTATGTGTGAATTGTTATTAAAATAAAGCTACCGAATCGCTATGTGGATATTTATGCATTTAAAAATTATAAATTTAATAATAAATATTATAGTTTATGAACGATATGTAATATTTAAAAAATCTAGTAGCTGCAAGTGACGGTTCAATTATTGAATTCTTAATAATAACTATAGGTGGCGCTGTTCAAATTTTAAGGTTTCTATTAAATTTGCCAATATGTAAGAATATGACGTCACTTGCAATGAATGACGTGCAACGGAACTTAGGCTACCTTCTCTACCTATATGTATAGGTCTTTTACACAACGACAGGAAAATACACGCAATTTCTCGTCTTGAAAATTGTGTGTTTGGACGAATCATTGCGAGGGACCTGAATGAAGGCAATGGCAAGTTAATTACTACGAAAGTGGCCGAATAGTATAGTAGAACGTCGAGCAGTTTAAGATAGATCAAAAGCTACCAACAGAGCTGATGGTAATAAATGTACCTAATAGATTTTTGACTAAAACTCGGCTTCAATGATGAAATTATGTCAGAGAGTGTGGTGAAGAGGTGGAGGAGAAAATAAATACGGTAATGCAAAAGTTGGGAGTGAATGTGGATAAGAAGGCAGACGAAATTGTAACTATAACCCGGGAAAGGAAAGGCCGATATTAGTAAAACTAACAAAAGGAAGCACGCACATGGAGATTCTTAGAAATACAAAAAACATAAAAGTTTAAATATATGATTAGACGAGGATTTCCCAGAAAAAAAAACGTACAAAATTATTGCTGCCTCCCACGAAAGAAGCTATAAATAAGGGCCATAGAGTGTACATAAAATACATGATGATGGAGACATACTAATATATATATACAGCGGAGTAAATAAATATGCAAGAGCAAAGGAGTACGAGTGGTAATTAAGAAGAGGTACAAACAATATCTAATAGACCGAAAATGCGAAGTAGTATATTACTGAAGAATTTCTAAGAATAGAAATCAATACTGTATAAAAGTGTACCACACAATGAAAAATAATTTTATTGCAAACAGAGAGATAAGCAGGAAAATCAAGATGTCCGTATAAGAGAAGTATATGTACCTATACTAATCTTTGGAAGTAAGTGCTGGGTACTAACAAAAGCACAGAAAACCAAGTTACAGGCAACAAAGATGAAGTTCCTGAGAAAAATCAAAGGCATAATAATAATGGACAAAATAAAGAATACTGACATCACAAAGTAACTGGACGCCGAACCGATAGGCCAGAGAATTGCAAAACAACTGTGGTGATTCGGGCACCTAATTAGAATGAACAAAGAGCTGACAACACGGAATGAGACAGACAAAAAAAGACATGAAACAGCGGAATAGTCGAAATATTGAACAAAAAAGGGAGCGACTGGACTGATGCGAAGAAGAACGAAAAAACAAATTGAAAAAATGAGCGAACTTTGTTTATAATATTGAATCCTAATAATAATGACAACACACCCTTACACCTAATGGTTTTGATTATATACATATAGGCAGTATAAATTGGCGAAAGAGCTAGACGCAGCGATATCCTAAATTCTGAATCGAAAATCTTAAAAGTATTATATCATGCTTCATGTTTTTAGGAAGTAATTGAAATAAATATACATTTGGCAACACTGCACTCGTGCACTACTGTAATAGTAGGTATTGTAATATTTTCTGAACTTGAATCTTCCAAAACATTTTACTCGTCATTAGTAGAGTCAAGTGAGTAAATTTTTCGTTTTATACTCGACACATTACGTGAGGTATGATTTGTTCTTTAAATTATTTATTGTCAAAATATTGAAATACGCATTAATTTATTAATTATATAAATTAATTTCGTTTTGTATATTTATCTGATTTTAAATCATTGACACTATTACCTACGTAATTGTTCGAATTCAAATTCGTATGTATATATAATTGCAATCTACAAGGTATCGTTTGCAATCCTCGTTCGAGTCTTTCTGGAGTAATTTCTAATAGTGCCGCATTTATTCTGTCTCGTACTTCGTCAGCGTCTTGAACAGTCGCAGCATAAACTTTCTCTTTAATGAAACCCCAAACAAAAAGTCTAAGGGATTGAGATCGGGAGATCTTAGAGGCCATATTATAGAGCCGCCGAGACCAATCCATCTGTTTGGGAAGTGTTCGTCAAACCACTACCTCAAATTACGAGCAAAATGAGCAGAAGCTTCATTTACATTTTAGCTATTACTCTTTTATAAATTGTACTATATATTTAAACCTACATCTCTACATTATAATATGTATTCGAATAAATATAGAAGGTCTGATGGTGAGTTTGAGAGTGCGAGCGTGCGAACGTTTGATTTGTGCTCCGTAGTGAATCTCGATTCGGCGGGAAATTACGAATATTTAAGTCAAACAGCGATCGTAAAGAAAGTGAAATAGTAGTCTAAATAGTGAAAATAGCGATAACAAAATAGTAGTGTAAATAGTGAAACTAGCGATAACAACGACCGGCCGGCAGCTTTTTACGCGGTGTCACAACGAACCTGAGCAAAAAGCGAAAGCGCAAGTGAGATAACATACAATAACGATAAGATAGAAAATAGCGAAGAATTTGCGGGTATAAATATATATACCGGGGCTAAATAAAAGTTAACAAAGAAATAAAGATATGGAGAGTGATACATCGGGGGATATAGGAATAAAAAGAGGTAGAGAGAAGGAAGAGACTTACGAAATATTCAAGAAAAGCAAGAAATTACAAAGAACATCACAAAAAGAAAAAGATGGAGAACGGGAGCTAGTGAATATGATGAGAGAACTGATGAGAGACGTGAAGGCAATAAAGAGGGACCAGAAAGAGTACCAGGAAGAATTGAAAGTGCTGAGAAAGGAGAATAAAAAATTGAAGACTGAAAATGAGATAATGAAGAAACAAATGAGACATATGGAAAAGAGAATGTACAAAATGGAGAAGACAGTATCAAAGAATAATGTGGTGATGATAGGAATGAACCTAACGACGGAGGATAAGCATGATATGAAGATAGGACTTGAGAATTGTATGAAAAGCACAATGCAGATAAATGTAAACATAAGAGAAGTGATAAAGATGGGAGGGGCAGTATACAAGATGGAGTTGGAAAGCGCTAGGGATAAAGACGCAGTGATGAAAAATAAGAGTAAACTTAGACAAATAAAGGAGAGAATATATATAGACAACGAGTTAACAAAAGGCGAACAAGAAATACAGAGGAAGCTTAAACAAATGGGAGATAAAGAAAGAAAAGAGGGGAAAAAGTCAAGGTGGGATACCAAAGAATTACAATTGAAGGAAGGGAATATAGATGCGATAGAGAGAAAGGGGCACTGCTTGAGAGTGGATAGGAAAACGAGGACAGAAACTCAAAACGCTAAAAAGAAGAAGAAAGAACGGAAGAACGAGGACGACCATGGCAGACGAGATGGAAACGGAAAAGGAAAGGAAATTGAAAGAGGTTAATTTAAGCAGAAAATGGGGAAACGACAAGGAGAAAAAAGTATGTAGATTAGGAACATGGAATATTAAAAGTTTGAACGGTAAAGAAATAGAAATTGTAGAGGAATTTGAAAAAGCAGCACTGGATGTATTGATAATATCAGAAACAAAGAGAAAAAAACTGGGGAATAATAGAATTAAGGAATGAGCATATCCTAATATGGAGTGGAGTTGAGAACAGGGACAGAGCTTCTGCGGGAGTAGGATGCATATTAGAAAAAGGAAATTAGAAACAGAGTAACTAGGTGGGAGGTAATTACTGAGAGAATACTGTTAATAGAGCTGCGATGTAAGACACATTGGAAAACAATTGTAGCCATCTACGGTTCTGATGAAAACGAAAAAGTTGAGAAAAAAGATAAATTTTGGGAAGATCTGACATACGCAATAGAAATGGCAAAAGGACAAATATTAGTAGCAGGTGATTTTAACGGACGAGTGGGAGTAAAAGATGATACACATACAACAGTAATTGGAAAGTATGGTGAAATAACTAGAAATAATAATGGGAAAAGGCTGTTAGAATTTTGTATTGATAATGACTTAATAATTACAAACACGTGTTATGAACATAAATAAATACACAAATTCATAAGAGTGGAACCAGGGAGAGTGGAAAACTCCATAATTGATTACATATTAGTGGAAAGAAACAATAGGAGAAGAGTATTGGATGTAAGGGTTAAGAGAAGTTATGAAATAAACAGTGATCATTATTTACTGATTGCAAAAATTAAAGAAAATGAGGAAGAAATAAAAGATAACAATGAAGGAAAGGTAAAGAAAATATATGAAAGTATTAAAACATATAAGTTAAAGAATACGGATAGCAAAAAATTATGAACTTTTAATATCAAGCGAAATAAACAAAATACAGGAAAAAATAAGAGAAAGTGCATTAGAAGAAAAATGGGAGAAATTTTAAAATATAGTAATTAATGCAGCAAAAACAACGTGTGGAGTTTTTAGAAAAAGTAAAAACAAAAAACAGCAGTGTGGTGGACAAAGAAAATAAAAGATGAGATTAAAATCAAAAAAGAATTATGGAAGAAACAGTTAAGCAACAGAAATACAGCAAATTACGAAGAATATAAAAGACAAAGAGGTAAAGTTAAACAATTGGTATTACAAGAAAAGCAAAAGAAGTGGACAGAGTTCGGAGAAAAGATGCAAAAGGACAGCAAGGCAAATCAGAAACTGTTTTACAAAGTAGAAATATAAACACAAAGGTAATTAAAAACAAGGACGGAGTAATACTAACAGAAGAGAAGGATATGATGAACAGATGGAAAGAATATTATCAACACCTGCTAAGTGTAGAAAAGGACACAACAGTATATAAAGAACTAGAAGAAGAGGACAGAAATGAAGCAAAAGAAATAGATAAAGAAGTAATAGAGAGTGAAATAACAAGAGCAGAATTAGAAGAGGCAATTAATAGCTTAAAGGAGCTGGACAAGATAAGATTACCACAGAAATGATAAAATACATGGGTGATACGGAAAAAATCTTGTTACTACAACTATACAGACAAGCATGCAGGGAAGAAAAAGCGCCAGAAGACTGGAGAATAGGGCTAATATTACCGATACATAAGAAGGGAGATAGTAAAGACTGCAACAACTATAGAGGAATAACACTGCTAAGTACAATAACTAAAATTTATGAAAAAATTGTAGAGAAAAAACTAAGAGTAGTTGAGAAGAAGTTAGATGGATCACAAAGTGGATTCAGAGGAGGCCGCAGTACACAGGACCATATTTTTACGATTAAAGAAATAATAAACAAGAAGTGGAATGCAGAAAAGACAGTTTACCTAGCATTTATGGATATGGAGAAAGCTTTTGATAGGATACCTAGGGCGAAAATTTGGAAAGCGTTAAAAAGAAAAAGGGTAAACCAAAAATACAAAAATTTATACAAAGTGTATATAAGGGTACTGTGAATTGTGTGATAAGAAATAATATGGTATCAGAAAAATTTACTACGGTACAAGGGGTTAGAATATTTAAGTCAAACAGCACTGAGCCCTTTATTATTCATAATATATATGGATGAAATAGTAAAGGAAGTAAAATTAAGAAGTAAGCCGATAAATATAGGGTATAGAAAAGTTCAGAGAATAGCGTTGTCAGAATGTCTATTTGGGGATGATGTAGCTCTTATAGCAGGCAGTGCGAAAGAATTGGAGGAGAACCTGGTAACCTGGAATGAAAGTAACGATAAATCTAGAGGGAGTAGAAATAGAACAAGTAAAAAGTATAAAAACCTGGACATAAACCATAGAATAGAAAAAACTAATAAACTGTATTATGCAATAAACAAATTTCTAGTAAATAACAAAGAAATAAGCAGACAAACATAATTAAGTGTATATAAAACAGTATACAGACCGGTACTAGTATATGGGAGTGAATCGTGGAATCTGACGAAAAAGGAAAAGCAGAATGTAGGCCATGGAAATGAAATTTCTAAGGAGAGTTAAAGGGATAACAAGAAAAAACCGCATAAGCAACACAATAATAATAATAATAATAATAATAATAATAATAATAGCTTTATTGTCCAACGGCTAACCATTTACAGGACAAATTATATATAGAACAACATACATACATTATTAAAGATCATAATTACAAATATTACTATGTGCGTAGAAATGAAATGAAATATAATTCAAAAGAAAAAGTAAAACTAATAAAATTGATTAATTGTGTTGTAGAAAATATCAGAATATAACAAATCTGCAATACGACCCATTGATGTGATAGGAGATGAATGGAGTAACAAATTCGTTCTAGGGAAGGGTAATGCAAATGTAAGCGAGGAACGAGAGGAAATACGAGGTACAAGGAAATTAATACGGGAAAGTAAATCGGGGAGTCAATTAAGCCGTGAACAAGTCTCCACATAAATCTGGCACTATGAATTTCTCTGCGCTGTCCCAAGGACCGGACACCATGTCTTTGCAAAAGCAGTCCATAATCCATACCACGCTCCGGGTAAATCCCATCCATTTTAAAGGATAAGTGTTCCAAGAATCGCCTTTGTATCTTCTCTAAAGATAATTGCAGGTAAATATAGTGTGGCGACCAGACAGGCGAAGCATATTCCAACTTTGTTACAACAAAAGCGAAGAACATAGTCTTAAGTAAAGATGTATTACGAAAAACTTGCAGGTGCGTAAAACAAATCCCAAAGCCTTTGACGCAGAAATGCAAATGTTATTAATATGAGTAGCAAAGGTTAAGCGGGAATCAAAGAAGACGCCAAGATCTTTAACAATATCAACTTTTTAAGAATGGAGTTATTAATATTATAAGTAGAATTAATGAAATTATTCTTTCTTGTAAACGAAACAAAGCAGCACTTATTTACATTAAATTTTAATTTATGTGTAGAACACCACCGAGCAATCAAATCCAAATCATGTTGCAGGCGATTGACATCATCCCAAGTTGCAATAGGCAGATATATTTTCAGGTCATCCGCATAAGTCAGTACCGGACAAGTTATAGATGTTAACAAATCGTTAATAAATAATATGAATAGGAGAGGTCCCAAATGTGATCCCTGCGGAACTCCTGATGTGGGCAGAAATTCGAATGATTTAAATCCATTATAAAAACATACTGACATCTGTTGCTTAAATAACATTTTATAAGCAATAATAAGGAAGTGCTCAAGCCTAAAGACGATAATTTGGCAAGTAGAATTCCGTGGTCGATAATATCAAAGGCACTACTAAAGTCCGTGTAAATGACGTCGACTTGGCCACGAGCATCAAGTACCTCGCCAATATGTTGACAAATCGACACAAGGTTCGTAACTGTAGATCTCCCGGGAACAAAGCCGTGCTGATAATGTGAGATGTATGATTTAGTGTTGTAACATACACATGAGTATATGATACTTTCAAAAATTTTAGCAAAGTTAGACAATATAGATATAGGTCTATAATTATCCACATGTGTATTATCGCCATTTTTAAATACGGGGCTTATTCTTGCACGCTTCCAAGCGGTCGGAAAAGTAGAAGTTTTAATTGCTAAGTTTATAATGAAAGTCAATGGTCTTCCAAATGCAATCCTTGCATCGTGCAAAAGAAAGCTCGGAATTAAATCATCGCCGGAAATATGTCTCTGTGGAAACCCGGCCATTAACTTGACCACCTCCTCCTCCGTAACAGGTAATAATGTAAAAGGAACATGATTGGAATGTTCATTATTAAAACAAGAATCAGTGCTGATAATATGTATAGACGAGAACACATTGGCAAATGCATCAACAATGCCTTGGGGTGATTCCAGACGGCTACCATTACGAAATAAAACTTTAGGAATGCGTGTAGTCCCTTGCTTGGCATGAATATATTGAAATACATTTTTTGGGTCGATTTTTATAGATTCCTCAACCTGTGCGAGATAAGTGGAGTAGGCCAAAGCAATATCAGTTTTGCAAATACTTCTAACTCTTCTAAATTCATTATGAAAGTAATTAGTATGTGTAGATTTCCATTTACGCCTATAGTATTCCTTCAATTTCAAGTTGGTAATTATATTATTAGAAAACCACACTGGATATTTAGACTTTCTGGAGGTGGATGAAAATTTAGGAACGGATTTATCCAAAATATTATAAAGAAAGGAATTGGCAATGAATAGGAAAGAGTGGAAGAAATTTAGTAGAGGAGAAGGAGAAGCCTGAAAAGGCAAAATCCCTACACCTTAGGGTAGAAGGGGAAACTGATTATATATATATATATATATATATATATATATATATATATATATATAAATAGAAAATAAGAAAAGGCTTCAATGGAAATACGTGAAAAAGAACAAAACACATGCATTTCTTACGCATGCATATTAGACGTGATTTAGGTATGTTCATATTCCGGCTAAAAGAGTAAGAAAAGATATTTCGACTTCCAATTTGAATCCAACAAAACTACTACCTATACAAAAATTATGTCTAAAGAATTTATAAATATATATACCGCACTCGTGTAATTTGAACTAATGCAGAGGTATGCACGTTCTGAAAATTTAGTGTTTTTTGTTTTGAAATTAGGTGTAGATTTAATAAATTGAAAAGCCCATGTAAACACTCAACAGTCCTCATATTATAATTTACAATTACTTGTATTGTCTAATCACTAATTAAGTGCAGGAGTAACACAGAAAGCCACGAGATGTGTACACACCACAACTGAATAGCGCGTAGCCTTGATATATCGTATGAATGAAGATCACATTAAAACAAATTTACGTCGATAGCAAAGTAAAGGGACGTCCGTTTACAAGAACGAGAAGGTCGAAAAAAACCAGAAAAAGTGAAGATGAAATTCTTGAAGTTTTCGGTGATTGTATACATGCATGTGTCAATTCCACACACACAAACGAAGGCGTAAACGTATTGCGTTTAAATAGATTAATGCAAATCAAGCAGTACAGTAGAAAGTATGTATGTCTAAATGTAGGACATGTCGTCAAGTGCAATTGTGACCTACATTTCTCGGTCCTGTTGTTGCGGCGTTACGTTATGCAACGTTTACGTATATATATTTTGTCTATTTTGCCAGAGATGGTAAAAGATGACCTGAAGAAATGAAAGTGGCTTTTCTACGATTTCTGACGAGTGTTTAGGGGAAAAATCTTGGAAATTACGCTAGATGTACGAGATACATTCAAATTATAATACACCCGATTTTTTATTCCTCATAAATTAATCACACGAAAACTGTGAAACTTGTGTCGTTTCTCGACGTAATCTTCCTGCAGCCATACATTTTTACATTTTTAACAACGTGCGCGCCATGATTCCATAGTTACTGCGAAAGCTTCTTCAGGGGTCTGCTTTGACCATTGGAAAATCGCTGATGTAATAGCTGCACAGTTAGTGAATGTGCGACTACGGACAGGGTCTTTCATCGTTGGAAACTGGCAAATGTAGCTAAGAGCCCAGGCCATGTGGGTAGGGAGCATAAGAAATCACTTCAAAGTTGTTGTTACGAAGAAACTGCAGCGTCGCGTTCGCCCGAAGTATTGGTGCGTTGTCTTGTTGAAAGAGCACACGCGCAGCTTTTTCTGGTCGTTTTCACGCAGTGCTGCAGCTTGTTCTTCAAAACATCTGGGTAGAATGCACCTGTGATCGTAGACCCCTTTGAAACGCATGAGTAAGGATTACGTCATCGCTGTCCCAGAACCATAGCCAACTTTATCAGTACTGGCGCTTACCCGATTTTTTTGGTGGTGCTGAGTTTGTGGGCTTCGTTTCAGGATTGGAAAACGGCATTCATCTCTCATCTATTGTCACAATCGATGAAAAAATCCCATTCATACCGGTATCACGCGTCAACATTGCCTGGCAACATCCCTCGCGCGCATCCCTCAGCATTAGCGGTAACCACCTGGAAAACGCTTTTCGCATTTTCAGGTCTTCATCCAGGATTGTGTGTACAAAGCCAACGGAAATGCCAACTTTGGAGGCGATGTTTTCCATACTCATTCGGCGATCCTCCGTAACGACTTTATTCACCCCTTTGATTATGTCGTCAGACTTGCTGGTGCAAGGTCGAGATTATCTTGACGATGTTCTGCCTTCTTTGAACTGTCGCACCCACGAGCGCACGTTAGACACATTCATGACACCATCACCACACGTCTTACCCAACTAGCGATGAATTCCAATCTGTGTGAAACCACTCAAATGGAGAAAACGAATGATTACACGCTGTTCGTGTAATGAAAACGTCGCGATTATAAGTATCAAAAAGAGTCCTCACTCTCGCCACTGTAGTTAGAGTTAAGTGTGCCGTCCAGTGCTGCTATCTCTTTCACGCATTTATAACGCGTGCACGCGTATCTTAAAACAAACCGCATGTTTCAATTGTTTCCAGTCCTTAGAAAACAAAAACCGGCGGCGAGTTGAATGCACCTCGTATGAAATAATTTCAACATGTATTTGGAACGGGCGAGCTTTTGAGTGTGGTGCATATTCTTATACATCACAATGTATAGCCTCTTGTTGGGGGTACGGATGTTAGCCGAAGTATTTCTTTTACATGGGTAGTTTAAAAATTACACCGTACGCGGGGTTCGCGAGACCGTCACTTTGATGTTTACCCCCTCCCCCAAACACTAATATGTTGAAGTAAATGTTCAACCACTTATGCGTTAACTTAAAACCGAAGAAACTTCAAACAATACTCCGTATTAGCCCGTTGCATGGCCCCCGGGTTCGTCCGGCTTAAATAGCATCGATTTTTTACTTACGGCGACATCTAAAATCACTTATTTCCTTTACACTCATTGAATTACATTTACCACATATAACCTTCTATATAAATTTGATGCATAAGTTCCAACAAATTGTTTACAACATATGCATCGAATTAACACGGAGGAAAGTAAATATGAAATACAACAAAATGTGTAAGAAAGAAAATTTTCTTGGTATCACAAAAACGCTAAAAAACAATTAAAAGTTTCAGAGAAAAATTATTTCGTCATCCACATCGCGTACAATAAAGAGGTGTATGTTTACTGTTTAGACAGAGAAACAAAACAATACCAAAATTAGGTCAATATGTTGAGGAAGGTCAATTGTACATTTACTTGGGACATGTATTATTTATATGACATATCGGAAAATGTCGAGTGTTCATCGAGAAATTTCCGTCGAAAAATTAGTCGGGGGTACGGAACGGAAAGCAATCGGTTAAAATTTGGACAATTTCTGAATCGTCTTTAATCAGCTACAAATACAATTGTATATTTAAAATATATCATAATTAGTCTTCAAAGTACTGTTTTGATAAAAAGGAATAAAATGTTTACATAGCACAACGGCAGATTGCAATACTACGTGGTGCAAGACTATCTCATTTCTAAATAAATGCCATGGTCAAAAACACTGTTATATTTTTCAAAGCGTGCTATTAATTTGTTATCTCGTTTGACATTGTTAACATTTGCAGAGATTGTCCAAAATATCTTTTTTTTACGAAATTGGTAGATGATTATAGTGACTCAAGTAGTGATAATTTAAAGTCTGTGATCCTTAAATTAGTAAAATATATGTATTTTATATTAAAAAAATGGGAACAAAGAGGTTGAAAAATCCGCTAGGAATAACGAAGAAAATAAAACTGCTCGAAGTACGAAAAGTGTTAGAAAAGCCGAGACTTGCAAATGATCTATACAATATTATTGAAAACATTAAAAAATTCAAAAGGGAATGTAATCTTCTATTCGGATAATTGTTGTGACCCAAAATAAAAATAATTATATTGCTGCAATATACCTGTAAGTTGAGTACTGAATCCATAACTTATAAATTTTTTAATAACCGGACACCCACAAAACGAAGGTGATATGTATTCCGCAATCGAAAATGAGAAGAAACGCGTGTTTAAAAACACCAAGATCTACATTCCTAGCTATTGGATATAAGTAATAGCACTTGCAAAGAAATGTGGAAATCCATAGGGGGTACACAAACTGCAACAGAACGATATCTTTGATTTAAAAACAATAAGTTCTGACATAGCAACAAACTTTTCTTCTGACGAAAACAAAGTAAACGGGATCCAAATCAAAATTTCGGAAGTCGAAAAGCAACATCCTGTCAACATTTTGTATAAAACCGAATTTGAACAGGTATCCTCCATACAAAACTATAATATTAAACAAAATAATTACGGCTTTCTTGTGAAAAATTTTGTTTTATTTTGTTTGAACTTCCTTCTGTTTTAATTCGGTCCAAAAGTTGTGAAAAACGATAAATAATAACTAGAGTTTAATTGATAGGTAGGTAATAATCTGATCTCTTACAAAACAAGTACAGATACAAAAGAACGTTACATGCCCGAACAGGCTTTCCCGCGCTACTTATATTACTGAATATAGTAATTATTAGACTGGGCGAATATGCGGTATGATGAGTCAGCTGTCCTTTTCACAACGTAATATTATATTACAGAGGACAAAGAACATATTACTCATCATACCGCATATTTGCGCCGTATAATTATTATGCTATCATGTTGTTTACTCAAATATTGTGTATTTATATGCATACCTGAAGTAAAATGTGCCTGATGTAGTTAATATTTGGTAGCGAAAAATTTCAGTGATAGATTGCATCAATCGCTTCAGTTTGTTATAACAGCTGTAAACAAAATTCGTAGCAATGCTTTGAACACTAGATTATTTGCTCAGTTTGCAAAGAAAGCGACGAAGATTGTCGTCGATTACTTTACATTGAAGACAGTTGACTCTCCAACGACTTATGTCTAACGAGATTTTGTCAGTTATTTACAAAATGGAATGAAGTCAGTTTGCAATTGCAAGGCGACAAATTGAATCCAATAAAAATAAAATTGATCCTATTGGCTATTGTTACCAGACTAAACCTATTTAAACAAAATACTGTAAGATGCGAGCTTCCTCAGTTTTCTACTTTGAATGCTGGCATACTTCAAGAAGATGCCCCTTCGGCTTTCATCCACCACTTGTATGCTCTTCACTGGGCCTTCGAAAATATGTTCCACGATATTCTATCTTTGGATATACCTGACCGGATGATAAATTCATACATCTCTAGTGTAGAATCAGAAGTAATTTTACAAAATAAACTAGTAATCATCAGCACAAATGAGAGGTTCAATATACAATTCGTGCAGGGCTACTAAAAATGTTGGGAGCGGAAGTTGTTTCACTTTTGTACTGCGCTGTATGAAATGTTGCATTGCATGTTGATTCTATTTCAATCATAATACTTGGTAGGACAAGGCTTCAGTGTAGTTGGAAATCTGTTCAATCCATCGCGTTAGTTTTACTACATATATGTATGTACATACATATTTGTGTTTTACATTTTAAGTGATGTATATCTTATATTTCTAACAATACCTATTCTGAATTTCTTGATCATCATAATTGGTGGTTGTGTTTATACGAACATTTTTAAAATAAAACCTCTTTTGCGATTTTGAAAATACTATGTTGTTTTCATACCTACATACATTCCTGTTCACGGAATTTGGGACAGTTACACGTTCTGTAATAGAAGTGTTGTACTTGCATAAAATTAAGAATAAAACAGTAATTTTGATACAGCAAAATATAGTTTTATTGACACAAAATGGTAAAAAATAATGTATTTATCCAATAAAATTATTATACTTTTTTCTCATAAAAAAATCCACCTTTTGTGTTCAAGACTGCCCCAACAATTCTCGGCATCCTTTCGACAAGTTTTGACAGAGTGTTGGCCGGCAAACTGCTCCTCGTTCGTTGTAAAATCTCAAAAGGTGTTGTTTGTAAGTTGGACCTTCTGTTCGTATCCGTCTATCCAGCTAATTTCGCAAGCGTTCAATAGGGTTAAGATCGGAATTCTGTGGAGGTCATGAAATTATTTGTAAGACATTATCTGCTTCTCGTGCATTCAAATAATTCTTAGATAATAATTCCGTGTGTTTAGTATCATCATCCTGCATAAAAGAAATGATCTCCTATCAATCGGTTAGCAAAAGGAACAGCATTCTATTCCAGAATATTTCTACAGTGCTCTTTTCTCATGATACCTTCAATCTATACCTCCTACTCTACTCTCCTATTCCTGACTATAAATAACAACCCCACACCATGACAGAATCAGCATCGTGTTTTACAGGGGTGCTATACTTTCGGGAAGCAATCTTTCTGTCTTAGGCTTTCGAACGTAAATTCTTGTTTTATCCAAAAACTTCAAACTTAGATTCGTCGGTTCAAAGCATATTTTTCCAGTTCTCTGCCGTTCAATCCCCATGTTTTTTGTCCAATTTAGCCGTTTTAGTCGATTACCTCGTCCTAATAGCAGTTTCCGTACAGAAATTCGTCCGAATAAATTTGCCTCTGGCAGTTGACGTTTTATAGTGCTTATCGATACAGCGTTTTGACGATCGCGACAGAATTATATTTGTGGAACAATTAATTTTCGATTGCGTTTATTAATTAAAACGATTGGCTGATCATCGACATTGGTAATGATTCGAGACGGACCTAGTCGATCCCGATCGTTTAAACTTTCCGTTGCCCAGTATCGGTTTATAAGCTAGATCACCCTAGATCTCGCTAGGTCTATTTTATCACCAATTTGTCCAACAAATACTTCTAGGGTGGCCATAATTCATAATACTAGCTAATATTGTTAGTTAATTTGGGTAAATTAATCAAATGGGCTAAAATGTTTGCGAAACTATGCCTTAGCGGAACAAAAAAGAACAAAAATAATCTAGTTGGGCGTATACTCTCGATCAACAATTGGTAGAGATAATTAACGAAAGTGCAATCCAATGAGATTGGTAATAAGTTGGGGAATGTAATTGCCGAGAACCAACCCATACGTAGTAGCTAGCCTGAATTAGACTTTACCGGCTACTATGGATGACAAAGTTACTAAGCAAGCTCTACCTTCGTACACGACGTATGGGACCCAGTAAGGTTAGTACGACACAATTAATGAATAAAATGTAACACAAAGCAACTTGTAGGGTATCATGTAGCTGTTGTACGCTCATTGGAGGATTTAAGTTGCATACCAACCTATTGACCCATCATATACCAGACTTGTTCAATGGGAGATAGATTGCGCATGCCAATTGAGAATATTGCGGTTGGCCTTTTGCAAGAATTATGTAGCTGCGGTAAGCCATTGTCGTGCTGGAATGCGGCATTATTTATAAAAATGTTGCCATCTTACATAGAAAATGCTTCGGGTATATGACAATTGAATGTCAGAAAACGTAGGAAAAGTAAAATAAAGCAAGGTTATCCGAGTTATCCGCCAGATGTTTTCAACAGATCACGCAGGTAAAAATCATTACAGTCGGTTTTACACTAACTTCTTAACATTAGCGATACAGAAATCTTATTACAATTTAGGCATAGCACATTTAACTGTTACACACAGGATTGAGATTTTAATTATCATCGGATGTAAGGACAAGACAATAACTCAAAAGGAAGTTTGCTTTTTGTAATGCAAAATATCCAGATCGCCATATTAGCCAATCTACAGCCAGCAAGATTGAGTCCAAACTTCTAGAAACTGGTGATAAAGATATTCAACAACCTGGGCGTCCAAAGGTTAGTAAAGATCTGAAACTAAACACTTTGTTAAGTATGAAAGAGAATCTTCTTATCTTATAATCTTGTTATATTAGACTGATTAATAAAACTACCATCACTATAAAATTGAACCCGTCCATAAACTAAACGAAGACGACCCGACCAGCTACTACAGTTTTGTGAAATTACGATAGATTTGTGCCAAGCAAAGCGATGTTTGCAACTCCAATTACTATTTCCGGATGAGGCATTGTTTTGTCTCAATGGCACAGTGAATCGTTAAAATTGCAGGTATTGAAGTCGGCTAAATTTCATTGGACGATTGAGGCACATATTCAACAACGACAAAAAATGAATGTGTGGGGGCTAGAATACTTGAATAATAGGATCTCTCTTGTTTGGATGAACCCTTGCAGGAGCAAGATATTTAGTTTTTAAAAAATGAATCTAATGAATTTTTTCCAAATAGCAGTGATCCAGTAAGTGAGGACCAATAGAATGGCAAGCAAGCACCCCAGATCTTACACCCCATGATTATTTTTTATGGAATTATTTACAACCCCATCTAAAGATTTGAATGATTTTTAAATTTTTGTAAATATCTGATATTATAACAGATTTCTTCTTTTCTGTAGAATATAATTTGAAGTATATACTCCCAAGGATGAGGCGAATTATTTTCGGCTCCGAACTAATTTCATTGAAACGACACTTACACTATTGATTTGCAAATACGTTACAAAAGGACTATTCATAAAAAATAATCGGAACAAATGTAAGTGGGCACACTGTTTATGGACGCAAAGGTGTTCTAGCGTCGGAAGGGGCCCTTCCGACGATCCTATTGTTCGGTTGTTCTTTGCGATCCAATGCGCCGTTCACAACTTCTTGCGTTCTTCAGACCGCCATCGACAGACTGTCATTATCATAGGATGATTTCTGTAAGTTCTTTGGGATATCGCTGAATGAAAAACTGCCTACGCAAAAACCAATAATTCGAGCTAATCCAAAAATTGAGAAAGAATTCACGATAAACGATGTAATATCACTTGTAAATTATTAGGTTGAACATCAGAATAGGGGTAGGCAAACTTTCTCTCATGTGGGATAAGCAAAAAAGCAAGCAAATGAAATTAGGTGCAATATTTATTATAATCATTGGAATTAATTTTTCTTTTTATATTAATATTTTTTCTGATTTAAATGTTCATTAAACTAGAACATATATATATTTACGTTTTAAACAGCGGAATAAAGAAACTTGAAAAAATCATATTAAACGACTTCTGGCGCGCCGTATTCGCGGATAATAAAACAAAAATGATACTGTGAAACACGGAATTGGTGTATAATGCAAGTAACCGGGGCAATTAAGAAGACGACCGTGAGAAAATGTTCAGACACAGATTGGAGAAACAAAGACGGCATTGGGACAAGGACAAAAATAAACAAGGCACATGGATGACCCAGTTTTCGAAAGAGTCGGTTGGAGTGAATACATTCAGCAGTAGTAAGGAGAGAGCTCACCGTTAGCAGTCTGTTGCCAAGAATCAGAAAGTCGGCACTTCACAGATGCTTCTTCATTGATTTCAATCGTCCCTCTTCTTCTAGTCCGATCCAGAAACTGTTACGTATACGATTTACTTCGGTCATTTCATATCATGTGCGTGAGCGTCGACTTCGCAAAGTTAAAGGTGTGCCTGACAGGATTTCGATTTCCACATAAACGTTCATTGAAATAAAATTTCTGTTTCTGCGCGTGCAATGACGTCATTATTGTTGTTAACACGTGGGTTATGTGAATGTGCTAAGATACAAGGTTTACTCAAAGACGAAATGCGATATTAAAATTCAATTATCCATAATAGCTAATCCACTTCTGGTTTGTCCTACAGTAAAGGAGAGCTAATAGATTCGTAGAGCGATGACGTAGGAATGTGACGAGACTGTGTCTACATTTAATGGAGATTATTATAGTTAAGAATATTATCATTACAATTACTATTTTAAAGTACATTAATACCATAAAAGTATTTATTTTTCAATAAAATCAAAGGTGAAACATGTTCTAAAATTACCCTCCTAGTGAATATGTAAACATCCACCTCCAGATACAAATTCTCGACATTTAGAGCGTCAGTAGGGGGGTTAAAGCAAAAACAATTCCTCAAAATGAATAGAACATTGCAGGAGGAGATACATCACCCTACACCAGGTAATTGCATTTTCCACCATAACAACCCTTACAAAAAATTTGATACACTCCTTACTGTAAATCTTTCAATGTCATACACGCAGATTTTCCAGTTAATATAGTGCAATGATATCTGTTGATTGTTCTTCTTTGGGGAGCATAACATGTAAAAACACTGCTTGGAGTTTGTTTTATGCGAAGTTGTACTTGTTCGATTTACATATATGTATGTTACAACTACCTAAACATCCATAACACACAACACGCTACAATTATAAGAGACATATACACGCCTATCTTGAGTGTGACGCGCGTGATCAAGCACTAACGGAAACGCTTTGTCTTACACTTACACGTATATACACAGTAGTACACAATACACCGTTTCTACGCTCCTATCTATGATGATGGGTGTGAACAAATGCGCACAAAATCACGACTTTTGGCATCCTTCTGCATATACCTTCTATATATCTTACTAGGAGTGATACTACCAAGTGCGACAATTCAATAATAAGACTTCTTTGTTTTCCTTTGAGATGAACTGACGCGTTGTCAACACTGCATTTAGTAAGCCTTACGCAGTAACACATCACTTCGTCGGATGACATATGTATATAATACCGTCAATATTGACAAATCCATATGATTTGTAGGACCTACCAACCTTCAAACGATACGTGTCAAAATTGTATGCCAACCTGTTTAGTTCACAAGTTACAATGGTTTTAGTGACAATACTTTTGTAATTTTAAAAACAATAGAAAAATCTGAATTTCGTCTGTTGATGAAGCATTGACTGCTCCTTCGAGACAAATGAAGAAGTGGTTTGCTGATCTTAAACGCGGCCGTCAAAGCACCGATGATACTGAACATTTTGGTCGCCCAAATTTGGCAGTTGTTCCAGGAAATCTTAAAAATGGTTTTGGCCGATCGTAAATTGAAGTTGCGTGAGATAGCTAACACCTTAAAAGTATTAGAAAGCAGTGTGTTCACCATTTTACATGAGAAATCTCTGTTCGAAATGGGTATCGTTTACTCATAGTCGATCAAAAACAGCAATGCGTCGACGATTCAGAGCTCTGTTGAGCTGTTACTACGTAATAAAAATATCTTTTTCATGCGGTATGTGACAATGGATGAAATATGGATCCACCACTACACTCCACAGTAATATGGGCAGTCAGCTGAATGGACAGCAAACGATGAAAACCGTCCAAAGTGACCAAAAATACAAATGTCAGTAGTCATCAGTAGTGAATAACATATGGTGTTATTGGTGCGCTTGAAGGAATAAATTACGAAGACACTAAGACAATGCACCGCAATGGCAAAATTGCACGACCCGATCCCCATCTGCTACTATCTGTTTGCAGACCTAAAAACAATGGTCCAGGAAAAGAGTTTGGTTCTAATGAAGAGAAGTGCTTGCCGAAAATTAAGGATGTCTTGAGACCAAAAAGGCATCGAAATGTTAAGGAAGTGTTGGAAAGAATGTATCACACTTGAAGGAGACTATGTTAATGAGTAAAGTCGAATTTTGCCTAAAAGTTGCTGTTTTATTAGTCATCCTACGAACTTATTGAGTGATGTGTTGTGTTGCCAATTTCATGCAAATTGTTTTTGTAGTTTCCAATATATTAACTTTTGAGATTATGTTAAATATAGTCGGTCGAAGAAATAAGTGGTGTTAGAAAAGAGCAACGAGTTAACATTATTGCTTTGTAAATACAATATTAATGTTGGCTGTCTTGATTTATTGTTCGGCTTCCTACAATTGTCTTTTCTCTATGTTTACAATGTATTACACAACATAACCAAATATAAAGTGTACGAATCGTTTCTTTTTACTATTTAATTAGCAGTAAATTCCTTGCAGTAAAGACAACATTTTATTTTATTACACAATTATTTGTAAAATAAAATAATTAAATACATATTATTAACATTAATACAGAGTATTCTTCCATTACTTCTATAAATAATGTTTCGAATACAAAATACATACACAAAAAGTAACATTTTAGATTTAGACTTAAGTTTTCTCAAATGACAAAACATGGGAGTGTAGCTACTTCGCAATTACAAACTGTTGTATCAAAGAAATTGAATCTTCTAGAAACTTAGTATGACAATAAAAAATTCATCAATTTCATTAAAAAGAAATTCAACAAATTTCTTGTACAATTTATGTGACTGTATAAGTTCGGCTTAAGGGAGGAGTATGCACCAAGATTATCATCGAGACAGAGGCGCCTGCACTATTAGCAGTGAATATGGTAATAGTGTTGGTCTTCTATTTGGTCTAGAACAGTGATAATAGCAGTTAAATTAAATAAGTATTTTCGTGAATCTATTATATTCTATAAACGCATAAATTTTAATATTCCTATTTTTACTTGGAAACTCTTAAACTTTTATGTTATAAAACATTCAGATTATTTAAAAACTTACAGCACTATTGACGAATATAAACTGTGGTATATTTATTTCATTGTTATATCTCCTACTGTCCAATCTTTTATGGGGGTAGTGTACTTAAGTACATCTATAAACGCAAACCGACAACTCACTGTCATAATTTAATAAAAAAGGAGATGCACACAAAAAGACGTTCTCTCTGAATGAATATTATTTGCTCGTATACAAGAAGCAATAGTGTTTAAACAACAATCAATATTTGTGTTGCTGACGCGTTGTATGCATTCTTAGAGGCGTCAGGTGAATTAACATATGGAATTATTTTAAATTAACAGTTTATTAACAGATGATAAATTAATAAACAACCAAAAAGGAAATCTGTTAAGTTTGGAAAACCCGCATGCCACCGAAACTACAGCATTTTTTAAAATTGTATCCTACCAGATTATAGATGGAAGAATTCCAAGAGGAATGGAATTTAGAAACTCGAATCGTTAGAATTTCATTAATCGTTATTATTGTTATTCCGACGAAAATAATTTTATTTATAATTAAATTCTAGGTCACCATAAAATATGTATTTTTGCTAGTAATATCCATAAAAAATCTACCTATGGAACAATGAGGAATCCCAAACGAAATGCATTTTACCTTTATCGGATATGTATTTTTTAACATGACCAAATTAGTTCATTAATCCATCAGTCTTTACAATTGTAAAGAATATGATGGATGTTACATCAGCAAAGGCAAGCAATATTTAAAGTTAAAAGTTTTATAATCAAAGGTATTTTTGAAAGTGATTTTGATGTCATGACCACTGTACGAAAACATTACAGATATCTAAAACATCGCTCTGATTTTAAAAACAGCTATTTAATACAAAGATAGAATTACAAAATTTATTGTGGAAGCCGTTACTTCGTAACAGTTAATCATATTGATATACAGAAAAACTAGTACATACTTTGTTTTATATCACTTATTTAATGAGACACAACGTGACCATAGTTTCGACATGGAACATGTCATCAAACGATAAATACGTATGAGCAAAATAGAAATAGGGTACAGGTTTATATAGTACCAGAAAGTAATTAAGGGAGAAATCCTACGGAGTAATTAATACAAAGAATTGAAAAATACTTAGGAATACATTTATTTATTATTTATCGTTTGGTAATGACATGTTCCATGTCGAAACTATAGTCACGTTGTGTCTCATTAAATAAGTGATATTCAAAGTACTAGCTTTTCTGTGTATCAAAGATAGAATTATTAATTTCATAACCGATATTCAAAATTTAAGTATGTATTTTGTTAAAGTAACGATTCCAATTCATACGAAGGAAATCTTTGGTTAGGTACTTTTCAGCGGTTTTTCCTAGTCCTTGAATAGAATGAATTTCATGGACGAAATTTGTAAGAAAAGATATTCACCGCTTTGAAATATAAATAGCTAGATTAAATTTTGTTTTTTATTGATCTAAGAAAAAGGAGAGATTATCTAACAGATTAGGTTTAGACACGATTAATATATACAGTGAATATCAAAAATATTCAGACATCACGATATATTTAAATAAATCCATGTGTATCGTAATTGTTTATAGAAGGAATATTTTTTTATTTGTTGATGAATTACTGACTTTAGTTATCAGTAATATGACAATATTCCACCTTTTTACAACCGTTATATATTTTTAACCATTAAAATAAATAATGTTCGATTTGCACGTTACAAAAATATTCGCACATTTATAGAAAATCACATGCTTCCAATAATCTACGAAGGTCTAATATTTCGTAGCATAACCTTTTTGATTGTGTACACTTCTGAGACGCACCGGCATATTTGAAATATATTTTTTCAAATATACCGTATTATTTGTTGCCATTCCTCTTGTAACTTCCTTCTTAATTCTTCTTTTGTATGCGTGGGTGTTAATCGCATTCGTTGATCATTTTCCCGCAGATTCTTAATAGGATTTAAATCGGGCGATTGAGGTGAAGGATGCAATACTTTTAGGCAATTACATAATAAATATTCCTGAACAATGTAACTTTTGTGCTTCGGATCATTGTCTTGATAAAATTTGAACTTTGTTTCAACCCCCATTTGCGTAGTACTTTAAATTAAATGATCTTTTAATATAGTTAGGTACATGTTTGTGCCCATAATACCATCAATAAAAACCAATTGGCCAACAACGGTAGCCGAAATACACCCCCAAACGAGTATACCCCCGTTTCCGTGCTTGAACGTAGCTCGCAAATTTTTTGGATTAAACTCCGTATTTCGTTTACGCCATACTATAGCTCGTCCATCGAAACCAAACACGTTGAATTTACTCTTATCCCAAAATATCACATCATTCCATCAAGTTTCGTCTTTGCTACCAAATTAATTGGCGAATTGTACTCGCTTTCGTCGATTCTTCTCATTGATAAACGGTTTGTTTTCTAGCAACTCGACCGTGATATCCGCTTTCCTTTAAAGTGCGGCTGATAATTTAGGGATGTATTCGTTTTCCAATGTCGTCGATCCACATCATTCTTCAATAGTCTTGGCCGACCACTTTGTTTCACGGATTCAATGCGATCTTCATCTTTGATTCTTTTTATTATGTCTGCAACACTACTTTTACTTAAAATTAGGAAAGCACCAACTTCACCATAAGATTTTCCCCATGCAGGATGAAAAATAACGAGTTGTCGCACATCGAATGAAGCTTGTTTACTTTTGCGACCCATCTTTGCTCACGATCGTTGTTACACTGACAAAAAAATTAACAGAACGATATTATCAGGTCACGATACACATACTGTGTTGGTAAAGATTCGCCTGAAGCCAAGTGCTAATTTACTAGGAAGCATTGCTTACAATGTATATTTTTGTAACGTGGAAATCGAACGGCTGTAAAAAAAAGGAATATTGTGCCATATTACTGATAACTGAACTCAGTAATTCATCAATAAATAACTAAAAATTATTCCTCCTATAAATTATTACGATACATATGGATTTATTTAAATACACTGGCGAGCAAAAAATTTAGGTAACTTTAAAATTGTGATGTCATTTTCTTATTGTCTTTTGTATCTTCATATTTGAAAATTATAATTCATTGTAATCTCTTTTGAAAGCTAAATTTAATAGTCAATATTGAATCGGAAGGCATTCTTTTGATTTTAACATTTTATTCCGAAGAAGCCACAAATTTACGTTTACAAATATAAAAAGAGAACTAGCATTAATGAGAAAATTAATTTTCTAATAACGTGTATTCCCTCCTCTTGCGGTAATGACTGCTTGATGTCGACGAGACATACTATCAATTAAATGATGGATCATTTTCTGGTCGATGTTATTCCACTCCTGCAAATAAGAGCTCTCTCCTCTCCTGGGTAGTTCTTGGAGCCGGTATATGGCTTTGGATACGTCGTCCCAACTCATCCCAGATATGTTCAATGTGATTCATATCTGGAGTGAGTGCTGGCCAATCAAATCTTCTAATGCACAGATATTCTCTAACAACTCTCCCTACGTGAGGTCTTGCATTATCTTGCATAAAAATGCATTGCTTGCCCATGGTCAGCATGGAAGACATAACATGATCTTTTAGAACTCCTGTAATGTACCTATGAGCTGACAGGGAACCTTTCTGTATGAAGACTAACTCTGTGCGTGCATGTGATGAAATTCCTGCCCAAACCATAACCGACCAACTGCCAAATCAAAGTCGCTCGTCAATACAAACTGCAGTATATCTTTCTCCTTGTCTTCACCGACAGAACCTTGCTGTAGTCTTCATTATTACATGGAAAGTGGTTTAGGGCAAAAGCCAATCTTGCAATTCCATACCGGCGTTGCAATGGCAGACCTATAGCCATCTTTCTGCAAGACAATCCAGCAGCACAAAGCCTTCTTCAAACGCTCCATTCACTAACATTCACATCTCTAACTTCTTGGAGTTGATTTCGTAGCAAAAGCGCAGAGGTTGTTCTATTCCGCAAACTTACAGATTAAAAAAACTGTCATTTCTTGGGGTGGTAACCCTTTTCCTCAGGATCTTACTTTTATGGTTATTAAGCCAGTCTCCTCAAAGCGCTGGTACACATTTTGTACAGCACATAAGCTTTTACCAACAATTCTAGCAGTTTTACGTTGTCCTCGACCATCTTGTATCAACATTACAATTCTTGCCACAACAATGGGATGTATGCATTATAACTTGTTAAATAAACATTACAAATACTAAAGCATGCAGCCGATAGGTTTTATAGAGAGAATTCAACCCTAAACTGAAAAATAAACAACGTAATGTGAATTGTTAGTTAGAGCTAATACGCGCTATTTCAGAAAAAGGCGTAAATACAGTGGCAATACATGACAGATAACACATATGTCAGACAACATATCCTCAAAAACCCATGACTCAGAACATACTACTACAATGATCTACAAGTTGCAAACTATAAACTTAAAACATCACAATTTCAAAGTGACCTACATTTTTGCTCGGCAGTGTATATTATGGTGTCCGAATATTTTTGTTACTCACTGTACATATAATTAATAAAATTACCCATAGCGTGAGTCGTATTTTGGGTTTACAGCACTGCATTGTACAGTTTACATTTTAAAACCTTTCTAAATTTCTACATTGGTATGCCCTTAACTCATGTAGGAACGCGGTTCTAAATTATAATACATGAAAATATAAGCTAAAATGTTAAAAAATTGAATTTTGCGACGCCCCTTTTACGTCTTAATTCTCCGCCCACAGGCCAAAAATCAAAAAACCGGCTACGTTAAGATTTGGTCTAGGCGTTTTACTACATGCATGCCAATTTTCAGCTTTCTAGCTCATGTGGGCTTCAAAAAGCTCTGGATAGACAAAAAGAGGAACACACAAATAAGGAAATTATATATATATATACATAGATGACTGGTGACACTGTTTTAATAATCTTTATAAACATTATGGTTATGTGCTATATCGTGTTGATAGGAGAGGTCGTTATAATAGTTTTTACAAATACTGTGCAATCGTACATATAAAGTAATGTAAGAGTAATGACCGAGCCGCAGATAGGAGACTACCAGGCAGGTTTTAGAAAGGGCAGAGGGATAACGGGCTAGTTATTTATAATGAAAGAAGTATGGATGACATGTTATGAGTACAATACACCAGCAGTTGTTCTATTTGTCGATTTTAAGAAGGCATATGATTCGGTGAAAAGAAGCAAAGTGATAGAGGCAATGGATGATTTTGGAATAGCTGCAAAATTGCAAAGACTGATAATCATGATAATAAGGAAGACAACGTGCAACGTAAGAACAAGAAGAGGGAAATCAGAAAACTTTATAGTAAAAACAGGCCTTCGACAAGGAGACCCACTTTCAACACTGCTTTTTAACATGGTGCTGGAAAAGACAGTAAGGAACAGTAAACTGGACAGAGACGGAGACATATTATACAAGAGTCACCAAATAATAGGATACGCATCTGACCTAACCGTTATAGCTAGAGACGGAAAGGAACTCAAAGAAATAATACAGAGATTGATAGAGGAGGCATTGCAGTTGAAGCTGCAGATAAATGAAAAGAAAAGTAAGGTTATGAAAGTAGAAAGAGTTAATAAACAAGCAGCAGACTTCAAAATATGTATTGGAGAGAGGAATTTTTGAGATCAGTTTGTGTACTTGGGAGTATAGATAACAAACAGGAGCGACGAAGAAAAGGACATTGAGGCTAGACTGAGTAAAGCTAATAGAATTGCTGGAATTCTGTGAATTTCACGTAACAGTGTGTTAAAACTATGGGAAAGGAAAACCTTTATCGTTTGATAACTCGAGCTTCTATTACTCGAATATTTTGATAACTCGAACAGAATATTTGGCGCCACCTTCGGCAGGTCGAATATAAAGGCAATATGAAAATAATATTCGCGGAAGTTATTAAGCATATATTTCAGTATTGAAAAAAATATCATCGATAAATATAAAAATGGCGGCGCCGGAGACATTTTCGCGATGTATGTTGAACTTGAGGCGTACCGCGGCACGCAGTGTAACTGGTACAAATTCGAATTCAGAATAATAAAAAAAAAAATCATATAATCTCCATGGTTATAGCTAGTGAAATACGTGGGGGATTTTAATAATATTAATTAAAAAGGGCTATAATCTGTTAATAACTAATGTTTAAAATTAACTTATCGAAGATCCCATACGTATTTCACTAGCTATTCTTGTGTTAAACATATGGTCAAAAACTGGAATGAATAGAATAAAAATTGTTGTAGTTATGCTGCGTGTCGTTTTGAAAAATCGTGTTTCTCTTTCCTCGAAGATTATATGCTAGAGCGCGTCTCTTTTGCCGCATCTGTCGATAGCTTGGCGTGCTTGATTCGCTTAGCATCAGCCTCAACACAAACATTGTATGATTGGACGCCAATATTCATCTCCAATTCTTTCATGATCCGTAGAATATTTGTCAGACCATCATTAAAATTGCACACAGCAATATCAGTGGCCATATTTAAGACATTTTTATATAATAGCTTAATTTAGAATTAATGGGTTTTATTGAACAGGGAAACTTTCCCTTACGAAGAAGAAGCCTTAAGTATCTGTAATTGCTTCGTGGAAATGAAAGTGTAATTAAAAGCAGAGGTAAGTTTTTCATCTACTTAAAGTTGTTAGTCACTAATTTCACAATAATGTCTTCGAAACCTTCAAAGAATTTATATATTGTAGTATTTAGGAAATATTGGTCAATATTAAAACCTGTAGCTGATACACTAGAAGTTTCAAGCTGAGAAATATAATAATTTATGTGGTAATGCTTTCTTTTCACTATATATATATATTATTATTAATAATGCTCAACAGGCCTTGCAGACCTTGGGCATGTGCTACACAGTTTTACAGCTATTAAAATTAATCATAGTTCTAGCCTAACTTAACAAAATAGCTACAACTTTTCTAAGACTTCTTCTACTATTTTTTTCCATATTACCCTATCCCTTGCTCCTTCTCCCCAGTTCCCAACGCTGATCTTCTGCATATCTTCTTCGACGCTGTTGAACCATCTCTTGCGAGGCCTGCCCTTCTTTTTTTCCCAACTGGTTTTCTGCTTAACACCATTTTAGGCATTCTATCTTTATTAAGTCTTGTTGTTATCCTAGGTTCATTGAATATACTCTTCACCTCTTCGTTTGTCCTTCGCCGCCATCCGTCCTTCGTGTTTATTCCTCACATATTCTTCTCAGAATTCTTCTCTCCCATCTTTCCAGCTTTCCCTCATCCTCCTTCTTTAGAACCCATGCCTCGCGCGCATACGTAACTTTTGGCCTAATTACCGTTTTGTATATTCTCTCCTTAGTTCTTCTTGATACAAATTTTGATTTCATTAGTGGTCTTAACATCCCGAATTTCATACTTCCCTTTGTTATCCGAGCCTCTATCTCCGATCCTTCCTGGCCGTTTTCCTTAACCTTCACACCTAGGTAAATAAATTCTTCCACTCTTTCGAAGGTAAGACATTTTTCTTTTGTTTGCACTATTAATTGTGTATCCATATCATTCTGTGTGTCCCCCATTATCATGTATTTTGTTTTACTTTGATTAATTTCCAGTCCATAACTCTTGGATACATTTACTATTTTTCTTATGGTTCTTTGCAGTTCCCTTTTTGTTTTCGCTACTATAGCTAGGTCGTTTGCAAATGCTATACATTGGTGATCATTTTTCATTATTGTTTCATTCATCTTAATCCCACTTTTTCTTATTACAGCCTCCAGAACTAGGTTAAATATTGTTGTTGACATTGGATCTCCTTGTCTCAGTCCCTGCTCTACTGTGAATTCGCTAGACCTTTCCCCCTTCCATAGAATTTGATTTTTTGTTTGTTTTAAAGTCGCTTTGACTAAACTTATCAGTTTGCTAGGTACCCTCAACTCCTCCAAAGCCTGATACACTTGCTTCCTCCGGATCCGGTCATACGCCTGCTTATAGTCTACGAAGAGCACATATAACGCAGTTTTATATTCATAACAGCTTGCTTGTATTTCCTTAAGTGTAAAAATTTGATCCATTACTGATCTATTTCTCCTAAATCCTGCTTGGTACTCTCCTACAGTATTTTCCATAACTTCGTTTAATCTTGAACGCAAAATCTGTGCCAATATTTTATAAGTTGTTTCCAGCAATGCAATGCCTCTGTAATTTTCACATCTCTGTTTATCCCCCTTCTTATATATTGGGCATATTTCGGCCTTCATCCAATCCTCCGGTATTGTTTCCTCCTCCCAGATTTTCCTAATGAGTATGTATATTTGTTCTTGTAATAGCTCCCCTCCTGCTTTAATCATTTCCGCCGTGATTTCCGATGCTCCTGGGCTCTTATTATTTTTCTGGTTTTTGATTATTAATGCAATCTCTTCTCTGGACGGAACCTCTACTATCGTTTCATTTCGGTCTACCGCTTCCCTCGTATACTGCTCCTGCTCCTCCTCACCATTTAGCACCTGCCGGAAGTAGTCTTTCCACCTTTCAAGGACCTCTTTCGTTTCGCTTATCAGCCTTCCCTCCTTGTCTTTGATATATACATTCGGCGCCGTACATCCTTTGCTTACTTTCTTTACCTCTTGGTAAAACGATCTTATTTCTTTTTTTAAAGTTATCTTCAATACCTTTTAGTTTTATTTCAAAGTAGTCTCTTTTCTTCTTTCTACACATTCTTTTCATCTCTCTTCTTGCTTCTCTGTACATTGCTATATTTTTTTGGTTTTCAGTCGTTAGCAAAATCTGTCTGGCTCTTCTTGCCTTCTCCATCATGCTATCACATTGTTCGTCAAACCATTCTTTTCTCTTTTTCTTTTCATCTTTTACCCCGATCACTTCGTTCGCTATTTCTATCGTCTCTCGTATATTTCTCCATAAATACTCAATATCCATATTTTCTACATTTGTATTCAGATGCTTCTCTACTTCCCCTTTGTATTTATTTTTGGTGTCTTCATTTTCTAATAACAAGGATTCACTTCTTCCCCTCCTTCCCTTGGACTTTATTTTCTTTCTTTTTCCCAATTCCTGGACAATTCAGCCTTACAAACAACTCTGACTAAATAGTGGTCCGAGTAACCTTCTGCCCCTCTCTTTGACTCTATTTTTGTTATTTGCTGCATATCATTCCGCTCTTCTAACACGTGATCGATTTGGTTTATGGTAATTAATCTATGGCCGTTATCATTTGTAATTGAGTGGCTGCTATGCTCACCTACAGTGGTTTTATATATATATATATATATTGAAAGCAATTATGTAAATTATATTGTAAGTAATGAATGCATTCATTTTCGGGTGAAATACTGTATAGATCAGATAATTCCGTTAATCAATAATCAAAACTGCTAATTTCCGCTAATTAAAAGAAGACCGATTGCAAATAGCATTAAAGAGTAAATAACGTTGGTACTTACGCAATACCTGAAACATAAAATGATAAGCATTGAAATGTTGGTTGCTAATCTAGTGCGAGAAACAGTTTTCAAAAATTATATGTATTTCATCTCCGCTACAAATCGACTTTTTAACAACTTATGCATCAGATTAAAACAAGAAAGTTCAAACAAAGTAAAACTAAATTTGTAAGAGAAAATATAGAGTGCTTGAAACACAAAGGCATGGTCACAAATTCTTGAAAACATTCACAGGTAAACGCCTCTCTCCGGGAAAACTCAAAAGACCACAGTTATCCAAACTTTTAGCACTCCCCTTCCCCCTCAATCTCCTTCGAAATGTGTTCTAGTAAGACTTAAGCTTAAACTTTCTGAAGCGCCGTAGAATGGTGCAGAAACAGTGACAGTGAAGATAGAAAATATAAAACCATGATGTATGTTTGCTAACTATTACAATGAGATGTCAACACTGACGCGCTGTCAACTGTTTCACTGCAATTGCTGCTCTGGTTTCCAATATATTAACTTTTGAGAAGATGGAATACCCTCGGTCGAAGAAATGAGTGACGTAAGAAAAGATCAACGAGTCAACATCAAATTTTTCGTGAAATTAAGGGGAAAACCAGTCAAAATTTTGCGAAAATTGCATGTCGTCTGCGGCCAAGATTGTTTATCGAAAGCACGAGTTTACGAATGGGTGAACCGTCTCAAAAATGATCGAGAATCCATGGATGACGATGTGAGAGAATACGCACCAAAAGGAACATACACAGACGGCATTGTGAAGCGTTTGCGTGCGTGTGTGAACAGCGATTGTCAGTTACCGCTTGGCACGTTATCAACAGAAGTCGATATTAATGTAGAAACAATTTGAATAATGTTGCTTGACCATTTAAGGATGAGAAAACTGTGCACAATATTTTTTCCAAAGTGCTCGCTCACAAACAAAAAGGAGTTTCGCGATATGTGAAGAAATGTTGCAGCGCATTAAGGCACAGAGCGAGACTGGTTACGAACGATCGTGACTGGAGATGAATTGTGAGTCTTCAAGTACGATCCTGAAACCAAAAGACAGAGCAGTTAGTGGGTCGTGGAAAGAGAGGCGTGACTAACGAAGGAGAGGATATCAAAGTCGAAAATGCTTATCGTTTTCTTCGATATCCCAGATGTGATCATCGATAATTTGTACCATTCTGAACCATTCTGAAACTGACTGAGAAAGCATGGTTGCATCATTACAATAATGCATCGAGTTAGGAGGGACTTATTTTGAAGGCTTATGATTTTAATTTCATTATCCTGCTTAATGTGTTTTTAAATGAAATTGCTTTAATGCTCCTTACATAAAACGATTTTCTGCGTACCCACTCCAGAGGATTTAAAATGAGCTACGCAGTGGTGGCACGTTAGTCGAAAACAACACCTAAATTTGTTGGAAAGTGAGTAATGCGTTACGAAATCGCTAAAACCGTCGACGAGTTTGAAGACCATGGTAAACACAGGTAAAAACAACAAGACAAGATCAAGTGATGTCAAGCGCAAAGAATGCTAAAAGAAATGGAATAGACATGAGTGTAATAAGTATTAAACGTCGATTACAAGAAAATAGAATTCAGTAGGTACTACCTTACTTAATATAAAAACCGTTGTATTAGTTACCGCCTTCATATTTACCGCATCTAATTTTATCAGATTATCTGTTTCAATATTCGGAAGCCACTTCAAGTACTAAAATCTCCGACGTTGAAGGTCCATCTGGGCGAATTAAGATTTCATAGTCAAAAGATGGCACCACAATCTAAAACTAGCACTAATTTGTAGGATACAAATCTTAAAAGGCAAATATCTTTTAACTAAAGTGGAACATGCTGAAAGTGATAACAACAAGCTCAGAGTTCGCTATATTTTCAATCTGAAATATGCAGATATTGAAGGTATATTCTGTTTGACAACTGTTTCTCCTTAAAATTTTGCAACGTTTGGAACATATTTTCTTAGAATATACGACATTACTTCACATCGGAAATTGAGGCAATTCCTAGTTAGTTCCCATTAGTTTAGCAAATTTGGTTAGTATTATTGAAAAGAATATGTCTTTTTCGGACTTTATCCTACATTTTATCCTACAAATTAGTGCCGTTTCCATTGTGATTCCAGTTGCTGACTACAAAATCTCATGTCACTCCCTAAGGAGATTTCTTAACCATTCGTATTCGGAAAATCCCGGGATATACAAACGGGGTCCAGAGGACACCATCGATTTTGAATGCTTATTATAAGAAAACTATTCATCCGATTTGAATGAAACAAACGCGAAAACGTAGCTCAAACTATCTAGAATGCGATAGAATTACAATAAAAATTTTGAAGAGGAATTAAGGTTCTCAAAAATGTACGGAAATGAGAGAAGTCGTGAAAAACCGCGTTTTTTATTCAAAAATCATAACTTCGTTATTTTTTATAGATAATTAAATGAAACTTCCACGAAAATACTGTTAACATATTGTATTTTTATGAAAAAAAAAATAGTGCGAAATGAATCCTTCAAAAAAGGGAAATTCACGGCATTGGCTGTTACAGGTTTCATATTGAAACTCGTTGATTGAGACAGTTGGCCTTGGGGTCCACTGGATCCCTAGTGTATACGAAGGGGCAACATAGTAAGTTCAAAACGTCTTCCAGTCCTTATTTTCCACTCGTCTATCATTTACGTACAAAGAACAAAAGCAATTACTATTTATTTGATTCCTTCCTTATTTCACTTTTTTATCTTACTGTGAAAGTACGAACAAAACTACGTAATATGCTTGCTAACCCTAAATTAGTATTTCAACATCAAATAAAAAAGGTTATTAAAGAGAAGAATAGATCTCTGCTTCAATTTACTCATTTATAAAATCGTTTCATGATTCTCATACTTTAATGTTTTCCAAAAAAGCACGATATGCAACTATGTATGTAATATTGCTATACACATATACACGTAAACCTATTCGACGTCCTTGAAACTCGAAGAACGGAAAGCTTTAACAAAACAAAGGAAACGTCAGGCCACTCCAAATCAGGAAACATCCTTCGTGTCTCCTTCTCCATTAGTATCGTCGTCCTCCGGATAACAGTATTGAAAATGAATTAATAAAACTTGTTAGTCCGAAACGTTGTTGTTTATAAACTGAAGTTACAACTCAACAATCACAATGTGATATAAATAGTTGTATAGGGAACATGTAGGTACTGAATTATACGAAAAGGAAATATTGAATTATACGTTCTATATACTTTATTGGACAGTTGTCGATTCTTAAACAGAATTGATTTTAATCACTATCTAATCTAGTTCAGATACCACATCGGTAAACTCCTCACCACACAATTATTTAATTAAATTCGGGGACGTGTTCCATCAGCAACCAACAAAGCGAACATCTTCCAATCGTCTATTACCGAATGAATCGTGATATTTTAAATTCTTTTCATGCGAACTAAATATCTCCTCCGTAACAAGGCCATAGAGAATATTCTAAATTAGCTGTTGCCCGCAACTTTGTGCATAGGATGAAGTGCATGAGGTAGTACAACCGATTTTGAAACTCCGTTCTCACATTTTCGAACGCAACCTTAGGAAACAATGACTTTCTTGGATAATACGGTTACGTAGATCCTTACATCATTGCGAAAAGCCAGAAGAAAATATCCTGTCAAATCTGGCGATTTTGTTGGTCGTTCTATGGGACCTCTTCTGCTAATCGATTGATGGAGACATCTGTCGAACAGGCACTACGTAGTGAGAATGCATTGCAGCTCATATGTCGTCAAGTTTCTGGTGGTATTGTGTATGTCCTTCCAGAAAAAGACGTGGATTGTCGTCAGACCAATAGCGGTAATTGTTTATTTACCATTCCATTTACAAAAATCGTGCATTCGTTGTTTATTCTACGAAAAAATGTAAAAGTTCAAACACCTTCTGTACTGATTCTGAACAAATCTCCATTGAAGCAAAGGGTTTATCAAGGGATAATCTTGGAGTCCCGCAGTTTCATTAAGCATTCGTCGTTGTACATGTTCTTTAAAATTCGACATTAATTGACGAACGTATGTACATATAGAATTTTTCTGAGAAGCCTAGCATTAATAACAGTAGGTGTTCTTAATACACATCGGTTCTCAGAGTGATAGATAAAAAATTATTTCAACCGTCAATGCCAACGTGTACACTAATACCAACTGCCATTATTTCACAGATTTTATATGATCATTCCAGAAGAATATTAAACAATGAAATGTAATGAAACCAACAAGTGCTATCTTTTTGGACTTGAAAACTATTTATCAGGTGTTTTCGTGTCATTAACAAACCACGAAACCTAAATTGGTATTTTGTTGTAAATGCTTAATTAAAATTCATTTTCTTTGAATTAAATGTTTCGTTTGCTGAAATGACATTTTACACCATTCCCAATCCTTACAGTAAACGTAAGTAAACGCCGATCATAAGTAACTGGGTCACAATGATTCCTACATCTTGTTACCGAACCAGTTACTAATTACGTACCCAAAATAACCTTTATATCAATGAAAAGCATTTTTCTATAGGTTTCCAACGGTGTGCCACACGCGGGAAATTAATACTTAAGATTGTGAAGATGGAGCATTGGAGCGGGAGGTCGGGGTGATTCCATATTCAAGTAAACGCCGATCATAAGTAACTGGGTCACAATGATTCCTACATCTTGTTACCGAACCAGTTACTAATTACGTACCCAAAATAACCTTTATATCAATGAAAAGCATTTTTCTATAGGTTTCCAACGGTGTGCCACACGCGGGAAATTAATACTTAAGATTGTGAAGATGGAGCATTGGAGTGGGAGGTCGGGGTGATTCCATATTTGTACGGTTATTTCGCTTCCCCTCCAAACGTTTTTAGTGTTTTATGATATCTCTTAAAAAAATGCAACTCATTTTAGAAACCCGGTATAATAATATGTATGACACACATATCTTGTAGATTTTAGATTATATTCCTTCGTAGAAAAGCTTATGACATTTTACAAACCATAGTGTCATAGTATCGAGAGAATGTTAAGGAAATGATTCATTACATTTATCACGTTTAGTTATGAATTTTATTGTGATTGTTATTAATGTAATATTTTGACGTCCGTTTTATATTTGGGAAAAGCACAAAAATTATTTCATTTGAAGAATGTCGAAGCAGAACCATATATAAAATCACTGTTTTATAAACATGAAGTTCTTTACGTAAATATATTTATATACCGTGTGTTCAAAAAGTGTGCCATCCTGAGCAGTTATGGATCGTAAAGCATGTGCCTTTCCTCAATGCAGCAATTAAGATGTGCATTATATCACTTATCTGAAGTATAGAATGATATTTACATACATCATAGTTCGAATTTCCAGTTTCTAAGTGGTGACCGTTATGAAAATAAAACTTTAGTATGTATATTTTTTGTCATTGTATAAACATTTTACATTAAAAAATTAACGAACGGAAATACGCGATCGATAATTCAAAATTAAATTCTAATATGCCGTACTAGCCCTGACGTCACGAGCTGACAGCAAGTTTGCTATTACAGTTTGTTAAAAAGGTGGGTAACGCGTTATTATTAAGTAGTATAAATTGGACTGACGCTTTCATGCCTCCGAATTTTATTAGTCAATGATAAGTTGTTATTGAATAATAAAATTCGGAGGAGTGACAGCGTCAGTTCGATTTACACCACTTAATGATTACACGCCATCCACCTTTTTAACAAACTCTATTATCCGAACAAATCTAAACACCATAAGAGAAACATAGGGTATATGATATTAATTCTTTTTCTCGAACAATATTTATTTAACCTTTAATTCGATGCAAATTTTTGAACGTGATTGGGCACGAGGAGCGCTTTGTGCAACTTGTTTAAAATGTATTTATGTTCTCGAAGATTCATTTCGGATTAAATTTTAAGACAAAGAAATAAACTATATAAACCTATATTATTATTATTATTATTATTATTATAGTAAAGAATTTAAAAAAAAATAGAATGCAAAATTTTGAGGCAATAAAGAAATTATCGTAGAATGTAAGTTATTAGATGTGAGAATCTTAATTTTATCAAATAGGAACACAAAATTTTTGATAACGATAATTTTCAGTCCGCTTTCATAAATAAACCACCCATTTTTGCCAAGCTACTTATGTAGACTGAAAGTTTTTAGGGTTAACAATAAGGTAATTAACATTACATGTTTAGCATATATGAAACTATAGCTAATTTGAAAGAAAACGAAAGAATATTTTCGAACATTTATTACAAATGGGACACAAAGTGCACCCAGTCAAGGGTAAATGTTAGAGAAGTATCGTATCACATAGAGCACATATTGCTCTGTAAGCCAATATAAAAATTTTTAGGGAATACCAGATTTTGCAGAACATAACCTAAAAAAACGTTATTACTGAGGTAATATTAATAGAGTACTTTTTATGTCAAGTGTAAATTACTTATTAAATTCTATTGCAACAATAGGTTCTTAACGTGTCATTTACTCTATTTTTAATTAAATTATGTATATAACTTTTCAGAATTTGGCTCTAATGGAAAATTGAAAATTTAGCAAATACTTACTAATAATACTGTCTGTAGTCCGACACCTTACCATTTTCTAACCATTTTCTATATAAATCGTATCGGATTTGGCAATGATATCCAAGAAAAAGCACTGTTTTGTTTTAATAAATGCTAGACAAGACCTGCTATACAAAGTGATTCTAGACGAAATGGACAGTAAAGCATGTAGTGAAAGTGACTATACCATTATGTATCACCCGTATTTTGACTAAGTAATAGTTTTGACTTGTGCTGAACAATTTAGATATGCTATATTCCTTTACTTTTTGTGTAATTACATTTATTAGTATATCTATACAATATAGTAGGTATTTGCAACAATACACTTATTAGACCTCCTTTTGTTAATATCTCTTACTTACGTATTTGTAAAAGTATAGTAGTTGAATTTATTGCAATATATTAGAGCTATTTTTATTCTAATATGTGTTCTGATAAAACTTATGAAATGCCTATTGATGCCTAGCTCAAAAAGAATGGTCGCTCAGACTCATGTGTAGAGTTTGTTAAAAAGTGGACGCCGTGGTATCATTAAGTAGTGTAAATCAGACTGACACTATCACTCCTGCGAATTGCATATATTTTATACAGCATCAAATAGTAACGCGTCATTCACCCTTTTAACAAACTCTAGTCATGTGTCTCCTGCAGGTGAATTAATTACCTATTAATAAAATTATTCACTATAATCATCGATCCATAAAAAGCAAGTTTACTTTTTATACATATTACCCTAGGGGTATGTACACTTATGAATTTTTAGGTTATGTTCTGGAAACACAGAAAAAAGTGTTTCATGTTTTTCTAATATTTATATGTGGTCTTGTAAGTTTATGTATGCTCGATTTCTTACAATCCGTCCCTACTATTAATAATTAGAAATGTTCGAGAAAGAAAGAACGTCCCCTATGTTATTTCGTATTTAGATTTACTTGGACAATGCACCTATACGTGACGTCACACTAATATAGTGCATAAATGACAGATAGCGAATAGTACACCAATGTGGTTAATTCAAAGATCTAGACTTAATCGCCACAGCCGCCCAACACTTTTCTGATAAGCCATTATATTTTAATCCAGAATAAAATTAGAACATTTCGACTACAGTTTAATTTCAAATTTTAAGGTTAGAGATTAATATGGCATCCCATTATTGTAAAACGGCAACTTATTGCTATTTTATATATCATGAAGCAAAGTATACAAAAACAGTTAGTTTGTAAAACTAGAAACAATTTATTATCGATGAGGCAACTATAAATCATGCGTACTTTGTTTGACTGAAGCGAAAGTGCAAATCATAACCTATTTAAACATTATTGATTTCTACATAAAAACATATGGTAGCATATTAATATAGATATATTATAGATATATATAAATGTATACATATATATTATAACCTCAATGCTTCAAAATAGAATTAAGACAAAAGCGTTACAATGTATACACAAAAATATATTAAAGTTCGATTGAGAGAGTAACTGCATATTAGGAATAGTGATAATTTCTGGGGTTAGTTATACTATCACAATGATTTTGTTATAGTGTAAAATCACGCAGTTATTCACGCTGAGACATTATTAGTTTTCTGTTGGCATTTCTACAGTGAGCTGATCGACCGCCATGTTGTCCGTAATGAAACTAATTATACACGTCACAAGATGACCTTTCTTCGTCAATAAACAAGAACAAAGCAGAAATATATTGAACAAAGGATTCATTGTAGCCAAAAAAATTGGCGAATATGTTCCAATCATTGACCTCTTCAATCTTTTGTGTCTATAACTTACCCTGACAAGAATTATTCCTCAGTAATTGGTAGGCAAATCCCCACACATTATAAAAACGAAAATGCACTTGCCCCGAGTAGTTATAAATCACTTTCCATGACACAAAATCTAACACAGCTATTCTTGTCACATTAGTAGCTTTAATTTTCAAAACACACAACTTTTTTATTGTCTGTCGTAAAAATCTTTCCATACATCTTAAACTATACCTACAAAACACACTTAATTCTATTCAAGGTGTTTCTGCTCAAATTAAGTGCAGGTTTGATCAAGAAAACTCCGTGAAAACAGCTAATGGAACTAACAACCGGGCGAGGCCTACTTCGTACTGAGGTCGAATTGTTCTACTCAAACCGTGACTTGACGAATAGTCAACGACACAAACGCGCAAACTCAAGTGAAGGATAGTCACATGGGAAATTCTAAGAAATAGACTGAAAGGTAGGATCAAAATGTAGTGCAATGATGGCGACTGACAGTAGTTGTTTTTCGAAAGAAATAGTACGCATGTGCAAAGAATTTAACGATGAGAAAGGGAACGGACGGTAAAACAAGCGAAAATTCCGAACTTTCTTCTTCAGGTGTGCGAGAACGGTACGGTCTTTTTCCCCGAACTGGTTAGTCTCACCTGGAGTGAAAGAAGATATAAGTCGAAGGGCCCTTCGGGCATCCTGTTTCGATACGGAACAGTTGACAGCAAGCGAATGTTAATTTAATCATAATTTATTACTTAAAATTTTGTATACTTCATGTATCTACAATTCGTATCAATATAAATATGTAATACAGTAAATTCTTGACTTACGATCATTTGACTGGCGAACTCTGGAATATACGAACAAAGTTTTAAACGACATTATTTTAGAACAAACTACTGAATAAATTTGGTTTTCTGAAAAAGTGAAAAATTCATGCTCCATATATATATACATATATATATTGTCGCATGTCTGAGGAAAATTGTTGCTTGTCCGACATGTGTAAATGTGAAAACACGTGATGATACACATCGATATCACATAAGGGTAGAGCGGGGTCGACAAATGTTTATTCCTTAGTTTCTATCTACTGTTGCAAACGTAATAATTTGTGCAATATTGTTGTCTTTGTGATGTTTTTTTATGATTGACTGATTCTTAAAATTAGGTTAACTTTTTAAATTAGATAGAAAGTACTACGCCATATTTGAACTGTTTGGTCAAATAGCTTTTTTCACACTAACGCTTTAAGATAAGTTTTTTAGAAATCAGGTGAAACATTTCAAACAGCGACTTTCTCAGTGGCTTTAAGAAAAAGTATTTTATGTAATAGTTCTTATAATGGTTATTTTGTACCTTTTAATTTTTTCTTTCACTTTTCCTGTATAGATTTATTCCCAGATGCCAGAAGAATAACAGAAAAAATCATCACTATACTATACTATCATACACTATGTATCAGAATTTACTGAAGCAAACAAAGCGAGAGGAAGACTATAACTTCAAAAATTTCTTTTAAAACCAGCGAATGCTCAAGCAGTACCAGTACTGAATTGTGCATCGACGTGCTAGTTACCATTGGAATTATTACAGGAGTACAGCAATCAGAAAGTTTTGCAACTGTTTTGATCCGTTTTGATTTAGAATTACCTTCTACTTTAGTCGCACCGGTCGAAACATCCGAAAAAACAATGGTAATACCTACAGTTACTGCAGTGGATATGTATGTATTTATCAGTCCATAATGATCCTAAGTTGTGGCTTAATTGTGGCCTAATTACTATATTGTTTTTTGTTCTTTTTACAAAATTTGGATGATTTAGGCAATATAAAATTGAGTACTTCTGAATTCAGTGACTGAAATCACATAAGTGAGCACCTAAAGCTTTACGGTAAAGGAAGGTGTATTTTCGGAATGTACATCTTGGATCCGATGTCTTAGAACGATTACTAAAGGACAAAACTGTTGACTTGAAATGTCAAATTTTATTGAATACAGAAAGTACGTATTGGCGGGATGTTATTGAAAAAATGATTTATGCCATTCAATTTTTAGCTGAACTAAATTTTGCTGTTCGTGGTTCCAATAGTAAATCATTTGGATGAAATAATGGTACATTTTGAAGGTGTATCAAAATAATGCCAAGATTTGATCCATCATATCTGTACAAATTAATGGAGCTCAAACAAAGAAAATATACCTCATTAATATTTTTTAACACCAATGCAAGCGTTTATTGAATTACAATCTAATCATAGATTTGATCAATCAGCAATTTTTGGCTAACTTATACTACGTCATTAATATAAAAATATATTTTTAACAACATCAAACTTATCTTTCTATTTTACTTGATTGAATGCCTGATGCAAGCCATCAAGAGCATTTTGTATGAAGTATGTTAATTTAGCAAATACAGCAGTGCCTATTAAAGAAATGTTTTTACTATTTTGTCCCGCAACAGATACGACCGGGGAAGTACTAACCATTAATTTAGTTATTCCCATATAAATTTCAGTTCAGTAAACATTGGTAATGCGGCCCCGTTATTCCGACTAACGAACTTTGGGATTTATGAACGCAGGTTATGAACGCTAGATTAGATATTTATCTTTTGAGTTCACGATGGCATTTTTTGTTAATTACAATATAAAAATGTAATTTACCAGAATATATTTCAGAAAGCTTTTAAAGCCGTTTTCGAAAATACATCTTCAGTGAAATATAATTTTGTACCGGTATAAACAAAACAATTGTTTTGATCATCGTAGCTCTAAACACAATAACAATGATCATAGATCAACAATTATTGTTATTGCCATTGCCTAGTTTGACTTATTATCTTGAGAGAAATCCGCTTCCATAAAATAAAGCTGGGCGCGGACTACAATTTTTAACCACGCGATAATTTTATCACAGTAATGTGACAGAAATATTGTAGTACGCGTACATGCAAGAAAAAGGCGCAGCCATTCTAAAATTGTGATTTAACAAATTTTGATCATGTTAATACAAGATTCATGTTGAAATCCGCGATTGTTTTAATTCAAGAAGGTCTTAAACGTATCTAAATGATGCAGTATTCAAAACTTCAAGGTATAAGCTAGGTTATGGATACAATTAAAATGCGTGACAGATGTAAGTTTTAGTAAAAATAGTCTGTAGTTGTGATAAAAACCTAGGGAAGCGATGTATAATAGAATACAATACTAAAAGAAAATTAAACTAGCAATATAAATGCAGGTAAATATACGACAGTACGCCAATGAGAATGGAAGCCAAAGTATTCCGATGTCTGTAAGTTGCTAACTTCATGGCAGTAATTGGAAGAAAGTATTGATATCGATTTCACGGAAATTATTTTTCGTTTTTCTATAAAAATCATTGCTGATCTCACTATATAACGAATATATAGTATCTACTATTTTGATGTTCAGATACATTCTTATGGATAGCATTTAGTGGTAAATTAGTAAAATAATGTATTCCCATATCAAACATATTTTTCCTGAAACTTCAACAATTCTGTTCAAGGACTAGGAAAAACTACAGAGAAAAAAAAACAAGCCAAAGATTTCCTTCTTATGCAATGCAAGCGTATGTGATGCATTACATCGGTCTAACCAAACAATGTTTAAATGTTGTATAAATATAAATATTCTGTAAAGAGTAATTTTGGAGTAATAGCCACCGTAGCTAAACATCACAGAGATCTAGGCCCATTGCTTTGATTTTGAAAACGCAGCTTTTAAATAAAAATAATATAATCATACGAAGAGACCAATATACGAAATGGTACATACAGAAAAATAGTAAACTGTAAACCAATTTACTGTAGAACCGATACTCAAACTTTGAGTAATGTATATAATAATTTGTTAAAAGGGCATTTACATTTCATAAGAAGGAATTTGGATAAGTTCTTTTTGGCCGTTTATCTTGAAAAGGATTGTTAAGGTTCCGATAAAGATGTTTGAATATAGGTATTTATTACGATTTCATGTTATGCATATCTGTGCAGGCACACATGAAAATAAAAATATTGGATAGATTTATGCTCTCCTGACGAAGCTTTCAAAAGAAGCGTTTGATTATTTAAGTATTGCTTGCAGGCATGGGCAACCTTTTTTGTAGAAGTTTTATGCTGCGGGTAATCTTGAAAAATATACATTTTTGTGGTATCCTTATGATTCATTATGAATTAAGTTTAGACGGGGCGTGCTAATATGCAACGAAAGAATTCAGTAGCGGGCCGGACAAATCTTACTCGAGGCCGCATGTGGCCCGCGGGCCGGAGGTTGCCCATCTATAGCTTAGACATATGTTTTCCTGTGATAAAATGCGTTAATACTTCTGGTAACCGAGTATGGGTTCCACCTGATATTATACAAATTAAAAATACTCTTTACTTCCTCAATCAAATTATTACAAAATATCTATCGCTTAAAGCATACTTTTTAGAGCATCAACATGTTTACAAGACATCTGCCACACAAAATGAAAAAGCATACAATGATAATCTCATACCTCCTGGTAAGTAAAACCAAAACACCATGGTCAGTAATACGTAACCACCTTTTTCACATTCATTCTATAATGCCCTAGTTGGAAAAAGTGGACAGTTGTCAAATAATTTCTAATTGAGATCGTCATATAGCTCTAGAAAAGATATTGCTTCCTCCTTTATTGTTAAACATTGTACAGCTTATATATTGGAATTTTGACATAATTCATTAACTTCTCTTTTAATAAAGGTTTTTCCAAATTCTTTGAAGGTTGTTTATATACAGCCTATATTCAAGAACGGAAAGAGTAATAATCTGCATAATTACCGACCCGGAAAAATTTAGCTACATTCGCAAAGATATATGAATCTGCTATGAATAATAATTAATAAATTATTTTAGCAAATTTCAACTATTTAATAAATATCAGCATAGTTATATTTCAAGCCGTTCGACTAACACTGCACTTTTCACTTACATATCCGAGCTATTCAAATGTTTGGATAGTGGCATTCCCTGCTGATAGACTTGTTTAATTGTAAGTGATTTGAATGTGTAATCATTCAATTTTACTATACAAACTGGACAGAAATGATATTAAGGGCACCGCTTTAAAGTAGTTTCAATCCTAATTGAGAAATCGTCAGCAAAGGCGTATGTCGGAATGAGAAATCTAGTAAGTCTAGTACTAATATCAGTATTCCACAAGGGTCAACTTTGTAACCTATACTTTTTCTAATCTAAAATATATACTTACATTACTCCTCATAAGTACTTGGGCACCCTTGTATTTTAGATTTTTGTATACCAATTCCAGCATAATTGAAAAGTATACTAGTACTAAACAGCGGTAACAGCATACAATTGCGAATTAAGTTACGACAGCATCGCCGACTCACGATTCTAGTCCAATGCTGTATGCGTGTAGTTCTGTGTATATCAAGGCGGTTGTAGCTTATTTCGCAATTACCGCCCAGACTACTAATAATCAGTAAGATTCACTTAAATTCATTAAATAATATCCGTCTATTTGCTTCTTTTATATGTCTTTTATATGAGAGGTAATAAGCGTCATAAAAGCGAAGGTAGTAGCGGCAACAAAGACCGTATTCCTCGATATTCCAGAAAAAGGAAGGTAACAATTCGTAATTTTCAACCAATAATCACGAAGAATAAAGCCATTTAAAGTAATATTTTAAAATTACGATCAGTTATCGCTTCATATTAGTGGCGACATCTCTTAACGAATAGTATTTATAATTTCGTTTGACATTTTAAAACATGCTGAAAACGAAAGAAATGAGTGTTGAAATGCGTGCCCTGATAGCACCAAAACATAACTTACGCATAAATAATCGTTAAATTGCTAGAAAATTACATTTAAATCCATCTACTGTTAATTATAATATATATAAAAAAAAATACCGTGAATGTGGCAGTTTTCTAAATAAAGTAAGAAGTGGTAGACCAAGAGCGGCAACATCAACTCAAGATATTGCAATATTGGTGTCCAGCAAGCGAAATAGAAGAAAAACAACTCAAAAAATCATCGCAGAAATTAATTCTGCACTTTCTAAGCCGATTAGCGTATCCACGGTTAAACGTCGTCTGCAAAAGCCACTTTCACGGAGGAATTGCGATACGAAAGGCGTTGCTTCGCCAAATTAATAAGAAAAAGAGGTTACAATGGGCACGTGAACATCAAAATTGGACGGTAAAAGATTGGTCAAGGTATTGTGGACCGACGAATCCAAATTCGAGATTTTCGGTTCGCGATGACGAATGTTTGTAAGAAGATCTGTAGGTGAATGTGCACCAGAGCAGCCTCCACCGTCAAACACGGTGGGGGTTCGGTAATGATTTGGGGTTGCTTTGCTGGTACGTTCGCAGGTGATCTCGTGAAAATTCAAGGCATAATGCGAAAAGAGCAATACAAACGCAGTTTTTAGAGGAAGACGCAATACCCTCTGGTGTAAAAATGTTGGATGAGAATTTCATATTCTAACAAGACAATGACCCAAAACACACTTCAAAATTATGCAAGTAAATTTTAGTTTTTAACAGTTGGAGGAGGTAGGAAGACGTACAATCATGACAATGACCACCCTAACGCACGCACTTGAATTCCATCGAGTTATTGTGGGAAGAGCTCTATGGGGATGTAAGAAAAATGCTCTCCAGCAGATGACTTGTGGAATAAATTACAGACAGCATTGGCTCCGGAAACATTGTTAAAATTAATTGCAAGGATGCTCTGATCTCATTAAAAGTAAAGGAGGTCACATAGACGAATATCAAACTTAGGTCAAATAAATAATTTTAATTGTTAAAGTGGTATATAGATGTATACTTAAATACATATTTTAATATTTCTATTTAAATATTTACTGATTTACCCTGAAATTTGAGGTGCCCAAATACTTATGAGCGATAGTGTAAATGATTTGCCATCGGCAATTCAGGGATCCCACTCATTAATTTTGTATGTCGATGATATAAATGTAGTTGGTGTATCATACAATTTACAAAATATGTTGGAAAATGTTAATAACGCATTTCATTAAATTAATAACTAGATAAAAACAATTCACTTAACTATAATAGTAACATTAACAAAAACAAATTCATACTTTTAAACTAACGCAAATACAATGACAGTGGTTTCAATTGAAACAATGAATACCTACAATTTGTTCACACTGCAAAAACATAGGGTGTAATCAATCATCAATTAATCTTTTGATGAAATGGTTTTCAGATATCGACATACTCTCTACTGAACTTTCCAGAACTTGTTATGCCTTGCATAATTTAAAACAATTTTGTAATTTCCCGATGTTAAAAAAAATTACTACTCAAATTTTTACTCCAAAATGATCTACTGATGTTAGATGTTCGTACATATGAGAGTTCAATTACGAAATTCGGCCATAATGTACTATTTGCGCATTTTTGCAGCTATTTGATTCTACAGAAGTAGACAACTTGTTTTGCCACAAACTCCTGTAGTAGCTACAATCGCGCACTCGGCTAGCCCGCCGTGGGAAAATTGTGCTTAATTAGAAAACTACTTTCACTATTCGCAGATGCGCGTTTCGCGGTCATACCGCTCATCAGTGCGACTGTGTGAAGTAGTTTTCGTTTCAAGCCGAGTGCGCGATTGTAGCTACTACAGGAGTTTGTGGCAAAACAAGTTGTCTACTTCTGTAGAATGAAATAGCTGCAAAAATGCGCAAATAGTACATTATGGCCGAATTTCGTAATTGAACTCTCATATGTACGAACATCTAACACCCGGGCTTATATAGAGCTTCTATAGAAACGAAAACTACTTCACACAGTCGCACTGATGAGCGGTATGACCGCGAAACGCGCGTCTGCGAATAGTGAAAGTAGTTTTCTAATTAAGCACAATTTTTCCCACGGCGGGCTAGCCGAGTGCGCGATTGTAGCTACTACAGGAGTTTGTGGCAAAACAGGTTGTCTACTTCTGTAGAATCAAATAACTGCAAAAAATGCGCAAATAGTACATTATGGCCGAATTTCGTAATTGAACTCTCATATGTACGAACATCTAACACCCGGGCTTATATAGAGCTTCTATAGAAACGAAAACTACTTCACACAGTCGCACTGATGAGCGGTATGACCGCGAAACGCGCGTCTGCGAATAGTGAAAGTAGTTTTCTAATTAAGCACATGATCTACTGATTTCAATTGTGTGTGTAGTGTAAGTTGTGTTACAGAAACGTTTCTTTAAAACTCATCACTAAGGTTTGATAAAAGAATGGATGACGTGTTATAATTAAGTAGTGTAAACCCCTTACTTCTGACGCCCTTACTTTTCCGAATTTTAATGCCACGCCTTGCACGTAAGTGTAGACAAAGACCGATTTACACTACTTAATGATAACACGTTATTCACTCTTTTATCAAATCTTTCTTATCACTGCTCTTAAATGGCAAGATTAATGTAGAAATATATTTACAACACATGGAGTATGAACTTTCTATAATGCTTACATTTATGAAGCTCTATGCTCTGTGTATAAATATAAACTAAATTTTTCTTCTGGTGTTTCACATAGATAAATAAATTATTTTATATTTGGGTTTTATAGCCACCAAAGGTGGATAAACAAAAGCATATTTCGAGAAAAGTACATTAGCACAGAGGGAATAAAAGGATTTTAATCACCCCATAAACCATTCTAAGAAAGCAGGTAAACGAGGTTAGGTGATTATGGCATTTCAATAAATTTTTGTGGTGCTTGGGGTTAATTACATTATTATTTAAAATGTTTGACCTGCATCCGGCACGGGTCACAGCTATTCAATTGATCCCAAATTTTGATGTAACTTATTGTTGGCATAATGGAACATTTTTATGGGACGAGAGGTAAAAGATTAAAAAAAAAAATTACTCCCATAAAGATGGACCACCCTAATATACAGGTATAGTAACTTCTTTAAATGATGTATGTCTACATTTCAGAACAAACTTGACTAGGTTTTCCGACGTATTTCCTAATCCTTGAACAGATTTGTTAGGGTTTCAACAAAGATTTTTTTGATATAAGGATACCTTTACATATTTCGTATTTTACAGTTTTATGCTCTTCATACGCATGCACGTGGGCAATAGACCAACAGATTACTTTATTATATACGAGGTAGGCGCCATAAATTCTCGGCCTGATATAGAAAAAATGAACTTGGTAAAATACAACAATTTTTACTTTTGATATAATCCCCTCTAATTTTAATACATATCATACAATGCAATATTTGAGACCTCTTGTCAATTTTCTTCGACGTTTGGCACGGATATTGTCCCTCAATATACGCAACAGGGGCGTATCTGTGCTGTTGACAGTTGTATTGCGCTCTTTAAAGTCAATGAGTTGATTGAACGACTTTCGGTTTTCTAGGACGAGGTTCATTTACTTCCGCCTCATAAACATGTCCCTATAAGTAAAAATTGATCGTATGTAGATTAGACGAGCGCGGGGACCATGCAATCGGCTTATAGGAATTGTTGAAGGGTCCACAGAAAACAAAAGATTACAAGTGTCTAGCTACTACGAAAAAATAAATATTGATAAATAAACCTAGGTATTTACTGAAAAAATTGATAAATAAATTTACATAAATACTCTTCTTAGTAGGCGAGGTGCATGAAAACTTCATTGATAACTTAAAATTCACTTGGCCTTGCTGTGCATATTGACCACATTTTGCGAATTTTTACATTTCTCTGTCTAAACGTTCGCGATGGATTTATGTTTGATGATTTATGATGAACTCGCCGTTAAAAGTATAACATTCACTTGACCGTGATATAGATATGTCCGAATGATACTTATGTTGGTTTTATACCTTACACACGAATTTCTCTTGACGATATTAAATGAATGATATGTGGATTGTAGCTTTTTTACTGAATCGATCTTACGTCATGTTACATTCGTAGTTTCCTGTTTTAACGCTGGTGTCCAGAGCTATCGCACGCTGGTATCCAGAGCTATCGCACGGCTATTTCAAAACTATACAAAAATAATATCTAAACCAAACATACCCCGCCGACCTTGGAAGATCTATCTTTCAACTAAACAATAGCATTGACAAAAAGATATATCCCGAACATAATACCATGGGTGAAATGTAATTTCAGACGGCTGGGCTATTACCCCAGCCAGTTTCTGACGGGCCAGGGCTCTTGCAGGGCCTACACGAATCGGGTCAAGAAGACCCCGGATGACGTGTGTATATACTGCTGCAGTGTTGACATGGCGAAACATATAATCTTTGTTTGGAGGAGGTAGAACCCTCAACAAACATTCTCGAAGATAATATATATATTTATTGTCCAGGATCTCTTCGGGACATAGACACAATCAAAGAGAAAATACAGATCCAAATACACAAAAAGGAAAAACAATTAACATTTGTCAATTCTCCAAAAATTCATCCACACTATAAAAACTCTTTTCAATTAAATTTTTTTATTTCTTTCCGGAGAGCATCCCCTATAAGCAACCCTCTTAATATGCCCCCGTAAAGCATTATATACCCTGATCGCTGAATACAGAGGTCCCCTTTCACACAATGACAACGTATAGGAACATGTAAATCGTTTGCTCCTCTGGTAAGCATATGACTTGAGACTTCCCCATTCTTTTCAAATATGTTTTTGTTCCTCAAATAATAATTTATTAGTTCATAGATGTACATCGACGGTAGGGTCATTATATTCAACTGATTAAAGTATTGCCTGCAGGAAGCCCTCCCAGAAACCCTCCCCAGCGCAGTATCTTTTTCTGAGAAATGAACACTTTGCTAATCTTTGGACTTGAACCCCAGACTATCAGTCCATATTTAATTTGTGAATGTACGTATGCATAGTAAAACATTCCCAATACTGTTATATCTACACTATTTCTAAGATAGTATATTGCATAAAAGGCACTGCTAAGTTTCTTCAGTAGGTGACTAAATGTATCTTCCAACTTAACCGGCCATCAAAAGAAACGCCTAGAAATTTTACGCTTTCAGATTGTCCCAGTGATTTTGTATTGTATTTAATGTACACTGATTCATTGTTATCACGTGGTGAGAATTTAAAAAAGTAGTTTTCTGGATATTGAAATGCAATTGATTTCTCACACACCAGTATGACATATCACTAACCATTGCAGTGGCTACTCTCGAGAGATTGTCGAACGAGTCTTCAGTCACGAGACATGATGTGTCGTTAGCATACTGATATACTGAACAGTTTTTCATCGAATAAGGCAAGTCATTTACGAAAGCTAAGAATAACAGCGAACCCAGAATGGAGCCCTGGGGCACGCCGCTATTTATTATCTCGCCATCACTACATGTAAATGTTCGCGTGTCATTAACTGTATTAATTATATAAACACTTTGTGTTCTGTCTACTAAATATGATTGGAAAATATTCAGAGCAATCCCCCGAATACCATAACACTCCAATTTTGATAACAAAACACTATGGTCTATCAGACCAAAAGCCTTTGATACATCAAAATACACTCCACAGATATGTTTTTTCGAGTTGATGTGATTCATAATGTCAACCACAGAGTCACGAATTGCATCCTCACAACACTTATTTGGCAAGAAACCGTACTGGTTGTCAGCAATTATATTATTTTTCTGGAAAAAAGCTAATAACCTATTATACAAGGTTTTCTGAAAAATCTTTGAAAATGTCGGCAAAAGAGAAATAGGTCTATAGTTATTAATGTCCCTAGTACTTCCGTTTTTTAATATAGGAATTACTTTTGCGTCTTTACAAGCTTGAGGAAAAATGCCAGAGAGAAATATTGAGTTGACAATATCTGCAATTGGGTGACTAATGTGATCAACAACGATTTTTATGATTTTCGTAGGTATACCATCTACACCGGCAGATGTTTTTGAGGCTAAAGATTTAATAATTAAACGAAGTTCATTGCCACTAACAGGACTCAAATACAGACTATTAGAGTTCACTGGAAAAGCTCTAACATCAGTTGCAGCATTATAACTAAAATTGTTTGAAAGAGTTGGTAAAGCTTTAAAATGTTGACTAAATAATTTGGATACAATTTTAGATTCACTGATATCCTCGCCACTAACATTTAGAACTATCTGACCGTTTGTATCGGGTTTCGAATTTTTGATGAGGACATAATCTTCCAGACTGTCCTAGATTTATGCAAATGCGCAAATGACCTTAAAAAATGGCAAAGGGTACACACGTGTTCATAGATATTATGACGCAAAAAGAAATAGAGGAAAGAGAATACCAGGTTTCCAATACAGTCATAGCCTAGTAATCTAAGCTCAGTATATAATATAGATATGAGACACGACAGAAGATAAATAAAGGACAGACTGCCATGCCACTACAACGTTATATCCGTTTTACGGATGGTTCCAAGGTGATAAAGGGGGCGAAATAAGGGTGGTTTTGGTCGGTATACAGTGACTCACTGAGAGTCCCACACTACCAACGCAATCGAACTAAGCGTATGGTGTTAATAAATAATTTACACCTCCCAAAAAAACGCATGGAGCTGTTTAAGGCGTTCGTTTTTAATTATTACTTTAGTTAAGTGATGACTTAGTAGGATGGTAGGAAATTTTCGTTCATATTCGAGATTAGATTTCCTAAGTCTCCCACCCACTCTTATTAACTTATTATTGCCCAGAAAAGGATCCAAAGATTTTATTTTACTATTTGAGGGAATACCATTAGACCTGCTTAATGCTTCGGACTCGAGTTTATATTCTTGAAATTGAACTCCTCGTATACCTATTGTTATTGCTCAATTCTTCAACAGAGAACTCGCCAAATAATCTTTCATTGTTAGATTTTGATAAGTTTTTGTAAAATCTAAAACAACAAGCTAATACTCTCTGTAATCGTGATGATCGTGTCGTCATTATTCGCTACACACAAAAACGCACATTATATACTGCAATGAATTTAGTCGATTAAGAAGAATGGTTAAATACCAAATATATTGTGGCTATAATAGTTATTTAACCAAGATTCAAAATAATATAAAAGTAAATCTTAAAGGCTTATGGGACTGCGTTAGACAGAGAGAAGGTAAATATCGTATCCCAGCAAACATGCTTTATAATGATATGGAATTCAATGGCACAGAGGATATAGTCAATAAATTTGCTGACATTTTTGCTAATCTGTACACATCGAACTCTATTTCTGACCTATCCTACACTAATACGAATAACGTCGTTCTTGTCCTTAATAACTTAATTGAGAGTATAATGTCCTCCTAGTTTTTTGATTAGGGATTCCAGATTTGTTCTCTCACAGCCGCCGAAAATCATCTTTCTTATCTTATCAATATCTACTTCTGTCTTTCCCTTAGTATGGAAGACAGCTAGAATTATATCGGTGTTTGAGAAGGGCGATCTTCTCATTTTTACCTGGAAAATTATATTTTGTCAATCGCAGATCGATATACTGTACTGACGAGTCCTAATAAAGACGAAACTAATTACTCTGCAGTTATGGTTTGCGATTGACAAAGTTTAATTCTCCTCCCGGATTATTGATATATGGAAATTGTGCTTACTTTGTAAGCTTTTGCACAGTTACTTATTAACTGCTCATTAACGCACCTAATTTATTAGGTCGTTATATAGATAGTCCTCCTTTAGTGTATTAAGCTGCAATATTATTTTTGTTTTTGTAGTTATGGAACCCATCACGGCCCAAGAGATCAAATATTTTTTAAATAATAGATAAAATACTGCACTTGATCATCCTTTGATTTCCTGCAGGCACGTTTACAATATATTTGAATTCGTTGCTTTTAGATTTCCAAAACACACTTGAAGTTTTAGTGGCGCCACTATCAGTAATAAAATACCCCACAGGATCACAAATCTTCGTCGAGAGGTCGGGCAATAATTCAGGGCTGCTTGAATTCAATTTTCTTAATTTAGATCCATTGTCCGATTTCGACTACGTTCTCAACGGATTATTACGTCATCAGTATAAAAATCTTTGGCGATGATGTTACTTATAATTGGTTCACTTTCTTGGATATGCGAAGCAAACACCTTGTAGCCAAAAATGATGCCGCACTGATCCCGTAGGTTACTGTACTTTGTCTGAAATAGCGTAGTTCCTTTGATGAATCGTCACGCCGAGTGATTCCTTAAAGATTTCGTTGATTCTGAATATTTACCATTCGATACATTTCTCCAATGACTTCGGTCATCACGATTTGGTGCTTTCTGAATCTGCACAAAATCGTAAATAAATCCTCCTGTATATATGGCCCTATTTTTAAAACATCGTTTACTGAAAGTCCTGATGATGATTTAGCTGATGCGTCAAACACAATTCTAATTTTGGACGTAACGCTTTTTTCATTTATAACGCTATGATGCGGTAAGTAGAACACTCCACCTTGTGTGTTCGCATTTAAATCTTCTGATCTTGCTTGTTACCCATGCTTAAGTATTCGTTCATGAATTTAGAACAATGATCTTTCAATTCTTTATTCCTTTCTAATTTTCTTTCTAATGTCAAAAATCGTTATTCAGCCATATCTTTTGACTCACCCCGTTCATGGATGTTACTTCCTACTGGTAAACTAATTACAAATCTTCCGGTTTCGTCCCGGTACGTTGTTCTCTGAAAATGGTACTCTTATTTTATTCCTCGCCGAGAATAGCGTTTCGTGGTATTGCACTCTTCCACCATCCAAAATGTCTTTAATCGATGGCCCAAATTGTTGTTCCTGAATAAATTGAATAGTACTGGTTTTTCATCTTGAGCGCCCATAAACATTGGACCGGCTATTATCCAACCTAGTAAAGTTTTCTGTAGAGTTGGTAATCCAAACCCTCATTTCAGTTGACCCATATACAAGCTGTTGACAACAAGACCTGGTCCTCCTGTTTTGAGTAGCTGTGAAGTTGACATCAAAGTTATCGTTTTCTAAAGCACTGTTTGCTATTTCACGTGCTCGGTGCTCGTTATCGTTTTCATGCAATAATGTGTTGTGTGTTGCCTTGTACTTTTTGCAACCCGCTGCATAGTAATCTTTGACCAAATGATTTTTATGCAAACAATTAGTACAAACTTTGTTCGAATTTGCTTTCACATGTCTACTTTTGGTAAAAATAGTTTTTTTTTACAATAATATATGTGATGTAGACCTTTACAAAATTCACATGCTACGCTTTTATTTGTCGTAACATTCGATACTACTTTGTAGCAATAATTATCTCCACGATTTAGTTTTGTAAATTTTGCTGGTTAACTCACACGCTGCTGATGCACTGCATCCGTTTACGATAAAGTTCTTAAAATCCCCTAAATCCGGTACCCCGTTAAATTTTTATATTCTAGCTTTTTCCCATGCTGCTTTTGTACAGAAATCTAATTTTCTTGACATCAACGAAATTAGTATGCCGTCCTTACGTGTTTGTTTAAGTCATCTATAAACTTTCTTAATAATGAAACGGATTTGTATAATCGGCGCCTAGATTAACGCCTTCAAATGATTTTGTATTATTGCTGATTTATTTCAGAATCTTTCCGTTAAGAGATTGTACGCTTCATAATTTTCATTAGTAATCTCTAAATTTTGCAATACTTTTTTCCGCTTCACCCCTTAAGCAATCAAGTAAATAATAAAATCTTTGTACATTATCAAACCTCTTGTCTTTATCCACTAGTGAATTAAATGTATGTTTAAATTGGTACCATTTATCATAGTCCCTATAAAACATCGGTAAACTAAACTTTTTAAATTCTAATCCTGGTCCCTTATCAATTGCATTATTTGTTTGTTCTAACCTATTTATCGCCACTCCATCTGAATAATGTGCATCCATTGTTTCCTTTGCTTTCCTCGTTATGTTAAAGTAATCGTTTTCAAATTCCTCTCTAGATCTTTTCTAACCTACCCTGCAACTGCCCGATTTTTGTCTTCGTTACATTCGTTTAGAAAACTACAAAATTGCGTTAACTGCCCCTTTTTGCTACCACGCTTTATTGTGTTATTTTCACTCATTGTGAACCTAGTCCGTTAATGATTTGAGGAACTAAGCACACTATATTTCGTTATTTTCTATTTGCTTTGCTTACTGATTAGGATAGTTGAAAGGGCGCCCTGTATATTTTTCAAGTGAATAACGGCAAAAATTAATATCAGCAAAATTACGTATGCCGCTAGGATTATTCATTGCCGAACTCGGAAAAACAGCTACAAATGTACATACGTATATCACGTTTATATACAACGAAAAAAAACGTGATCGAAGAGATGTTCATAATTTGACGAACACGACTCGGCTGTAAAAGAAAGAATAAAATAGGAGTGTATACTCAGTTTAGCTATTTCTGTAAGTGCGACTGAAATTTATCGCGAGTAGCGCAGTGTGTACAGTGAAGACGTTATGTCAAAGCGAATGGTTTCTCGTTGGCGCCAATTATTCATTGAAGAGAGAACAAGTTGAATACGTTGTTCGATGAATTTCAGCCGCACTTTTATTTGTTATCGTTAAAAAACGAATAATAGCACGAACTTCGCAATCGACGGTAGGAGCAAGTGGAGTCTTCATGGTTGGTTGCGCGTGAGTGTCCGAACGGTGAAGGTAAACGCATTGGAATTCTACAGTGCTGTCACTATATCCAGACAAAAGTTCTCTGCGATTTACGGACTTTTCCCGCCTATCGCGCAGATTAAAAAAATAGTGTAACTTAGTTTTGAGACGTGCCTCGTAGTTTTTGTGACTATCCATATACGCACGCAGTTAAATGGTCATAATTTGTAAATAATGTAAATAATCACGAAAGTATTAGATCAAGGGATAAATATTTTCATTCATTTCCATCCGCGATATATTTTATGAAGTATATCGTCTGCCAAATCGATATGCATTACGAATATTGTAAGAGTGAAAGGGGTCGAAGAACGCAAGGTCATTCCTTTCAGACAGGATTAATAAATTCGAGGGGTTCGTGGTGATTCTGTCGGGTGTGTAGGTACTACATATACTCGAGCTCAGAAAGGACCCCGTGTTGTGGTCGGTCAACGAACTTAGCTTCGTGCGAGAGAAGATTCGACAAATGATTATGCGCCCTTGTGTTATACTCCGTAATACCCGCTACATACGGAACATTTTCATCGGAATTTTTCAGTTTATAATGTTTGATTGCTAAACAGCCCTTATAGGTTTTGGGCATAGCACATAGACATATCATTCATTATAAGCTCGCTTTTATTCTATTTAATATTATATATTATACATCATGTATGTACATACAAGACAATACTAATTCACCCGCAATACACGCTTTTCAGTTTTTATAGTTTTTCCAGTGCTTCTACTATTCTTTTCTAGGGTTTTCTCTCAGCTGCATTGTCTATCCATTAGTAATGTAGCTCCTCCTGCACGCTGTGAGACTACCTTTTTCAAGGTCTACCCCTCTTCCTTTTTCCAACCGGCTTCCTGCTTAATATCATTTTAATTGTCGTAGAATTATCTAATCTCTGCACATGACCTAGCCATCTAATTTATTGAGAAGTATCTTGAAATTTTGACTGTCTCTCCTTTGGCAGGATTGAATTGTAGAATAACAGCTTTTGCTCTTTGGAAATATTCGGCATAATAAAAAGCTGCCTGCAACTATGTCCCCAACGTGTAAGCATCAGCTGTGGTGGTTCACGAATACTGGGGACACTGTGCGTGAAATGTTCGAAGTCGTTTTGGAGATTTGAGAAACACTTCTTTTTGTACATGTACAATGCATCTACCTCGGGATAACATTGTCTAATAGTTTGTGCCACACGATGTAAAGCATGCACTTTACATGTTACATGTAAACAGTTGAAACCGTGTTCAAGAGAACGGCCCACCGTACGCATTGCCGCTACACTATCGCTCATAAACACTTGATGTGTTGAGGCTTGAAAGTTTCTTTTAACGTAGTAAGTATCACAGTTGTAATCTCTACATTAGTACACCCTTGCAATTGTATAATAGAATTTTTTAATATTCGTTGTCTCGTCAACACACAATCAAATTTGTTTAGCCTTGCGCACACTGGGTATTTTTTAATTTCTTGAATAACTAGTTTTCCGTTCGCCTGATGTAATTCCAACGCAGGCGCCGCGCTAATGATGATGAAGGTATACGAATTTGAACTGCTTTACTACCCGGCAGATATTTACCCATCACATCAGAGAGGAGCTTGCCGAGTTCCGTTGGCTGCTCCAGCTGTTACGGCTATGCTGGGACGACACGATTCTCTTATCTTATTTATATATACGTTTGATACAGCCGCGGACCTAATATTATATCCACTTGCCCAGTCGTAGTTGGAGTCATAAATATAGGACCTGGGTTTCTAGATACAGCATGCGTATCTATAGCTATATTATTTTCCACAAACTGACATATGTTGATTAGGTTAGTGTTTATGCAAGATAATTTTTCTTTCGTGGTTATTTTCCGAACTATGTTGCTTTTACTTTATCTTGAGATCGGTTATAAACTCTGACTTGAAAATGCATTTTTAATTTTTTATTTCATGCTGCAGCTTTTTGCAAAAAGCTTTGTATTTTTCTGTACTGATAATGTTGTTTAACGTGCTTTCAATGGCCGACATTTTTGTTTAAGGTCATTTATCCGGTACCTTCTACCACCGTCTAATCTACGTTTGATAACTTTTTTGGGGTATATAATTTCTACAGCTTCTCTAAATATTTATTTAGGTCTTCTAAAACATTGCACCATTTGAGGTATGTGACCCGAAAGGCCAGGGAAAACAACACGGCTTTCAAAACCCACACAATAAGTAAGTATGTTATCTATAGTAGTAGATGTACTTCATGTAATTCTGGTAGGGCTATTAATAGCAACGTCTAAATTAAAAGGTTTAGTCATTTATGAAATTCTTTAACCACGGAATTACTTTTGCTTTGCATGTTTATATTAAAATCTCCCGTGGTAACTATCATGTGTCTTATCTTTGAAACATATTCTAAAATGTCTTCTAAAATTTGAAAAAATTCTCTACATCTGCTAGGGGGATCTGTATATATTTGCAACAATCAATTTTTGAGTACACATTTCAATAGCTGAACATTCAAGTACTGACTCTAAGCTTTTGTTTTTCACATGTCATTTCATTAAAAGGAATATCTTGTTTTATAATTAGACATGAGCCACCATGCTTCCTACCTTTACCGATGTAACACGATGCCAAGGAATGGCCTTCAATTTAAAAGGAATTTATCTTCGCAGCATCCAGCCAATGTTATGACCGATATGGCAAGAATATGGATATCACGCTCAAAGCTATTTAAAAATACATACAGTTCGTCTATCATGTTAACAACGCACTGTATATTTTGATCTAATATATTTATTGACAAATTTGACAAAGTTGATTGCTCTGTGTGATTATACGAATGATTGTCCATTTCTAATTGTTTGTGCGTGAAAAAATCTAAAACGACTTATTAATTCACTTTTCGGCCAATAGGACGAATCCTACAAGAGATCTCTGAGATCATAATTCGCGCCCACTTTAAATGCAAAATTTTTACCTTTAAATTCAAAATTTTCCAGTTCAAAACGCTGACCCTGGTGTAGGATCCGGCCTGCAATGGCTAACGTAAATCCACAGCCTGGGATCGGTCGCAAAACTCGAACCATTCTCGCTCGAGGTACCCACTATTCCACGCTTTTCTTCTGTTTTTAGATAAATTCTTATCGTTTTGTATATCTTTCCTGTAGAATTGTTTCTCAGGCAATTTGTGCATCTGCTTGTGTCGATAAGGGTGCCCGTTGACGAATTTAATGTATTTAATTCTTCGGTAATAGGATTTGGAGCGATATTTTGTTTTTCTTGTATGTTGTTCCGGCACTTACGTGATTTTGATTTTTGATTTACGCTTCTCAAAATTTGTACTTCTTTCTCTAGCCCTTGAATCTTTTCATTTAGTTTTCTTGTCTCTTGTGTAATAATATCTTTTATTATTTTTCTCATTCTGTGGGGAGGCTACATTTTTGAGACTTTGAGTTCGCACTTTTTGTGTATCTACCATATTTATTCAAATTTGCTTTGTTTTATTGGCAGAGACATTTAAGCACGGTACAACGTATATACTCCAGAGGCGTTGCCAGAAAAAATTTCGGAGGGGGTTTTCGTGATTCGTTAAAATTTTGCATTAAGTAAAGAATGGATGCGAAAATAGCGCAACGTGTCTGTTTTTTACTATATTACATAATGTTGTACGTAGATTATTTTTAATGTTATTTTAATTTTTACGCTAAACAAAAACCTTCACAAATGCATGAACTGCTTATAAAACGATATTCAGTCTTGTGCGCTTTGCTCCCATAATTGATTTTTTCAATAAACGAAAAGTAGCATTGATAGGTTACGAAAGGTATTAAAATGTCCACATTTCGGGAGGCGTTTGAACCCCAAAAAACCGCCCTTGGCTACGCCCCTGATATACTCGTATATGGCTATTTACCCTCTCGTAGTAACACTGGTAAATAATGTTTTGTTTTTTGGGCGCTGAATACTGTTTCTTATGTATTCTTCGATGCTGATGTGAAAGACATGCCTGGCACTTGTGCGGAAATTTGAAAGCCATTGCCCTTGTACTCGGTTTTCAACTAGGATATACCAATTTTTGCTGTTTTTTGTATGAGTGGAACACCAAAGATAGACACAATAATTGTATATAAGAAAACAAGGGCCAACAGCTCGTTCCTGGAGCAAAAAACATCGTCATTGAGCCTATAGTAGATCCCAAGAAAGTCTCCCTGCCACCTCTACGCATTAAACTAGGATTGATGATGTTAACGGGATGAATAGAAATGGCGATGGTAACAAATTTCCACGGGTCAATGACGTAAAAATCAGGGAAGACATATTCGTTGGGTCTCAAATTCGAGAATTAATGAACGATTCTGAGTTTGATGTCACCCTAAATGAAGAAGAAACGTGGGAGTTATTCAAGAAAGTGCTCTTGGAAAATACCAAGTGGACAACTATAAGGATTTTGTGGAGGAATTACTTCAGAACTATAAAACTCTCGGTTGCAATATGTCACTGAAGATACATTTCCTTCATTAACATTTAGATTTTTTCCCGGGAAACCTAGATGGCGTCAGCGAGCAAGGTGAGCAATTCGTTGAACTGCAATTAATACTAGAATTTAAGCTATTGTAAGTAGTAAGCAAACGCAAAAATATACTTCTTTCAAAATTTTAAACGCGCATTACTTACAAACTATACCTGACACACAAATTTAGAGAGTAGATTCAGAAGTAGTAAGGAAAATACTACAACAGTGACCGCATTTAATCAAAGAAACATGCAAAAGGCGAAATTCTGTTTATCACTATAATCCATTTGCTCCAAGACTACTACTTTGTTTCCCTTATCTACTTTAAGGTAAAGACAGTTTCTTTTCTTAAGCCCTTTAATAACGCGAATTTATTACTGTCCTCTTTCGTTGTCGTCTCTAAATTTCTCCGAATTCTAATTTTACAGGCGTTTCTAACGTTCTTTCGTATCTTGTACCAGTTTCTATATTTACCAGGAATTTCTCTATTGATGTTTTTCCCCGTCCATGCTGTATGTTGGGCCTTTATTTAAGAACGCGATATTAGCGTTATTAAAAGTCAGGGACGATTAATTATTTATTAGTGGTGCATTTTAAAAATCATTAACATGCGATTTACTACTTTTCCTCGAGCAAATCTTTCTCAATCTCTTATCCTGGTTGTACATTTATGTTTTCATTCATGCCGGCAATGTTTCTTCATACGCATTTGAAAATTACACCACATTTGGTAACTATTTTCATCTAAGTTAAGAATGGTATTTAAATGTAGTGTATATAATTCTAATTCTAATTTAATCCTTTTTCCATAGAGATATCTTAATTCATTCTTACGCCAATATTTTCTCGTGCAGGTCACAACATTGTCAGATTGCCAATAACTTTTTAAAACATTGATTTTTATGAATTTAGGAAAAACACTATCCTTACATCGTTAAATCAATTGAAATAGGGATCACGAAACAAAACTAAAAGATAGGTGGCGAGAAGTAATAACTAGATTTGCTCAATTTGCGCTAATAGTACTACAACTATCTGAAACGGCTGTACTAGAAAAGTAACATTGCGCTATACGAATACAGATGGCTTCATACTATACATTGAAACTATAATGTATTACGTATTCGTAATATTCGTATAGCGCAACGTTGCTATTCTAGTACAATCGTTAATGATAGTTGTAGTACCGTTGGCGCAAATTGAGTAACTCAAGCTAGATGTATAGAAACGGGTGATGTTTATCAGAAAGAATGTAATTAATATTTATTATCGTTTTATATAGGACTAAATATCACAAAATATTTGTATAATGTGTACGTGGTTCTAACAATTTTACGAGACATTTCCTTATTGTAATCGCATTCAGGTTTTATTGCCTATTACAAAGGGGTTATTTATTCCGGCAAAATCATGTAATAAAGGGTTCGCAATGCCATTTCTAAACCGGAAGTATTATTTTTGAAGGATTTATTATGAGTTCTTGGAAATAGACGTGATACAAATATTGTAAATGTATTATAAATGCTAGATGAATTTGTTGCTCTTTAGTTTGCTTCTAACTTGAGAAACAGTTTTTCCAATGGCGAAAATACGAGAAACACCAATAGAGAAACAGACTGCGATCCGCACTTTATACGAATAAGGCTATTACATCGGACAATTCTCGGCGCGGTTGGTATACCTCCAAATAGGGAGTGTATAAAACTCTTTGGCGTAAAGAAACTACAGGAAGACTAATGAATTGCAGTCATGGACGACGAAAATTAATCACATCCAAGAGAGAAGATGAACACATTGTAGCTACTAGTAAAAGAGACGCATACCATAAATACAGTAGACAAAGGCCATTTTCGGTTACTACTGTTCGTCGTTGACTAAAGGAAGCCACAGTTTTCGGACGTGTGGCAGTAAGGAAGTCATTGTTAGGGAAGGAAAATAAGAAAAAGGAGTTACAGTGAGCAAAGGAATACAAAGATTGGACAATGGAGGACTTGAAACGCGTTTCTGTGAACTGATGAGTCCAAGTTCAAAATACTCGGTCCTCGGAGGCGCGTTTATGTTCGACGACGTCAGAATGAAAAAATGCCGGAGTGCTTAAATCCTACACTGAAACGCGGAGATTGTAGTGTAATGGTATGGGGGTGTTTTGCAAACAACCAAGTTGGAGATTTAGTTAAGATAGACGAGAAACTGGTGAAAGAAAAATATATGGAAACATTGAGTGACAATAAAGTTCCATCTGAACGGCATCTGTGCGAGACCGAGGTTACCATTTAGGAAAACAACGATCCCAAACAACCAGTCAGAATTGTAAAAATTATTTGAGCTAAACATAAAACAGATTAATAAAAAGAACGATTTAGTCTCCGTAATCTTGGGATTGGCTCTCATAGAGCTTATTTAACCGATTTAGATCATATAATGACAAAATATATGAATCTGGTGAATGTAAATGACTTGTGGGTAGGACTGCAAGAAGTTTTGCGAGCAATATCTCCAGGATTATTAAATTCTTATATGGAAAGAATGCCAATAGTGTGCGCTGCCGCTAGGGGTACATTTCGACGAAAAACTAAAAAGTTGGTTTTAGTGTAATAAATTTTTATGAATCCACTGTAAGCAATCATTGCCATCATAATACATCACTCAATCATGCCTGGCATTATTATTTCCCTATAAGTAAATTATCTCACATTTTCTTCTATCGTTCCCATATGTAGTGTATGTACAGCCCAAGTTGAAAACATTAAGTTGCATACACATATTGTGTAAGTCGAATGACAATACCGCAAGATTCTGAAACTCATGTAATGAGAATTACCTTTATGTTACAATTTTAGTTACTATAATAAAAAATTAGCCATGGATCTCTACCGCACAAAGAGCTGTAATATTATTAATAAATTGTAAATAATTACGCAATTTTATATTTTACTTTTACTTACTTGTTAACCTTATGTATTTATAGTTACACAGTATTCCTGAAGTGTTATCTTTTATGTGTACTACGATCAGCCGATGGTCGAAATTCGACCACAACATCTATATATTAATACGCAGTCAAATACAAACAATCACACCTGATGTACATTAAATCTTTATTGTATTTTCGAGTAAAATGGAAACTCTACTATTTGAGAAAATCGTTGAAAAAGAAATTGAAGCTTCCTATTTGTCTCTTATATCGTTAATTTTAAGTGCTGTTCAACGAAGAGATCGTAGCGCGGTGGATAGGAACTTGGTTTTACACCCCTGGGAATGTGTGTTCAAGTCCTTTGTGCACCAAGAGATTGGAAAAAAGGACATGAGGAGAAGTTGAACACACGTCCCCCACGGGTGTAAACACTAGACCTTATCCACTGCACTACGATCGCTTCGTTAAACAACACTTAAAATTAACCATACAAGGGACAAATAGTAAACTTCAATTCCTTCTTCAACGATTTTCTCAAAAAATAAAGCTCGTTAGGACCAAAGCTCATACCTAGATATATAAGACCCATGAAAATTCTGCTGTTCCGCTTGTTAGCGACGAATACACAAATGTAAATGCTTGGCACGAACGGATGAGCTGAACATAGAATTATTTTACTCACTCGCAATGTATTGAGACGCCAACTTAATCCACTTAATCTGCTTTTGTGCAATCAATATTATTCCACACAATTTTTGTCCGTTTCTCGAACGTATTTACTATAATAATACATATGTCATAATTTAACGTGGTTGACGTATATCACGTTGCGTGTGTCATTCTGACACTTAAGCTCATTTACAATATGTAATATATGTCATATGTTACAGACTCTCATCTGCGTTCCATTGCACGTATCGCGATGAAACATACATTCGACAAATCTGCATTGTAATACGAAAACAACGATATATGTACCATCGCGATACATGGAGGGAACACTCTAAAATATGTACCACAAGACGACCCACTGGGTATTAATATATAGATACACATCCTCCAGAAGCAAATCAGTTTAATAATTGGCAGTTAATGAGCGAAGTAAAAATCTATTGATATTTTTGCAAAATTTTACATAAAATTTTGTGGGATTATAAGCTTATCTGTAACAATCTGTGAACTCCAAATAAAAATATTTCAAGACTCAAGTTGTCTCAAGATACAAGTTGTGTTGATGAAACTAAACCAATCTCCTAATATTACATTTGCATTAAGTGTACACACTTGATTACATTATTGGTGAAAATTACTTTCCGAAATAATACGTCACTAGTAAGATATTCTACTGTTACTATTTCTAATTGACTTCTGTAGAAATTTTATTCAGGTTGTTTCTGACATCAACTTTATGTAATATTAAATACACCTAAAACTTACCATGGTGACGTCACGTGCTATTACTACTTATGTTAGAAACTAACAAAGAGGAACAGCTGTCTCACGTAGATGAAACACGCACTCTTCACAATAGCACTGCATCTGGAAAGAAAACGGATTATTATGTCAAACAATTCCGAAACTAAATGGTAACGTTAGAAAATGCGGGACTGCAAACATTTTGGTACATCAGATCAACAAAAAGGTTGAAGATCATTGCTAATCAATAGATGCTTTTATTGAACATTATTTTCAAAAGCAAGCGGAAAGTAATTGTCTTTTCCTGTTAATTAAAGCAGTCGCATTTTGAAAGTACACACCCACTATTTTTCTCAGACAAGCGTAGTAAAAATCAACCAATATATTTTTTACGGTTGTTAAAAGCGGTGGAACGACTGATGCGAGTTGTTACTATTCCCATACTGTACGCCTGTTAAGGAGTAACACCACTGTAAATTTTTCAGAAAGTCGATTTCTTTTATTAGCTTAATAGATGATCTAGAACAGGCACGGGCAACCTTTTTTGTAGAAGTTTTATGCTGCGAGTAATCTTGAAAAATATACATTTTTGTGGTATCCTTATGATTCATTATGAATTAAGTTTAGACGGGCCGTGCTAATATGCAACGAAAGAATTCAGTAGCGGGTCGGGCAAATCTTACTCGAGGCCGCATGTGGCCCGCGGGCCGGAGGTTGCCCATCTATAATCTAGAATATGAGACAGAAAGTTCATTACCCGGAAGAAAGTTTTTCCCTTGAAATTTTGTGCTTTTCCCGAAACGACTACCTGCACCAAATAAATACCAGTTGGGAAGAGCTTACTTTTCGATTTGTAACTCCTCTAATACACTAACAGAAGTCCTAATGCTTCTTTTTGTAAGGCAAAGTGTTCCTGTTCAATAAAATCCATTAATTCTAAATTAAACTATTATGTACAAAAGTCTTAAGTACAGTGACTGATATTGTTGTGTGCAATTTTAATGATAGTCTGACAAATATTATACGAATCATGAAAGTATTGGAGATGGATATTGGCGTCCAATCATACAATTTTAGTGTTGAAGCCAATGCTAAGCCAATCAAGCACGCCGAATTGTGTTTGACAGTAGCGGTAAAAGAGGCGCACTCTAGTATACAATCTTCTACGAAAGAGGATGAGTGAGAATATTTGAACATAGAAGGGCAGCTATATGGTGCTGGAATATCAGATTATTGGTAAAAAATTATAAACAGTCGAATTTTTCATTTATTCATGTCTATAACACATTTTAAAACTTTAAACGCGTTTTTCTCGAAATACGGTTTTTCAAAACAGCACGCAGCATAACTACAACAATTTTTATTCTATTCATTCCAATTTTTGACCATTTCTTTAACATAAGAATATCTAATGAAATACATATGGGATTTTAGATAAGTTAATTTATACATACAAATGATTGCCCTCTTTGTGTGTTGTGTTTGTGTTTTATTTCAAATACTCGCCAATCGTACAAAAATCAATATTTTTAAAATCCCCTATGTATTTCACTAGCTATAACCATGTAGATTACGTTATTTTTTTCATCATTACGAATTCAAATTTGAACCAGTTACACTGCACTTTTTTGTTCACTGGTTAAATATAGACTTAATAACATCTTGGAATATTATTATCATATTGCCCTTTCTTCCATTCAAAATAAATTGTCAATGAAGCGCCCTTCTTACGCTGTTACAGTAGTGTTACCCCTTAAATAATTTTCTATTTTCCACAGGATCCATTCCCTCTGTACGACATTCATTCCAAAAAGCTTACAGAGAAACAACCACTGCAATTACCGGATGGCAAGCTGTACATAGATTTTTATGAACGCATGCTGCTAAAGTTTGATATTCAGCTCCGTTAATAGTTTTTAATTTACCGAAACATGCTCGTCGTTCTCAATTAATCTGAATCTGCCATTTTCGTAGTAAACAGCAAATGAGAGCATTGCCTTTATTGCATTCAACTCCCTCGAACGACAAGAGCAGAAATGCCATTATCAATTCAAGAAATTACATGTAGCTTTTCTGTCATTGTTACCATGCTTGCTTTTTCGATAGATTGTCTCGGATTCAAATTTAATCTGTCCGAATAAATTCATTTGAAATAAATAGACTCATCTCACCAAATAATATTGCACTTGATAATTTGTAAATAAAACATTAAACTAAACTAAACAAAAGAAAAAAAAAAACAGAACAATCCCAAGACTACCAACAATTACTTAGTTGCTGAACGTTTTGTAACATAATACTCTTTTAAAAAAATTCCTGTCCCTTTCTCATTTAAACACCACCGCCAATTGCTCAAAATTTCTCTCTGCGTCCCACCACATCTATCCTTTACATTCCCTCCAGTGCATCTAGATTTCCTCTTCCTCCCCGCACACTACACACTTTCTTTCCCCCTCCTTCATCCAATATGGACTCCCACGTTCATCACTCTCACACCTAAATCTCGCAATCATGCGTTGTTCTGTAGTCCAGGGGCAACTCCTCCATTAGTGCTGCTGAACTGCAGAATCACCCGAATAAATCCTCAATTTATGCATTAAGCGTTTACGTTAAGCATTTACTGAGTATTTTATTAAAAATATTAAATTTCTATAATTTCAGCGTGCGACATTTTAATAATTATTTGCTCCTACGAAAAATGCCACAGCTGTACAATCATACAATCGTAAGGGCAACGCATTCATAATTTTCGAGAAAGTCGTCTCTGCAGCGCAGCTGTTTGTAATACAGATTCGATCGTACACGAAGTAAATCGAGGATGGCCGACGCCATGCGTGATTTAATACATTTAAGCGAAAAAGTGAAAAAACATGAAACAAGCCGTGCGCATATCAGCAATCAAATGAAATTTGCATCATTTGTGAAAGCGAATATTCAAGCTCAACTTCATTCTACTTATTGGATAAATATACAAAAGCACAACGAAGAAGTAACGAACAACAGGTATGTGTTATCAAAATTTATTGACTGCATAAAATTTTGTGGCGCTTTCGAGCTAGCCTTAAGAGGGCATGATGACAGTGAATCATCCGAAAATCCCGGTACTTTTCGGGGTTTGGTGAATTTTACGGCAGAACTTGATAAAACACAGCATCTTAAAAATGAAACGGTTTTCAAAGGCACCTCAAAAATGTTACAAAATGAGGTTTTAGATTGCATGCTGGAAGTGTATAATGAGGAAATTCTTTGCGAAATAAAGAAAGTCCCGTTTTTAGCAGTGATGGCTGATGAAACTAGAGCCGTTTCCTCTAAATTTCAAATGGTGATTGTTCTTCGTTACGTTACCAAGGAGGGAAACCCGGTAGAAAGGTTCTGGACTTTTTTGCTTTCCGAAAATCATAATGCTGTGTCATTAGCTAACAATATTTTCAATGTTATTGACCCTATTTTTAAAAATGATAAAAAAAGCTCATTGCTCAGAGCTATGACGGGGCAGTTGTAATGAGTGGAATACATGGCGGAGTTCAGGCAATAATCAAAGAAAAATACACATTTCGTACACTGCTTTGCTCATCATTCTCATCAATTACATTTGGTAATGTCACGAGCATGTTCAATTAACTCCCAGGTACGTATCCTTTTTGGAGATTTACATAACATACCTGGATTTTTTAGTTATTCCCCGCAAACACTCTCTGTTCTGAAGCAATTCATAGGAAAAAATGTACCCCATTCTGCACCTAGGCGTTGGAATTTCAATATTCGTACGGTTAATGTAATTTACCAACAGAGATCTGGAAGATGACTCAGATGCAGTAACGTGCAAAGAAGCAAGAAGTATTCGACGTATTCTGGGAGATCCAGATTTTACTTTTTGGCTGACTGTTTTTCAGTATATTATGCCACATATTGAAGTTTTATATAACCAACTGCGAAAAAGGACACGAATCCAATAAATGCACAAAACGTGATAAATAATTTTCAGAAAAGTATTAATAATGTTCGAAATAAAATAGATTCTATCATACAGCATGCTTCAAATTCTAGTACAGTCGCGTGTCATGCAAAAGGAAACGTTTAAATAATACCAAAGAAGACGACCGTATTGCATGTATAGAAGTTTGTGATATTATAAATAATGCAAAAGAACGTTTTGCTTTTACTAATCACTTGGTAGCCACGTCGCTCTGGAATTCAGACAATTTTGAAAATTATAACCATTTATTTCCTGAATATAACCTGGACTTAACATGTGCAGCTTATAATTTTTTGGAAAAGCAATGTCTGCAAACAGAGCTGTCAGTTTTGTATTCAAATTTTCAGTGCAGGACATTGAAAAGTGCAGTGCCTTTTTAAAAATTTATAATTTCTAACAATTTCGAAGAAACAATGCCAGAAACTAAAAAGTTGTTGGAGATTCTGACGACTACTCCCGTGACTAGCACTTTGAAGCACATAAAAACTTTTCCTAGAAATTCAATCTGTGAAGATCGTGTATCTATTTATCGATTCTTTCAACAGAAAACAAATTCGTTGCCTTAGTACCGAATTTCAACGAGAAAATAATTAAAAAGTTTTCCTCCAAAAAAGACCGCCGTGTTAAACTCCAGGTCTAAGGAAATGAAATAGGGTAAGTTCAATTGACTTGACTTGACAATTTTCGATATTATTGTAATTTTTTTAGTGATATTTTATGTTTTTTGGTTATAAATGTTATATATATATATATATATATATATATATATATATATATATATATTGTCGGGTTATTATTATTATTATTGTTTTAAACTGGTTGTGGTTCGTGCAGACCACTCACCTTGAAATGTCAGGAGCCGTCACTGCGTCGAAGCAATGAATATGCCATCAATTTTCTTATCATTTCAACATCGGTTTTATTCCATTCTTGTTACAGGGTTTGCACATTTCAGGATTTATATTTGGGATGATTATCCTGCTAGAAGAAATAATGGTTCGAATTCCTAATTTCTCGACGTTTTTCTTTAAAGTTCGTGTAATGTCAAAGTACAAACATATTTCCATTATTCTTTCTATTTTCTTGTGTATGCTTTTCTTTTATATACACTTTTCTTATATACACAACCATCCTGGCCCGTTTAGCACAGCGGCGTCCGATTTCAATAGATTGAATTCACTTTCGTCTGTAAAGATGAATTTTGGAAATAAGAAATAAGTATTATCTAAATGATATATTACAAATTGAAGTCATTAACAACGTTCTGCTTATTACTGGCTGTTACGGTCTCCTGGTTTGCAGAAAGCTCCAAACAGTTACCCGTTTGCGTGGGAAATAGAAAATAAGAAAACAGGCTTTTCTGTTTTCATGCCGGTTTATTTAAATAGATAGATTGACATATTTTTACAATAAAAGACATTTAGATAGACATATAACATATAACACATTTAGACAGACATTTAGATATTTACTAGGCAATAAAATAATTATAAAAATACGTATTCTAATATATATATTGTTTCAAGGTCAATTTTTTTTTTACACAACTCACTTATATTATATTCAATATCACGCACTTGGCGTGTATTCAATTTGTGTCTTTATCTTCTGATATAATGACAAAGAATTGTACTTGCGTTTCCCACTTAACACACGTTTGTGACTAAACGTTTCAAAATGCGTTTTGTTCAAATTAGCTCAAATAAATATCTTTGCCTTGTTCTTAACGTTTTAAAATACGTTTGTCTTAAACGTTTCATATTCTATGCATCTATGTATTCAAAGATCGAATGATCTGTCTCTGCTATTAAACCTAGGGACGGCCGGCCCTAATATTTTTGTACATCTCGTACATAGCAGCGGTTTACGAAGAAAACTACGAACGTCGTCGGTGAGGCGGGTCAGTTCTAGACGACATTCGGGTGATATGGTTTCATGCTAAATTTCTGATATTGCTTTCTTCTAACGCGCTGGCCTCACCTAAGTAAGCGAAAATTCCAGGGAACGTTACTCAAGTAGCCGGTCGGTCCTTTTCGACTCGTAGCCTGCGTAATGGGCCACATGTATGTAGTTGACGCTGCATGAATCAACCTTTGTGCATTCGTACTGGAGCCGATCGACGAAGTTTCTTTTATCTGTATGTTAAGGATTTTCGGTACGCATTATCGAAAGCGTTCATTGTTTGGCGGCGACGAAATTTTAGATAAGATTTAAAACATAATATAAGCATTTACAAGAAGTTACACATAAAAACTATTCTAAATTTAGTACATATATACAGAAATGAATATTAATTTTAACACATTGATACAAATAAAAACATCTATTGAAATTAAAACAAATGAATAATATTAATATATAGAAAAACTGTTAATTTAAGAGTCTATTGAAAATGTCTTTAAATCCTTAACACTGGCTATACCAGACTTATAACTACTTCTATGTATGTAAGTTGCATTAGACGAACTATATCAGCATGGACATTAATTCCAGAAAATTAAATGTCTCTTCAAACAAAATTTTCCTCCTTATAAGATAACTTTTTAGACCTCCACGTTAGGTATGCACTGGTAAAATGCAAGTTTCCACAGCGCACCTTATTTACCTATTGGTTGTGATTATGTGAACATCGAGTAGAGTTGCTGTACTCGATGTTCACCCCCATCACAACCACTAAGTAACGTTGTGAAAACTTACATTTTGCCAGGGCACACCTGACCTTAAGGCGCGTTCCTATATTTGACTCACCGTATATTATTTATGTAATACATTACGATTACATGTGTAAATTATGTCCATTGCTCTATAGCTATAATAAAATAAAACAACGGTCAACTTTAAACTATATATTTATTTATAAACTTATATATGCCAATAAGTATGTAATGTACGAGCACTTTTGTAGATCACCGTTATTAAAAGGTTTTTGCAAAATGATATAACTGGAAACACCATTAGAGTTCGTGTCATTTATGCACACACTGTATTTGCAGTGATTGAGTTGTGACTTATTAGAGGGTAAATTAACATTTAAATGTAAGGCGCGCATTCAGCCTATCTTTAGTAGCAAGTATAGCCAACCTAAAGATCCTTATAAAGAACACGTACATGTTAGCACAGAATAGACAGAAGCGACAAAGTTAGAAAATCTTGTGGTAAATTCTGTATGCGCATGGCCGGAAACCATGTTCTAAATACGACGACACTGTTATATTTGGCTAATTTCATTAATGTTATTATTCTGGGATGGTGTGTGCATATTAAAATTAAAATATACGATTATTGTTGTGTATCACTGATTTAACTTTTTAGCAAATACTATTCTTTTAACATATCCAAAACTCTAATGTTTTTCAATTAATACGAACAAATGTGCACCTTTCGTATTTTCAAAATCGCGTTATCTAACTTCTGAGCTATTTCAAGGACATTCAAACCGACCACATGAACATCAAAGCTGCCGACACGCCTTGCGCTGCTGTCTATTCTGTGATGTTAGTTATATGTAATGTCAAGTTCTATCGTATTATGAAACCGAAAATCCCGAAAAGCATTAATGGATAGTTTATGGGTCTTGGGGACTTGAGAAAAGTGCCAAGCAAACTATCCAACATGGAAATTTAGTATGTATTGAAACTATGGGATGTCATTGAGAATAGAGAAAATAGGGAACGATAGGAAATCACTGCGAAAATAGGAAACGTTACAGGTACTGCCTTAGCAAATGGGTAGGTACAGTGTATAACCATAAAAGTTATTTGCAGGTACCCAAAATAGCTGCAAGCTTGCTATTTATAAGTAGAATAATACATAATGGCTATACAGTTGCTTCTGATAAATTTAATGGAAGAATTCTCAAACCCACTCAAATAATCAAACTGCTATTACGGCTGAATAAACGGAATATACAAACTTAACCAGTCTATGAGCAATGAGGCAAACCATTAAGAGTTATGCAAAGTCATCTACTAAAGGAATGAAATTGTTACAAAAGATAATGGACATGATGACCGGCAGAAAGACACATGGGAAGCGCTGCGAAAGTTGTTTAAATAAATGATCTTGGCGGAATACTACTTCGACTGAAATTCCCCTAGACTTTCATTGATAACTATTCTAAAAAGCATTCCGTCTATTTTCTAGAAAAAAGAATCAAGTGGAAGAAACGTTGACAATTTCAATGCCATGGTTAAGAGACACACAGTGAAGACTATTTTATTACACAAGGATCCTGAATACGTGAACGGAAGTTTTTTTGGTAAATGGCATTATAGAATAAAGCAAAACGGAATTGCTGAGCAGGCAAACAGGTCTATAATTGAGAAAGTAGGGACCATGTTGATTGACGCCGGTTGTGGTGAGGAAGATTGGGTCGAAGTGACCGCTAGAGTGAGCGATGGTTTATTTAATAGAGTACCAACATAGGTGGACCGAAAACGGGAAGGAGGATCCCAAGCAACGCGGTGAACTCTATTTTGCTGTACGGGACACCTTTATGGAGGAATTGGGTACTGAGAGAGACGTACAAAAATGGTACTTCCTCGTATCAATTAGCGTTAGATCACAGTATTTGTCAAAAGTCTGTGATGAACATTTTAAAGTCAGAAAAGCTAAAAGCTTATAAAATTCATTTTGTTCATGAATTGACTGAAGATGAACTAGACCGCAGAATTCAATTTTGCGAAACTATCATGGAAATGTTCGTGGCCAATCCTAATTTTGTAAACAATATGGTGTTTTAAAATGAAGCCACATTTTGGTTAATGGCACAGTAAATAGGCCCAACTGTCGTTTTTGGTGAAAAGACAACCCGCACTCCTTTGTACATATGTTTTTCGAAATCAATAAAATTACAATTACAATTACAATTACACTGGATATCTGAAGTACATACCCAACATCCTCAAAAACTCAATGTATAGGCAGGTATATAGGGACGATTGCCGAACGGATGCAAAATGCCCTGAACACAACATGGGAATGGTGCAGGCTGGAGGGGCTATCAATTAACCCAGAGAAGACAACCATCGTACCATTCACTAGGAAAAGAGGGATAGTTATCCCCACCTTAAAAGTAAACGGCATCGAGGTCGTCCCCAGTGATGAGGTGAAATATCTGGGAATTATCCTGGATAAAAAACTTACCTGGGAACTGCACCTCGAGCCAGTAATAAATAAGGCCACAAAAAACCTTTGGACTGCTAAACAACTACTAGGTAGATCCTGGGGTCTGACCCCGAAAATGACCTACTGGATATATACCCAAATGGTTAAACCCACAATACTGTACGGTGTTCTGGTATGGTGGGGTAAAACCAAACAGAAAACAGCCATATCGAGGCTACGCAGGGTGCAGAGACTTGCGTGCCTATGCATCACAGGGGCTATGAAATCAACCCCAACGACGGGCATGGAAGTTCTTCTGAACCTGACACCGCTAAATGTAGCCGTGCAAGAGGAGGCAGCTACGCAAGCAATCTCCATCTATAGAAAAGAAAAACTTAAGGCAGGGAACCTTACCGGTCATCTCACTATCCTGAAGGAAATCGAAGACATACTTTGTATGTCTCTAGCAAGCGACTACATGGATCCCATGCTTTGCTTCGATAGGAAGTACGGGGTCGTTTTCCCGACAAGGGATGAGTGGTGCGCAAACCCGAGATGGTTACGGGATGGATTGCAAAAGTGGTACACAGATGGGTCCAAAATGCTCCACGGAGTGAGGGCAGGAATAGTGGGGCCTAGAACACACAGATCAATAACTTTGAGCAAGGACACCTCAATCTTCCAAACGGAACTATACGCAATCTTGGAAACCGTAGGAATCCTATCCGAAAGGGGACACAGGGGAATACGAATTAAAATATTCTCGGATAGTCAATCAGTCCTTAAGGCCCTGAGCAGTTGTACAATCACGTCCAAATTATTATTGGAATGCCGCAACATGCTTAATGGCCTGGCCACTCAGAACCAGATCACCCTGATCTGGGTGCCAGGACATGAGGGGCACGGGGAAATGAGATGGCAGACATCTGCGCAAAAAAGGGGCTGAGAGAAGCTTTACTGGACCTACCCCACCTTTTGGGTTTAACAAAGGTCTCCTTAAAGGTGAGACAAAGAAATGGACAGCGTCCATTACAATGAAACACTGGAGTGAGACCAGCGGGCTGGAACATTCCAAAAATTTCTGAGCTTCGACGCTAGGAGGGCGGACCTCGCCCTAAAACTGGACAGGGGAAGCTTAAAAACACTCACAGGCCACTATACCTGTAAAAAGCACCTTCACAAAATGGGCTTATCCAACACGGACACTTGCAGATTCTGCGGTGAAGAAGAGGAGTCAATGGAACACTTGATCACTAACTGTGGGGCACTAGGCCACAGGAGATATAGACTACTACATGCACATACGCTGAGTGAGGAGGACCTATTTACACTCCCATTGAAGGAGCTGATCCTGCTCCTAAGCGTATTAAATAAATAAATAAAACAAACAAGAGGAAGCACAATAGATCAACGTGGTCGCAGTGCAAAGGATCATTTTGGGCCAGACCCCACCTCATTACAATACAATACAATACAATACAATAGGCAGGTATTGTGGACAACCATATAATTGGACCATTTTTCATAAATGGGGTTTTAAATGGTGAACGTTACCTGCAACTGTTAAGAAATTAAATTGTACGCGCTGTTGCACTTTTATTTCCAAATGCCAAGAACCCTTTAATATCAGCTGAAAATATCTGGTTCCAATAAGATGGACCACCGCCACATTTTGCAATAAGTGTCCGGAATTATATGAATGTAATATTTCTAGCAAGATGGATCGGCCGAAGAGATCCTATTGAATGGTCTGCTCGTTGTCCTGACCTCTTCCCACTAGACTTCTTTCTTTGGGGACATTTGACATGCAGAGTTTACAGAAACAGGCCCGCCAATCTAGAAGAATTGCAACAACGTATAACAGAAGAGATGCGCCGAATTTCTCCACAAGTTGTACAAAATGCTTTACGGAATTTTAACGACCGGCTGGGCTATTGTCACATTGTAAATGGAGAACATTTCGAACATTTAGTGTAGACTTAATTAAAATTATTAGTTTCTTCAAAGATGATGCAATTTGTTACAAGTATTTTTTTAATTTTTCTATCACTTTTCGAATAAAACAAAAACCTTATTTATAACATTTCTGATGTAGTATTTTATTCTACGTCCGATAACAATAAAATATACAGGGTGTTGCATTTAAAAATAACAAGTTAAGGTCACTTCCGGCTAAACCGGAAGTCGAAAAAAAAAGACATTACGATTATTAAATGCATTATTTGTTATATAAGCACACCAATTATTAAAAAATTGCTTCATAAACAACGGAGATAATCGACCGTTCCGGGACTTTTTATTTATCTGTATATATATATAGCAGCACACCTAGCAGCACAAAGAATACACTACGACCACATCTCACTTCAGGGCGGCCCAAGACTAACAACTTTAAAATTGAGAGAAAGAACGCCGATGTAACAAATATTCAAGGATAATAATCTCACTCTTGGCGTTATAACAATATCGGATATCGGTTCTAAGAGTTGCGAAGAAGATCCGACGGTTCACTGCTACGCAATTCGTATTTATACAATCCCTATGATTTTCCACTCGGGAATTAAAAGGGAATACATAATTTGGTTCCAGTTGTATTCCAAAATTTCCTTCTTAACCCTTAACTACATTCGTGGGGTAAATTTTTACCCCGCATCTCAGATTTTCGTCGATAACTTTATAACTGTTTCGCAGTTTTAATTCTGGGTCTGCTTTGATTATATTCCATTCTTGTTAAGAAGGAATCATCGTTTTAACTATGGTTTATTTTTCAAAATATAAACAATTGGTAATGGAGTAAAAATTTACCCCACGAAAGCACTAACATTGTCCAAAAATGGCGAATGTAGTTAAGGGTTAAATTTTCGCAAGTACTGAGGCAATTTCCACATTTTAACGATATATGCGAACTCTATTCGACGTTGCGACGTCTATGATTGAAAAACAGAACCGAGATTTTGGTGGAATTCGATAAATCTGACGACGAAGGGACGTAGAAGGGGAATAACAAAAACGAAACTAAAAAGACATCTGGCTCAATACGCACAGTTAAACCGAAATAATTCCACTATTTCAAATAAATAAAAAAACGTGTAAATGTCACTAGAGACCTTAGAGGAATTGCAAGATACAAGATGCAATTTAGTGCTGGTGAAAATGGAGTCCGACAGTATTATAGTAATGCTTACTGGGGGAAATAAACAATCGACAACCTGTGAATGGTACTTTGTGAAGGTACATGACAGTTTTGGTACACAAAGATTGGGACGCCATCAACAACGGACGCGGAGTATACATATTGCTTTGTTATTTAGGGATTGTTCCCTTAGAGAGCACATTACGTCATGAAAATATGCGCGAAATGTGACGTTTCATTGACTTTCGCTAGTCGGTTGCCATGGTAACCTATACAGAACACCAAATTTGGTGTATTGCGCCGCTGACGTAATGTGCTCTTCTCTAAGGAAATAAACCTTACCACCTATAAATATGGTTACATCAGTTAATGAAGGAAATAGACCCAAATGTTGTAAAAGATCCCACAGTGATTTTTCAGATATACGACTGTGCTGCGACCGAGCGCCAATAAGCTGTTCATAGGTTGCCGACAGTCATTTTATTGTAGACGGTCAATGTAACATTTGCAGTTGATCACTAATGAAAAGTCAGTTAGACAACACCCTCAACCACACAAATAACATATCAAGATGACAACACCATACAATACAATACCAATACAGTCGTCGCTAATCGCATATACAGTTGTATATGTAAAAACCAACCTTTACATATACTATTGTGATACAAAACGAATCGCACACTTGCGATTTCAAACGTGTGAAACATTAAAGGTGGGGAAGATATTATCTAACGTAAGTTTTGTAACTCGTCCCCGCTTCACATGCCGTTCCAAATTGTTGAATTTGATACAATTTACGAAAAAAAAAAGATAACGACAAGTAGCCATTTGCATTTTTTGCACCCTTAGGCATACACGCAGAATTTTTTGTAATGATGGTGTGGTAATGTGTCGCCTATATCCATGGCTTTCTATGTTAAGAAATACGATTGGATGTGTCACCCTCTCTAAAGGATACCTCCGGCGTGTTTAGCGAACCTTGCTTACGTCGGTAGGAACAGCTCTGGCATAATCTTAATACCAATATAGGAAATTAAAAAATTAGGTTTGATATTTTATGAGCAGGTAATAAGTATAATAATTGTTAGCATTGCACCACATGAAGAGCTATCAGCTTACTGCGGATTATCGATCTTTCAGGCCAAGCCCAAAATTTTGTCCGCCCATTATTACCCCAAGAAATTAATCCCAGCTGAGTCTACCTGACTCCGAAGAAGTTGTCTCAATATTACGACAAGTAATACAAATCTAGAGATTAAGTTTCCTTTAGGCTCCTGTTCTAGTAGAAGAAAATTCGTGCCAACTATTGTTCGCTTTGTTTTTGGTATTCCAGTTTTCGCGTGATTCCACTCAATTCTATGTAGTCTTCTAGAAAGTCCACCAAACACGCATCGGGGTGAGTGTTAAAAATTTAACAAGATGGATGTTGCAGATTTTTCTATCGCAATAAACTAACCGTCTACGAATTCATTTCTACTGCAACCGTAGCCTTATGGTTGGTAAATAAGTAATATTTGTAGGTGCACAAAACACGATTGCTGCGATTGAGCAGAGCTAAATAGGGAATGTAGTCGATCTGTTGGCAAAACATTACCGACTAAGCAAACATATCTATACCATAGGATTAGTAAAACACCCTATTTGCAAGGTATGTTGTGCGGAAGGGGACAGTCCTGTGAATGCTCGTGGCTGAGCAGTTGGACGCTTCCTGCACCCACAACTAACTAACTAAATTAGGTCCTATTACGGTGGTGGGTTAAATCGAAAACACCAACTTGATGGAGTAAATATCTAAGGGGCTAGTGACACAATAAGTAAAATTTACTACGATGGATAATATATGACACCCTCAAGGAGAAAAAATACTACTTATGTTTTCGTATTTATGAGAAACAATACTTTCATTTTGAATTTATTCTTTAATAATTGGTTTTAAACCAAGCATTAACATAATGCAGTCTGAATTTGGTAAACATTATAATTTGAAAGCAATTTAAATGTAATATTCAAAGTAGTTCTTCTCTGGCTCACTCAGCACTGCACTACCGTGAAGCTATCCCTACGAACAGAGAAACCAGCTTCACCATATCTGGCTCTCTAGTGATATCTTCTTGTTTCCAAATTTAAAAAATGGCTGATTTCAGACAAATCCATAGGTGATGTCCGAAATAAATGCATATTATATATATATTTTTACAGTAATATAACCTTTTATTGAAAAGTCTGTCTTCCATCAAACCGCAGTTCCAACCGTTATCGTTGTTTTGAAACAACAATTGCAGTATAACAGGTTATCGTTATTTCGTAGTCGACAGTTCCATTCGATAACGCATCATGATTCCACATGGCACATAGCAAATGTTATCAATAAAATATGTCAAGGTCTGACTATCTGAGTCAGTGTCTACGTCTGGGTCACGTTTTAGTCTTACAAAACCTCCGTCGCCTATGCTTGGCCCAAAATATATTTTGCTTTTTCCCGACGTTATATGTTCGATCATTAAATTAAGTTTTATTTGACTTCTCTCGTTTTAATTGTTTACATAAATGTGCAATTGCTGATCTTGCAGTACGCTAAAAGGGTGTTTTCGAAAACGGGATTATTGATTTCTGACCGTCGAAACCGTTTATCATCTGAAAAGATGAAACAGTTCCTATTTATAAATATAAATCAGAATTCGTGATAGCAACATTGTCGTTTATAAATATGTATATTTTAGTTTGATTTATTTATTTATATTGGAATATATACATATTTTTTATGACTGGTTGCACTTTATCTCGTAAGAATATTTTTTTATTTATAATTGTAATTAGAATTGTTATTTTGTTTTATGTATATAATATAACGGTTCTTCGTTCATCGTTCTTTTATTTTACATAATAATTTCAGTGCATAAAATTATTTAGAAAATATTTCCACAATAAAAGTCCGACTCAATTTTGACTGCCCCCGTTATTACCGTCTGAGAGAATGTGTACAAACGTAATAAGTTATTTGTCTAGTGGAGTTGTAACGGTTATCCATGATAAACGGCGGTCTCGACCCAACCGTTGTCACAGAACACCATCAGTTGTATCGAAACGCGTACTTAACTGCGTACGCTGGAAACCATTATTTTCCAAGCGAGATAACAGTTGCAACCGTTAGCGAGTCCATACCGGTTCTAAAATAACAGATAGTTTAATAACGACCCATCAGTAGTAGAGAATAATATATAAAGCGGTAGCCACTTAGCAGAGCCGAAAACGATGTAGACGTGACTGTTGGCATGTGTCAGTGGGCAAAATGTTGCCAACTAATATGGGGCAACAGGAATCCCCAGAGTGGCGGTTTACATCAAGGAAAGCTGTGCAGACGTGCCAGCTGGTTTCAGTTGAGATTGATAGCCAATGAGGCTAATTACAGGATAATATACATCAACAAAATATAAACCGAATGAAAACAGAAATTAACATATATATATATATAAAGATGAAGTAAATAAACGAAAAAGTTATTAAGTAGATTACTGTACTGGAGCTGTATACACTATTTGGAGTAAGAAATACAAATTCAAACAAGCTCCGGTGGCAGTTCCGGATTTTGATGATAGGGCTATCGTTTGAAACGGAATTTATCGAGCTATATAATTAAACATAACATAATATAGGGAATATATGTATATTTGTTTATTATACAAATTAAGAAGAAACAAAAAAATAAAACAATTTTTTCTCGTTTTGTGCTGCTGGATTCGCCTCTCACTTCTTTTGCCATTTCTTTTTCGATTTCTCTTCTTTGTTGCTGCCTCTTGCCTGGCGATTTGAGCCGACTTTTCATTAGACGCCGCCTGTTGTTCCGTTCGGAGGGCCTCCATCACTTCTAGATCAGTCAATACGTCCGATTTGCGACGTTTACGACCGCGATTGCTTTCCTTGCGCAATACTGCTTTTAGAAATCGTCGGAAAATTTCAAGTGTGCGATCCAAACTGACAAGGGGAACACCAGGATTGTCTGACACGGATTTTCATAGGTCTTATATATGTTATAGAGGGACCTCCCTTGAGTATCTATGTAGGTACGAGCTTTTATCCTAACGCACTCTACTTTTGGAGAAAATCGGTGAAAAAGAAATTGAAGTTTCACATTTGTCCCTTATATCGTTGATTTTAAATCCTGTTCAACGAAGTGATCGTAGCACAGTGGATAAGATGTAGGGTTTACACCCCTAAGGCATATGTGTTCGAGTCTTGCTCGTATGCTTTTTCTTCAATCCCTTCGTGAACAATATTAACAAATATGTTTCATTTCATGCACAATTATTCAGAAATAATATTTTTTGCCATGATAATTTTATTAAGAAATAAATTGGAAGCAAATCTGCGTTATGGTGTGTATTATGAATTTCAAGTATTCGAAAATTAACCAGAATTTTCAGAATTTTATTTCTTTTTTTTTCCTGGAAATTTATCGAAAATTCAAATTGTCAAAACTTTTATCGAATTGGGGAGTTTAAAAGAATTCCATGACAAAAAAATTTCGGACTACTTCAAAATGTTTCAAAATTTCAGAATTAACCAGAATTTTCAGAATTTTATTTATTTTTTATTTTCTGGAAATTTGTCGAAAACTCAAATTTTCTAAACTTGAAGTCTTGAAATATTTATCTTCTGAATTTTATTTTTTTATAATTCCAGAAAATTTCTTAGGTTCCTCAAAAGCTCAAACTTTCCCTTTTGTGCTCTTTTTCAATCTCTTCCTGCACAATATTAACAAATATATTTCACTTCATGCACAATTACCATGGCAAAAACATTATTTCTTAATAATTTTGCATGAAATGAAATATATTTCTTAATATTGTGCAGGAAAAGATTAAAAAAAAGCACATGAGCAAGACTTGAACACACATCTCCCAGGGGTGTAAACACCACATCTTATCCACTGGGCTACGATCGCTTCGTTGAACAGTATTTAAAATTAAGGATATAAGGGAAAAGAAGAAAACTTCAATTTCTTTTTCAACGATTTTCTCAAAAAGTAGAGCGCGTTAGGATAAAAGCTTGTACCTAGATACTCAGGAGAGGTCCCTCTATAACATATATGAGACCCATGAAAATCCGTGTCGGACAATCCTGGTGTTCCCCTTGTGAGACGTCACTTGCAATATTCCCTTCAACTCCAATATTCTCTGACTCTATCACCGTCGAAAGATTGACGCAGTATAGTTTGCGGAAAGCCGTAGGATTGGGCAGCTTTTTTTGTTTGACCGGCCTGGACAGCTGCAATGCCATCTTGAATAGCTAATTCACCTGTTTCAGGAGTTTTGCGTTGGTATGTTTGCGGTATGGCGCTAAACGAGCCGAGAGAAAAGTTAATTTAACATTATTGCAAAGTCGCCATTTCACACGTCCAACATAGCGCTATTCCTCCCCAAGCGCACTTTTTCAAGTAAACACAATTTCTCCAGAAAAAAACGTAAAAGTGCTACCAATCCAACACCATCACCGTGTAGGGCACCCTCTTTAACATATAACGATATTCACCTGATTTTATTTTAGGAGAAGAAAAGTGTCCTGTAAAACGGAGAAAATGTAGCATTTTTTCGTTTTTAGATGTTTTCACCTTTCTCCTCGTAATGGTGGAAACACCTAACCAAGAACACCCGAACTAACTGCCATTACTTCCGGTTATCATAAGACATCCTCTATACCGAGAGTAATTTATTCGCATTACTGGATAGGCCACACATGGCAGGTCACCATTTCTCCCCCTCTTACTCTCAGTACTGTAGTTACCTATATATTTCAACCATCAGTTTAGTTCCATAATAAATAAATATCGAACGAGATGCACTAAATTAAAATAGTACTTATTCTAAATTGTTTCATAAATTAAGTAATTCGAAGTGCTTTCAGCTAGTATTTCCCCCATTTTTTCCAATTTCGATTTACTCCAATGGATGGATGTCATGCCAAAAGCCTAAAATTTTATGACAAGAATTTCAACTGAAAAAAGTGGACAGATGTAAACACCTTAGCTTCTAACCAGCAAGCAAATGTCAACAGAGAGCGGAAGTAGATTCGACTAATGCCTAGATCATGTAGAAATCTAAAAGACTAATGCCTATGTCTATCGTCGTTAAGATATTGTAACCAAAATCTTGTCGATGATTCGATTGACAAGCGTTACACAGTCCATACTTTAAAGTATCGTCTTTGTTAAATATTAATAAAGCCTTATAAGTCGATTGTTAGTCACGTGATTGTCAAATTAAAACGAATGTAGTTATACAGAAAAATGCCGAAAGTCGTAATTTTGGTGCGCAGTTAACCACACACGTTATCATAACAGATTTGCACATAGAAACGATGTATTTGTGTCCGTGTGATAGGTATTTATGATGCCCAGTAAACATTTTTTAAATTTCGCGAACAGTTTAAGTAGGTAGTTTCGGCATTAGGGACATACTCGCCAATTTCTAAGCACAATGCATACGAATATGTTCACTATTGCCAGAAATACCAACTGAAACTATCCGCGAAATCTAAAAATGTTTACTGGATGTATATTTGAACTTGGTCACGTGCGTCACTCAAATCTCAATCCGCCGCACCTCATATACTTATAAAGGTAATAACTAAGGTTTGACAAAGGAGTGCATGATAAGTTGTGTAAACCGGACTGACGCTGCTCGTCCAAATTTTAATGTCGCACTTTGCACGTAATTAAGGACAAGCGGTGGAGGGATAGCGTCAGTCCGGTTTACACTACTTAATGATAACTCACAATGCACCAGTTGTCGAACCTTAGTAATAACTGTAGATAATTTCATCCCAAAAAACATTAGTTAGCTAGTTATCTTCTCGTATCCTTCACCTTTATTTAAAAATCAAATCGCGCCAATAATTTTCGCTTGGTGCTTCTAAGTATCCACCACATTCACTTTTACTACCGGAGCCCCTGTTTCCGCCATTTTACTACCCAAAAAGTGCTACGATATATATTACAAGTGTCCCCATCGCCTAGAAGCCCTTTAAGCTTTAATCCTTCAAACTAAGGCACCACGCAGTTGGCCACCCCAGTATCGTTCTGATTTATCTCATTTCTTTTCTACTATTACTAGACACGAGTGACATGCTTTAATCATTTAATCAATCGATAAATTAATTAATACTGGGATCGCCCGATGGTCGAAATTCGACCACAACATCTATATATTAATACGCAGTCAAATACAAACAATCACACCTGATTTACATTGAATCTTTATCGTATTTTCGAGTAAAATACAATAAAAATCGTGCTCTACTTTTTGAGAAAATCCTTCAAAAAGAAACTGACGTTTCCTATTCGTCGTTAATTTTAAGTGCAGTTCAACGAAGAGATCGTAGCGCGGTGGATAGGATCTAGATTTTACACCCCTGGGGATGTGTGTTCAAGTCCTGCTCGTGTGCTTTTTTTTTCAATCTCTTCCTGTACATCACTCGCAATGTATTGAGACGCCAACTTAATCCACTTAATCTGCTCTTGTGCAATCAATATTATGCCACACAATTTTTGTCCGTTTCTCGAACGTATTTACTATAATAACATGCCATTACTTGACGCGGTTGACGTATATCACGTTGCATGTGTCATTCTTATTACAGATGGCTTGATACCTGTCACTTAAGCTCATTTACAATATGTAATATATGCAATATGTTACAGACTCTCACCTGCGTTCCACTGCACGTATCGCGATGAAACATACATTCGACAAATGTAGAGGCACCAGGTAATGTTGGTCGCACAGTAGTAATTGTTTTACATAACCATACAATACACATATATATATATACAGGTAACGCTCGATAACGTAAATACCCGATATTGAAAACTTTGCGCTAATGTGAACACAAAATTCGTACATAGGATTATATGGAACGCTCAATAACGTAAAAGTATTGTAAGTTCGATAGCTCGATAATGTAAACAGCACGCAATTTCCGATTGTCTACGAATAACTTCGAGCGTTACAAGTTACCTATGGAAAGCCCAGTTTGATCAATCCCCGAATTATCCAATTATGTAGGGAAGTCCCCGATTTATGTAGCATATATCCATATTTGAACTTAATTGTGTACATTCCTGGGATAACTCATTGCTAGACAAACGCAGATGCTTTTAGTTGTGTATACTTACATATGTAGTTTTGATTTTGCAAAGGTAGTCGTAATAACAACTTTGTTGGCTGAGGTTCGTTCTACAATACACGATTATAAAACGCTATTCTGATTTATTGTTATCCTTAGTGTTTACAAAAAGTTGTTCGAATACTTTTTGTATTTTATTTTGGCGTATTGAAGGTTTCTTTTAATAATTTGCTTGTTAATGTGTGAAACACCCTTGGTCTGAATTAGTTCACGTTATCGAGCGTCTGCTGTATATATATGTAAATTAATTACATATTAAGGCGAATATGGGAAACGAATTCTAAAAAGAAACTCCCAGGTTTCCAAATTGAAAAAGACGAAGAAAATGAAAAACAAACCAATGCTTTACTTAAATATATTGTAAAAGAGGATGTGCTTCGTGATCATAAATTTCCAAAAAATAATACAAAACCAATGAGGATACTGAAGAAAACGCAAATATTTTAAACAACCAATGAATTACCTTGTACATTCGACGAAGAAATTCCGTCCACATCAGCAGCTATTCAATCAATCGAAGTAAAATATCCATCATAGTGACCAAAAATTACAGATAAAGTGCAGATTGTAATTAGAGATGTTCATGTGAGCCATAAAACGTTACTTTTTGTCAAGATCCGCGTTTAATCCGGTCGCAAGTTGCAAGGAGGGATCGAGTGTAGATTCTTTTCTTTTTATGCAAAACATCAAGACAGTAGCTTAAATAATTATTTTTTTATCTAATAAAAATTACATTACATTTTTTATACGAAAAATTTAGCATATGCGTAATATATCTACATAAGATCTACATGAAAATTAAAAATTAAAAGAATTTAACTTTTCTACTTTTGATTCCGCAAATTATAAGACATCCTCCGTATTAATAGTATCTAACAAGGGGAATGTCAACGTTGTGAATAACGGATTTTGATGTGTCTCGAATATGTTATAGAGGGACCTCCCACGAGTATCTTGCTACCAGCTTTTGTAGCCATTTGCCCTAGAAAATTGCAAAAGTTTTCCTAACGGACTTTATATACCGTTAATCTTAATAAGTTTCTAAAGAAGTGAGTATAGTCCAGTGGTTAAGTTCCAGGCCTAATACGCCGGCGATCCGTGTTCATATACTGCTCTTGTAGTTTTTTTAACAAATATATTTAATTTCATGCAAAATTGTTCAAAAATAATATTTTTCGCCATGTTAATTTTATTAATAAAATCATGATATTTTAAATCGCTTAAGAAAATTAAAGGTCGTTTTTGACACAAAATGATGTATACAGTTCTTTGTCGGTAAATTCGGCTATTTCTTCAAAAAGAACAATTAAGCGTTTAGAAAATTATTTGTCTCATTTTCTTTAAATGCTTTGTCCATTTATTACTTTTTGCTCGACAGAAACTGAATCATCAAAAAGTACCAAACCCATTGCTTCTTCGGTGAGGTACCATAAATGCCCACAAGAATCCTTTGATGTTGCTTTTGACATGTTTTCACTTATTTTATTATAAAAATAAAGGTTGTTTAAAAACATCAAGTCCTGGGCCGATGCTTTGTAGGCAAAAGGAGCATTACAATACGCTTTCATCTGTATCCTTCAAATAAATATACAAAAATCCTTCAATCCCTGCAATTCCGCCCGAATCAAATTTAGTTTAAAATATAATAATAGTTTAAATTATAATCACTAGTGACAAAACTATTTGATTATAACATTTGATTGTGAAATTTAAAATACACACCATGCTGCAAATTTGCTTCCGATTAATTTTATTAATAAAGTTAGTATGGCGAAGAATGTTTTTGAACAATTTTGCATGAAATTGAATATATTTGCTATCATATGGAATAAGATTGAGAAAAAACTTCAAGAGCTGGATTTGAACACGGATCGCCAGCGTAGTATTCCTGGAACTTAACCACTGCGCTATACTCACTTCTTTACAAAATTATTAAGATTAATGGTACATTAGGTCCATTTAGTCCGTTAGGAAAACTTTAGCAATTTTCTCGAGAACTAGGGCGAATGGCTACAAAAGCTGGTAGCAAGATACTCGTAGGATGTGCCTCTATAACATATTCGAGACACATCAAAATCCGTTATTCACAACCTTGACGTTCTCCTTGTAAAACTTCACATCCTATGGATAAAATTGCTAAACCAGATAACCTTTTCTGCAGCACGGTTGACCATAATTTTTTATCAGTTTAAATTTAGAAAATGAACGTTCACCTGTTACCACTGATACCGGAAGAGTAAGAAGAATCAACACAAATCTGTCTTACTAGGATATTAAAGCTTGGTCAATGATTCTGTTGAAAAAATATACTTTCAAGTGTTGTTCTAGATCCACAACTGGTTCATTAGTATGTTCATAGTAGAAAAGTTCCGGCGCATTCTTCTGTGAGTATTTTGAATGGGCGAAAAGTAGTTTTAAGGTATAAATTGAAAGCCACTTGCAGCAGCTCTAGATAGAATTTCCTCAAAGTTATTATCATTACGATAATTCTTAAAATAATTTACCAAATTGCCCAAATAATCTAGCGATGTTCTAAAATTAGTCCTTGATGTTGTAACATTTTGCTTAGAACCTTAATTTTAAACAAAACGTAGTACCAATTAATAATAGTCAGTTAGAAGTTATAAATTTAAAATTCTGAATGTTTGTGAGTAATGTAAGGTTTGATAAAAGAGTGAATGACGTGTTATCATTAAGTAGTGTAAACCGACTCACACTATCATTCCTTCGAACTTTATTATTCAATGATAACGTAATTAAAATAATTTCTAAAAGAACATTACTAATGACTTCCAAATGATATCTTAAAGGTTTTTGGAAAAAAGACATAAAACACGTACAATGGCCAAGAGGCTATCTGCGGCCCCACGGAGATACCGCCCACGTGCATCGCACGCCTTCGACACGTGCTTGCTGGGGCCCTGATAATTAATAAATAAACAATCAAAATATTTTTCGATTATTTTAGATTGTACTCCAGATATGTACATACAGCGAAAATGAAACAGATGACATTAATACTACGTTTTGTAACACGTATAAAAGAAAATATTGAAATAGAAGAATACTGGGTAGTGTTCCTACAAGTTCCTGATACAACAGGAAATGGCCTTGGTGTACTGTAATAAATAAACCGCAGGAATTCAATAATATGATATGACAACCCTATGATAGTGGAGCAAACATAACGAGTAAAAGATATGGTTGGCACAAATTGATTTTAAAGAGGAACTCGCGCGTTTTTATGTTCCCTGCAGTGCACAGAGTTTGAATTTAGTTATTAATGACAATGTCGCACAAAAGGTAAGATTTCATACGATCATATCTTTGGAACTCTGCAGACAGTATATAATCTTTTGCATCCCCAACGAAACGTTGCCGCGTTTAAAAGAAATATTGAATCTTAGGCGCGAAGAACCCTAGCGCCGCCCCTGTTAACCTACATGATTGCAGTACTATACGCGATATCGTTTTAAATGTGTTCAAAGTGGATTATTCTAAAAGCTCATTTGAAAAGAATTATATTAGCACTTACGTTTTTTGCACAAATAGGATTCTAAGCCCAGCACATCATTAGCACTTTCAATCGCTACGCCAAAGCAGTGACAGACTGTTATTTGTAAACGTAATTATCAAAATGTCAAAGTGAGTTAACATTTCACCCTTAGTGTTTTTTTCAACATTTCAAGGTAAACTACTGACAGTACAAATATATACAAATCGATAACCTAACAGTGATCACCTGCTCTTCTAATGAGTGCTGCTTAATTCTTTACCGAAGCACTTTTCCGTTCCGTAAAATAAGAAATGCAAAACAGGAGCATTCATAGTATCTTAGAATATACATATTGCTATGAATCATGTGAAATTTATTGGAAATAGTAGTGGAATCGGGTGTAAAGCTAGTACTACCTTCTGCTGTCATAATTGACAAAACTGAATTTATTAGAAAATATGTAACATAGTTATGATACACTTGTTTAACATCCCTAGGTTAACAAATCAAAGAATTCGCACGAATACGCGAAAGGTAGTGTTATCATTTTTGACAGGTGATTTAGGGAAAATGTTTTCTTATAACTAAGAAGAAAAAAACTGTCACACATAAAATTTTACTAAAGACGAGGTTAATACTGAAACTATTACAAATTATTAGAGGAATAACGTTGATTATTTTATTGGAAGCAGGAAAATGGCGACTATTAAACTAACTTGAAAAAATTATTTCAGGTTCTATACATTGTAAATTTGGTCCAACCCTCTTTCCTACGGTATGAAAATATAAATCGTAATATATTTACTTACACAGTTGCTGAAATAACACATGCAAATCCTAAAAATCAGAACAATGACAAAGCTATCCACAAAGGCTAAATAATTGATAAAATTGTGAACTGGTACATGTGATTAACTGCAAGTTTTCTATTGGTGAAGGAAGTATTTTAATAAGAATTTCGTGTTGCGCACCATCTTTGGAGCAGCATGTGAATTATAGAAATAGGTTATGTTCAGTTCTTTTTTGGTTGGAGGTTATACTGAGCAGAAATGAATAGAGAAAGTAATAAATAACATAGTATGTACTTTTAAAATAGTTAAACTTAAAATGTTCTAGGTATAGAGAAATACTTCTGCAACATTCTTCAAAAAGAAGAAGGAGTATCTGCCGGGATTGCTGCAATTCGCACTTTGTTAGAAATTATTAAGGATGATAGATGTATCTTTGCTATGAATCATATATTACGAAAATGTTTTACCATACTACATTTCAGCTTCCACTGTACAGGAATTGGACGAAAATTTTAAAGTAGGGATTGACGTGATGCGAAATACTAATTATCCAATTACAGCAATTAATTCAGGATGTGAATTATTTTTACGATTTATTACATTTGCAAAATTGGATAGAAATGTAATAATTTAGTGCAAGCATTGAAATTATGCTACAATTATTTTTCTTTGTAGTCCATAGAAGATTGTAAAGTTATAATGTTAAATCGAGGCCTATTATTTTTAAAGAAATTAAATGAAGCAAGAGCGAAAATTGTAAAATTAGCTACGCAATTTATTGTTGATGGTTCAGTAAGATACTGCATATTGTATTCATACATATTATAGTGAATTTGCTTGTAGCGTATATTAACCCACTCCCGATCTAGAGTTGTTTTGCAAACCCTTCAAGAAGCAGCAAAACAAAAGAAACACTTTCACGTTTATGTCACCATCTCTGCCCCAGACAATAGTGGGTATGTATGCAAAATGAGTCAGTGTATGTAACTTGTTTATAATTAATGAAATTTACTTAGAAAACGGATAGCAAGTGAATTGGAGGCAGCTGGTATTACGTATACATTAATATTGGACTCTGCTGTCGGATATGTTATGGAGAAAGTAGATTTCATAATGGTTGGAGCTGAAGGTGTAGTTGAAAGTGGAGGCATAGTTAACAAGGTACATGATATACTTAACGTCTAAATATTTATGCATTAAACTTTTGATGTGTAAGTTTATATTAATGCTAGTTTTATTATCAGCGGCGGCTCCTGACATTTCAAGGTGGGTGGTTTGCACGACCCACAACCAGTTTAAAGTAATAATAATAATAACCTGATAATAAAAATATGTATAATATTTATAACCAAAAACAAAAATATCAGTAACAAAATTTACAAAAATTTCAAAGTCAATTGAACTATTTCATTTTCTCAAACTGGAGGCAATGTTGTTAATTACTTTCTCCTTGAAATTCGATACTGAGGCAACGAATTCTTTTTCTATTGAAAGCATTGATAAAGCAGATAGACGATCTTCATACATTCAATTTCGAAGAAAAGTTTTAATGTGCCATCACTGCTAAAAACGGAGCTTTGTTGATTTTACAAAGAATATCCTCATCATACACTTCTAGCATGCAATCTAAAACCTCTTTTTGTATCATTTTTGAGGTGTCTTTGAAAACCGTTCCATTTTTAAGATGTCCACTTAAGTGTTTTATCAAGTTCTGATGTAAAATTTACCAAACCCCGAGAAATACCGGGATATTCAGATGATTCACTTTGATATCCTCTTAAGGCTAGCTCAAAAGCTCCATAAAATTTTATGCAATCAATAAATTTTGATAACACATACCTGTTGTTCGTTATTTCCTCATTGTGCTTTTGTTTATTTATCCAGTAAGTAGAATCAAGTCGAGCTTGAATATTCACTTTCCCAAATGAAATAACGGTTGCTAAATAACAGGTTATTGTTATTTCGTATTCAACAGATTTACACCATAACAACATTGTCGTCTCTGAAGATGAATTCATATTATAGGCTGAGTTTTATTTTTATTTATTTATATTAGAATTATGTTATTTTGCTTCATATTATATAACGGTTTTTTTCTAGTTTTTATAAATAATTTTTTAGACAACATCGTTCTTTTCTTTTATTTTACATTTGATAATATCGATCCATACAATTATTTAGAAAATATGTCTATAATAAACGTCCGATTCGATGTTAACTAGCGCCATAGTTACCGTCCGAAAGTTATCTTTCTACGGGAGTTGTAACTGTGGTCTGTTACTATACTCACTATACGACTCCCTTTCTTTCGGTTCGGCTTGGCAATACGCAGGCACACACTAGCATACATACATACAACGCCTGGTAGACAAGAGTGGAGAGGTTATATTATAATCTCATTCTATCGCGGGATAAATCCCATAGATGTATGGTTGTTTCTTTTTAGTATCGCCTTTTTTTTGGTTTCATCGAGTTTCAAATCACTCACAACGATGCTAAAGAAGTTTTCACTTCAAAAAAGGAAGAACTTAACAGGCCAAAAAATAGGAGTAAGAAAACTTAAAACTATACACCGGTAAATGTTAAATAAAATTCGCGAATCGCACGATGACGTCAACGCCGACCGAAACTTGTACAATAAATACACAACTTGTGCTAAGTAAAGATAGAGAAAAATAACTAATATAATAACTAATTTACGTTAAGCTCCTTAGAATTGGAGTGATAAAGGAATAAGCGGTAGAAAAGAAAACAAAAAGAACTATGGAGTGAGGCTCCTTGTCAGAGTTCGGTTGTGATGGAAAACTTATGTAAACTTTTCTGTCGTGATCGTAGGCTGGTAGCCCTAGGCCGGCAGCCTTCCAGGGTGGTAAAGAGTTCGGTTCCCATCCTCCACGTCCACGTATGATCGCCCTTACGTAGAACGGGCAACTCCGTAATTTGGTCTTCCACAGACAGATAGCGTGTATATCAACGTCAAAATTTAATTGAATAAAATGGAAAAGAAAAACGCGGGAAGAAAACAAAAGAAAAGAAAAACCTAAGTTGTTGGGCGGCTTTAAAAAATGTCAACTCGCAGCACGTGGCGAAGGAAACGGTTAAAACTTCCAACTGGGAAACTGTGGATAATAAACTAAAATATCCGTACTAAAATTCGTTGGGATTCCAAATCCGATTAATATCTAGACGGATTACCTCTCCAACTCCAACAATTTAAAAAATCCAAATTTAGAGCTATCTTTAAAATGAATTCAGCGAAATAAACCGTTCACTCTGTAATGGGAGAGATAAAATGGCCGGATAAAGTGCAGCCGATGGCTTTCATACGCTTACATAGACTACTTCAATTTATACGGTTGTTGAAGATGCCTGGAGCTAGCGAAACAGGTGTTATCGATTTTATTATAAACAATTGTATGGCGAGGAGTTTACCGATGTGATATTTGTGTTACTAGACGAGTAAAACCGAGAATACGAAAGGATAAAGGTAGCTTAAAACGGTAGAGAACTAACAAAGTAAATGAATATGATGTCAAATTAATTTTGCATAAATTCACTAATGAAATATAACCGAACAAAAAATTACAGTTTCCGATAAAATGTGGTTCCGCTTATTGGAGATGAAGCGCTTGCTGAACAACACGACTGACGTAAAACAGGCGCGGTAAAAAATAACGTAACATATTACAAACTAAAACATGTCGGAGTGGCTGAACATGCCTTCGCAGATGATCTTATGCTGTGTGTTACAAACGAACAGAATCTTCAATATAATAATTTAAACATGTGGAATAACGAACTAGTAACTAGAAAATTGCAAATTAAAATTAAGAAAACGAATGTGATAGGGAGAAACAACAAAAATCCCAACATAGAAATAAACCAAAAACATATAGAACAAGTGAGAACATTCAAATATTTAGGAGTGATAATACATAGAGAAGGCAACATGCTATACGAGATAACTGGTATAGATACTGCTGATACAGCAAGTAAGGTATACCACAACCTCAGCAAGCCGCTTATTGGTAAATCTGACATTAGAAGGAAAACAAAAGTGATAGTGTATAAAACAGTATTTCCACTACTATCCAAACAATTAAAGAGTAAGATTCAAGGAATTGATAAGATATATCTAATAAGACGAGTTAAAGATATTAATTATTAATTAAAGATTTTATGGAAGACACAACTAATAGACGAAGTGTTCTATGTCTGTTCACATGTTTCGGTTTGACCCCTTATGTTGCCGAATGCACGCGAGTAACTGCTACATCTAGTACTCTATTAGATAATGTGTTTGCAAATAGCGATGCATACAGGTATTATTGTCACGTGGGGGAATCTTTGCTGTCGGATCATAAGTTTCTGTTGCTAAGCTCGGATCATTGGGTTGTAACGGACCAAAAGGTCAATCTCTGAATTTCAAACGCTCATGAGCTGGGAGGATTGGCATGATGTTTACTCTAGTGACCTAAGTTCGGATGATATATTTTTAATATTTTATAACACCTTTCTCCATAATTTTTCCATAAGTTTTCAACTGAAAAAATATTTAGTCAAACCGAACCACAATAATCCATGGTACAATGACGACTTAAAATGTTTTGCAGAACACGTTCGTGGTGTTTATGATTTATATGTAGCTACTCAAGACCCTAGTATCCTTGAGCTGTATAAGATAGTTAACAAAAACTACAAAAACAAGTTGATGAAACAAAAAAACTATACTACGAAAATTTGATTTCTGCTTCACGTGATAAGTCCGGAGCTGCATGGGGTGTCGTTAGGGCTCTGACAAGATCAAATAATTCCAATTCGAACAACTTGGCTATCCGTGACGGTGAGGGGGAAATGCACACCAGTCCTGGGCGGATTGCGGAGTTGCTTCAAGACCACTTCGTGGTTCCCAGGAGACAGAGTAATCAATTCCCAAGTTTAAACATTGGTGGGAGTGCTTAATTTTTTCTTTTTCCGACCGATGAATTTGAGATGGGTTCGGTTTTGGAGAGTGTTGCGATGAAACGTTCGGCTGGCGTTGACGATATACCATGTTTTCTTATTAAATATGTTTCGATTTATATAATACAGCCGCTCGTATATATAATTAATCGATGCTTTTCCGAAGGAGTTTTTCCTGGATGTTTAAAGACCAACAAAACAATTCCGATTCACAAACGGGGTGATGTGCATGATGTAATTAATTACAGACCTATATCTTTACCAACAGTCTTCGCTAAGATTTTCGAGATAATCATCAACACCCGATTGACAAATTACTTAGAGAAGTACAATTTCCTGTCTCCAACACAGTTTGGATTTGTTAGGGAAATCTACGTGTGATGCCATGTGCCATATTGTGAACAAGATTTATGAAAACCTGGATAAAAAGATCAATGTTGCTGGCGTATTTTTCGATTTATCAAAAGCTTTTGATACTATTGATTATTCGATTTTGTTATCAAAATTGGATGCACTTGGAGTTCGCGGTGTAGCCAAAGACCTGTTTGCTTCCTACTTGAGCGGCAGGAAGAGTGTTATTACTTTGACAATGAATGTGAACGGTGTTACACAGAGATATAAATCTTCACCTTTTGTGATGGAATGCGGTGTGCCGCAGGGGTCAATTCTGGGGCCAATACTCTTTCTAATTTATGTGAACGATCTTAATTATTCATTGTCACCTTGCACTCTTTCACAATATGCTGACGATACAAATTGTATCGTTTCTGCCTCCGATACTAAATCACTTTCCGCATCAATGACGGTACTTGTAAGCGAAATGGGAGGCTGGTGCGAGACAAATGCCTTCCAACTCAATACGGGTAAGACTAGTGTTGTGCGGTTTAGATCATCTGCGCCGAATTTGGAGAGTTTGTATGTTCGTCTTAATGGCAAATCGGTTCCGGAAAGTAATGTGGTGAAATCACTGGGGCTAGTAGTAGACAATCGTCTGAGGTTTATTGAGCATTGCTCTATGCTGGAAGGTAAACTAGCAACGGCGCTGTATGCTATAAGAAACTTGCGTAGCATTGTGGGTTTGCAGTCGGTGAGACTATTCTATCTTGCTTACGTCGAGACTCGTCTTCGCTATGGTGTGATCTTTGGGGATCTGCTGTTGAAGCTAAACGATTGTTCCTCCTACAGAAAAGAATAGTCAGATGTATATTTTCTATTTCTTCGTTAACATCATGTCGCCGTTTCTTTAGGGAGATGAATGTTTTGCCTTTGCCCTCACTCTATATATTGGAAGTTCTTCTGTTCTTTAAAAGAAATGAAGAAACATTTATTAAAAATAGCGATATTTACTGCAATATGCAAACCAGATACCGAAATAATTTGAGTGTGCCGGTACACCATACAAGGCAGTATGAATTAAGTCCGAGATATATGGCAGTAGTTCTTTATAATAAACTGCCCTCGTGTGTAAAAGCCACACAATCCTTTAATAGTTTTAAATTAAATTTAAAAACATACCTTTATGAGAATATGTTTTATAGTCTAGACGAATTTATGAGTGCTTAATGTATGTAATATGTGACGAATATCTGTGATAAATATGTACGTGAACATCAATTTTAATTTTAGTTTTACAAATTTTATTTTAAAATTTCTTATGATTTTAATCTATACACATATGTATTATTGACAATGTCCATGCTCTGATGAGCCATGACAATAAAGATTATTATTATTATTATTATAAAGATATCACTTGAAGAAACAAGATACGAAACGAGGCACAGATTTCATACTAAATGTCATCAAAGAACATTTGAAATGGCTTGGGCATCTGTAGAGAATGAGATACAACAGGCCAGTAAAGCAAGTTTGACAAGTCAAAATACGTAAAACGAAATCCAGAAGGCGGCCAAAGAAAACATGGAATGATAAAGTAGAGCAAATTCTAAAAGAAAGGGGAATATCGTGGCAAGAGGCACCAATCAAGGCTGGAAACTAGGATTAAACATCCCTATATTCACCTTACACTTTAGGGTAGAAAGGTTCTGATTATATATAATAATAATTTAGAATTTTCGCAAACCACTCTTCAAACACTATAGTGTTCATTTCTTCATAGAACAGTAATATGTAACATAATTAATCGTGTGCCTTTTCCCACAGGATTTTGCAAACTTCTGGTTACACCTTCAGTAAACGTTTGTCGGGAGGTCATTATACTCTCATTAACCCAAACTAGTAACTACCACGCTCTCGGCGCATGTTCAAATCCCTGCCCGTGTACTTTTTTTTTTCAATTTCAGTAGTTGAAATGTCAAACATTTGGACATCGTTAGTTGCCTTCGTTTCCTAGAAGTGACCTCGTTTTTTGTTATTCCGTTATGGAATTTCCAGGTGCTACACCGCCAACTTATATTTGTCGTCAGTATCAGTTGTTCGCAACGCGTCGTCAGTGCAGCGTGTGTTGAGTATAGTGAAATGAAAGAAGCAAGCGTTTCTACAGAAGGACAGCCAAAAGAAGTTCCATCAGAAGTAGAGGAATGTGATGAGCAATCGAAGGGCAAACTCACTAACGAGATATACCGAAAATTTGCTTCACGCTTTGAACCTTCTTACAGGTACACATCCGAACACGATTTCCGCTAATTGTATTGCAATTGGAGATGCAATATCCAGCGCAATACATAAAATCTGTGTGCCGAAAGACAAATCATCATTGTATATCAGTGCAGTGCTTTTTTCGGCGTGATTCGCATCGAAGTTGATAGAAGAAAGATCAGTCTTTTTGAATTTAAACGAACAGTGTTTTCCGGTTGGGCTTCGAAAAATCCGTGTGCCTACAAGGCAGGAGATTTCATCAAATGTACGTGGTGCTTCACACACTTTTTGTTTCGGTTGTTTCTACGATAGATACCTTCCGGAATTCTGTTTTGGCGCAGCAGCGATGTAAGCGTAAGTGGGTCAGACGCAATTCTTTAATTTCTCGGAAACTAGGGTTCCGTCGTATGAAAAGCAAATAGGCAGGTACTATATACAGGTCCCTCTACAACATACCTGAGACCCATCAAAATTCGTGATTAAGAGGTCTGATGGTCCCTTTGTGAGCCGAATCGAGTGAACCTTTATGGACTAATACGGCTTATTACTATGTTTCCGTATTTGCGCCATCTTTATCGCATATAAACCTTACTTACTTATAAAATCTCATACCTAATGCTTAAATTTCCTACCCTGATATTAAGGTTACGCTAGAACCGTTCCTACCGAGACGTACAGGTCTTCCGTGAACGCCAGGACCACCTTTGCCAAATTCAATTGTATTTCTTGATATAGGGACGAATTACAAATAATATAATTGAAGTGAAGTTTCACACTCATGGTAATTACATTGAAGTGAAGAATGGAATATGTATGTTTATATAAACCGTAAACCATATTGCATCGGCAAAATTCTCACCACATAATGATTTAATTAAATCCGGAGACACGTGTTTCGCTAACAAGGAGGCTAGGTGTAGTGTGTGATACATTATACACACTGATCCAGAATGATGGGCGGTTACGTATTGCTGTTATATTATCCAAACTATTTTCCAAGGAAAAATTGATATGTAGTTCAACTATAATTTTCAATTCGTTTCGATGATCAGCGCCCTCATCATAGGTGGGTAGATAGAATTCTTCGTTGCGATTTTAGTGGTCATTTTAACATTTTCATGCAAGTTTTAGAGATTATTCTGACCTTTGTTTCACTTATTTTATCACAAATATTCTTCTTCAAGGTTAAAATGGCGAATATATTATATTTCGGCAAGGTTTACTAACTGGAAAATGTGAATCAGTATTAACTCTCAACTTTTAGGTTACGACGGTTGCTACCACCGATCACAATAAGTTCCTCGTCGAGGTTTATTTTCGAACAGGGCGATTGCGTGTATTCGTACTTAAATTATCATGAACAATTTCAACAAGAGTTCCCTAACCTTGCAGTTCAGCTATGTTTGGGCAAATAAAGTAATAATCTTCGTTATTTTTTTCTTTCTTTCATCGTTTAAATTCGCGGTTTTTAAGAATTTGATCTAATTTTTTAAATCCAATAATGTAATACATTGAGTGACAAAAGAAATGGATTGTCGGCACACCTATAGAATTTATCGTTAAATGCATGCATGTGGAGCGGCATGTCATATTAGGATAGAGTGGCACACGTCAATCATTCTGGATCACTGTGTATCCTATAACGCCTATATTTCTCAAAAGAATAAGAAACAGTTACAGTGTATTAAGACGAGGAACTCAGGGTTCAGAGAGTTACTTTACACGGTTTATATATTGACAGTGCTTGCAAGGACTGTGGTGTAGTATTACTGACACTATATCACATCGGTAAACTGTTCACCACACATTATTTAATCAAGTCCGAGGATGCGATTTGCTAGCAACGAGATTAGCATCCTCAAACCGTCTCTTACCAAGCGAACCACGATTTCGTAAATGTTGTTAATGCCAACTAAACTTCTCCCTTTACAAGTCGAAGACATATTTTCTACGTACTAGAATAAAAATTATTCTGAGGAGGGTCATCCACCTGATATCAAATCCCGTTATTCTGAGAAGGGTCACCTACGTCGTATCAAATCTCGTAAACAAGTTTCCTTTTACGCTGATAGCACATATCTTTTCTTCTGCAAAATTGTCTATTGACTAAACACTCATGCAAAGGCACACTATCTTCTTATAATACATAAATCAATCACATTTTATTCATAGTTTTGATTATAATGTCGGCCTTGTGTCATTCATACGCTTCGCAACACTCAACGAATCTATTTTATCATAACGGTTATGTGCAAAAAGTTTTATGAATCGTGTAGCTATTTCTCATCTATTGTATGTATGCTGTATCACATTCACGCCACTGAATTTTATAAATTCCAGGCCGTTGTCCCAAAATTGTTTTATCTTTCGGGTTTCCCAATAAATTGTTTAAATTATTCCTTGATGTCGAACACGCTCTCAGCTTTTGTTTTTCTAGGATATTGCCAATCCTTTTCAGAATATTATGATACGGTAGTTTAATGACATTTCTTTTCCAAGTCTCCGTGGGAATGAGGGTTGTTGAATTTCGTACGTGGACTTTTTGTTTAATTTTCCCAAAACCGGTTTTCGATGTTATTCGTGAAGTAACCATTGTAAGTACCTACCTTTTAATATAGTCTAATTCTTTTTCAATCCTACTTTCTGTAAGCGGAAAGTCTAATGAGTAAAAGTTACTATTTGCTGCATGTATTGGTTCGAATTTACTACTATTGTTCTTCATTAAAAAAATGGGAGGCGATTATTCCTTTCTTCGTCCGCTATAAAATTAATTGTATCGAATTTTTAAATTTAATTGTTCTAAGAAATTTTGTACCGAGCTTCAATTGGTGTCGATTATTGCAAAAACAACGTCTACGTATCTAATCCATAATCTCGAAAAATTTACTATCCCTCTTCATCTCCATTCCACAACTACTCATAAATATGTTCGTAAGGGGACATGGGATTTTCCAATGCTGTTACCTTCCCATTGTATTGAATTATATCTATTCTATTTATATATATTTTTAGGTTGGAACATATACAATAGGTCTATGTGCAAAGGAAATGAAGAAACCATTTTATGTTCTGGCAGAGAGTTTTAAATTTTCTCGATTGTTTCCATTAAGTCAGAGCGATTTGCCAGATGAATATAAGGTAATTTTTGACATTGATGTTATTTGTCTACTTAATTTTTTTTTTTTTTTAGTATACAAAAAATATGAGGTGTCATGATCTTAACAAACAGCACCCACTAGTTGACTATACGCCTCCAACTTACATTACACTACTGTTTACTGACTTAGGTATATTAACACCATCTGCTGTTAGTGACGAACTTATAAATTTATATTTGTGATGGTATCTATAATACATATTAAAATCAAATTTCTTTAGCTATTATTATTACTATTATTATTATTATTACCCTTCGAATCACCCCTTAAAAACATTAAAGATGTGTCATAATCAGACCTTTGGTACGGGTCAGTCATAGTGGTGTCTAACTATAGTGGGTTCCATTAGGAATTATCACAATACGCTCTTGGATTGTTGACTCACTTTAGTCCGTACAAATTATATAAAACTATCCTTTTCTCCCCTAAGACTTGTCACCTTCTAATTCAAATTTATGTTGGTTATACTGCAGAAGCTTAGTCAGTTAAATATAGTACTATATATAAACAATTATTTTAGGTGGATAACTGTGTTCTGTGAAAAAAGGAGCATGAATTAAGTATTAGATTCTTTTAGTAGTTACCATAATAAATTGAAGGTTACATATAAGAAGGGGTTCGTTTTTTAAATAGTAATGGCATTGTTAAATAAACTGGAGTATAAAGTGTATAACAATAATAATATTCATTTCGAATCACAAAATAATACACTCAATAATCTTTGATCGAAGTCATATAGAATAAAACAATTGAGAAACAGCATAAACATGTTAAAATAAATAAATACTAACAATGTTTTAGAAACATTTAAATTACACAAGATAAATGAAGTTGGTTGATCAGGCTGTTAGATTGAAACATATTCAAATCAAGTTAGGAAAATTTGAAATAAAAACAATTATCAAAAACAAAAAAAAAATGTATAAAAGAGAATTATAATAATAATAAAAACTCTAATTTTATTTCTTATAAGAAGGGTGAAGTAAACAAATAAAAAAGATCTAAATATAAATTTTATTCCAAACTATAATAACAAATTTCTTTTTATTAAGACGAAATGTAAAATAGACCCAGTAAACATTTTTTAAATTTCGCGGATAGTGTTGGTCGTTCCATTGTGAACATATTCGCATGTATTGTGCTTAAAAATTGGCGAATATGTCCACTATTGCCGAAACGACCAACGCTGTCCGCGAAATTTAAAAAATGTTTACTGGGCAGAAACAAAATCAAAGGATGTGTTTTATAAAAATAAATTATGAAAACTGTGATGACATGACAGTCAGACCAATCAATATTGATAGAGAATGTTGTATAATCATATACATTAAATAATGCAGTGACCACTATAACAAAGCATTACAGAGATGTAGATGTTGATTTAGAAAACATAAATATGGCAAAAGAAGAAAATAATTGTGGAAACGAAAAAATTGCTTTCATTGGAAAACCGTCTGCATCCGAAACTAAAAAATATTAAGAAATATAAAAACTGCTCAATTTTTGTTTGGGGTAGAACCATTTTGTTGCAAAGGTATTTCCATAACGAATATAACGAAATAGAATATTCCGTTTTTGACATTTGGTCAAGCTTTGGGGATTATAACGACAAAGCAAAGAATAAAACTAAATCTGTCGGAAAAAATATTCTCTACTATCACAGGAAAGCCGTAATTAATTTTTTAATATTAAAGTTGCATATGGAGGATTGTGAAAATTCTGAGGTTAAGTATGATTGCTTTTTAGACGTATAAACGTAATACCAAGTAATATACGGTTCTAGAGAGAGATCTAGAGCAAGATCAAATGGTGTGTTTGCGTACCATATTCGTTGTAAATGATATCTGGCGACACTCCTCGAACATGTGGTTAAAAAATAAAGGCGAATGTTTACAATTTAGAAAAAGAAATATAAACGTGTGGACAATTCCGGATATACGTCAAGCACAGTGAAGTCTTTCTTTTGATAAGAGGTGTTTTGTTTACATTAATTGGCGGATCGTACACGAGCTCGACAATCGCGCGTTTATTAAATACCATTCGACAATACATATTGCAGTGATTCTAAAACTACGCTTTTATTTTTAATTTGTTTTTTCCATTTTTTTCTTTTGCACTTATTGACTTAGTTCGACCGCACGTAATTTCGCTTTTTTACGCATTAGTTATGTTATGACAAACCTTGTAGTAAGATGATAGGTCCTAGTTTAGGTACAATACAATGTATTTTTATTAATGCTCTAATAAATAAATTGTACACATATTATAGTGGCTAATTGGTATTTATTAAATAGGCTGTGGGTTTAAACTCGATTCCATTATTTACTAATACTGGTTTAATATATCGTTTTGAAATATAATTTGTCAAATTTAAATCTTGTCTTTTATTTTGACGTAAACGTGGTAGAGACAACCCGAAAGATAAGTGTCTATAGTACAGAAAATTTGTGATGTTAGCAAGTGCCCCGTGGCAGTATTGTCGATATCTGTCAGTGAACTACGATCTTATCCGTGGCCGAGACTTGAAGCCACTCAGGCCCCCTAATCCTCTTCTTGTCGGCCACGGTCTCACCGCTGGAGTTTGAGAAGAACTGATCCTGTGGATCCGGTCACTGCGATTTCTATCATCTTTCGTCGTTAAAGATCTACGGTTTGACTAATACCACATCCTCAAGCGCCGAGAAGAGTCTGCACACTCTGCACCCTCCGCACATGGGTCTCAGGCGGGGGTCTGTCCTGGTCGAGTTCAGCAATATGTTGAAGCACCGGTATGTCATATCGAGCGACCCTCTCCAGTGTGCTCCTCGCTAGCTGTTTCACGTATTCATCGAGAGGCACGATATTTAGGTCCTCGTCGAGTTGTGCATTTCTGACAAACCACGGTGCTCCGGCGATCAATCGTAGCATTTTATTTTGTGCTGTTATTATTCTCGCCATATTAAGAGACTGAAAAATAAATTCTCTGCTGGGCATGACAACATACCTTGTTTTGTGGTGAGAGATTGTGCCTCGATTTTTGCTGAACCGTTATGCGTGATTTTCAACAAAGCTTTGCACACGTGCGTCTTTCCAGATGCCTAGAAGATAGCAAGAATTTGTCCGGTGTTTAAGAGATGTGATGCCAGCAATCCTAAAAACTACCGTCCCATCGCAATTATTTCTGCATTTGCGAAGGTATTCGAGTCGTTGATTTATGAACAAGTCGCATTTCTCACTAAATCCTCTATGTCCTTCTGTCAGCATGGATTTACCTTACGTAGATCAACCGTCACCAATTTGTGCACTATATCGCAGGTTATAGCTGAGACATTGGATTTGGGTAGGCAACTGGACGTAATATATACTGACTTCTCTAGAGCTTTTGACAGTATTGACCACAAATATTACTTCACAAACTAAGCTCGTTTAACTTCGATAACGCATTGTTAGCCTTGTTTGAATCATACCTAACAAACCGCCAGAATTACGTTTACTACAATGGATTCAAATCTAAATATTACGTATCAGCCTCAGGAGTCCCTCAGGGTTCGAACCTTGGTCCACTTTTTGTTTAACCTGTTCATAAATGATCTCATTATATCGATTCAATGTCCTGTCTTGGCTTACGCCGACGATCTCAAAATCTATCATAACATACTTTCTTATTCGGATGTTGATCTTCTACAGCAAAATTTAAACTTAATTTTTCTTGGTGTTCTGATAACAAGCTCACTCTAAATATCGAAAAATGTTGCTTCGTTAGATATACTAGAAAATTAAGCATAATAACCTCAGCTTACCATATCGACAATATACCTATCTCTTGCTTGTCATCCGTCAGAGATTTGGGTGTCACTTTTGATTCGGCGTTGACATTTTCTGATCATATATCTGCCGTTACTGTTTCTGCCTATAAAACACTGGGTTTCATTATTCGAACATGTAAAGATTTTACCAATTTGAATACAATATGTTCACTGTTCTACGCTCTGGTTATCAGCAGATTGGAATATGCGTCTACGGTCTGGTTTCCGATATACAGTGTTCATTCCAAAGCAATAGAACGAATACAGAGACGATTTTGAAGTATCTGTCGTACAAGCAGGACGGTTTTTACCCGATTCAAAATACTGATTATAATGATCTATTAGAAAGACACGGTTTTCAATCACTGGCTCAGCGTAGAATCCACATCAGTGCCTCCTTTATGGTGAATTTGATTTATGGTAAGCTGGATGCCCCGGAATTACTGTCAAAGGTCAACTTTCTGGTGCCACGCCTTGAATCAAGATCGGGTGACTTAATCATGGTTCCTACGCCAAGAACAAATATTCTTCTTAAAGCTCCTTTATTTCATTCCGCTAAGAACTTCAATATTCAATATACATAATCCTGTAATCTCTGTTTTGAGATGTTTTATTTTTCATTGTATTCTATTTTTGATATTGATTTGTAATTGATACTATCACCACCTTATTATACAATATATTTTTGCACTGTATTAATTTTCCGTATTATCCGTATTATCCATACTTCTTTTGTATTGCCCCTTGTTGGATTTATTCTGTTGGGTAATAAATAAATATTATTATTATTATTATTATTATTATTATTCTCTTTAGAGTTGTCTTCGCTACTGTTGACCAGGACAGCGCTCCATATGTTAAAGATATCTGTTTGGTTAACATCAATTGACATAGAGTGGCTTTATCTGTGTTGTCATGTTGTTGTATGAGATGTGTCCGAAACTAAAGTAAAAATTATTGTAGCTACAATTTCAGTAGTATACCTTAATTTGCAAGAATATATTTCTAAGTATTCATGAAAGTGCAATTATTCCTGCTGAAAGTGGAAGGATAGATATCGTTGATCAGTATAGAATTTAAATTTGGTGGAAAGACCTTGCACAGTTTACAATTATTAAGTTATTTATGTTGCTTAAATATAATTTCTACGAGGAACAAGATAATATCTATTATTATTTATTTATATTCTAACACATATATTTCATATAATAATTAGACAGCTGTTAAGGATTTTAAGACATTGTTTTAAATAGAATATCATATTAACACTTTTTCTATATATTAATATTTCTTATTTCTTTTAATTTAAGTGTTTTAAAATTAATATTTATTTCTTGCTATATATGTATCTATTAAAATCAAAATTACTTCATGTTTTTTTGTAAATGCCTATATTATGGTTTAAACACTACCCACAATTCGTCGCCTACGAACAACGAGCGCCATGGACAATACGTACATAGAAAAAATCCTTAACATAGGTAAGAAACTTCGCCGGTCGGCTACGGTGCGAATTTACAAAGACATGTGACCCATTGCGTAGACTACGGTAAAAATAGATCGACCTGGAATAACATTCTGTTACGCTGTTATAAGAAAAAATGACACCATATCACCCGATATATTAGGTGAGAAGGACTTATTAGGACCGCCTTGTTCGGGACCTAATCGGCCGCCCCCGGTTTAAAAGTAGACAGATCGTTAATCTTTAATTTTATGCATGTAAATGAAACCTTTATGACAAACGTATATATTTAAAACTTTTAGAACAAACCCAAAGATAAACATTTTTGAACCGTCTAGCCACAAACGTGTGTTAACTTCTCTAAACGCGAGAAACAGAATTATTTGGATTCTTCGGACCCATATTAAAAACAAAAACAGAATATACGCTAAGTGCGTGATATATAATGTAAGCATAAGGTTCGATACATTTTTTTATGGAAAATTTTAAGGAAAATTTGACCTTGAAATAACGCTCATACATAGGAATACGTATTTTTTATGATAATTTTTTATATTATGAATGTGGTCAATCTTATCTGCCTGAATAAATGTTTTTTTATTATAAATGTGTCAATCTTGTCTGTCTAAATAAACCGGCATAAAACAGAAAAGTCTGTTCTTATTTTTTATATCCTCACGCAAGCCGGAAAACGCATGGTGCTCTCTCCAAACCAGGAGACCGTAACAACAGCATCGTATGTTACGTTCACGTATGTATATAAAATAAAATGTCACATAATTTGGAGATAATGAGAAAATTGTATTTTTTATTCCATGTCAGAAATAGTAGGAGGTATCTGATGTGTCATTATAATTAATTATAATTTGATTAATATTCTGGAGTGATACGTTGCAGTGCTTTCTCATATATCTAAGAATGCCTATAAATTTTCCATTTCAATCTATGTGCATATATGCCAATTGTAATCATTTTTAGCTATTCCCAAAATAAACTCAATATTATTAAAAGTGCAGTGATATGGGGGTCATATTAAAAATGAAAGGCAAAATTTTAAAGATATAAATATGTTATTTTTGTTCGCTGTATTCTAAGTTATTAAGGTTATTGATTGTCACAGGACTTATACGTGCACGTAATTTGTTCCCTTATTTTTAAGAGGTTATGGGCCCGGACACATCTTTTCCCTATGTTTTAAGAGGCTATGGGCCCAGTACCTACCTGTTAACGCCCAGGTTTGGTGGAAGTCTAATCTAATAATTATGAAGAATGGGCGTTTGTAGCCGAGAATTTTCTGTTTTTGGAAGGTTTACACGCCTGCAGCAGTCTGGTCAGTTCTCGGGTGCAATTCAGACACTGTAGGGAATCATTCTGCGAAATTTGTGTTAGATAAATAATAAATTAATAGTTTGGTTCAGATTGGTCGCCTGGAATGCAAAACGGTAAGATTCCCAAGCTGAGACTTTCTTTCAGAAAACCAAATCGACATTGCGCTTCTAAACGAAACCTGGCCCTGTCCTGGAGACGATCTCAAGGTCGTGAACTACTCAACTTACCTCGAGATCGCTTGTTGGGCCGCGGCGGAAGAACAGCCGTACCCGTCAAAAATTCAATCCGAGGTCGCCTTGCCGCCGTTGGAGTCCCTTGAGGCGACGGCCATCATGATCTGGACCAAATTTTGCCCTTTAAATAGCACACATTTATGATGTCTTCAATTCTGTTAACCTGTCTATCACATCGAATCTTACAACGTCCAAGATTTGTCGCATTTCTACCTTAGCTAGTGATTTTATTTTTATTTCCATTATTATCCTTTTCCCTAATTCGGGAGTATTTACAGTTAGAAGTCGCAATAATAAATGAATTTCTGCAGAATGCGCATAATGAAAATAAAATAGAACAGCTTTAGCAACATTTAAATCTTCTAAGAATTTAATTCGAACGAATGAAATATTTTGTAGAATAAATTCCCAACTTACCGCTATACTGAATTTGGTGCAAGTGCGAAGTGCTGCTTGTATTTGGTAACTAATAAGCGGCATGACGTGCGCACTGCATCATCAAATTATTGATTATATTTGTTATGGTAGGCCAAATATGTTTCGATCACCAATATTTTTTGGAATAGCTCTGTCTCCATCGTTCATTGTAAAGGTTGAAAAAATGCATGAACCTAAATAACAAAATTGATTAGAAATGGGCAAACATAAACTCAATTTTCAAGCGGCGTAACTACATTTTGGAGTGTTTGTAGTTATTTATAAGTTATGCAAATGTTATTTTGCATACTGTTGTATGTTAAATATCGATTTGCAGAAATTCCCAACAACGACGATATAGTGCGTATGTAGTATTGATTTCCCATTAGCTGTATTGTGACAACTCCGGATGGAACCCATTATAGCTGTTCACATCGTTAAAGTGGCAATGACAGTGGTGTTAGAGAGGACGCATCCTATATGAAGTGGCAAGCTCTTATCATACATCTCACGACACAATAACAAATTTATTGAAGCACGCTTTCTTGCAATGTCGTCAAAATGTTTGACGCATTGGAGTGCAGTGTTGGGATACGTGCTACTATGATCCATACCGCAACAGACCTTACAATCATGAATGAAGTATTCAACCTAGTTTAATTAATTATGGGAAGCTTATTCCTTACAGCAACTCGTATTTAAGAACTTGTAATAAATTATTATAGCAACACATAGAAGTTGCTTTCTTTGGTGATGGAAAAAATTGGTGCCATATTATTTCTTTTTTGAATTTTTAGCTTCATACTCTAGGGACCTGATGACATTCGTTTGTATAAGCCTTTCTGGTATATGCGGGAAACTGTCATGGGTGACTTGATTCCCTAGCTACTTGTGGAACAATATCTGTAAGGCCTGGAGGCCAAACACTGAGATATCTGGTCAGTTGCGTGATTTGAATTTGCATGGTACATCTCTCTAATATTTTGAAAATAACCCATTGATTTATAAAAAGTTTATTAAATGTATTCTAGTAATTGTCACATAAGAGTATAAATACTTAATATCTACGCTGCGAAAAATACAACAGAAATACACGTTATCTTGAAATAATTGAAATTCTATTCATAATCATATATTTTTAAAATAATTCATACGTTATTTTATTTCTTGATGATTAATATACGTAAAAATATGGCAATAAACCTCTTATACAATAGTAATTACGTAAAAACATTCAGCACTTCATGATCACAGAGACTTTAGAGTCGTATTTATATAAAAAGAAAATATGAACATTGTGAGAAAAATATACATGTATAGAGCATAAATCGGACCATTTAAAATTGTAGAAATTCTTATTATACAAGTTAAGGCATATCAAAGAAATGAGACTCTATAAGCTGCGCAAAGTGTATCGACAACCGTGTAGATCTGTTCAAAGTTTGGTCTATTTTCAGGCTGATACTCCCAACAGCGCAACATCAACCGATACATCTCATCTGGTGTACTTTCGGGTGCTGGCATTCTGTAACCTTTTTTAATTAATAAAAGTGTTGTATGTAGGGAAAAATGAGAGATACCTCCATCGATTTTTTCTCTTGCTTTTGAATTACTCATGCCGCTATATGGTGTACCACCTCTTGAAAATATTTCCCAACATAAGATACCATAACTCCAAACGTCACATAATGAAGTGTATTTACCTAGAACGAACATTGATGATACAATACTTTTACATTACACGACGTTAATAAAACAAGGTACAACTTCGAAAATCTATTTTGAGGTGTCAAGGTTACTTTTACGTAGCTGAACTCCCTACTTATTTTACTTCTCGATCTGTTGCGCATTCGACACCGAGACCTCATCATAGATTTGCCAAATTATAAAGTTTGATATATTGTATGTTTCCAGAATCGGCAATAGGGTTAACCTAATTATTAGCTTGAAACAGATAAATATGTATGTACATAACTAGGGTGTCTACTAGTAGGGACGACAAGATTAAGAAGTTGATATTTACTTTAAAATTTGGTCGCCTTCAATGCCTATTACTTCGGTTCTGCATTTTTATAGTTATTTATACATATCTTAGTGTTTTGCAATCATATACAACGGATGGCGTTAGAATTAGGGTTGAATTCATCGAAATAACGTAGAGTAGGCAAGGGGAGCGCAAATCTCATTTATGCCAATAATATTAAATAGAAATGAGGAGAAAAACTTCAAGTTAGAGTAACAAAAAGTAACACTCATGTGTGACAGTATTAGAACTTCAGCTCAATACTTTTCGGAAGACAGTCTTCCGCTGTCCGTAAATGTTGGCAGTCACGCTTTTAGTGACAAACTTTTATCTTAAAAATTTGAAGGTTTAAATGATGAAGCCTTGATTAAAGGTGAAAGATTTTCGAATAGACTAAATGAACAAAAGATTTTATGGCGTACAATCTTTAGCCTATAGTAAACCTACTGGAGCTTCCACGTAAATGAAAGTAAAAACATGAAGAAGGCATTTGATAATGTTAGTAGGAAGATGATATGGGAAAGCCTAAGAACAAAGAATGTAGAAGACGAGCTCATTGAAGCCATACAAAGTACTTACAAGGGAATATGGAGCCAAGTACGAAACAGGAAATAGACTGTCCGAACATTTTGAAAAACAGAGGGGGTCCGCCAGGGAGGTGTACTTAGTCCATTCCTATTTCTAAGAGATAATATTGTACTGTTTGCAAACTCTGGAATGATGTACTTTTTAAACACAAGCTGACAATAAACATCGAGAAAACAAAGGTCACGACAATAGGCAAACCTGGCGAAGACAAAATTGAACACGTAGAAAACTATAAGTATCTAGAAAGCAGTATCAACAGAAGGGAAGATTTAGAAGATGAGCTAAATGTGAGAATAAGAGCAGCTAACCGTATATACTATACACTACAAAGAAAATTCTTGAATCTCAGCGCAACGACGACTAAGACCTAAATATATCAGTATACAAAACGCTGTATGTGCCGGTAATACCACGGGAGCGGTTTTTTTACAACCACCGATCACACAATATGAAGACCAGCCATGCGGCAGGTGGCTGGTGAGCGTATTGGTGGTGCGCATCCTACACGCCATTTTTTGTTGAGCCGAAGTCATCTAAACATGCGTCTCTCTACTGATTTTCCCGCGAAGTGTGAATTGCGAAGTTGACCAAGTGATTAAGGAAAATCGAAGGTTCACCATAAGTGAAATATTCGTCGAAATTTCCGGAAGTTTCAAGATCTTCCCTGCACTCTATAGTTACTGAACAGTTGCCCGACAGACAATTTTGTGCTCGCTGTGTCCCAAAGATGTTGACTGACAACCACAAAACTCGCCCAATGGCTGCAGCTTTGGCGTTACGTGACCGTATAATACTGATGGAGAAGATCTTTTGGAATCCATTGTGACAGGTGATGAGACATGGATTCAATATGACACACCCGAAACAAAACGACAATCACAACAATGGATGCATACAAATTTTTTAAAGAAACCCGGAAGCAAGCGGGGATGACAATTACGGCAGAATATATATTGTGAAACTTAGCGACGTCTACGGAGAGCTATTCAAAACAAAAGAAGAGGCATGCTGACTCCTGGAATTGTTCTGATCCATGACAATGCCCGTCCTCACACTGCTCGTGTAACCCAACGGCTTCTTGAGCGATTTCAATGGGACATTTTCGAACACCCACCATATAGTCTCGACTTGGCGCCGAGTGACTACCATCTTTTTCCTGAACTGAAGAAGGAGCTCAAAAAACCGTCACAACTCACTTCAAATCATTGGCGACAATATTTTATGAAGAGGGTATTGCAAAGCTTGTTCACAGATATGACAAATGTCTCAATCGTCAAGGCGATTACGTAAAGAAATAGCCTTTATTGAACATTACTTTTGGTAATAAAACCATTTATTTTATATTCACTCGTCTTTTCTTTAAGCCCTCGTATATGGTGGAGAAAAGTGGGTCCTGACGGAAACGCAACAAAAGCGACTACAGGCCACTGAGATGAAATTTCTCAGGAGTGTATTGGGAGTGGGAAGAGTGGATAAAAAAGAAATTACGTTATTAGAAAACAATTAAATGTTGAACCAATTGGAAAACTACTGGAACGAAAGAAACTGATATGGTTCGGCCATCTACAAAGAATGCACGAAGAAGTCAAACAAATGGGAACAGATGGGGAAAAGTAGAAGAGGTAGACCAAGGAAAACCTGGAACAGCGATGTAGAATATGGAATGATCATAAAGAAGAGGTGTTGGAACTTAGTGATAGAAATGCAAGAGAGATAGAAATGGAGACGATTCGTATACGAAACCTCTACACCCTAGGATAGGAAGAGGACAGGATTATGTACAGCTCTCGCAATATAAGTCGGCGAGCGGTGGTGATGCGCCGTAAACGTATTTAGGACACGTACCTCCCACCTGTCTGATTCAGATAGTGCATAGGAATTACCATTGTCGTATCAATATGAGTTCCGTAGGGAGAGAACGAATGATAGGCAATCTATCCCCCTCTATCTGTGCAAACTCACACCGATCCTTCGCCAAATTATATTGCGAGAGCTGTATGAATGTATAAATTAACAAAAACGAGAAGGAGCGAAGTTTTTTACGCATTTGACGCTTATTTGCATAAAAGGTAAAATTTTATAATTGAATAAATAATATATAAAGAAGAAGAAAAAGTATTTTATTTCGAAACCGATGGTAAATAAGTTGAAGTTGAATTTGAAGCAACTATGAAATGCGCCGAATTTGCGTCTTACCCCATCAGATGGCGCACTTATTATTCGGACTAATTACCATCGGTTTCGAAATGAAATACTTTTTCTTTTTCTTTATACATTGTTTATTCAATTATAGAATTTTACCTTTTGTTCAAATAAGCATCAAATGCGTAAAGCGCTTCGCTCTTGTCGGGCGTCCCATGACACCTCTCCTCTTTTTTTAAATTGTCATTTTTTAACATATAACCATTTTGATAATACAGCAGACGCTCGATAACGTGAACTAATTTAGACCAAGAGTGTTTCACATTATCGAAATATGTAAACATTAGCGAAGGTGATTATTAACAAGCAAATTATTTAAACAAACCTTTAATACGCCAATATAAAATACAAAAAATATTCGAACCTTTTGTAAACACTAAGGATAACAATAAATCAAAATAGCGTTTTTTAATCGTGTATTAAAAACGAACCTCAACCGACAAAAGACTCCTTTTGCAAAATCAAAACTTCATATGCATGTATACGCAACTAAAACCATCTGTGTTTGCTATAGCAACGAGTTATCTAGGGAATGTAGACAAATGCTACATAACTCCCCTACATAATTGGATAAATCGGGGATTGATCAAACTGGGTTTTTCATAGGTAACCTGTAACGCATTGGTAACGCTCGAAGTTATTCGTAGACGATCAGAAATTGCGTGCTGTTTAGGTCATCGAGCTATCGAACTTACAATACTTTTACGTTATCGTGCGTTCCGTATAATCCTATGCTACGAATTTTGTGTCCACATTAGCGCAATGTTTCCAATATCGGGTATTTACGTTATCGAGCGTTAGCTGTACTTCCTATTTTCCCGAAAATAGCATTATTTTAAATAGTTAGAACATTCTACGTATTTTTATGTATGTACTTGGATAGTTGGCCAGAAAACGATTTCAGTAAACCCCCATATGCCATATCTGCTGTAATTACTTTATCAAATATTTTCAACTAAGAATTAAATATTTCTAAATAAAAACTAACTGATTATGAGTTAAATTGAATGTTGAAATTAATGTTCGTCGACTTCATGTTAAGATGAAAAGTTATTTCTTTGTTATATTGCAAACGAAAGAACTCCAAGAACTCCAAATAAAAAGATCTCTTTTTCTGAATCTTTATCTTCAATATTACTATACATATTTTTGTATTTGTTTATTAGTTGGTGGTGTGGACAATATTTTTGGATCACACATTACGTATTGTTATCGTTTATTATTTTTTTTTTTGTTAATATTGTATCCTAACTTTAGTAAACTAAATAAAATTGTATCGTTTCGTTTCTATTTAAGTTTTCTCAAAAGTGTTTGCTTTCTCCCTAAACCTATTTAGATATAAATATTATTTAGGACATGTCTTGCCACCTCTTCTATTTTACTTACCAAAGTTCAACGCTTCGGGTGCAGTCCACTTGATAGGGATTTGTTTCATTCCATCCGAAACTATATACTCTTCTTCTTCTCTTGACATTCCAAAATCGGAAATCTTTACTACATTTCCGTAACCTACAAGAAATACAAATTATATTACGTATTGAGTTTGATACATCTTTTACAAAACAAACCGACTAAACAGTTACGCGCTGCCAAATCACGGTGAATACAATTTTTAGATTCCAAATATCTCATACCCGCTGCTGCATCTAAACACATATTCATGAGTTGACTTTCAATAAGCGTAGTTGCCTTTTTCTCAAGAATGTTAGAAGTGATCCACCTGTAAACAAATATAAATTTTAGGTTTTTTAATTACTAATAATTGTTAAAGAGGTGGTACCGGGCAAGGGCGTATGTCGACAAACGCAGTGCCTAGAGCGAATTTGCTAACCGACATAGCCGCCCTCCTACATATTCTCCAACTGACTCAAGTATGCTGCGTTCCCCGGCGCGCCCTTGCCCGGTACCACCTTTTTACTAAACTCCACTAATAATACTGAACTGTGAAAGACTTAAAAACGTTTATTTTAAATACAATACCATATGAACTCTTTTTTGTACATTAACATCTCTCATTTTTAACTTCCATAATTGTCTTTTTATTTTCGCCAGTGTTGTAAAGTTAATATTCATTTCTTATTATATATTGTAGGTTATAAGTAGAGTTTGTGAAAAGGTTTTTGTCTCAACTTACATGCAAGCCGCGACATTAAAATTAGAAGAAGTAAAGCCGTAAGTCCGGTTTACACTACTTCATGATAACAGGTCATCTACCTTCTTAACAAGCTCTAGTTCTAAGTACATGTACTACATTTAGAATTGTTTCACGTTTTGGTTTTTGCAAACGTTTATATTGTGTTTCAAACGCTAGCAACAACTCCTGGTTTACCAACACATGCGGTCCAACAGTGTCTACACGGACAAAATCTAACCTTGGCATCGATAAGGAACTTTCTCGGTCGATTACGGTGCTAATCTTGAAAGGCTCGTTCATGGAGCGTCGACCGAAAAATGTGACCCATTGCGTAGACTGCTGTTGGAATGGATCGACCAATTAGGCCAGCGAGTTAGAAAAAGCATAATTTATACTAGAGAAATTTTGTATGATTCCATATGACATTGTATGAGGCAAACGTAGTTTGACAATATGTATTTATCGTCTGAACGGCCCTTTACCTTGGTAAAAAATGGTTAAGGTTAACGCCACGAACTTACCTTTACCTGCTTATAATTTGTCTTATTTGGCCTATAAATGGTAGACTTTTAAATTTAAAATAAACTATAAAATGCCTTATCAATAACGTTAACATGGGTGCGAATCTGCAGTAATGGCTTAATGTTGTGATTAAGTGGTAAGCAGTTCTCGTCTAAAAGGAAAACTACAACCCAGACAAAAGCCCTGACAGCCATTGGATTATGTTGAGGTCGAGAAAAGTCGACGCAGAATTCGCGACCTAAATACAATCCAATGGTCGACGGTTTTCTTGTCCGAATTGTAGTTGTTTTTTACGCGCTCCATCTAATTACAAGATTAGGTTATTACTAGAAATTTACCGAAATTCCATGTTTACATGAATATCGCGTCAGACCGAGGTTTTCATCAGCTACATCAATACTTTTGCTTGTTGAACCTACCTGGGACTAATTCCATCACTATCATAATTGGTTGTTTTTGGACACAGATTCCGATCAATTTGACAATATTCGGATGATCATATTGTTTTAGAATTCGACCCTCTTGCAAAAATTTCTTCTTATGTTCGTCAGGGAGAGTCACACGACAGGTTTTAACAGCTACCTCTTGACTAGTACTTTTTAACTGAGCTTTGTAGACATCCCCAAAATTTCCTCTTCCTATCTTGTCTAACAGTACTACATCATCGTTATTTAATTCCCAACGTTCTCTTGGAATGGGTTTGTGCAATATAGCACCAGATCTTCCAGTAACTGCCAAACCGCTGTTGTATTGGTACAGAATTAGTTCTCGGATACTGGGAAACGCTGGTCCTTCAAATCGAAAGTGACCCTGAAATGAAAAGGTTTTGTAAATCCCGAACTATTTGAATGACAAACCAGATGTCTTTACAAGATAGGACCAGCTTGTATGGTTTGAAAATATCCTTTATAATTTTTCATCTATGTGAACGCACTATTACTATTATTAGAAAATACAATTGTACTATTAAGCTGAATATTTAAAGTACAGAGATATCATCAATTCCTGTACACCACGTGACTACCAAATTAGGCAACCTAAATAACAGCAGTTGATAGTACACTATTGCTTTATGTAAAATATTGCAGAAAGTGGCGTACTATAAAGTTTTAATTAGGGTAGGCGTTTTTTAAATAAAAGAAATTGTTTTTACTTCTTTTATTTACTCTTTGACTTTGATCGCAAGTTTTTATTCTATGCCTTTCAATTTGAAATAGATTCAAGTTTAATAATCGCGACAATTTATTTATTCAATTAGTGTAACAGCCGTTGGTACATTAACAGTAAAGTAAACAAAATCTTGTACAGTAATATCTTGAATTGCATGCCGTATAACTGTTTGCAGCTCGTCAATGTTGTGTAAGCGTTGTCTATACACTTTGCTTTTTAGATAAGCAAAGAAGTAAAAATCTAGAGGTGGTAAATCCGGTCATCTTGCAGGGCATCTTCCATAACTAATAATACGATCATCATAAAATTGTCTAATGTATAGAATGCAGTATGAGCTGTTGCTCCATATTGGTGAAAATATTCTTCCGTCAATTCATCATCGTGCAACTGTTCAACAAATGGATGCAAAATATTATTCCGATATCTTTCAGCAGTTACTGTATCATTAAAAAATGTAGGCCCCACAATACGTCGTCCGCATAATGCCATCCATATACCAATTTAATAAGGTGTAAACTGGTTTCGATAAAACTATGTGGATTTTCCGTTCCCCATGTTCTATAATTTTGGCTATTCACATAGCCTGATAAATGGAACCATGTCTCGTTTGACATAAATGTTTTGAACAATTTATTGTTTAAATTTTCACTAAACCACTGACAAAATTGAATGCGTCCTTAATGGTCTCGTGGATATAATTGTTGTACCAAGACACTTTATATGGATGCATATGCAAAATACTCTTCAAAGCCTTTTGGCAGCTTCCATAAGAGATGCCTACAAAATCAGGAAACATTTAATTCGTTTATAATAAGTAATGAAATACGTTATCATACCTGCTTGAGCAAATAACTTGGGTAGAGATTTCGTAGGACTTTGCTCCATTCGACGTTGATTGTCATCAAAAACATCTGCACCTAATGCAGTTGGCCTAGCGGTAAATTTCCCTTTGCAAATGCAATGTTTATTTTCAAAACGTTCCGCAAGTTTATTCTTATGGCGGGAAAATGTTTCATATGCAATATTTTCATTTGAAAATCTTTCCACGTATTGCTCAATACAAGACTGCAGTGAGTATGTCCAAGTCGAATATTCATTTCGAGAACCGTTACGAAAATGTGCCATCAGAACGAATGCGTCTTGTTCATTTGTTTATAGTTTAATTCAAAATAAGTATTTTTATTTTATGCTATATGATATTCTCTATTTAGCTTATCTTACGCAGAAATGCGATGAAACGGCTGTGTACTGAAAAGTACAGTTCTGGTACTTTAAATGTATGATAACAATAATGGAGCGAAAACGTAAACAATGACAGCAAAAATTGTGAATAACAATTGTACGCATATGTCAAATGCTAGTATGATCCTAGTGATATGCAACTAACATAAACCTATGAACACAAAAATTTCCAGATTTAAAAAAAATTACTGGTCACGTGATGGAGAATCATTCTCGATAAGTCTGTATAAACTTACCTCAGCAGTAGTCTGAACAATAAAATGTTTATGACCGCCCCAACAAACCGACAAAACGGTCTGACATTCGTCGTTTCTCGTAGTTTCTCTTACTAAAAAGTCACCGTCCTGAGTAAGAAGTCGAACAACTTCTTCACGCGGGAGAACACCATGAAACCATTCTTCATCTACTAACGGTATATTAGTACTCATGGAAACCTGTTGATAGAAGAAAGTCAAAAAATAAAAGAGGACAGATAACGAAAAGACTATAATCATTGATAATTCAGGTGGCAAGCGCCTTTCTAAATGTTTTTCTTAGATCATATATAGCCGGTACGTTATTTGTTGAGCCAGAATTATTAGAAATCTAAAGACACGGCCCTGCTTGCAAATATCTAATCGCGGAGGATCCTTATGTCGAGTGCGGTTTATTCCAAAAAATGGTGTAGTGGCCTTCTAGGAATTCTGGTTCAACAAATATCGCACCGGCTCTATAGGTAGAGTATGCACGTATGTATATTACATGGATATCGTCACTACGTAAGAACCTAGATATAACTGTTTCCATTATGTGCAACAATTTATTTTAAGTTATCTTTTTTCATCTATACAAATCACTAGTATAGTTGCCCCATTTGTATCCCAAAAATACCAAAAAATGTGTTCGTCAATGTTTGTTGGCTGACAGTCAGCTGGCACCTAACTTGGATCACTAGTGACAATGTAGTGATGCAAATTACTAAGAGATCTCTTCTTGTTCGTTACTAATGATAAATAAATCATTTTTTAACTTTTATATTATTGCGCAATTTAAACGCACGCTTTTCATACTTTGCGTTTGCGCTGTTATAAACAAAGGTACAAAGGTACTAAGTGAATGAAGTAGATGCATAATGTATTCCGTTAGCGGAAATGAAAAAAAAATGCATTGTTGATATTGTTAACATACTCGGGCGTACATGTCTCTATCCATATAGTATATATGATCTAAGGTGTTAATAACATGCAAATAGTCAGCTGTGCTAAAGCAATAAAAGTTGACAATTGTAGATTATTTTGCAGCCGTCAAAAACTGTTGAGAATAGCGCATTTCTCATAGTTATTAATGTGTATATTGTTCCTGTAAATTGATTAATTTGAAAATTGCAGAAATTAATTAAGTCAACTGCAAAATTTGCTAGAATGCATTCAAGCAACTTAAAGTTCAACAAAATAAAATAAAGTGCTACGGAAAAAATATATAAGAAAAACATTGATAATTAAAACGATTAACTAGGGTCATACTCACTTAAAAAAATAATAAAACTGTGGGTGAGTGTAAGCACAGTTATATGCAAATAACATATTAGTAATGCAAAATTATTTTTCATCCGAAAAAGTGGAATCAAATTTGACTTTATTGTTCATATGCATGCGGTTACAGGTGCAAATGTGGTTATGAGAAAAGCAAATCAAAGCTCGCATGATGACCTACGGGATCTGCTCCTTCGCTTTTGGTTGCGGAATCCCTGCGTCCTTTGGTACGCGGGGGTGCAATAGGAGACGAAGGGGCAGACTTTCGCCTAAACGGCCTACGCAAAACATTCATTATCCTATGATGGTCCAAAATTCGCTTATGAGACAGTGTCGATTGAGAACCGTCACCCTACAAATGGTTAATTGTAACAAAGCAAACCCTTTTACAATAGAAATAATAAACCAATGATATTGGAAATATAAATAAAAAAGTTTAATAATGGAGCACGTATTTCAAGTTTTGTTAATGTTAACATATTTAATCGTTTGAAGGAAAAAGGATTCTTAGTAACTTTTTAGTAAAGTCAAAGTTAAAGCACTCTAAATAGAAACATGTCGAATGCACTAATTGCGTCTTTTATGCCACGGTTATTAATTCCAGGTGATAACCAAGAATAATTGTAGTACGTTCATAATTCGAATAGCTTATAAGTTGTAATATACTCGAACCTCGTAAAGTGTCGGGGCTCGGGTCTTGTTTGGACACTCTACTAGGTTCTGAAATCCTAGGACTAGAGCTAATGGGCGTGCAGTGCCGTACTGTAATAAAAATATTATAATAATTTTGGTTTTAATGAAGTGTCAGAAATTGTCTATAGGTCAGTTAAGCACTGAAAAATTACTACATTCTTTCGAAGACTTTCTCATGGAAATAGAATTTGTTGTGAAATTGTAGTTTCGAAATGAGAATTTGATAAATATGTCTATTAAAAAGTATCTAAGCTGTTAAAATTGAATTTTTAAATTAAATAGTATCAGAAATTGAATCTAAAAAATCACGATTTAAAAACGTTTCAATCTACATAATTTGATTTCATAGCATTTAGCGGAGTTGTCGCCAGTATGTGCATTGTACATATTTATAAACTCGCTATGAAAGAAGTCTCGAAACGATTGAGGATCGGATACAGCGACACTTTACGAGGTTGGAGTGTATCTTCTATAAGAAGGTACAGCTAAAAATTAATGTGCAAATTGTATCAATTGTAAATGCAGTAAAAAACCTAGAAATGAATCAAGATATAAAACGTGATGGAGAAGAAGTAGAAATACAACGTAAAAAGCAAAGTAGGTAGAAAATAAGAAATGACAATAGAAAATAAATTTCTGATGTATGCTTGATAATGACTTCAAGGATTGTCCATCGCGGTCGAAAGGGCGCCACAGTTTCGCAAGCCCCTTTAGCGCCACTAATTCCACTGACAACGGAACATTCCGAACCCAACAATAAAAAAATTTGAAACTTCGTCAACAAGTAGTCGACACCCAAGGATGTCCCTTATCGGCCCAATCTCGTTTTAAACGAGTGAAACTACCTCGGATATGAAATGAATATGAAAATAGCACTCTAGTTCCATTAAAAAAAATTATAGTGCCCTCCTCCACTCCTTCGATGAGAAGCGTATATCACATGTAATAAAGCTCGATGAAACGATTATTTCGATATATAGTGGTGAGGTATTTGTTCCAAGCATTGCCGACTTATTTTGAGAAAACCCAAAATCTACTAAAGTTTCAGGGGTAGTTTCACCCTCTTAAAACGAGATTGGGCTGATAAGGTAAATACTTTCGAACATCATTAGGTGTGGACTACTTGTTCACAAAGTATGAAATTTTTTGAATGTTCGGGTTTGGGATGTTCCGTTGTGAGTCGAAGAAACTGATGAAATCCTTCTATTGCTTTATTGTTCAAATCAGTTTGTCAGTTCGAGATTGCCGGCTAGTCTGGGCAAACAGCGGTAATTAGGATACAATTACAAAATAAGTTACGACACCATCGCCGACTCCCCACTTTAGTCAGTATGCTACATACCAGTAGTTCTGTGTATATGTAGGCTGTAGTAACTTATTTCGTAATTACCGCTGTTTGCTCAGACTACTGACGACTTTAAAAATGTCGTGTTTAACAAAGCTCAGAATACGGCCCACGGTATTCCCTTGTACCCTTCCAGAGAAGTGTTCGAGAAGCCATAAGCATCACATGTTAAACGTGGTGATAAGGGGAGTACTCGAGGAGAAAGGGTTCGGTTTCCACGTCGAAGACGTGTACCCCATTAAACACATAACGCAAAGAAAAAGATACCTCCCATTCTCGCGAAACTTCCACGCTACACGATTCTAGTCTGCTGTGTGCGATGCTTTGGCGAGGACCGTGACCTAGAGCGTTCCACCTCCAAGTACACTGGCGACCCAGCGCAGTGGGCCAACTGTACAGCGACAGATGTCGCCAACTACCAACTACTGTCCCTGCCCGTAACCGAAGCACCTGTCCACTCTCTGGCCATCCCTTTAGTCGCGACCAATTCTAGTCTAGTCTTCAGCGCGTTCATAAGATGCCAAAAAGCCCGCCGCGGCGTGTTTGAGCTTTCAACGCTCCGTTCTTAGATGTCGAGCGCGCCTTCATGTTTTGTTTCTCTAGGATATTATTAATCCCTTTCAAAATCTTATGATGCTCTAGTTTAATGAAATTCCTTTCACAAATTAGTACACCGACCATGGTCGTTGAATTTCTTACGTGAACTATTCTTTTAATTTGTTCTAACCATCTTTCACCATCTCTTACGGAATAACCATTATATGTAGTTACCTTTTGGTAAACTCTAATTCCTTTTATATCCTACTTTTTGTGAGGGGTAAACTTGCATCTTTAGAACTTTAAGGAAAAAGTATTGGATCACTTTGGTTTATACGGTTTTGATAATACTCGCCTCGTGCTAGCGAAACACGTGTTACCGAATCTATTATTAAACAATTATGTGGTGAGGAGTTTACCGATGTGATATAGCGTCCGTAAATACACCACAGTCCTTACCATCACTATCATTAATATTCCATACTTTAATCCCACACTGTATATGCATTTATCATATATTTTAACGTGGTATTAAAACGTAACAGATTGTTCGTAGCTAATGCTATTGTCTATTTCCAAACTGTTAAATATTTAACAACATTCCGTTACTGGCTTCTAAAGCTTTTGATTAAATTGTAATGATGAAAGAAAAAGTGGGAAACCTGATCGATACGGAAGTTCGTTGTTACAGTTCGAATAACCTACTTAGTTGGTGATAAAGATGGAGATTCAGGCCGTACTACCCCAATGGAAACATGGAAACAGCGTAAATTCAAGTTCGAGAATTTAGTAACAAGGCACCACTCTCTAATTATAGAACTGGATCACATCTAAGTGTCTGGAGTCAGAGGCACCACCAAGTCCTTTAGTAGGTGACAGGTGCGGAACACGCAAACTGTGGATTATTGCTTAGTTTCCGGATCATAGTAATATATCTAATTGTAAGTATCACCTGTTACGATGTTGCATACGAATTTTGTAGTTCCTCGGCTGAGGAGCATTTGAGCATTTCGTTACACCTATTAACGAGAATCTCTTTTTTAAGTTTCAATCAGATTATGCAGAATACATCGGCGGCATATGGAATAATAATAATAATAATAATTTATTAATTGCCCAACCGCACAAGAGCTATTTACAGCGCAAAATGAACACAAAACAGTATCTATGTAGTTTGCGATAGAAATATACACACTATACACCAAATAGTACAACAGAAAAAAAAGTTAAACATAAAAATTAAAAATCATGCGGTAGCAGAAATGCTTAAAAGGAAAAAGGATCAAATTCCAGCCTATTGCCATTTCTCATCCTATGTGTTATTGGCGCCTTTAGTAGCAAGCTCGTCCTAGCTCTGGGAAGATGAAAAGTGTTAACGCGTCTAGTATTATGAGCAGGCACAGTAAAATTAATTTGCGATAGAAGAGCAGAAGAATCAATTGTATTGGTAAGGAGTTTAAGAAGAAAATTTGCGCTGTTGTTGTTTCTTCTATCGGAGAGAGAAATGCAGTTGTGTCTAAGAAGTAACCCCTGGTATTCAATACCTCTTTCCGGATAAACTCCATCCGCTTTAAAAGATAAGTATTTAAGGAACCTCTTCTGAGTACGTTCAACTGCTAAATTTTGGTACAGATAATACGGAAACCACACACTTGAAGCGTACTCAAGATTAGATCGAACAAACGCAAAGTACAGAGATTTTATTGCATTAATGTTTGTAAACTGCCTGCAAGAGCGAATGACGAAGTCTAACGCTTTAGAGGCCGATACGCAGATGGAGTCGATATGTTGCGTAAATTGCAATTTAGCGTCAAAAAGAACTCCCAGGTCAGAGACACAAGTTTGTCTGGAAATAGGTGTGTTTTTACTATATAGCTGTATAGATGGAGGTGTGGGAGTTTGTATAAGATACCATCGCGCATTTAGAGATATGAGAGATACGAGTCTATTACAGAATGTTGGAAAACTATGGGTTATTGATTTCAAGAATGGGAGTCCGCGCGTTTTTTTTTTTAGAAAGGGGGCGGTGACTAATGCTTTTTCGGAAAGGGGCGTTAGTCCAAAAACAAGATGTCCAGTACAAACGATCATTTTCTTGAAACACCCAAACAGTTGATTGTTGGTTAGTTCGGGTTCATACGAATATATCCAATTTCGTTACCTGTTACGATGTTGTATACGAATTTTGCAGTTCCTTGGTCGAATATTTCGAGCATTTCCTTAGGTCCTTTTTAGAGTATCAGTCAAATTATGCGGAATCCATCGGGAACAAGTGTATTGTAGTCTTCGATATGATTAAGAATGCCTCTATTGCACATACCGATATTGTTCAATCATGTTGCGCGCAGTAACGATGTATTTTGGAGTAACAACCGATTGTGGTCGACAAGTAATGAAACATCTCAATAGTCCCACTAAGTGGTCGCTTACAAAAAACATATAAGGCGCGCCGCCCCTGGCCCATTAAAGTTAGCTCATCTGACGCCGAAAATGTCACTCACAGGTACCCAGCTCTAGGGCCACCTAGTGATCGATTGTAAGAACATAACAAGTGTCCCTCGTATTAATTAATTTACCTATATCTAAATTTTGTAAGACATCAGTGACATTAACAAAAAAACGCTTCAAGAAAACTTTGCGTTCACCGCAAAAGATATTACCAGATGCAAGTAACTATTCTACTACTATTTTCTCAAAATTATTACCATTAGATAAGGATGCAGGTCGATAGCTTGTTGGCGATATATTGCCGCTCCCATGACCGTATCGCACGTATTAGCTTGCACGGCAGAAAACAGCGCTGCAAGCTCACAGTGTAATAGGTGTCTAAATATCAAATTAATCTGATTCGCATCTGCAAGTTGCCGGTGTTCGCGTCTTCTGGTGTGCAAGATGACGTCACTCAGCAGTGCTGCAAGCTAATACGTGTGATACGACCTTTGTTAAGGCTTAGAAGTCGTGGGATACCAAACCGCATAAAAAATGTATGTGCTCTACCTTTGTATGGTCGTCAGGCCTCAGTTAATCGATATGTTGATATTGTTACAAATATTAGTAATAAAGTTTTAACAAAGACATGAATAAAGTTGTCCACAACGAGATAAGAAATGCAACAAGCAGCAGAACAGTATCAGCGAATATATAATTTCCCACGAACAATAGGAGTAGAACGCATATTGCTATTATTGCTCCGCCTGCGGAACATGAAGTTTATCCTGCACCACCATATTACACTAGAGAAAGCTACAACAGGGTAAATGTTATCAAATTAATATAAATTATCTTTCGGATTTTTTCCACCACTTTTCTAAGTCAAGAAAACGACAAATTTGAAATTTACATGTTATATTTTCGAAAGGAATTTTAAACGGTTTTCGTAAAAACTTCATCACTGAAATATAATTCTGAATAAACAAAACATTTGTTTCTATTTTGGTATCTAGCAACAAAAGGTTTTTCATATCCAGTATGTATAGTAAATGTAAACATCTACTATTTTTATATGCGGGTGCACGCATATAGATACCATAAAATCGTAATAACTTATTCCTTTAAAAAATATTTGTTGAAATCTGCATAATTCCCTTCAAGATCCAGATTAAACAGTCGAAAAGAATCTGACGGAGGGTTTCCTTCTTTCGAAATACAAACGTCATTTTAGCAAATTACTATATACGTTACACAAAGGTTGAATATCCGTTCGGAAATTAATTGTATCTTTTTGTACAAAGGTTTTTCATAACTAAGCATCAAATTAAAATAGAAGAATGTTCAAACTAAATAAAACAAAATTTGTAAGAGAAAATATTTTTCATACTATCAGAGGAAAGCCATAATTATTATGTTTTTTTTTAATATTAAAGTTCATATGACCGATTTTTAGAACCCCTGAGGTCAAATACAAAGTTTGTTTCTGAGACGGAGAAATGTTGTAGCAAGTAATATTCGGTTCATATCTGGAGCAAGATCAAGTGGTGTGTTTGCGAGCTGTAAAGCATACCTGTCGACACTCTTCGAACATGTGATTGAAAAATAAAGGCGATTGTTTACAATTTAGAGAAAGCAATAAAAACGCTTGTAAAATTTCGGCCATATCTCAAGCACGGTGAACTGTTTCCTTTGATAAGAGGTGTTTTGTTTACATTAATAGCGCCACCGCATTTCTTCATTACCATTCAACAATACATATTACAGTGATTCTGAAACTACATCTTTATTTGACCATTTTGTTTCCTTTTGACTTATTTTTCTCTCATACTTTTACTTTCTAAACAAATAAATTTGACGCATTAGTTATGCCATGTCTTTGCACCAAAATCACTATTTAAAGAATACACAGTGCAACACGAAAAAATATAACCATATACGGACACCACTGCGTGATAAAAGACCAAAAAAAGACTCGTGTCTCCCAGTTTTGTCCCAAGACATGCACTTTTTTCTATGGGCCCCCAAAGATTTGGGCCCTAGGTGTGATTTTTGCAAAAAACAGATCATTTTCTCAGGCTCATATCTTGCAAACCGTTCGGAATTTTGATTTACTCTCTGAGGTAAAGTTATAGCTCTTGTCATAAAGAACAAAAATTGTGAACATATAAAATCAAAAAACTTCATCTTCAAGATCAAAATCGCAAAAAACTTTTAAAAATTCGATTGTTTTTACCTTTTTTCCCCTGTTCAGGTCCATAGGTAGCTAACCGTTCAAAATTCAAGGAAACAATCAACTACAAAAATGTACCTAAGATCTCAATAAACAACTCACGCGATCACGCACCGACCGCAGCAGCTCAGGCAAAGCAGTAAGCTCAGCAAACGCATCAAGGGACACAGCACAATATAAAAGCGACACGACGCTCACCTCACATCGAGGCATTACACAGCGCGACGTCAACGAGAGCTCAGCGGTGAAAGTTACAGGGAAAGTGCTACAGCATAATTTGCACATAACATTGGCAACTGACAATTTCAATATGCAGTGTGAAAAATTGATTCATTTTGCTACGTTTGCGGTCATCAAATCAGAAAAAAAAAAGTTCTACAAGATTTGAAAAGGAAATGAATCTTTTAACTAGTGAATTCAAAAGAGCATATAAGTTGTTTTTCGACGAAGTAGACTTGACCGGTGAAAATTACACACCTAATACAGTGTGTCGCCAATGTTATGAACAACAATCTCACGGCATGGTTGAGTGGAGCCAAAGATAGTATGAAGTATTGTAAGCCGGTAAACTGGATTAATCGCCCAGGTGATCATGATGCAACCAGTTGCTATGCATGCGTAAGTTACACATGTCGTCTAAATCGACATGCTGAGAAGAAGAAAATTTATAAAGCACTGTAACAGCCACACTACCATTTTGTATCACCAAGGCCGCCAGCTCCAGATCGTAGGACAGAATTTACAGGATTGACTAGAGCAAGTGGTGTTACTTATGAAAATCCATTTGATACCGATTATGAGCCCCAACAGGGAAGAGATGGACCACAACTAATAACACAAATGGAAATGGATTTCATTGTGGCCATATTGGGACTATCGCAGCGACTTGCCATATTTTTGACAGCGTTTTTAAAGCAAAGAAAACTCACACGTGCTAATGTTAACTCTACGGCGTATCGCAAACGGCAAGCTGAATTTCAGAGCCTCTACACTCTAAATGATGACAATTCGTTCGCTTACTGCAACGATATAAAAGCTTTGGTGGTAAAAATGGGAATGAACTACATCGCTAGTGAGTGGAGATTATTTATTGATGGTTCTGTTTCAAGCTTGAAAGCAGTGTTGTTGCATGTGTCGAACCGAAAACCTTTCCATTCCGATAGCAATGGGTATTAACATGAAAGAAAGCTATGAAACGTTGAAAGATATAATGAAAAAATCAAATACTACGAAAATAAATGGAAGATTTGCTGTGGTCATCAACATTTTGCAAGGGATCATCGATAAGGGCGGCTTTCCAAAATTCTTTTGTTTTCTTTGCAATTGGGATTCGCGCTCACCTCTGAATCAATTCCAATGTAATTCGTGGAGACCAAGAGGAAGTGTGGAAGAACAAATGAAACAACATAGACTGAAGAATGCACCTTTAATTGACAATATTCAAGACATCTTGCTGCCACCGCTCCACATAAAGTTGGGAGTGGCCGTTATAAATTGTCCAAACGCATTCGACTATTTGAAAAGCGTTTTCCCAAAGCGTAGCGATGACAAAATTAAAAAAGGTATTGTAGTAAATTTAAAACGAATTTTTGTTCACCTCATTGTACTATTTACACTATGTTAATGTTTTCTTTTCTGTCGTTATTTTTTGTCTTCATTTAACAGGCGTACTTCATGGCCCTGACATTAGAAAGCTATTCAAGAGCAACTTCGATTCATCGCTTGATGAAAATCATTCAATGGCATGGATTTACCTTCAGCGTGCATGCATCTCTTGGGAGGGGATCGAGACGCGGAACCGGAAGCAAGAGAATGGGTAAAAGCAGTGCTGTATTATTTTGAGAAAATCGGCACATCGATGACATTAAAGCTGCATTTTCTTCATTTTCATTTTGCCGATTTTATCAAACAACTCCCTACCGAATCCGATGAGCAAGGAGAACGGTTTCACCAAACCACAATGCCCATGAAAAAACGGTACAAAGGCAAAAAACTCGACGTATTGCTTGCAGAGGTAATATCAATTTTATTGATGCATTGGTTTGCATTCTTTTTTTTATTTCTTTTCTAATTCATTTCAGGTATGTTGGTGGAGTCACAAGATCATCCTGTATGATGTTAATGAAGTATTTGAAGAAGAAAAAGCTGATGATGGAGGGCAGTCTGGAAGCAACGAGCCTGTGGAGTTAAGTAAGTATAAGTTCTGAATCAGAGTCTGATTCGGACGATTCGGACGACGATTTGGATCCACAACTTAAGAGAGTGCGATTTGCAAGTCCAGGGCCATCAACATTATAAACATAATACGAATATATTTTTTATTATTTTTGTAATAGATAGCATAGTATCTCAATGTTGAAGTAAAGAAAAAACATGACATTAAAAAATTTTCGGGAAATTTTTCACTTTTGTGGCTACCTAAGCGCTACCTAACCGGTGTTAAGAATCATTCCTAGGAAGTTCATATGTTCTGCTGCTGCGGTCGGTGCGTGATCGCGTGAGTTGTTTATTGTGATCTTAGGTACATTTTTGTAGTTGATTGTTTCCTTGAAATTTGAACGGTTTGCTACCTATGGTTAAGTTTTTGCGATTTTGATCTTGAAGATGAAGTTTTCTTGATTTTATAGGTTCACAATTTTTGTTCTTCATGACAAGCGCTGTAACTTTGCCTCAGAGAGTAAATCAAAATTCCGAACGGTTTGCAAGATATGAGCCTGAGAAAATAATCAGTTTCTTGCAAAAATGACACCGAGGCCCCAAATCTTTGGGGGCCCATGAAAAAAATGCATGACTTGGGGCAAAACTAGGAGACACAGGTCTTTTTTTTTTGGTCTTTTATCACGTAGTGGTGTCCGTATATGGTTATATTTCCATGTCTTAAAAAATTACACACAGTGATACTTACGATTATACAACCAACAAAATTTGCAAGGGAAAATATTTTTAAAAATAATTACTATCACAGGAAAGCCATAATTTTATTAATTAAATTAAATAAATAATAATAAATTTAATTAAATTATAGCCGTTTTTTAAAACTCTGCACTGATTCTATGTGCCTGGTGTGGTGGTGCTGGGGCACAGACGATCATATGTTGAATAGTTACTGCTGAACTCCCATGCCTTCAAGTAGGGTATTTGTTCTTTAGCCGTTGAAACAAAAACAAGTATATTAAGTATTATTAAAGTATCTGAAGTCATTATCAAGTCTTATGTCACGTTAATAACTCTCAAGGTTTACTGCATAGACAAAGATATGTAAACGTCAGTAAAAATCGAGTCATATGTTTTGCAGGTTCAAGTGGATTTAGTTTCAATGAATTACATCGTTTGGAAAAGCTCCAACATGTCTACGACCGTACTACGATAACGATGTTATGTTTTCTAACTGACGGTCAGGCATCGATGCGAACTACTTGTCGGGTAGAATGTTAACGTTTAAATAAAATTGGTAGTAATAGTTTTTTTACTTTTACTTACTTACTTTTATCCCATATAACCTTGACGCATATGTTGTCAAAAGTGCTGGATTTTTCCCGATTTATGCATCAATTTAAAACAAGTTCAAACAAAACAAAACAAAATTATAAATATATTCCCACTATAACAGGAAACCCGAAAAGAATTTTTAAAGTTCCGGATGGAAATTATTTTCACATGCTCATACAATAAATTAAGGAATATGTGTGCTGTTTGCACAAAGAAACGAAACGCTTATAAAATTATGTCAATATGTTAAGCAAGGTCAAGTAGTTGTTTGAATACGACGTGTATCCTTCTGTACTATTGCGACGACAAAAATTCGGACAAGTCTTATAGGTTGTTTTGACTGTTGAATGAACCCATTCTTTTTAAAGTCGTGAATGGTGCTTTTGGAGACTCCAAATCTATTACCTGGTCTTCTTATGGATTATTCTTCCCCTAGTAATGTAATCACTTGCATCTTTTAGCAGCACTTAGATGCAGTATAATGATATGTCATTAATGATTTAAACATGAAATAACACTTGACAAGGCAAAAACCAGATTTAAGCTACATTATCTTAACTTCTTTGCCATATCTTTTTATTTTACACTCATTAAGTTACTTTTACCTCATAGAATCTTATAAATAAATGCGGCGCATTAGTTGTGAAAAATCCTATATATAAACATATATGTATGTATGTACGTTATTTATAAAGTCAACTTACCGGTTCGCAAGGATTGTTAATATAAGCAGGACTATCAGTGATGTCTTCCAATCCCGGTGGAGCTTCTTCACAGCCTAATTCGTTCAATGCACTTTTGATTAGCTCTGTTTGTTTCATCATTTTCCGTTCCATGCATTTTAATTCGTTTACTTCCTTCTTGTTCGGTTCGGAAGATATTGATAGCCTAGAGTTCACCTCGTTGTTAGAAGTAACTTTTCCATTGGGTACGCTTTCTGAATTTGGTGACAGTAAAGCCCTTTTTTCTTGGTTGTCTTTTATATTCGCCTCTAATTCTCCTAGCTTTGTTTTTAACCATTCGACGGTTAGGTTATCGACAGTTAGTTGATTTGGAAGTAATTTTCCCGCCGAATCTTCCACCAAGCATTCGTCGAAGACAAACTTGACAGGCTCTGGTGGTGTTGTCCTAAGGAATTTATTTAATTAGCTCATTGCGCAAGTTCTTTATTTGAAATTCATACACCACAACACAAAATATTAGAGATTATTGTTTGCCTTAACTATATCAAAAAGACAGTTTTCATCTATGCTTACAAACACGTAACTACATAGGTTTTAACATATTTAGTAAATGTCTAAATGTACGGAATTCAGAATCTATTGGCATGGGGAACATTATCTAATAAGTTCTTCTACGAATAATAAAAAGAATCTCGCAAATGAAACCACAACATAAAAATTTCTATAGTAATAACCGTGAACAGAAAAGCGATTATCACAGAATGTTCGAAGGAATTATAGATTCCAGTAAGGAATATTCCATAGAATTCTTGGACGGCGCCTGCTCGAAAAAGACTAAATTTGTTGACCGATAATTACACTGCCCAAAATAATCAACACCTGTTGTGCGTTCTTGGTTTTAATTTGCTAAGGTGGGAATATAAATGTCAATTTTAGAGTCGATCCCATTTGGGTACCCAACTGTTTAACTGAATTGCGAATTATAAGAAATATTTACTTACAAATTGGAAAGGTGCGTTATTTTGTACAGAAATTGTTTGACGGATTTAAATAAATAATAAAATAAATAATAAATAAATAAATAATAAATAATAATTTCAAAAACGTGACAAACAAAGAACTAAGTAATATGTGTGGTCACCACGGGCTGCTACAAACACGGAATAAATCAGTAATTATCACACAGTTCATGGGGAAATGGAATTCCATTCGTTTCGTAGAGCAATCTGAAATTTTGGAATCGTGCGTGAGGGAATATTTTCCTCTAACGCATTCCCGAGCATATTCAATTGGATTAATGTCAGAATTTGCTGCTCAGCCCATCCCCTAGATTCCCATTTGATCTAACTACCTATCAATAATGCAAGTAGATTGTATCCATAAAAGTAAAATGTACTTCATCACTGAATAATACCTGCGTAACTAGCTACCCCCTACCCCATCTTTTTTTTAATTTCTTGATTTTTATTTATCACAAATAAAGTCAGTAGGAAACGATACTGTATAACAAATTTAGACAGTTAATAGCAAAGATATTAGAAAACAATAATAAAGCTTTATTTCTCATTCATAGATGTACATACACAATTGTCGTTCTAAATACATAACATTTATATAAGATGACCGTTTCAAACGATATATCAGAGGCATTTTTTCGTGCAGTGTAAATTTGTAGTTTAGCACAATTAACATAGCGAATGTGTTGAACATGTTACCTGCAACGTTTCAAGTAGTAAACATCGCATTCTTTGACGTCTCAAGAACTTGAATCGTATAATAATAATAACAAAAATATGTTCTCTTTTGAATATACAACAGGATTGGAGTTTGCACTGTTAAAAGAACCGCACAAGGCCCAATTTGTGTAACAGAAGATGAAGAAGACAATTATAAAAATATTGCATGTGTTCCTGAAGAAAGAAGCAGTGTTATTAGCCTAGATTACAAAACTAAAGATGTAGGATACTGGAAAAGTGGTAAAATCAAGCAACGTTCTGTGGAATTTATGACCTTCGAAGCTGGGTTTTAGAAGCTAAACAAGAAACGGGACATGACAAGGCAGGTCATTGGTGGTTATGGCATTTCAAGAAAGTGCCTCATATTGTTTCGCGCAAAATAATAAAATTTATTACTCGTCCTAAACGTGCTTGTATGGAAGACCTACGGTTGTTAAGCAATGATGTTATTAAGGAAGTCAAATCCCACATCACTAGTATCGGCAGAAACGTATACGTTACAACGCCGATGACAGCTGATTTAATCTAGAAATGCATTCCGGCCGTGCTTTGGCACTAAAGGGTCAGAAAATAGTTCAGAGTGTTATGCAATCTTTGCACTCTATAACACATAGTTACACAATAGTCATTTCTGTAGATGGGCGCTTGCTTTCGCCATTACTTTGGTATTGAATAGATCTACAAATATGTATAGACCTCGAGATTGTTTAGACCCATAAATGTATATATTTCTTCTTCGACGTCTGGAAGCTCACTTTAAATCATTACAGAACCTGCCTAACACATAGTTTCTTCCCAAATATGGTACCAAACGGTGTACTCTTGATTGGAGTGGGCATTCTGTGGCGAACTTCAGAAATTGGTGCCAAAAGATAAAACGGTAGACATACCCAGAAAAAAACAACAGCAATGCTACAACCTCAATATCTCTTTGGTTTTAGATTCCAGAAAAAGTTGACATACATCTGCATCAGAGAAATATTATTATTAAGCTGCAATCATTAAGCCACAATCAGGTTTCTTCACCAAGATTTTGCTAGGTCTTCAAATTCTCGTGGTATAAGAGTGGATACATAGATAAAAGTCAGGGATCCTTAAAGAAACCTCGAGAGCTATGTGCTATGCTATTGTGCATTGTTCGTGGTGCAAGCAATACCTTTATTTTGAACACTTCTATACCGACTACCATTATTAAAATAACTGCATAGCATAATTGCTATATGTCTAATTGTACTATTCACAATTTTAATGTCAATCCTCAAATTTCAGTGGCTATTGTATTGAATGTTTCCCAAGCATTATAATTTCTCTTTATTTCTGCTCTACTATTTTCCGAACTAGTTAGTTTCATTAATATTGTCTTATACAATATCATACCGACCTGCAAATTTACACTGCACTTAAACTATGCAATAAATGAATAAATAAGATATAATTATGTTTCTTCGTTCTTCTTGTATACCAATGCTTTTTCTAGTATGCGCACTTTCATTAGAATATAGGCAACTTTTGTTTTGTATTAAGCTTTTACGGGATTACAGCCCATCATCCACTATAATACAATACAAACAATACAAATAATACAAGTAATACAAAGAAAAACTATATCCTAATAAAAAACTTGGCAATCGTTGGTTAACAAAAAAAAGCCACATCAAGTTTTAGTAGGTCATTATATAATTTCTTTCTGTCGCCGGTAAACGGATTAAACTGGACCACTACATTGCGACCGATCCAGTAGTCTAGTTTATTCCATTTATTATAATTAAATAATTAAGTAATATTACTCGTGGAAGAGTAGCTAGCATTTTAATTTTGAATTTTTCTTCGGGAAATTAACCAAATAACGATACTTTTTAACGTTCAACTCATTTGAACCGCACGGCAGTTTCTAACAGGTACCTTCTTTGACCGTCCTCTTTACAAGGGTGGGTGATGGGGGAGTTTGCTCCGAACGGGAAAAATATTCGTTTAAGTCACACACACGAGTACAGTAAGAAAAGAAAAGTGAGGTAAAGAGGTATAATTAAAACTTTAAAAAATATCTGGTCACTTGGGTTTATACGGTTGTGATAATGCTTGCCTCGAGCTAGCGAAACACGTGCCCCCGATTGTATTGTGAAGCAATTGTGTGGTGAGGAGTTAACCGATGTGATATAGTGTCGGTAAATACACCACAGTTCTTGCAATCATCTTCACTTACACGTAATTGACAAAAGTGTTTTATTCAATAACAAGATACTAGGGCGATAAAATATGAACCGGACTTTTGTTTAGGAACATTTATTGGTACAGTAAATAAAATTTTGAATACACCTTATTTTTCTATCTAATCACCTCTTTTATTCACATATTTTTCCCACTGAACCGGAAGTTTCTTAATTCCGTCATCAAAGAATGAATCTGGCCGACGGCTGTGTGTGACATTTTTATATTAACTAATACATTACAACTGCTCATGTCCCGTCAGCGTCACGTCGCCGTCCCGCCCCGTCCGCTGTTTAACCAAACCTTTAAGGAGAAGGTTCTAACAATGTTACATAATGGCCATTTTGGAATAAACAATTTTTTTGGCCAGAGCTTAATACAGATGTCGAAACTTATATATATAAACACATGCATCTTTATTTCCTTCTTAAAAAGAATTTAGATTAGAAAACGTAACATTTACATAAATTATCTGCTATACTTGCCACACCGATTTTGGAAAACAAAAATACATATTTCAACCACTAATCCGATGCTCTTCCTTCCTTGTTTTTTTGTACTGGTGGTCGAAACACATATTTTGGATTCTTCACAATCGGCGTGGTAAGATTAACGTTTTAAATAGAAGCATTACTACTTTCATCTTATCATCATTCATTCAACATTTTTATAAATTTTCCTAAATAGCTTTATGATGCTTCATGTTATGTGAAACTGCTTTGTTTAAAGCTAAAATGATTTAAATGAATATATTTAGAATAAATTTAAAATAGATATATGAAAGTAAATAATTAAAAATAGCAATTTAAATGGTCCAGCTTTTTTATTTAATTAAACCTTATTATCATAGGAGGCGCAAATTTTTGTCTCTCACCCCTAATATTATAGTTTACATTCTCGACCGTTATCTCTGAGTTTTACCGAAAGTAGGTACTTATCGTAATTGTCTTTCTTGATAAGAAAACTGCATATAATTTTTAATTCCAAAAATTCGTATTTTAACCACAAGCTTAAATAACATGACATCAAGCATATTCCGAAGCCATTCCGAATATAAATAGTAGTACCATTGAGAGAAATGAAGGAAAATCTACAGAAAATGAAGATAAATAATAAAAAAGATCGGTATGAGGTACCGAGTCTCCCGTTTTTTTTTTCGAAAATAATTTGCATCACTTTTGAGACAATGTCATATACCTATTTCAAATTATATTCTAAAAGACAAAAGATCTGTTATAGTTTTCGAGATATTTACAATAGTTAAAAAATCAAGGTTTTGGGTGCTGTAGCTTGAAATTGGGGATTCAGCTGCTAAAAAAATTGTGTTGTTCTGTTGTTGAATTTGCGAGTTGCCGGTGTTTTGTTGTAAGGGTAGCACATATCATGGAACTACGCACATGCAGTTTGTCGGTCCATTTCTTATAGTTAGCGTTATCACCAGCCTTCCGACAACAATAAACTCATTTCGGAGGTGAGTTGCGTTTGAACCACAGAATAGACAGAAGCGGTAACGTTAGAAAATCTTGTGGTAAATTATATATGCGGATGGCCGGGAACCATGTTCTAAATACGACGACACTGTTATATTTGGCCAACTTCATTAATGTCATTATTCTGGGATGGTGTGTGCATATTAAAATTAAAATATACGATTATTGTTGTGTATCACTGATTTAACTTTTTAGCAAATACTATTCTTTTAACATATCCAAAACTCTAATATTTTGCAATTAATACGAACAAATGTGCCCTTTCGTATTTTCAAAATGGCGTTAGCTAACTTCTGAGCTATTTCGAGGACATTCAAATCGAACACATGAACATCAAAGCTGCCGACACGCCTTGTCGCTGTCTGTCTATTCTGTGGTTTGAACTGTGAATATTACGGATCAATTGTACAAGATACCATCGATAGCGATCGTCTTAGCATGTCGTTGAGGACAGCCAACCTTATTTGCGACTTCGTCAAATATCTTCGGTTTCCTATAAGCGATGTAGTCATAAAATCACAGCCGGGTTACCACTAACAAGTTAAATCACTTCCTGTTGGGTTCGTCTACCTTTGAGGTGGTTTACGACTCTACAAGCCTCCAACTCGAACAAATCGACCTTATATTATTGATTTTCCTAAGAGGTTCACAGTTAACAAGTTTGACAAGTGAGCGCTCCCGAGGTACCCTAGCGAAAACCCAAATTAAGGTATAAGGTAACGTGCCGAGAGTTGCATGGCCGCAGGAGAGTGCGGTATTTAACGTTCCCCGGGAGCACCAGGCAAAATCCGATTGTATTTAGTGTTACCCGATCAGACGGGGCTCTCATCGGGCGGACAGATACTTCCCCAGCTACTCTGATGTCTGATGGGGAGGTTCCTATAGCTAAGCTATTTGGGATTTCCAAGGCTAAAGTGTAAAAGCTTGTCCAATATTACATACAAGCAAAAAGAGCCATAATCAGGGCGACCTTCACTAGGCATGCACAAAGAGGCCAAGTTAGTCCACATAAGGAAGTTAGGCCTCAACGTAAAGAAAGGACGGAAGTCCAAAAAGGGCAGAGGTCGGACGGCAGTACTCCGGAGGTCTTCCGAAAGGCAAAAGACCCAAAGAGAAGAACCATCAAGCAGGCTGCTTTGGAGAGGATCGCGGTAGCATGCAACCACTATCCAGCCGCCCAGATGGAGCCGGCAAAGCTTAAGCAGTCCAGGACTTTATTACGGAGACATATGATACCAAGGGATTCAAGTCCGCTTCGAAAAAATCCGCGTATATGCGGAAGAACCGCTCTCAAAGCTTTTAAGTCTAACTAAAGGAACAAAGCTGGAGAACGTACTCTAAAGCTAGGCGTCCACCTATCCGCATCGTACGCATCGCATCAAACGGATTATTTTTCCAATACGTTCACAGTAAGGTGGCGTCCACCTATCCGCATCGTACGTATCGGACGCATCGCATCAAATGGATCGTAATATTCTTTATATAGGAACCTATACAAGCTCGTCCACCTATCCGCATCGTACGGATCGCACGAATCTGCCCGTCGGCAATGCCGACGCCGTTGCTCTAAGAGGCAACTTTTGCGATGCGTGCCGATGACTCACTACGAAAGTCCGATAGTTGCGTCGGCAAATCCAATCGCTGCCGATACTGTGAATGAATTGGAAAAAATAATCCGTTTGATGCGATGCGTCCGATACGTACGATGCGGATAGGTGGACGCCTACTCAAACGGATTATTTCTTTCCAATGCGTTCACAGTATCGACAGCTATTGGATTTGCCGATGCAACTATCGGACTTTCGTAGTGAGTCATCGGCACGCATCGCAAAAGTTGCCTCTCGGAGCAACGGCGTCGGCATTGCCGACGGGTAGATCCGTGCGATCCGTACGATGCGGATAGGTGGACGCACTTCTATGGCTTCCTATGTAAAGAATACTACGATCCGTTTGATGCGATGCGTCCGATACGTACGATGCGGATAGGTGGACGCCTAGCTTAAGGAAGCATGACGAGAGGAGGGAGGAGAGGGGGGCACAAGGGCCATGATAGATCGGCGCAGCGCGTTTTTGTACATGCCAGCAATAAGAACGCACACACTAGCTCATACATGTTACCACGCGATCGTGTCCCGATTTGTTGAATATAGGTTTTCCAATACCATGGAATAAATGTTTCTAAAACTCATTTAAATCATATTTTTTAAGAACGGTTTTGAAAATATCCATTAATTGTCTTGAGCAGTGTATCAAACGTTTTAAATCAAAACAATCTTTCGGGTTGCCTCTAGCACGTTTCAGGTCAAATCAAAGACAAAATTTTATTTAACAAATTATTTTATATGACAGATCTCTACCACTAACAGGTCAATAAAACAAGGCTGGTTTGAACGATAGTTATATTTTCAGAACGTTTACAAACGTTTTCGGAATACCTTCGTCAGTGAAAATATAACTAGATAAATATATAAACAAACATTTGTTTTTTATTTGGGAACTATCAACAAAATAACTAATGACTAGGATTTCTTGATATAGAGGATGTGTAACCAACTTTTATATATATATATAAATTATAATAACTAAATTAATGTGTAAACATACATGCAAATTAAGTAAAACCTTATATCAAAAAATCTTTGTCGAAACCTTAACAATTCTGTTCAAGGACTAGGGAAAACCAAACTTAAAAACCTAGCCAAAGGTTTCCTTCTTAAGAAATGCAAATGTCATTTTAACAAATTGCTATATACATTACTTAAATTTTGAATATCGGTCCTGAAATTAATAGTTTTAGTGTCTTTCTGTATATTTATCATTTCATATATTAGTCTTTTTTTATAATTATTCTCTGTTTTTAATATAATTGTGAAGAAAGAAGAGATGAAACAAGAAAATTAAAATAATAAAATACCAAAAAATAAAATAAATTGAATTAAAATAAAATAGTGTAAACGGTAAACACTATATCTCATTCAGTTAAAGGATTGTAATTCAAATGGTCGTGTTCTAATCATATTTTTAATACTTTGAGTGAGTCGTTAGGTTTAATCGAGTGATGAATGATCATTTGCTCTCACTGGGAATACAAAATTATGCGAAGAACTAAATTGTCATATATAAACTTACTTGTATTTCTCTGTGAAATCTTTATATTCTTCGGCGGGTTTTATTCGTTCTAAGCTAAGTTCTATCTTATTTTGGATTTCTTTAAATTTTTCCGCAGTAAAGTCGGAATACTGAGCTACCTCAGAGAGTACTTGTCTCCTATAAAGTAAACGGAGAAAGGCATAAACAACAATTTATTGTTACAGAGGATACTTACCATGCAGAGATAAAGGCTTCTTGTACAGACTGTTGATGCTCTAATAATCCTGGCAGTAATACTGTTCTGAAATCTTTCTCGAATTCGGCGGCTTCGCATAATAGTAAAACGTATTCATTGTGCGTTAAATGTAGTTTTCGGCAGGCTTTTTGATATTTATCTCTCACATCATCTAACTTGCGACCTCCTCGACCAGCTGTAATCAAATCCAAAAATATTTTCTATTTGGTTCTATAATAATGCTAACGCTAACGCTAACTTTTGGGTAATCTCTACCACTTCTAGGTCAATTAAAAGACAAAGTTTCAATGGAATAGATTACATTTGTCTCGTAAATGACTGCTTGTCAATGTCAGTGGCAATCTGATAGATAACTATCGAAATAGGTCACAAAACATCTAATTAATTATACACTGTAATCATTATGCTTTTACTGATGGTTTTTGTTGAATTTAAATTTAATTTAATAATTTAACTAAATTTAACATGAACATCTACACCCACATGGAGTAACTAACTAGCTAGGGGGCACGATAAGCCATTGAGCTTCGGTACAGTAGGCTATAGAGATCATACCCGAAAAAATCTCACATGACTAACTTCGTGCACATTGCTTAATTAATTTAGGTATTTTTCTTGTACGTGTTTGTACAAGTTTTGTTCGTAGAGAATAATGGAATAAGGAGAGCGTGTGACAAACGGCGATAAAGCAATCGCAAAATTAGCCGAACGATTGCCTAGGTAGCATCTAAACATGAAAGCACGGTGTAATGCATTTATATATGTTTGAAAGTAGTTTCTGCATAATAGCAAAGGCATAAGTAATTCGCATATGAATGTATTGGTTTTGGTGAAATGAAAAAGACAAAACTTAAAACCTATACATTTAGTCCATTATTTTTCGAGAAATGTTTTTAACAAAAGAAAATTTAATAACAAAAAAGTAACATTTATACGATGATGTAATAAGGGCAAAGTGCATAAAAGGTGCTATGATACCTAAATATATATTTGCTTAGATTCCTAGTAGTTTAGTGTATGTACTTGCCATGAGTTCAGTGTCAAAAAATAAGTTCCCAAACAACTGTATCGATGTAAATACTAGTACTCTGATTTCCAAAATTCTATTATCTGGTTAAATCGGGATTTAATAGAATAAAAGAGGGTTAACTGGCAGTCTTGCGAATTGGTTACTATTTTCGAAATAGCCACTACGTCTGCTTGCATATATTTTTAGAGAAACAATTGCGTCATCGGTAAAAGCAAGGTTGTAGTTCCCATGAACGTCAAAGTTGCACGTACATACATAACTACATACATTACAATACCAGATGCTTGAAATAAAATTACCCGAATGAGGAACAATAAATAAATATCGTTATTTGTTAGTACATACATATTGTGGTAATCACGAATTTTTATGTAAATCTCAGAAAATGATTTAATTTCTTGGGTCTTAGGTTATTATTTATATTGAATTGTTGATTTCATTTAATTCAAAATTTTCAAAACTTGCGAGTAAATTTTTAATTTCATCTTTCCAAAATTGAATTTTTATTTTGTATTACGCATAATACTGGAGTTAATTTGCTTTATCCTGAGCCTTCCTACCGTGACGTGTAAGACTGTTGAATCGAGTTGAATTTGATCTTCTCCAACCTTTTTATTTTCTGCTTTGTTATCTTTCGATGAATGGTAGAGTGGGAAACCAGAATATAGAAAAGAAAAAATGGTTAGGTCAAGAGGGCAAAAAAATAAAAGCGAAAACGGGCAGAGAATAGATTTCTACATAGAAAATGATCTCATAATATTGAACACATCATTTAAACACAAATGGATACATAAACATACAAGGGAGGACCCATTTCGGAATGAAAAGTCTATTGTAGAGTTCATAATGACTAACAGGGGCATTAGACGATATGTGAGAGATGTTAACATAAATAGAGAAGCGGAAATCGGAAGCGACCACTATCTATTGATGAGCAAATGGAAAATAACACTAAAGGAAAAAGAGAACACAAAGAGAAAAATAGTAAATGGAAAAAGAGGACACACAGATAAAAATAGTAAAAGGAAAGATTAATTGCTACAAACTAAGAGAGCCGCAAATAGAAAAGAAATACCAGGAAATACTAGATATAGAGTTAGGGAAAAGGCAGACGATAAGAGGCATAGAAGAAAAGTAGAAAAAGCTTAAAGAAGGCATGACAGAAGCAGCAAGAGGAAGTTGCGGAGTAACAAAACTAACAAACTTGAAGAGAAAAAGAACGGTATGGTGGACAGAAGATATAAAAGAAGCAGTAAGGGATAAAAAGCAGCTCACATAAACGCGAAAGATGTAAGATATTACGAGGAATACAAGAAGAAGAGGAAAAGGGTGAAGAAAGTAATAAGGATAAGCAAAGAACAATCCTGGAGAGAATTCGGGGAAAAAATTAATAGAAACTACCAAGAAAGTCAAAAGCTCTTCTATGGGCCGATAAAAAATATGAGGAAACCAAAACAATATGCATTGAAGAACATGAAGGATGAAAACTGTAAGGTAGTGACTGAAGAAGACAGGATAATGGAAGTATGGAAAAGATACTTCCAGACACTACTACAAACAGCAGGAGAAAAAAATACACAACTAGAGCGAATATATCAAGAAAAGAATTCTATAGAAGGGCAGGTACAACAGGACATAACAAGGGAAGAATTAAGAAAAGTTATACAGCTGATGAAGAACGAAAAGGCACCGGGACACGGCGAAATTACTGTGGAAATCATAAAGGGACTTAGTGAGCTAGGATTAAAACAATTACTGGAAATACTAAATGATGTCAGAGTGGAGAAAGTGACACCCGAAGATTGGAGAATAGGAATTATATGCCCAATTTACAAAAAGGGAGATAGTCAACAGTGTTCAAATTACAGAGGCATAACCCTGGGTAGTACAGTAGGGAAATTATATGCAAGAATATTAGAAAGTAGACTTAGGAAAGAAATAGAACATACATTAGAAGAAACACAATGCGGATTTAGGAAGGGACAAGGGCCTCAAGATCAAATATTTGTTTTTAAGACAAGTAATAGAAAAAGGAATAAAAACAGGCAGAATAAAAGCATTCTACCGTGTAAAGAGAAATGATGTATGGAGAACGTTAGAGAGGTGTGAATGCGGACTTAATAGAGTCTATAAAGAGCATATATTACAGAACAACAAACTACGTTAGAGTAAGAACCGAAGAATCAGAGATGTTCATATGTAAAGATGGACTAAAGCAAAGCTGCGCGCTGAGCCCCTAGTTATTCGTATTTAATGTAATGTTAGACGAAGCAATTAAGATATGTAAAAAACAACTGAAGCCATATCATGTAGGATACTGGAAAACAAAGAAAATACAAATAATTGAGCTAAGCTATGCGGACGATACGGTGATATTAGGAAACAGGAAATGTCAATATAATAACTGAAGAACTAAATGAAATAAACATGAAAGTTAATATGGACAAAACAAAAACAATGATAGTAAGCAAAGAAAGTCTAACACATACTATAAAAATAGAAGGACATAGAATAGAACAACCTAGCACGTTTACATATCTGGAAGGGAATATTAACAGCGAGGGGTCCTTGGAAGACGAAATAAATGAAAGAATATTAAAAACTGCAAAACTCTACAACGTGATAAAAACTTCATTCTTAAACAAAAAAGAAATGCTAGAAACAGTAAAGACAGAGGTGATCTACGGGGTAGTGAAACCTGACACACTCATGCGAGTCATGGACTACAAACGAGAGACAAAGAAGCAGGATGAACAACGTAGAAATGAGATTTCTAAGACGAATAAAAACTAAAACTAAATTGGATAGGATAAGGAACGCAGTATACAGGGAGGAACTCAAGGTAAAGTCGATCGAAACAACAATACAACAAGGACAATTAAGATGGCTTGGCCGTGTTATAAGAATGGGAGAAAGGTTGGCAAGAAAAATATATGAATCAAAAGAAATAGGAAAAATGAGAAGGGGAAGTCCAAGGAAGACATAGGAGCAAGAAGTAAAAAGTGCATACGAGGCCAGGGGAGAGAGAGGTGGGAGGATATGAGAGGAAGATGCAGGGAGAGAGGTGGGAGGACATGAGAGGAAGATGCAGGGAGAGAGAAAAATGGAAACAAATATGGAAGAGAGAGCCAAGAAACTCAACTCCATACAACCCGATACTTCACGGTGGGTGTTGGGATTAAGTAAGTAAGTAGATATCCTTCTTCTTTTCTCTTCATTCACCTTCTGGGTTTATCTTATCTTCATTATCACTAAATAGTGCTCACTTCCAGTTTCTGTTTGTCTATATACTTTCACGTCCATTACGTTTTCCTTCCGGACCCAGAAGTAGTTTATGATCGATTTTTCATTTTTGTTTGGTTCTTCTCTCGTAATTTTATGAATATATCTTTGCGCTTAAATTTCGTATTTGCTATAACCAAGTCGTTTTTGATGCAGTTTTCTATTACTTTCTCACCGTTGTTGTTTTTCATCCTTCCTCGCATCTTCATTTACTCCATATGTCACCATTATTATACAGGGCTTCTTCTTTTCTATTTTAAGGTCCACTAACAATATTCTTTCGTTTACATATTTTTATCTTACAAACTGGGTGCACTATGAGCCCTATTCCCTTTCATTTCTTCTTCCCACACCCCAAACCAGAACATCCAATATCCCTTGTGTGTGCGTTTTTTTTGTGTCACATATTCCTAATATGTATATCTATATGTTGGTTAATCTCCTCCATTATTTTTTCTTTTTCCTTAATACTCCTCCCATCTTGATTATTTCTGTTTCCTCACTTTTTATCTTTCTATTTTGTTGTCTCGGTAATATTCACTCTCTTCCAATCTTCCCTTTCTCCGATTATTTCTCTTGTCCTTTTCCACAGCCTGGTTTGTTACATCAAATCCTCCCTTTATACCATCCGTTAGTTTTTGGTCATTTCGGTCATCCACTTCTTTCAGTTCACTCATTTGTCTGCCCCACTTCCACTCTTTGTTCTCTATGTGCACCCTCCCGGATCCTATTTTGTGTAGTTTCCTTTATTTTTCTCTTCTACCGCTTTGCCTTTAATTTTCTTCTAATTTTCTACTGTATTTCCGTATTTCTGTATTTCGTTGTTCATAAATATTCTTTGACATCTAGTTCTTAACTTATTTTTATTTTTATTATTTTCATTTTATCTTTATATCTCTCAAGTTTCATTTTGCATGCTTTTGGACCATTTTTATAGCTTCACAAAACTGTATGTCCACCGCTCAATTTTCTTACCATGAAATTGTCCATCATCTTTAACTCTCTTTTGCTTCTATTATTTATCTTCCCGTAATTGCTATGTTATTTCTGATGTTTTCTCTCTCTAGTCTTTCCATTCCGTTTCCATTATATTTAATTCCTTCTTTATTTGTTTGTTTTCTTCTTTTAACTGCTGATTTTCCAGCTGAAGTCTCGTTATTTTTGGTGTTTTTCTCTGTTTTCTTTTATTTCTATCATCATCTTCATCAGTTTATCTATTCTTCTCTCCTTTTCTTCTCCAGCTTTTGTCGAGGTTCTTGCCGTTTTCCTGCCTTTCGCCAATAACTCCCCAAATCTCCCCCTAGATTAGATTATCTACTTTGTTCTCCGCCTATCGTTCAATTCACCGTTTAACTGGTTTGATTCGCACACTTTACACCTATCTTCTACTCGTTGTTTCTTCTCGAAAAGAAAAAAGATTTATCGCTTAAATACACCCTTATTCCGTCTTTTTATTTTTTTAGGTTAAACTAAACTAATTGTATTACTAATTTGCTTCCGTAAACTATATCTGTCAGAAGCATTTATTGTGATAAGGTTCATTCACGAAGTTACTTAACACTCACACTCAACTCAACTCCAATATTGGATTTAAACTTTCACAACAGCTCGTTTATCAATGAAACACCTATTTAAACACTTAAATAAAAAAGTAAATTTCTAATATTGCTGGTATGTCTCTTCACTAGGAAATATAATAGGTTAACCTCAATCTCTCTAAGAATGGAGATGGCCACAAACAAACAGGAAGAAGTCTTAATCAGCCAGTTCTAACCCTTTGGACCCCGACCATAACTGTTATGTGGTTGGTGCACTTGGCAATGCCGGGGATACAGACGTTAGTATTTGGGGGGTAGTTGCGGGAAAACAAACAGAGTGACATTGCCGGTAAAAAAACGACAAGGTGATCAGCTTTTAATATTTACAAGTGTCATTTGTCAATAAATAAGTGGCAAGCAGCGTGCATTTCTTCAACGCAGTCTGAATACACTTCAATAAGCATAACAAAAGCGTGGTCCGTAGGTGTTGTTCTGTTCTGGAGGGAAGTTATACAGTCCTGGCAGATATCAATCCCAAAGTTACAGCCAGACACTAGTGGATTTCAAACCAATATTATGATCCCAACATTAAAAAGTACCTAAAAGTGGTTTTTCCAACTATTCTCAATTAGCTAGTCCGAGATCAAGCCCCATAAAACCCAAATTCGCTCAAAAACAACAAAATATTTGAGCTAATTAAGAAAATCTTTCAGAACTCTTGTCGCCCTACCGGATAGGCAACGAAAAGACCAAAAACAAGCCGGTAATAGCTGTTTATGTTTATGTAACATTAACTACCAAATAGTAATTATATATATATATATATATATATATATATTCTATTATTATTATTTCATACTTTTATCAGCACATAACATTTTACTCAGCTTGAATCAACAGGATGGAATAACTGAATGTGAAGTTTTAGGAAATACAATGCAACACCTAAATGTGCTCTACAACGGGAAATACATCAATGTAATTAGAACTGTAAATAAATTTTCTACTGAAACTGGTCTAATTTTAGTAACATTTAATAATTTCTAGGATAATTTTATAAATTTTTGTATAACAATTCATAATGCTATTGGCTCTTTAATATCAATCAATAATCACAACGTCTGGGTGTTGTGTACTAGAGTTTTCAAAGAGGTCAGAAAATGATTTTAAATTGTATAGGGTGCCAGGTAATTTGTTTTAATTGTGTTAGTGTATAATTTTTCTTTTACTGTTATTATTGTAGATAGTAAAAGCAAAATTAGAGGACAACTGTGGTTGCAACTTATAGGGAGAACAGATTTACTATCAATTCCGAAGTTTCCATAGAACTATTTCTCGCGAGTCCTGTGAAGTTGGCAACCGAATTTGTGAAAATATAATAATTCATCGGAGTTCCTGGTAGACATGAAATAGTTCTAGAATACATTACGGAAAATTTCAAGAGTTCTGTAAAATTGCGGGAAGAAATGGAGAATACCGAAAATGGACGTAGCAACGGATATCTTTTCAATTTTCAATTTTACAAAAAAATGTTATTAGGATTTTCGATAGAACTTTTAGGGTTCTAACGGAAACTGCGATGAGAATTTTTTGTAAAGTTGAAAATTGAAAACATATTCGAGGAAATAAAGCTCGTTTATATGTATAGTGAAAAAACAAAAAATCACGCAACAGTTCTGATCGCAGTTCTCGCTAGAACTCTAAAAGTTCGGTCGAACATACCGGTAACATTTTATTTGTAAAGTTGAAAATTGAAAAGGCATTCGACGAAATAAAACTCGTTTTTATGTATAGTGAAAAGAAAAAAAAATCGTGCAACAATTCTGATCGCAGTTCCCGCTAGACCTCTAAGAGTTCTATCGAAAATCCTAATAACATTTTTTTTGTAAAGTTGAAAATTGAAAAGATATTCGTTACTACGTTCATTTTCGGTAATTTCCATTTTTTCGCCCAATTTTGCAGAACTCTTGAAAATTTTCGCAAAGTACTATAGAACTATTCCATATCTACCAGGATGAATTATTATATTTTCACAAATTCGGTTGCCAAATTCACGGGACTTTTCTCGGGTGATCAATTTGAAGGAAAATGGACAGATAACCGTAAATTATTGCGCCACGATGTAATTCCCAATCTGCTAGCAACAGAGGCTGGACAAATTGCTAGTTGCAGCAGTATCGTGGAAAAAATAGACCTGAAGCTAGCGACTTTGAAGAGGTTGCAGACAACAAGCGAATACGACTGAATTTGGAATTCACAAATGACGATGATTACTAGGCAATGTTTCAAATATAGTATTTGCTTCCAATTACTTATGCTATATAGTTAAATTATTCACTATTAATGACATATTAATAATTTTTATAAAGCGTATACTTAGTAAATTAGTAATGAATATGAAATGTATTGCATTTATGTTCCCTAAATATGTAGTCCACTTTTTCAAACACATATTTTAACTTTCGTTTTCTACTTCATTAGTTTATTAAGCCACTAAATTCTTAACCCTGGATTAAAAGAGCAACAGATAAAATTACCTCATTGGTAAGTGCATGGTATCCATAACAAATTTAAAATTGCCACCTATTTTCGCAGGGCCCTCATGCAAAAGAAACAAGACCTAGTTTTTCTAACAAATAGCATTTTAATAATGTGTAGATTGAAGAAACAATCATATTTAAAAAACCAAAAAATTAAAAATAAAAAATAAAAAAAATGACGCCCGGATTTTCCCGGTAAGTAAAACTACGTAGATTAGGCCTCTTGGGGATACTACTTAAAAAGAACGCGCCTGGAACTCTACCCCAGCGGTGGTGTAGACCTTAAATATTGTTTCTACAAAAAAAAACACTCTTATCAAAATTACAGAGAATTCAATTCTCTACAACTTTGTTTATGACTATATTTGCAGTAAAGTTGAAAATAAACAAAATAGAGCGACATTTTCAGAAGAATGCCTTTTTTGTTAATAACTCGAAAAATATCGATCTCACAAAAAAATTATATTATCAAAATTGTAGAGAATTTCTACAACTTTTGTCTCTTGCATTTTTCATCTGAAGTCAAAAATAACCGAGTTATTTGCCAAAAACCCATTTTTGGAAAAATCAAAATGGCGGCTAACGCCCACCCTCTAGGCGGTCGAAAATCGAGATTTAGACTACCCTCTAACGATTGCAAAAAAATTGCTGTGCGGAATTAATGTAATTTCACGTAAAATTTCTGACTAATTTGGCTGGCCTAAGTGACTTTAAGCTAGACCGTCTCGTGGTTCCCCCTTTTGTATAAATTATTTGACCCTATTCATTTAAAGTTGAACTGCAATATGACCTTTTTTACTGAAACATGCCTGTCACACAAGAACAAGAAGTTTCTATTATAAAAGCACATTGTCGTATTGACACTTGCAATGCAGATGGCACATGAAGCTACTTTTTGCAGTATTGAATCGACCAGTTTTATAAAGAATTTCCAAATGTGGCTATTCCAAACAAAGATTTTACCCGGTATAAGAAAAAAATAGTAAATCGCGTTGAAAATAAGCAATGTATCACTAAAGAGAAGTCATCTAGACGTACCACTGTGCTGACTGAAAACGTGGGCAATATACACTACCGCTCAAAAGTATTTGCCCACCCATATTTTCTTGGACCATACGTATTTCTAGACAGAATTGATATTCCAAGTCTACAAAAAAAAGTTATGGCTGTGATCATAAAATTTACGGAATTTCTCGGAATAAGGGTGTATAAGTACTTAATGCAGAAATCATGTACCCCTTTCCGGTGGGGTTTCTAGAAGTGGATAACCTAGTCTTTCCTAATTTTCCTATTATCAGAAAAGCACTTTAGTTAGGAATGCGTCAAATTTTTAGTTTATCTTTAGCTTTCGCTATATATATATATATATATATATATATATATATATATATATATATAATCCTTTCAGTTTTATAACGATGAGTAGTCAATTGTAGTCAATAGAAATTGATTTAATGCTAAAAGGTACCGAGTCCTCATTTTTCATCTATTTATACATGAATTGCATGATGATGAATTGAGTGAAGGATTCTTTCAAGAGAATGGAGCAATTGCGCATACTGCTAATACTTGCATACCTGCAAGAAAAATCTTATGCCCTTACATTTTTAGTTTCCATAATTAGAAAACAAAGTTTCTCGAAATCGCCTTCACAGTTTAGACGAGTAACAGGAATCAATACTACAAGAGATAACAAGCATTACGGTGGATACACTACAGAGAGAATTTGAATATATGAAACGTAGAAGTGTATATTGCAAATGAAGGTAGGTACACTGAACACTTCATTTAATATCCGTGCAAATGTTTTCTAAAAATATGTTTTGTGCTGTATTTAATGTTCAATAAACAATGTTTACTACTATTATGGCGCTTCGCGAGTATGGGAGTCATATACTTATAATGTTCCTAAAATTAATAAATATTTTGTTCCTAATATTTATTGACTTAAATATTCGTACGAAAATGAACTCTCAGTTTTTCTTATAACTTCTTTTAGACTTGTATTCTTCTTATTTGCGTCATTCTACGCCGTTGAGTAGGCTATTTTTCTTAAATTTCGTTCAGTATCTTGTGAAAACGTTGAGCACGAAATTCAAACTGACGACAATCATCTTGGTTTACCTGGTATAGATATTCAGTGGGCGCCTAGAGTATGGAATAAATTCAGTAGGGGCGAAATAAAATTCTATTGGAAGAAATCCTTGAACAGCTCGATTATATTTGATAAAAATATACATTTTTGCATGACAGTCGATTTTCAACTATCAATTTTTTTGAGTAATAACGTCATAGTTTTTCTAAAGACAACCCCTAACTTTTTCTCCATTTTGAGAATTTTTTTTTATTGCCTAACTGACAGTATAAAAAAATTGAGATCTTACATAGGATATGCTTTGAGTAAATGACAACTAAATGTTACAAAACGTAAAAAAGTAATGTAAAGCAAAAACTCTTGCTAACAAAAACGTTATTCGAGTTCTTTTCGAAGTGCCAGATGTTTCTTAAAGATCACGTAAATACAAATTATTACAAAGTGTCAGTTTACACTGATCCCTTAAGATTAGCGACATTACCTGTTTCGGTTGAGGCAGATTACAGGTATTGGAGTCGGGTAATTCCATATTGGATAGTACTAGTAGTATACTTAACACTGGCAGAAATTAAATGTGTGGGCTGGAATACTTGATAACAGAATTTTACTGTTACAGATTTTTGCAAAATCACCTTGATCCAGCATTTGTAGAAATGTTTCCAAATGACAATGAACCAGACCTTCGAGATAATAATAAATGGGTTCAGCAAACCGGTGGATCTCCGCACTATGCGCAGGTTGTTCGAGATTTTCTAGACAATTACTTTCCGAGGGTGTGGATTGGCAGCTGAGGACTGATAGAATGGCTCGCGAGAACCATTGCACATTTGATTACTTTTTGTGGGATTATTTAAAGTTCAAGATCTACGTCACTAGACCACAAAATTTAGTTGGACTAGAACATCGCACTAGAGATGAAATGCGCAGAATTAGAGCGGAAACGATTTAAAATGTATAAGAAGTTCTACATAGGCTTAAGTATTGTCAGGAATTCGGTGGATGGCAATTCGAACACTTTCTTTAAAATTATATTTGCTTAGCAAAAGATTTTGTTTGATTTTGTGTTATAATAGTCTCAGTTTTGCAATGAAAAGATCTCTCAAAATCAAGATGAAAAATTGGGAGTTCCTATTTTTTACAAAAGTATGACGTCATTGCTCAAAAACAACTGATGGTTGAAAATCGACTGTCATGCAAAAATACGTATTTTTATCAAATAAAATCGACCTGTTCAAGGATATCTTCCAACAAAATTTCGTTTTGCTTTTACTGAACTTATTCCATAGTTTAGGTGCGCACTGTACAAATATAATTCGTAATCTGTTTAAACACTTATTTTTCAGATTACCTAAGCCATTTCTAGATCAATGAAAGACAAATTTTAAATTTAAAGCTTATATTTTATAACGGTAATTTAAACCGTTTTCGTAAAAACTTCATCTATAAAATATACTACTACATAAACAAAACACTTGATTTTAGTTTGGCTGTCAAATAATAATTAACAACCAATATAGGATCTGCAGTAAATTTATACATCTAATATTTTTATGTGCATATGCCTATATATGGATAACATAAAACGGTAATAAATTATCCCTGTATCAAAAAGTCTTTGTTGAAACAATTCTGTTCAATGACTGAGACTGACTGAGAAAAACAGCCGAAAAGAACATTACCAACGGTTTCTTTCTTATGAAATGTAATCATTTCAAAATATTATTACATACATAAGATAATCGTGTCGTCCCAGCATAGCCCGAACAACTGGAGCAGCCAATCATTGATGAATGTGTACGAATTTGAATTGCTTTGCCACCCGGAACAGGTTTACGCAACGCATCAGAGAGACGCGTGCCGAGTTCCGTTGGCTGCTTTAGATGTTACGTATCCTGGGACGACAAGATTATCTTACCGTATACATTACTCTTAAATATCGGTTCTGAAATTAACTGTTTAAAATTTTTTTGTATATGTATCATTTCGTATATATGTTTTCTTATAATAAATCTTTTTAATAGATGTGTTTTTAAAATCAAAGCAACGGTCTAAATCTCCATAATATTTTGTCACAGCGGTTATTGCACCAAAATTATTATTTGAAGAATACTTATTAATATTGGTCGATCTGACTTATGTAACATTCATCAGCCCTTACAATTTACTCTATAAATTACATTGCTTCGATATTGCTGACTATTTTACATTTAGTATTAGTAAACAGAGATTTGTTACTATAGTTTGGAAAAAAATTATTTTACATAATGGTTATTAAATTATCTTTCTATCTGTTGCTTTTTAAGGAACACAATTATAACTTTTATTCCTACTATCTTTACTACCTTTGTTATATAGCTTACCAATTTTGTTTTTTATTGTTTTTTATTCATCTTTTTTTGATAGATTTCTCTAACTTTGTTTAGACTCTTATATCTAAATTCTGGATCTAACAGCCTGACCGAATTATCTAGTGAGAACATTAACATCGTGGAATTTAGAGGTTTACAAATGTAAAATTCCTTCTTATATGTAACTTTTAATAGTTATCTTAATTACAGGAATCTATATTTCATCAATACAACCCTTTGTATGGAGCCAAAGGAGTCATCCACATAACGTCTGTACATAATGATACTATAGTATAGTTTTACCAAACAAGTTTGCTCTAGGTATTCCATTACCAGATTTGCAATAACTGCTAATAGAGAATCTATTGCAGTACCGAGAATTTGTTTATAGTTTGTTTTGACATTTAAAATATGTAGATTTTAAGCAAAGTTTTGAACCTAGAATTATATTTTTTTTAGATCCACGGAAATATTAGTAAATAAAGAAGCATAATCTAAGCTGATGAATTCGATTCACTCATCTACAATAATAATAAGGTCACGTGCATGTCTTTTATTATAAACCGGGCAATCTGATAACACAGAAATAAAAATTAAGCTCCTTAGTTAGTGCGTGCGTACAATATTTGTGGATTTATTAACAAGAACTGGCGCTAGCAAAGTACACTGTCTTTGACAATTTATTTATTGCTTGTCTAATATCTATTGCTTTTATTCAAGAACTAAGTCAAAGGTGCGCTTTCTTATTGAGTTTTATTAATTTAATGGATCCAACCAAACATTCCGCAAATATCAATATTTATTTTGCATTAATAATGTGTTGAGCCACCTTGGTTATTTACGCATTCAGTGACACGCGTGGCATCGAATGTAAAAGTTTATCGATGCCAGCTTGGTCTACTACATCTCAAACGATTTGTATTTTTGTTGCAGAGCGTCCAATGTTAATGGTGGAATAGGTAAATTTCGTAGCTTCTCATCCATAATGTCTTATACATGTTCAATGGGACAAAGCGTACCGAGGTCTTGGTGATCAAGAGATAAGATGACTTGGTTTTCCCAACGTAGTCCTTACAATGTATGGACGAGTATTACCTTGAAACAGAGGCTTATCCAGCGTTTGAACAAACGGAACATGACTAAAAATCAAATGTTACGCTTTCCCCCGCTTTTCATCTAACATTCATACGGCCATCATACCTTCCCAAACAAATTTTTTATTGACTTGACCAATGCTTGTTGCTGATATAAACCCGAAAGAGGAAATGGTAACTGTGGTAATTCGATGAGTTGCACGTTTAACTATTTTCAGCAGCAGACTGGGTTCTTGAAAAATGCCTCTACAGTCAGTCTATGGTGGTAATCCTGCTATTGGGTTGTTCCTCTTTGCGCTCTAGAGCATCTACGGCCACGTTCTTTTCTTTCCTTAAACTACCATCGACTAAGTATAAATGCCGTAGCACAATGTTCGTTTAAGAGGGAGTGTGATTTCCGGTAATCAAAAACTACCTTCTCGCCAACCATTCATTTGACCTTTTTCTTGACTATAATTTGCACGGCAATTGTAACAGAACATATTAAATTAAAGTAATAGATAACAAAAATCCAAAAAAAGAATAACGGCAAACGATACAGTATCACTTAGAAATTTTAATCATGTATAACTTTTTAATCATTAAAGCTTTTTTTTATTCAAAAAATTCCAACGATTTCTAGGTGCAGTGGAAAGTAAGGAAAGAAGGAAGGCGTACCAGGAGTGGTTCTATAATGCCTAAAGCACGTTAAAATAGGCAACTAAAATCAAATTGAAACAAAAATGTTTGACTCCGAGGTAGTCATAATAATTTAGCTTAAAACTCAATGTGTTAAATATAAATTTAATTAGTCTTAGTTCTACTACATACTATTACTATCATAATTCTCCATGTAATCGACATTTTGCTATGGTTAGAAGAAACAGGGAATTAAGATTTCAGCCGATCAAAATCGAGTTTGAGATTGTTGGATTTAGAAGTCAATTCATTTCTAGCCAACCAAAATCATTGTTCATTATCATATTCGGCATAATTATTAAATTAAACAGGATTTGATTTTGAGTCCGATGGCAACTATTGTGTTTTCACTAGATTTCTATCAAATTTGCCCTTATTGTAAATTTTATACCTACAACTTTTGGTTTAGGGGTTTATTTCTTTAAGAATGGTAGTACCAGTGAATAAACTCGGTTAATCGGTTTCATCAATTATCGGTTTTCACTAGCAGTACAGGAGGCTAATATTTACTATAATTACTTACATTTTACATAATGTTCTTCAAACCTTGACCTCATCAGTTTGTAGAGTTCTAAATACTTTTGGTATTCTGTCTTCTTTCGGACGACGTCTTCTGATAACTGAAACAAACAAACAATGAGATAATCATGCAAGGTAGTATAGACAGTTTAAATCTACAATCTATTTATCGTAAAAACTTAAATAATGTAAAATTTTAAATTTTTGGTCTGATCACTATCTATGTATAATGTATACAGATATAGCAAGAATTTATTAATGTATAGTTAGGCTTTGAAATTAAATTAGCTCTATAGTTTTGTGTGTGCAAACAATTTCATGTAACACTGTATTCTTAAATGTTTCACGATATCGTTCCAACACGATTCTAGCGTTTCTTAAAAAACTTTAAGAATGAGCGAAATGTCCATAAAAGGCAGGTGATGAGAGCTTCGGTTCAAACCTGTTTCAGTTGATATTATTGCTACATTTTTAATTAAATTGCTCATTACCGTACTGGTATACGGTTACGGTGGTCAATACAAAATGTCTTGGACAATACACATTGTATCTGGAACATCAACATTTCATGTACATGTTAAAAAAATATTTTCAGTAACTTACACTGAAAATAAATTGTCTATTAACTAATACTAAAAAATTTAACGAGGCTTGTGTGAACTAGAGTTAGTTACCGTCGTGAACTGGAATGTGTCGCCTATAGTAGCGGTCATACAGCGCTTAATTTATTTTGGATTACAATGAAAATTATCTAGGAGGATTGTGTTTAGTATCTTTAGTAAAAACAAAACTACGACATAACAAATGTTTACTGCTTTCCAAGATATTCCCCATTGACCTTAAGACATTCTTCTTCTTTATTGTTTGAAATTACTTATCAAAACACTTCGCAAACATCATCTTCTTGGCATGTCTTCAAGTAAGAGCTCAAATTCAGTAATTTCTTACCGCGCATCGACTTTGATAGCTGCAAGATCTGAAGACCGGGAGAGGTGCAACTGATAAGTATAATCCCATATTCGTGTAGAAAGTTTGAGATATTTGCATTCGTATGCGACCTTGCATTACCGTGATACAATGAAATGCCACGCTAGCTAGACATTTGGCAATAATGTCAATATATATGTATATATATATATATATATATAATATCAATGTACAATAAGATATTTTCCATCTACAAGATCCAGTTTCTATGAAGAAATAGTCAATCATTGTACGTCTCCTCTCTCTACCTCCCCTTTTTTTGGCTTAGTTTCATTTTCAAACACCATCACTATTAACTGTTGTTTAATATCAATGTCGTAATTATAAATTCAAGATTCATCTCCAGTAATAATGTCGAACAATTGTTCTGAAGATTCTGGATCGAACTTTTTCCACATAAAGTGGCACAAGGTATTCGCACCTGTTTTTGTTTTTCCGTCAACCCAACTGTTAGTAAAAAATATTATCAACTGCCACTTGTTCAATATCTAATTCATGCCGAATCTTCCTATTTGTCACTTTATAATTTTTACTTAATTTGCTTCTTCACAGTAGTAACATTTTGAGGACAGAGAGCTACAGCATCTCCACGAGAGGTTAACAAAGGGCTATTATTACCAAAAGTTCCTTTAAACTTTCGTTGACTTAAAAAAGCATTATTCAAAAAGCACTTCGTGGCAATTCCATCATGTATGGTACATACAGTGCTGTGCAAGGCAAAAGCAGCAAATTTAATCAAAACGAAGTCGTTGTTATATTTCTTTTAAGAAAAAAAAATTACACAAATGTGATACACAAATATTAAATATTTATATGCACTCTAATTAAAACATATTTCATTTATTAGCTCTTAGTCAATTACGTTGAGTAAAATAACAAAAACAGGTGTACAGTTATAACTTCTTATATGCAGGGCACTGAAATTATTAATAGCAGATTCAAAGATATTGTTACAGTCCATCTTTAGGGTTTGGAACAGATCTTTGTTACGAAAACGTTGACAAGAAACGCTTCGATTTAATATTCCAAACAGGTTCTCGATAGGATTCAAGTTTGGTGATTGGACAAGCCAATCAAGAATTTGAATTTCACTATCCTTGAGATAGTCTTTAACCATCTTCAATGTGTGTTTCGGGTCGTTGTCATGCTGAAATATTCAACGAAGGGGCCTATTCCACTCAGCATATGGCAGCATTTTTGATTCGAAGTTTTTATACACAAATAGGTTCATTATACCAACTATTTTATGACAAGGGCCGACCTCACCGCCAGAAAAACAAGTCCACACCATAGTGCCACCTCCTCCAGGCTTAAGACTCATCTTGCAGTTCTGTGGAGCTAGACGTTTACCTTTTCTGCGTCAGACGGTACCATCGGAATTCATCAAATTTAATGTTGATTCGTTTCTGAACAAAACCGTTTCCACTTTTCTATTGTTCATTCAAATGTGTTCCAGTGAAATCTAGATTTATCAGAATTTTAATCATTAAATGGAAAATGTTAAGCAACACCTTTTTGTTAGTGGTTTTTCGTAAGCAATGGCTTCTTCGCTGGTATGTAACTTTTAAATCATGTTTAGTAGCTCGTCTACGGACTGCGCTGTTATAAACATTTAAGTCCCCACAACCTCAGTAGAAGTGGCAAACGGATTTTTCTTTGAAAATCCCACAAATTCTTCTATCCATTTGCATGGAAGTTTTTCGCGAACGCCTACTGAATCGACTGCAATAACGCTAATAGTTAAGTTTTACTTTTTAATAAGTCTGCAGATGATAGATCTATCAATGGTATATTTTTTAGCGACAGGACTTTGCGATTCTCCGTTCTGAAAATCGGTTATTATGCGCGTTTTGAAACTATCCCCGTATTTATCGCGCGTCATTTAAAAGCGTCTAAACACAATATTTAAAATGAACTAACGATTTGCTTTAAAAAGTCCAGAAACAACTTAAAGACAACCGCTGCATATATGAATTACGGTTATCTCCTACAACACTGGTTCCCTATTGTCTTCAAGCACTTCGTTGCTTTTATTTTGCACACTTAAAATTTGAACATATTTTGTTTTTGTGTTTCGTGTACTTTCGAGTTTCGATGTCGGCAATACATATAGCGTACATATACCTGTGTATACAGTTCAGTACTGTATATCACTTAAGGGGGAAATACTCTCTAGAAGCGTATTTTGAAAGTGATTTTTAGAAATTAATTTTGCGAAAACTATCAAACCTACAGTGTCGGGATTTGTTACTCGTTTCAAAACATGTTTGAACTACCACTACAAATTTTTATGAAGCGCTTTATTGAAATTTATACAAGTTATGCGCTGTTATGTTGGTCGCGGCGTGAGACGTTCGTCCAATCAGGCTTATGGATTGTAACAATGCTAATCGTTTGAAACTAAGAAACTAATCATTTTTGTAATCTATATGAGTGTAGTTATCGTCTGAACTAGAACTAAGTGGAAACAAATACTTTTATCGAAATGGCAGCTGTTCAAAAATGAAAGTTCAATTTTTCGAAAAATTGTCAACCAAAACATCAGATTGGAACTGAAATATTCAAGCTATCAAAATAATCCTAGTTCCAACCATAAGTGAAGGTTCTTTTAATATGTGTGCCAAACCGCAAGTCAATTGGTTCAATAGTCCTTGAGAAAAACGTACGCTCGTCTTGAAAAATGTCGTTTCGAGAAAAACGCGTTCAAAGTTTGCCATACATGTAGCACTGATGCGGCCAAACTTACGGTGGATAGCAACTGATTTGAGTAATTTACCCTTAATCAGCTGTACCGGGACCATAGGCACCACCTTCCTCAGCTTCAAAAAAGAACCCCAGACTATAATAAAATGTAAAAAAAAATCGAATTTTCCCAAGCTGGCATACCGGGTAAACAATGGACACAACGGTCGAGGGTATAAGTGACGCGCCGCAGTTCGAGCCTCTGTAACTATTAGAGTTCTACGTATTTCGAATTAATATTTTCGAGGCACATTCTCCGAACCCCAGACTATAACAAAATGCAAAAAAAAATCGAATTTTCGAATTTTCTAGAGAGTAATTCCCCCTTAATACCAAATTTACAAAAATTCAATATCTCCTCAAGTTTTTGTGAAGTTACTACCAGAAACCGTCAAAAGATCGAAATTTAATAAGGTGCATTTTTTTACTAAGACGCTTAATCTATTACTAAAAATATGATCGGATTTGTCACCCTTCCCAGGGTTCTATCTACGTGTTTCGTACATCTTCCACACTCCAGTAGGGACGGAGCTGTTGATACCTCACCACTTTGTGTGTAATTGTAGTCAAATTAGTCTAGTACAAGAAAAGAAATTAGTTGTATCCTCCAATAGGATTTCTTATGTCAGATACGAGTGGTGAAGTTGTGAATACATGTATACATATTAAAATATTAAATACTGCATTGGTACTTCAATGGACAGGAAGTCGTAATGAATTTCTTTGAAGGTTTCTCGTTGAAAAGTATAATAAATCCAGCTTCAAGCAGTTTAAATTTAAATATTCGCCGTCATTGATGCCTAACCATTTTAACGAAGTCAATTGGATCAATTAAGATATATAAAAGGCGCTGGATAAGAGGTTTGAAAGAGACGTGCGATGGTTAAATATATTTTTTCTGTAATTTAAATTTTTTTGTCTAAGTAATTGACATTCACACTTTTTATCGGATTTGTTTATGCAATGGATTACATTATTGTTGTTATTATAAAAGATGATGAGATCTATATATAGTCATCATTCTTATAAATTCAAATGCAAAATTGGACTAAGCTTTACGACAATAGAATATGTTCATCAATTTACTATTGAACACGAACGTTGATTGATAACTGAGGTCTCCAACTCTATAAAATATGATTCAGAAAACACACAATAATAAAACTAGTCTCAAAATAAAACAAATTTATTGTACTGTGAATGTATATACATAGTTAATTTTTTCACATAATCACTTAGTGCGAAACATTCTTCCAAACGGTGAATCCATTTTTTCATTTTGTCCAGAACAAAACTTTCGTCCTTATTGTTAATCCAATTGTGCACAGTATCAATAGCATCCGATGCAAAACGTTGACCTTTAGATACCTCCTTCAACTTTGGGAACAATTAGAAACCGTAGGATGTCCAATCAGGACTGTATCGAGGCTGCGAAACAACTGTGAATTTCAGGTCGCCAGTATCTTTAGTGTTTGTTGGTGCAATACAATCTAACACTGTTGTGGAACAAAAAACAAATTTGTCGGATTATGGCTAATTAATGTTTTCTCTCTTAGTGGTGGATCAGTGTCCTATTATTGCTCCGGTGTTTTCATTTTTTATATATTTTTTATGAGCCTCTGTTGTGGGTTGGTCAGTTTTCCCGCTCTTTCCTGTCCATACATCTTGCTTTCCAGGTCCTTATGTTCATCAACTCCATGTCCTCTTCCACTGTATCCCACCACCTTCTTCTTGGTTTTGCTCTACTTGTTGCCACGAGTGGTTTTTGAATTTCTGATTTCCTACGATCTGTACTCTTGTATATCCGTGTTTGTTTCACCTATTATCGCGTTATTGCTTCCTTATCTAGTCCCTTATTACTTCGATTAAGTCACCTGTTTTTTTTGCCAGGATAGTGTACTGAGAATTTGGATGATACAATAAATCTACTATTCAAAAGTTTAAACTCTTAACTAGATTGCACCGGCTTAGCTCTGAATTAATATCATATAAAGCATGTATTATAACAAACGTATTTACAAGGATTTCTATATAATTTTACATAAATTCAAAGTATGTAAGTATTTACCTAATCTGTGAGATGTATTATGTGTAAATTCTTCTGTTCCATTACTTTTCATCCCCTCTTAAATTCTGCCCTCGGTAAAGCTGTATTTGTATTTCCTTCATTTTAAATATAATTAAAATTATATTGTAATTTGACTTTAAACATCGTCAAATAGTATTTTCGTTGATTTTCGTGTTGTATACATCCCGCTTGTCAACAAAAAAAATAATGAAAATACCCTTTATAGTATCAAAATTAAAATGTTTAGAGTAAAATTTAATTAACTCCTCTTCTGATATCTTTGGAGTCAAATGTTGAGCAATTGAAAACTTTTTGTAAAATAAATTTCTGTTAGAGTACCTAACTTTGGGTTATATTTCCAATTAAATAAATCTAATCGTATTTTGTCTCGGCTGAAGTTAGACCAATATTTGTTCAGCAAACTCATCATAGTTTTGAAAAGTACCATCTACCATTGAAAATAAATCTAAAGCATTACCCTCAAGCGATGATCCTATCAGATTTGATAACTGATATGTATCTAAGTTTGAATTTATGATACGTTTTAAAGCTTTTATATAAGCTGAGTCATCTGTCTAATTTTAAGCAACATTGCGAATATAGGAAATATTGTAATTCATCTGTTATTAAATTCTTATTTAGTTTCGTTCTTCTCAAATTTCCTTTAAAGACTAAATTGAAAGAGTTGGGGAGATTGAGTCACCTTGTTTGCTTGTAATGATTTCAGAAAGTGGAATGGTCTTGGGCGGGGTTTCGTGGGCTTGAGAGCAGTGGTATAGCTAACCACCGAGTTGTCCGATACCTTCTTTCTCTCTAGCGTGGCTCTAGGCAATTGCAGTAGATGGTCGTTCATATTAAATATTGAGATATCTTTAAGCAGCTGCTTACTCCGGGCAAACCACAGGGCGCAGGTGATCATTCGTACCACTTTATTTAGTATTATCACCAGCCAATTGATGTTAGACTTCACTGCCGTCGACCACGACATCGCTCCATATGTAAGTACTGGTCGCAAAAAGACCGTGTATAGAAGCATCTTAATTCGGAGATTGGGCGTAGATTTGCGGCATGGAAGCGGCAGCAGTATTCTCCTGGTACCAAAGTACTTCCACGCGACGGTCTCAATATGCGATCGGGAGGTCATTCGTTATTCAAGGTCACCCTCAGATATTTGATAAATGGGCTCCATGAGAAGCGGCTTCCCCGACGATGTTATCGCTGGGGGAAGGAGGGCGGTGGGCAGAATCTACGGCGGGAGAAGGAGATCGCGACACACCTTATAGGATTAATGCGTAATCCTCACCTCTCCGTCCATTGTAGGAGCCCATCAACCTGCAGACGATGGCACACCAGTCCATCATTCCCGCAAGCGTTGTACATCACTGTGTGGTCTGCACACAAAGCGATCTCCATCGCTGGTGGTTGTGGGACATCGGACATATACAACAGCAAAAGCTGCGGGCCGAGAAGAGAGTACTCGGGAACGCCAGTCGTCATGGGCCTTGTCGTGGAAAGATGGCCTCAACTCTTACCGAAAAGAAAGAACGCCCTCAAGGTAAGATTTAACGATCCTAGCCAACTGCATGTTAACATGCAGCATTATGGCTGCCCGAGTCATCTTCTAACTAAAAGCGACACCTTCGGACTAAAAGAGACACCTTCAGAAACTACTACAACTACCTGTTTACCGGCACTACCTAGATATCTGTTTCACTGGCCAAAAGCGATAAGGGTGCTGCGAATTTTGAATTTCTTACAAAATTTATGCTTCAATTGCAGGTATAAACCTATAAAAAGTGATATCTATTCTTTCATTGGCAGTATCTTATTGAAAATTCCACCATTGCCCCTTGCTTAGTACACATCACAGGATCAAACTCATAATGAGTGATATTATTACTTAACGGCGCTACACAGACTGCTGAATGTTTGAATGCTTAGACTCGATAGTCGAGATTGCCGACAACAGATTAGAGCTTGTTTCTATCTAGTCAACATTTTCCGTTAAAGTAGAACGCCCCTTACCCACAAGTTTCCAAAAACTATCTTAACATAAAATCTTACTAACGCTTACATTCCTTTATCTAAACAGTAAATATTAGTCTTTATTTTACTTTTATCGACATTTCAAAATAATTTCCTTTCGGAACTCCAAAAATCCATTTTGGTTTTCTACTAGGAAAATATTTTCTCTTACAAATTTTATTTTTCTAGTACGCACTTTCTTGTGCTTTAATTTGATGCATTAGCTATAAAAACGTATTTATCGGCCACCTATGCAGAACCTTACTACATTTTCGCTGGTTATCTATCATTATTCGACATGACATGAAGCAGAAAGCGAACACACGCAGTTAGAGAACAAGCACTACAGTAGCAGTATATAAATGTTATAAATGTTACATGAGAAATTCTTCAAGTAAATGACAATTGAATGTTTCCCTTCGATTTTACGGTTTTGATAATACGTACTTGTCTCATGCTACAACTTCTAAGTTCATCAATACATTTCCCACCGACGAATTTCCGTGTATATCCTCGACGAGATTTAAAACCGAAAACCGAATAAACTAGTCCCGGAAACCGATCTGAATGCATGATGCAGCGGTATTGAGTATTGTTGGATCAAAAATTACGAACGCGGGGCACCTTGTATGGACACTGATAAACAACAAATGTGAAGAAAAAGCGAAAGAGTTTAAACTAATGAAAGGCAATGAGTGTGAACATATGGTTGACTAGGTTGACTATGAATAAAAAAGTAGAATAAAATCCAAAAATGGACAGAAAATACTTCGAAGGATCTATTTAGAGATACGACGGATAGGAAAACAATAAAGCACGAAATTTATGAACTTACCAATAAAGTCAAACTTGATGACGTAGTAAGCTGAAGATGTTTAGTATGGTCAGGTCAATTCATTGGGGAAAGAAACGGCCGTGGAATACACCAAAACACAATAAGGAAAGAGGACGATCAAAAAGAAAATGATGAGAATCAGTGATGGGCAGATATAGAATTCGAGGCAGAAGGCAGGTGGAAAATAGACACGAGGCTATGCGCCTAAATGACCTTGATATAGTCTAAGCTAAAATATCAAAAGGTTTAATATTTACTCCTGTATGTTTATTTAGATAAATACGACGTTTCGTTGGTTAACTTAAAATTATTACTTGAGGTTACAATCTCGGCTAACATAAGTGGTGGAATGCATGGAAAAGTTGTACATATTTAAGAAATAATTTGTATTTAGTGAAAAATATGAGAATGTATGAGAAAATATGAAATAAATGAAGTAGTTTAAATAACTGAAACTGCTAATATACTTCTAATATTAAGAATGGCCGCGCATTTACAGAGTAACGACTTATTATTACATGCAGAGGGTGCAAATATGTAGTGGCCTCGCACCCAGAATGCTGCAGTTTTCATTCTTCTCCGTTTTCTCCCTGTTCTATTCTATCTATCTTCACAGTTCCGTTGCGAACGAGCTCTTATAGATCTTTTCTAATAATGAACTAAATAGTAACGAGATAGTAATTTCCTTTGTCCTAGTCTCTCACCTACTTCAAAGACGTCATATTTTGCAATTGACATAATTTTTAAAATATTCTTGTGTGCATGTAGAAAATTTTACAAAACGGTAACGACAGTATAAACTCGTTCGTCCTTCATTCTGTAGATGTGTATTTACTGTCGACTTGTACTTGTCAGTCGTTTCTTGAGACCTTGGGTATGCAATTATTACATTGTGTTAACGGTACTCTCTATTTCATGTCTGTATTGTAAATTACAAAACAGATGTAAAGTAATTAATGAGTATTTTCTATTGATAAATCTCATTTTATTTGAACTAGTAACTATAGGTTTGGTTTTGCAGGCTGAAAATTCCGGCGGAGTGAAAGTTAAGTAAAAGTAAAGTACGTATTATTATAAAATCTAATAAATACTAGATAAATTGTCGCTTTTTGGTGTGCCCGTTTTCAATTTATACAATGATGATAATAAATAAACTGCAACTTTTGTATTTTTTTCAAATATACTATAATTTACCTGCTGACATTAAAGTCCAAATTCATAAACGTCCCTTAACCTTCCTATACTCACGTCAAAATGAAAGACGTATACTATACTATATAAATCGGTCTCACAGACCATATGCGTGAGTATAGGAAGATTAAGTAACACTTACCCCTATTTAGTACTAAATGCGTCCTTACTTTTCTACTTGCAATTACTGGATAGTTAGATACACATTAATGCATCACATTTGAGTTGCAAATGTGTAACAACCTACTAATTGTTAACGTTATCTGAGAGGTCACTTACCAATCACTTCAGATTCTACTGTTATCAATATATTAAATTGATTAAACGATTGCGTCTGGTGATTGTAATGTAATTTTCTGGAGGGAAACGTACCGGCTAATAGCGTGCAAAAAGCCTTCGACTGCTTGAATTTGGTATCATACGTGGATATACCCATGCGAATCACTTGATAGACGATATTTTTGTGGGAAATTTAGCTCGTAAATATATGGTCCTCTATGAATTTGATTTTCTCGGACCAACACTATCAGGTATCATAAGTCATATGTAACTATATACAACCCCTGCTTTACTAATGAAGCAATAATGCAGTTTCAGCCTAGGATGACAGCGGAGAAATGGGTGGAGGTATTTTCCAGGGATGGCAATAAATTTGATAAATTTTGTATATTATCAAATATCTTTATTTTATTTTCATTTAGTTTTTCGACCTAAGAAATGTGTAATGAGTCATAAATAAAATAATTAATATGTACACTTCGGAATTAGCATTAATACCGGAACAACTACGATATTTTATACAGAGCAACAAATAAACCGTATGGCATATTATTAATAAAATAATAAATCAATCTCAAAGTAATTTTGAAAATACATCTCCACATAATTCGAGGAATGGAAGTTCGTTATTTTTCCTTTTCTCTACCTTTGATGATGACACAGAAATTCTCTTATCTGATATAAATTCCGCAGCAGCATCCACTTTTTGCAAAACCAATGGGATGAATTATAAACTTGGGCACAAAAATGGAATATCAAGATCAACGAGGCAAAATCCGTACAAGTAAATTTCACTTTAAGGAAAGAGCAGTGACCGCCACTGTATCTGAATACAAATACCGCTTTCCTTGAACACAAAGTACGGGAGGTATGTACTTGAAAAAATAACCTACATGAAAGCAAAATATACTTAAAAAACGCAAACAGACAAACATGAAGTTAAAACAAATACAATAGCTGGGACGAAAATAAAATTCTGGTATATAAAACACAAAACTAATGTGGATTCTGGGGATGCCTAATACGGCGAAGTCAATAAGACATGTTAGGCATGATCACCGATGCGCCTTGGTATGTCTCCAACCAAACACTCCACACAGTTTTAAGAATCCCGTATGTCAAAACGCAATAAAGGAAACACCTAAACGGCATCATGACAAATTGGAATGTCATTTTAAAATACTGCTACATCTACTGTTTGAAGTACAATATGGTAGAAGACTTAGAAGAAACCAGCCAACAGATCTAATAGATGATTAAGAAGGTCTTGTCACTGGAGAAGACCTTACCTAGTTAGCACATTAATTTATAGAAACAATAATGATCGCTAATAAATAAACATAAGAATATTGTTTACAACGTTCATGTTCTATATTTGTTCCCTTCTCTTATAATGGCTTTAGTTTTAACAGATGAAAATCTCTTCACAACTTTCCCTTCTTCATGTTCGCTATCTGAAGAGAGCAACGAATACACGTTCTATACACAGTAAATAAATTTCTCGTACCTATCTTTTCCACTTCCATTATCTCCGTTGTCTTCCTAATGCTAATTCTCTTTTCTGCAATGACGATAATTGCTTATTCGATTTGGTTGACATTCAAACCAGTCGTCGTAGGGATTATAGTTATAGTGCAACTAACCTTGCAACTTCGCGTTTATGTTTATTGGCACTGAAAGCCAACTTTTCGAACAACGTGTTCACCAACGTCCGAAATACATTTACGGGCATGGATTACTCCTTCACTAATTAATTAATTAATTAATTAAGACTACCGCGAATTTTATCTATTGTTTCTATAACCTTCTTAACATGTTCTTGTTATCAACAACATCCTCAACTTCACCCTCCAAGTTTCCTTTTCTCCGCCTTTCAGAATAGATACAGCCTTAGCATTTAAGTATTGGCGGTGGAGGTCCGTCAATTTGCATAGTAAATTGGGATGTGTTGTAGTGCCTGTAGCAAGACAGGCAATCTTGTAATTTGACCTTCCTATAGTATATATGTATATATAACGCCGGCTCTCCTCTAAAGATAAGGATTTACCATTATTTTTACCACTTGCAATGAAGGGTGCGGAATTATTTCTTTTGGTGTTCCGCAGAAGCCTCGTAGATATTTGACTATTTTCATAATAACGCCTCCAACTTTTGACTCTATTTTCATTCTCGATAGTAAATTAAGAGAGATAGATGCCAGTTGTTGGCTTTCGGATGCAAAGTGCGTTGTAGAATTGTCTACCTCGACCGAGCTTCTAGCTGTATGGAAGGAATCTGCGAATATCTCCTTTTATACAATTTAGCGACCATCAATTACAGATTTTATGGTGTCATCCATTCAGAAGCTGGTCGAAACTCTTTATAAAAATCTATTTAAACATTTTCAAATACAGTTCGACGATAAACAGTTTAGACTCATAACAACGAAAGGCGTATTGCCGTATTAATACACTGAAAACTACGAATCGACACTACCACCCAAGGCTATAAACACGTTATAATGGTCTGGAACACGTCCTTGTTCCAGTTAACTGGAATATTCGAATATTTATCTTAATTCTGCTCACAGACACGTTCGAAAATTAAAAAAATGTGTCATGACTCATACAGTTTGGGTTCAGTCCATTACTCCATCAATCAGGGCCTGACATGGGACGCCATGTTAAAATATACAGGGATCCAGTTGGAGCTTCTCACCAATATCGAAATACATAATTTCGTGAAAAAGCATCCGAGCGGGTTTATCCCAAGTAAGTTTACATAACGCCTACCAGGGCTCATAATCGGACTTCTCGATTTCATAAATTTATAAAAAAATAACAAAATTGTATGGGGACCACCTTAAGGGTTGAAGATAGAGGGTAAGTATGTTCTGAAAAAATGTTGTGATTGAAACAATATCGGGGGTCGGTCATACATTTCACTCCTCTAAGGGCACCCTTGTAACAGTTAAAGCGGTGGGAGTAAATTTTACAAAAATGTAATTTTTGTATCGCAGCCTCCTTAGGGAGCGGGGATAGGTGCTAGGTATGTTCGGAAAAAACGTTCGGGAGAAAAAATTAATGGCGGTCGGTCTTACATTTCACCCCTCTAACAGGGACTCCGGGGCAGTTGTGAGGCTTTTTGTGGATTTTTACCACTTCACCCTCACCTTTGACCCCGATGAGGAGCCATTTGCCTCCACCTTCTCCATTTTTTGGCTCAAGCATTTCTTTTCGAATCTCAGAAAATTAGGGGTTCTATCGTATCCAAATCTTGTTACTAAGGATCTCCATACAACACTAACTCCATCCCTAGTGTATACACACATGTTTGGCGCCACCACGCCATCAAGGCTAAAGAAAGAGGTATAAGCAATGTGATCAACATCTAGAAACAAAATAAATACTATTGTATTGCAGATCCTAGGTATTCTTGATCGATGATGAATGGGAAGAGTTTTGTAAGAACAAGGGCTCTAATTCTAGTTATCAAATAGAAGTTAGCACCTACAAGGACTTGGAAAGGATTTGTCTCACGAGCCGCTGACAGCAACTCGTTTCAACGCGCGAAACATTACTACTTGGAGGAGCTTATTGATCAGACTTTTTAAAATTCTACAATACGATTTCGGACACCTGCACTAATATGGATGGTGAGCTATACCGAAGCGTCAGATCATTCTTAGCGTGTAGTGAAAATTCGATGAAGGTGCTAGACTACTACTTGACTACTTGAACAAAGGCCATCAGAACGGACACAAGCAATAATATATCCGCTGCACAAGAAGGGCGATAAAAGCGAATGCGGTAACTATAGAACCAAAAATACCCACCAACGACCAAAAACATCAGCGTTTCGTGATATGCAAAGAAATGCTGCAGCGCATTCAGGCACAGCGGCGAGAATGGTCTTCTCCAAAGTATTCACTCGTACCATACCTACTAATGCTAGCCATTTTTATTCGAACTTTAATAGCTGTTCTTTTAACATTGGATACTTGACTCCTAACGAGGTTATTAGTGCCTTAAGAAAACTTAAAGCGACCATGACTCAAGGAGATAACGCTTTACCTAGTTTTCTTATTCGGGACTGTGCTCCAATTTTGTGTGAACCACTATGTTCGATTTTTAATATGGCTATCAAAACGTCTACTTTTCCGACTTCTTGGAAAATTAGCAGAATCACCCCGTCTTAAAAAAGGTGACCCGCGTAATATTTACAATTATAGACCCATTAGTATCCTTTCTAACTCTGCTAAGGTTTTCGAACAACTTATTTGCGAAAGATTGTATAATTCCATCAAACCTTATCTATCTATTTATCAACATGGATTTATCCGTGGACGATCAACTACCACCAATTTAGCTGAGTTTACCCAATACATTAGCGAGAACCTCGATAAACGAATTCAGATAGACACTATTTATACAGACTTCTGCAAAGCCTTCGACACTATTGATCATGTGGTGTTAGTATCCAAACTTTCTTCAATTGGATTCTGTCCTGGTGCTGTTGCGCTAATGCAATCTTATCTCCATGATCGTACATATTACGTGCACTATAATGGTTTTCTATCTCGCTCGTTCATTGCATACAGTGGAGTCCCTTAAGGCTCAAATTTAGGTCCACTTCTTTTAAATATATACGTGAATGATCTTTTGCTCTCTTTGAATTGTCATTTCCTTGCTTATGCAGACGATCTCAAAATTTATAGCAAGATTACTTCCAAGTCTGATTGCCTGAATCTACAAAAACCTCACAGCAATTAATGACTGCTGCTCTCTCAATAACATTCAATTGAATGTTGATAAATGTGCAACACTTACCTTCACTCGCTCTTCTCAGCCAGAGACATATAACTACACAGTCTCTAATGTTATAATCCCCAGAGTCCCCAGAGAGCCAATTCAGAGATCTTGGTGTACTGTGTGATACACAGTTGTCATTCTCCTTACACATACAAACTATCGGTTCCTCAGCTTCTAAGTCACTTGGGGTTTTATTTCGAACTTGCAGAAACTTTTCCGATGATGCAGCATTAAAGGCTGTTTACTACTCGCTTGTTCGCTGTAAGATGGAGTATGCCTCTATTGTATGGTATCCTCACTACCATCATCATCAATTGCAGCTTGAAGGGGTTCAAAAAAGATTTTTGAAGTACCTCTGTCTCTCTAAATCAGATGGTGTGTATCCTCCTCGTGGTATTGATTATGGCAGCCTACTTCAGAGGCACAATCTTGAATCGTTATCTCGCCGCAGGGAAGTAGCTAGTGGTAGGTTTCTCTTAAAGTTGATCAACCATGAGGTCGATTCGCGGTCTTTGCTTTTCCAAGTATCTTTTGTTGTTCCCCAATATAATTGCAGATCTCTAGATACATTTTACATTTCACGAGCACATACTAATGTTTCACTTAAAGCGCCACTTAATCATATGAGTAGGAATGCGAATGGTGCGTATCCTGATCCTTTCAATTTTTCTGCCGCACATTAGTATTTCTTTTTTTTATCCGAAACTTTTATTTGGAACCGTCTTTTATGTTTAACATATTGTAGCGATCCGTTTTTCAATCTTTATTTTCAAATTGTTTCCTTTAAGTTTAAGTTTAAGTTCTTGATTTATAACACTGCATTGTAGTTTCTTTTTTGTAAATTGCCCTATTATTGGGTTAATCTGTTGGGTAATAAAGTTATTATTATTATTACTACTACTACTAGTATTATTATTATTATTATTATTATCAACGAACAAGAGTCTCGCAGTATGATCTTGAGACTATAACAACAGAGCAGTCAGTGGGTGGTGGAAGTAAAACGGCGACCAACGAAGTGGGAGATGTCAAAGTCGAAAATCAAGACGATACTTATCGTTTGCCTCGATATCCGAGGTGTGATTCATTGGAAATTTGTACCTGTTGGTCAGACAGTGAATTCTGTGTTCTACATCGAATGGCTAGGATTTAAGTCCCACAACAACTGGATAAACAAAAATAGTGTGTTGTAGTTATAATACTGTACACTTATTGTAAATATTGTTTATTCTATAAACGAATATTTAATTTCAACGGCTTACCTACAATCGACCTAGCTTACGCCTTACATCGACAACACATCAGAACTTCAGGAATACAAAACGTAAAGAATCGATGAGGATTGGATACTTGAGCAGGTTTGATAGAAGTGGGAGATGAGATGACGATGAGTGTTACTCAAGGGGCGTCTATGAATTTGGATTTAAGTCCTCTTTCAGATGGGGATACTGTAAGCCCCAGATCGTAGCTGGGATACAGAATCGAGGTAGAAAATAATAAGCTACTGTAACGGATCCACATTTTCTCAACTCGCTTACGAGCACCGTGCATTGTTCTAATACCTATCGAAGAAAAAACCGACAAAAAGAAGAACGGCTGTGTGGATCTATCCAATAGTGAAATTAACGAAAACTAGGAGTATCCACTTCATTAAGAATTCCGGCAAGAGTCATCAGCAGAGTTTGTTAAAAAGGTGGATTACGTGTTATCATTAAGTAGTGTAAATCAGACTGACGCTGTCATTCCTCCGAATTTTATTATTTAGTGATATGTTGTCATTGATAAGTTATCATTGAATAATAAAATTCGGAGGAGTGACAGCGTCAGTCCGTTTTACACTACTTAATGATCATGTCGTGCCCCTTTTTAATAAACTCCAGTCATCAGGATTGTGTTCTTATTTGGATGATTCAATCGTTTGAAGAGTTTCGTGCTATTTTGGAAAGTAAATATATCAGTGTAAAAGAATTCCATTAAATAAACGGTTACCAGTCATTATTCAATTTTCGCTATTTATATTTAACTAGAGCCAAAAAATTTGTGTATCTGCGGTTATGGCAGGAAAAAGCTTTCTTGAAAAAATATGCGTATCTGAACAAGTCCTAATGCCCTAATGACAATTGGCATGCGGGAAACACGCACACACGTTGTGTTGTCGTCGGCTAGAGATGTGATACCAAAAGTTAGTATCGGGATTATTGAGACGGTGTAAATACATATGTACATATTTGAACATAATGTTTATGTTTCAGCTGTATTTAAGATACCGGTATCTCACAGGCAATATCTGCGCAGGAAAGAACTCTAAATCTTCAATGATTGGGACCCAAAATGTGGGTCGAGATCACCTGGGTGGTCGCGTTATGTAACTGGGGAGTGAAGTGTTGCTGAAGGATTTCCAAAATAACGTCTTAATATACTACGTTACTTAATTACTACGTAAAAAATATTAGTGCAACGTATGTGCCTGTTTCTTAGATAATAGTTTTTCGAATCCGAGTTCTGTATTTAATACACAGACGATGATATTATTTTCGAATTCCAAGCGATTTCTCACTTTTGTTTTAATAGCAGTCATCGATGAGAAACTTAACTAGCATAAATATGATGTTGTAAATGGAACCAAACATTTAACAGATTCGTTTGCCAGTGCGGAATATTTTTTCTTTCATGTTTGTTGGAATTTTAGCATGCTGAAAGGAATTTTCTGAAAAGATATCCATCTGTAATTGTCATAGTTAGAATTTCGTTTGGAAAACATTCACAAGACTGTTGCTTTACTTGCACAAAGTAACTTGTATGTCCGAACAAACTTGCTCAGAATTTGTCATATTGCACTTATTTCTATTCTGATCATAGATTGCTCGAGTAATAAAGACAGTTTCTGCTTTGAACTTATTTGCGTGTGTTGTTTTATTTTACACAAATAAAATTAGTTATGGAACAAAATTCTTACCGAAAAGAGGTCGCGCTTTAGAAAAAGGGATACCCCAGCAATCGATTTAGTTGTAATCTATAATATAATCTAATTGTACAGTAATGACGAATATCTCGGACTCAATTGGTACCACCTAGACTAAACTCGACATGAGTCGACAAGTAGGCAAGTAGTAAAGGTCGTAGGCATCTATACATAGTATAATTTCCTTATTTATGTGTTCCTCCTTTTTTGTCTATCCAGAGCTTTTTGAAGCCCACTGATGGGCTAGAAAGCTGAAAATTAGCATGCATATAGTAAAACGCTTAGGCCAAATCCTAATGTAGCCGAATTTTTGATTTTTGACCGGTGGACGGAGGATTAAGACGAGAAAGGGGAGTGGCAAATAATTTTTTCCTTTTTTTTGCCAAGCGGATTTTCTTTTTCTTCCTGCCTGGAAGGGACAGGCTTAGCAGCTAGTATAATAATAATAATGATCTAGTTTATTACCCAACAGTTCAAAACCAGTTACAGGGCAAACAAAAAGAAGAGTAGAACGTAACATACTAAAAAAATAAGTAAATAAGTAAATAAGGATGTAGCTCTGAATTGACAAACAAAAAAGTATATATATATATATATATATATATATATATATATGTATATAAACATAACACTTAACTCTAATAAACAGAAAAAGTTACAATCTGATAAAAAATATGTCATCATAGTGGGACTCAGCTAGACGGCACATATTCACAACGGGAGACCGCCACAGCGCATTAGTTCTTGCCGATGGAAGAGCAAACGTCGGCGTAGTACGGCTGGATCTACTTGGGACGTGGAGCTTCACAGAGGCCAAACGTTCAGGACACTCAACCACACTGTGAAGTAACTTCCACATAAAACGTGAGCTCCTGCCCGTCAGAGACTGTCTATTATGGCGACCTAGGAGCTGATTGTAGTGGTATCCCCTAGGAGGGATAAGGTAGACATTTCAGGAAACGACGCTGAATGCGTTCAATAGAGATCTGGTGGGTAACATAATAAGGCGACCAGACTACTGCGCCATATTCAATTATGGAAAGGACGAAAGAGCCCGGGGTGGTTGACATCGCACCAATTAGCTAATGTATGCAGGCTTTGCTGCAAAACATACACGTGAGAGTTGTCAGAGATGGCGGAATAAAGCTTGAGATCGTCCGCATAAGGCAGAGCATGGCAGCCCAGAGACTCCAGACGGTCATCAATAAAGAGAATAAACGGCAAGGGACCGACGCTAGAGCCCTGAGGTACTCCGGACGTTGCAGTATAAAGAAAGGAGGAGTAATCATTGTAAAATACATAATTCAATCTGCCGATCAGAAAGGAACTTAATAAAGAAAGCAGCATGGGAGAACAACCAAACAATTCGAGCTTATGGAGAAGCAATCTATGGTCAATGAGGAGGTCATCACAGAAACAGATGTGTTTTGTGAAAAGTATATCAAACTTACAGGGGGTCGCGTAAAATATTAAAAGAAGACAAATTGGAAAAATGTATTTACTAATAAAATACTACTTTTTAACCCTACGTTTCACGGCTTGCGCCACGCAATTTTTTTTTACAACTTGAAATAAATATGTTTTCCATCAACTTGTACTGGTGATCCGCATATGTTTGACAGTTTGGTATTCTATTTGTGTATGGACGTTCCTAGGTTGGTTTATTTTGTGTGCCTCGTTTATCCTTTGTTTTATTTCCATAATTTTATATAGTTCTTTCTAGAACTAAACCGCCTCGTAGTTCTCTCTTTTGGGTAAGTTAGTTAACTCTATTTATTAAAAGTTGAACTGCAAAATTATCTTTTTCAGTGAAAAATGCTTTCCACACAAGAGCAAGAAGCTTTTATTATAAAAACTCATTTTCACAGTGGGTGTCACTATGATAGTAAAACACTTTTTAGTATCATAAATATTTTGAGAATATTAAGAACATGGTTTTCAAATTCGATTCAAAGGAAGCGGCGGTTATCAAGGAAAGCCAGTTGAAATTTCAAGATCGTCAGGTAAAAACGTATTTAAAAACTATTGAGAACAATTACTTCGGACTAGTGGAGGCAATAGAACAATTACAAAATCCTTCAGTATCGTTAGAGGAATCTCTACAAATAGTGCAACATGTTCACGGACACCTATGCGCGGTAGAAGACGGAAAAATTGTTTGTGTTCTAGAAAGGCTTGAAAGTATTTTAGAGAAAGATGCTGATGTTGACATATTAAGACAAATTTGTGAAGGTGCGTCAACATAACCTTTAAGTTGTTCCAAAGATTATTTTAATTAGGCTAATATAACGTCACTAGATGTAGAACGTTCGTTTTCAGCATATAAACTTATTTTTCCTCATGCCGTACTCAGTTTGCTGAAACAACTGTGAAAACATATCTAATGTTGCAGATATTTTACACATGTTATTCACTTTGTGATTTCACAGATAACTCTTAAGACGGTAAGTGTTTGAGCATGTATTATAATTTATTTCTGACCATTTATTTTATGCGCAAACTTTTATGCACCCGCCACTGCCCGTTGGCGCAAATTGAACAACTCAACTTATAAGTCGGAGAGTCGATGGACGACACTATTGGCTTCGTTTTTTACCCGGTTTGTTTATTTTGGGTAAACAATACACTCTCGGTATGATTGGGTTTGAAACAGCCAGCTCAAATTTAAAATTACTGTTAAACTGTCGAACCTGATAAGTTGTCATTGATAAATTATCATTGAATAATAAATACGTTACTTAATGATAACGCGTCACCCATCTTTCTAACAAACTCCACTAATCATAGATAGTAAAGGATTTCTATTTTCTGTTTGATAAGGTCCGGTCAACACCATGCCTTTCAAAATAATCTAATTTGTGGCTGATTATTATTTTATTTCCTTTATCTCCTTTCACGGGCATGCCTCGTGCTAGCGAAACATGTGTCACCCAATTGAATTAAACAATTGTGTGGTGAAGAGTTTACCGATGTTAGATAGTGTCATAATATATAATTCATTGACTTTATCAATGGAATAAGACAAGTACATGTAGCGTCTGTCAGGCCCAAGTTGTGGAATTGTGTAATTGGCAGTCCACCTGTGGAGCGAAGGGTAATGATTCATCCTCGTACACTTAATTAGGTAATATTCTTTTAAGACTTCGTTTAATTTATTACAATATTGTTCATTATATATACCAAGAGCTTTTCACAACTTGTATATCAAATTAAAACAGAAAAAGTTCAAACAAAATAAAACAAAACGTGTAAAAGAAAATATTTTCCAATCACAGGAAAGCCATAAATCAATTCTTGGGTACTAAAGTTTCATGTGGAAGATTTTAAAAAATCCCGAGGTAAAGGACGATATTTGTTTTTACATGAAACTTAGTATATTTTTTCTTTTACACTCATTGTCTTGCTTATACCTGATATAATTTTGTAAATACATTTGACGCAATAAGGTATGACACACCCTGTATACACAACACGTATTTATTTTCAGAAAACAATATGAAGAACCAAGAGCGGCTCAATACAATTTTTAAGCTCATGCGATATAACTAAGGATATGAATGTTTGTATATTAATAGTAGCAATAAACTGGCAGCAATTTCTAATAATTACTAATAAGTAAAATTTGTAAAATATGTAGTTTTTTATACCTATTATATATATTTTTTATATCAACATTTATACTAATATATGACATTATTTAATGGACGAATTATCACTTCGACGTTTCAGAAAGTATTTTCAAACTACCAGACTTATTGATATGCATATCGCAGTGCGAATCTTCAACTACATACGTATATATGTATGTTAATATTGAAATTGCTGACGTGTACCCAAATAAGGCCGACAGCGGTCAGCTGAGAGGCGTTTTATAGAATACCGGTTCTAGTTCATTGATCTTTACGTCTCCCATGTTCATTGAAGGTTGGTAGCGCTCTTGTTTATTGGTGGCCTCTTGCCAGTCTCTTTAATTGATTTTGTTCGTACAAAAGCGCAAAGATGAACGTGTTTATAAAATAAATTTCAAAACAGTCTCTTTTTTTGTGTTTATACAATATCTAACTTGATGTAATCATGGAATTTTCGGCGTGCCGCCAGTAAATCACCTAGTGTTATATTAGATGATGGACAACTCTCGCCTAAAAAGCAACTACTACCCGAACGGTCATTCCATTATTCGAAAATTGTGCGCCACCTTGCAACGTAGCAAGTACGATCCCTAATTAATTAGCACATGCGTCTATACTTGTTACATTGCAAATTGGTGCTAAATTCTCGACGTAAGTATAATGTAGCGACCGTCGGAGCTTCTGTCAGGGTAGTAGTTGTTTTTAACCGCGAATTGCTCACTACCTCGTTACTAAGGTTTGATAAAAGAGTGGATAACATTATCATTGAATAATAAAGTTCGAAGGAGTGACAGCGTGAGTTACGCTACTTAATGATAACACGTCATCCACTCCTTTATCAAACCTAGCAATAGTAGGTAATATACTGAAAGCATACCGAAAGTTCCATGTTTACATGAATATTGCTCCAGGCGAGACTTCTCAGAAGATAATCACATTAGTTAATCTGCCATCCTTGTCTTTGTATTCTGATTCAAGAAGAATATGGTATAATATGTCTGTACATATTGTATATATATATTTAACAATTATGAACGGAATAAAATTTTCTAGACAAATGCTCCTCGACAAGAACGGTAATTTCCTTTATTAGCCTAAATGTGGTTTCTAAGGATGAAAATAATTTGCATGCGTTCACTTTCTTGGCTTGAATGTGTGGAATTATGGAATGAATTATAATCATGTAGTTCTTTTAAGTATAAAAGCGTGTCTTTGGCAGTGAATTGAATATGATAGTTTCTAGAAATCCTGTCGACTTTTCATCTAAATTTTGAGTTTTTGAAGTTTTCTTTCCTGCAGTAGCGGAGCTGTTGCCGTCGTTTCCCTAGAGCAGGTATGGGCAACCTCCGGCCCGCGGGCCACATGCGGCCCTCGAGTAAGATTTGTCCGGCCCGCTACTGAATTCTTTCGTTGCACGGCCCGTCTAAACTTAATTCATAATCATAAGGATACTACAAAAATGTATATTTTTTAAGATTACTCGCAGCATAAAACTTCTACAAAAAAGGTTGCCCATGCCTGCCCTAGAGGGTTGAAACGATGAAGGTCGTTTAATGCATTTCTCGCATTTCGACGTCATGTTTTGCGGCCGAGGTTGACGCCAGTGCGTTGAAGCGATTCGTAAGTTCTAATGAGAAGTGATCTTGGAGAGTTGTTATTTTTCGGACTGTATTCGTACGAGCTGTTGCGGTGTCTTCCTCTGGGATAGTTTTCCATAATTTGGTAACGACCGATCTGGCTAGGAGATCGATGCTGGGTGGGTTTCTTCGATGTTTGGGTTTTATAAAGGTTTTTTTGGCGATCTCGGAGGCACTCTAACTACTACTCGCAAAAACAATCACAAACGACGTACGCAAAAAAGGGAAAAACTTAAGGGTAACAAAAACGCCGAACATGGGAAGGTTATACCGATCATCAATGCGAGACTTTTATGCGTAACTTTCTTATACAAATTTGATATATCGAGCAATTCTTGTATATATATATATATATATATATATATATATATATAGAATTGGTTTCTCGAAAACGGCTCTAACGATTTTGATAAAATTTAGTACCTGGGGTTCTCGGGGACAACAAATCGATCTATCATGGTCACGGTCGCGGAAAAATCCATTTTGACCCGGTTTACACACATTTCTGGTATTGCGGTATATGAAATTGGTTATCGAAAATAACTAGCAATTTTTATGCAATTTAGTATCTGGGGATTTTCGATAACACAAAATTGATCTAGCGTGGTCCCGGTCCCAAGAATTAAGAAAGATTTTGAGCTATACATGTATTATATCAAAGTGTGAATTTGTTATATATATTTTATATATATATATATGCTACTATATATACTTGAAATATACAATATAAATTAAATATCAAAACTAAAATAAAAGGCGTTATTATTTGGTTCAAAACTATTAAAAAAATTGGGAACTCCGAGCAAGGCTCGGTCTACCAGGTACCATATACTATAAATATATCAGGACTATTGATGTTTGTACTTATGAGATTAAGAATTCTCTCATTATGTACCTAATTACTCCTGCAATAGCCACGCTAAGTGGCTTCTAAAGTGCAGTATTGAGTTTTGGAGCTGTCTTTCTTCTAATTCGCTTGCTGGACACCACGACTGCAATATCTTGAGATGATGTTGTCGCCCTTGGTCTATCACTTCATACTTTATTTAAAAAACTGCCACTTTCGCGATATTTTTTTAATGTTATAATCAGTAGATAGATTTAAATGTAATTTCCTACCAGTTTGACGATTGCTTATGCCTAAGTTATGTTTTGATACTATCAGAGCCGGCATTTTAACACTAATTTCTTCCTTTTTGGCATGTTTTAAAACCTTAAACGAAATTATAAATACTATTCGTTAAGAGACGTTGTCGCTACTAACATGGAACGAATACTGACACTGACCCTAATTTAAAAATATTACCTACTTCAAATGGCTTTATTACAGCTCCATGATTTACAGTAAAATTACAACTGTTATATTTTCCCTGAAATTTCAAGGAGTACGCTTTTGTTGTCGCTACCAGCGCTTTTATGACAATATAACCTCTCACACAGAAGAAAGAAGTAAATAGACCGATATTATTTAATGAATTTAAGTGGATGTTATTGACTATTAGCATATTATTCAATAATGCTGGAATGTATTTCCTAAATACTCTGTATACAAAAATCTAAAATCCAAGGGTACCCAAATAGTTATGGGCGGTAGTGTACACAAAATTTGTTTAGAAAGGCTCAAGTAAATACTACCAATGACGGTTTATTATGTTTAATTCTAAAAAAACGACCTACAATCAAATCTGGATAATCGACGATCCAAACATTGGCCGTTGGTTCGGATAATCGACATTGTATTGTATTACTAAAGGCAACACAAAACTATCCGCAATTATTTTCGTATATGTTTTAATTAACACGTAGGTAATGAAGGGAAACGAATCAAATGTATAGAAATGCATACATTAACAAATCGAATAATTACAAGACAGTACAACGCTTAATCTATTCGAATGTCTTTAGGACGCCGTTTTCTAGGTCTTTTGTAGTTCTTTTCGAATTCTGTGTGTTCCAGGCATTTTGGCAATTAATCGGCTTATCCGCGATATGTCGAGGTCCGAGAAGGTTCGAACCATGGATCATGTTCTGATTCTAAATACATACTTGCTACGCACAAAGATATTTTCATAAGTAGAGTATTTGTAACTTTTTTATATTAAAAATTCTGTTAGTTTGTAGGAATCACAAACATCGTATATAAATCCATACGAAAATAAATACTATTTATTTCAATCTATTTGCTTTGAATTTTTAAAATATGCATGATGTCGTAAATAAGTTATTTGGTCACCGCTGGAAAGGTTCCAACTTTTTAATTTTATCAATTATAAAACCCTAACGCGATTAACTGTAAATAAAGATGACGATCGTTCTAAAGATAAAATCCAGTTGCCAAAACGAATGCAAAATTTAATCTGTTTTAGTTCTGTAAAAATCAGTGATAAATATATGTGGTTGGCGAAGCTCTTTAATATTGTTCCGAGTATTCATCAAACTAATTTCAATTAAAAGTGAATTACGATGTTGTGCTGTACTTTCTAACGAAAATGTACTATGCAGGAGTGCAAGCATTTTAATCAATAAAAATTACATGTTTGTATTGTCAAAAAAGCGAATGACCACATAGTCCAAAAAACAGTAACGTAATTACAGATTATGCAACAACATTTAAAGACAGCTCAAAACCACAAAATGAGAAGAAATAATAAATTATACAGCTAACATTAGACAGCATCTATAAGCACGTATTATCGAATTACAACAAAACAACAAATCGGAGAAATCTAGCGATTTCCATAAGTCGAGGCAGTGATGAAACATCATTTTGAAGCTAAAGATCATACTCATTCTTGGAAAGAAAATTTTCATCATTTTCCAGAACGAATGTTACTGACCCTAACCCCCGTTCTCATTAGAATATAGAATTAAAGTCTACTCACACAATGCACGATTACTGAAGGTATTAATTACAATTGAGTGAAGGAAGTCTTCAATCGATTGTCATGGATTTCATGATGTATGTATGTATGTCAATTATTTTAACATGTCTTCATGCGCATTTTTCTGAAAGATTCGTTTTAGTTGCTAACTGGGTCATACAACAGTTCGTATTACCTATTGTGCACATAAAAACATGCATATAGCACAAACACGTTCGACTTCCATACGTCGTTGGCATATACAAAAGCTACGTACGAGACATTCGTGAGACATTTTGTTCTAACAGTCATGTGAGTTTAATATTTTAATTTAAACCTGCCAATCTAGGATTATTAATTTACATCTGAAAATATTCCTTTTAGACTCAAAAGAATTTGAATACATTTAGGAAACTATATTTTTCTTACTTTTTTGAAAATATTTAACGAAAAGAAATAAAACTATTGCTATACAATCAACAATAGCATTTAATCCTTCATTAGGGCAACGAGCACCCATTGAATGGCCTCGCTCTCCAGATTTAACCGCGCTTGATTTTTTTGTTGTTGGGTCATCCCAAAGTGTAGAAATATTGACGACTTACAAAAGGAACAGCAACAACCTGAAAATTCAGATTTCGATGAAACTGCTCACAGACTAAAAAAATACCGTTGTATAAAAAGAGCACCATTTTTTGCAGCTGAATCTCCCGATTTTGGAATATAATTCCTTCAGAAATTTGCACAATTATTAAACGTTTGTGATTATCTCAGATTATTTTGTTTTAGAATAGGATTTGAAGTAAATTACATAGCCTCAAGGATGGCCCAAATTATTTTCGGAGGAAATAAATAACGAGGGACCGAATAGCCTGTATCCCCCATTTTTTTATAATTCCTTTTTATTATTTATTACAAATAACATCGGTTTTACGTAGAAAACGGTGGTGTATAACAAATTTAGATAGTAAATAGCAAAAGACATTAAAACACAATAGAAAACCGTTGATTGATAGACAATTTGATCGATTGTCGTTCTAAATATTTAATATTTATTTAACAATTCATTGTTAACTTCCCCATACTCACGCATACGGTCTGTGAGACCGATTTATATAGTATAGTATACGTGTTTCATATGTTGACGTGAGTATAGGAAGGTTAAACAAATTAAATTAATAATCATGTCGATAACGTTTCAAAGAAATGCTCGAATATAATATGATTGATATGTATTAATTATAAGAACTTACTCTAGACACCGAAAAATTGGAGGGATTCTTCTATCACCGTTCCTATCGCCGTTGTAGTAATGCATGTACGAGGTAGGCTTATACAGATTCAAGCGTGTTTCAAACTCTATTGCGTCATAGCTGCACATGTGTAAGATCTACACATATATTACGGCTCTCAGAGTAGTAGTTTTTAGTAACCAGCCAGACAACTTGACTAGTGCATGAAACTATCGCGGCGAACGAATACCGGGCAGTCATTAAATTTTTAACAAAAACAGAGCATACGCCTAATCACATTAACAGCGTTTGGCGACGTTTCGGTGACTTATCTCCTTCATACTCCACTACAACAAAGTGGGCAAAATGTATCCGTTTGGAGCAAGATTCTCTTGAAAAGATGGGCTCCCCGGCCAGCCAATTGAAATGAACCGCTTCAAAAAATTGCAATAATTGAAAAAAGATATTAGAAGATCACCGTTTGAAAGTGAAGGAATTAGCACTAATGTCTAACATTTCTGCAATAAGCATTCTCCAGGACCATTTGGGTGTGAATACAATTAGTGCAAAATTGGTACCGCAAATTTTTGTGGAGATGATCCCAAACCGGTTTTGGAGTCCAATGTCATAGGAAATCAAACAATGGTTCTGTTTTATAAAACGAGATGTTAAACTAAACAAGAAATCGGACACGATACGTTTAAAGCAGGAATTCCGAAATCCCAATAATACACTATCCTATACAGAAAAATCGCTAAATATACAACCAAATCAAATCGTAATATCATAAATCTCCCTGCAAATTACTTCAGGTAAGGTTTGAAAAAATATTTAACAGAATAAGACATACCTATGGCTATTGAATGAAAATTTACTGAAAAACGAAACAGATCTGTTACAGATGTTTTATAAACTAGTGCAAAAATACGGACGTTCCAAACAAGCTTATTGCATATTTTTTACATTTCGTCAACTCAAAAAACTATTTATTAAATTTTTGCAAAAGCGCTTTAGAACAACAGCTTTAATATGACGATTACTAGAACAATGTTAGAAGACATAACTGACCAAGACGAACGACAAAAAAATTAAAATATGTCACATAACAAAGACGTCGCATCGCTGAATAAATAAAAAAATCGGCAATTAAAAAATATTTCTACTGGCCAAATATAGAAAAACGACGTAAGCAAATATATTAACTCTTCCGAAATTTACCAAAGATCCAAATACTCCTATGAGCAATATCCAATCAAAGTAATGTAGAAGCCAACACCGTTTCGACATTTGTGCATGGATAATAAAACTCGGAAAGACAAGCAATTAAATTAAATTATCCCCAAATTATCAATTACAAAAAAATATTATCCAGCGAAAAAATGATCCACCAAAGACAATTGAAACCTAAGTTACAAGACCACGACATAGTGACAAGGATACACCGATCCTGACTATAATATCCTTTTATCTCACCTACGCAATAGATTGAAAAAGAGGAAAACAATTAAAAGGAAGTATCCAGATTTCTACAGCATGTAAATATCATCAGACCGATTTCTTTAAATTTACACATATTCATGATAGTATACATTCACTAAAAGATTTCTATAACAACTACTTAACATACGTAAATAATTTCTAACTACTCTTTCCTCAAAGCTCGAACATTACCAATGCGTCAAATCATAACGTTCATAACATCAATGATGCGATGTGTATGTACCGCACACAACGTTCGTTACAAAAGCGCAGTTTTCGATTGCATTAGTAGTCAAATAATCCTGGATATTAGAGGTAATTGACTAACAGCAATATACGTAATTTGTGAATTTACATATACTATACACCTCTAATATTCAAACATATGAACTTGCAAAATACTGGCCGTATTAGATGCAGAATACAATCGCGATCATTTACTGCAGTTCGGTCATATTATTCCTTGTTATTCGCTTTATTCAACTAGCTTTTTGAAGTGAAAACTTCTTTAGCACCATTGTGAATGATTTGAAACTCGATGAAACGAAAAAGCGACACTAAAGAGAAGCAAACATATACACCTATAGGATTTATCCTGCGAGAGAATGAGATAGAACAGCCTCCCCACTCTTGTCTACCAAGCGTTGTATATATGTGTTCTTGTATGCGCCTGCGTATTGCCGAGCCGAACTGAGAGAAAAGGCGTTGTATAGTGAGTGTAGTAGCTATATTTCACTGCCTAATACTTGTTTAAATTACGACTGTCTGATCGAGACCACAATTACAACTCCCGTAGGAAAATAACTTTCGGACGGTAATTATGGCGCTAGTTAACATCGAATTGGACGTTTATTACAGAAATATTTTCTAAATAATTGTATGCATTGAAATTATCAAATGTAAAATAAAAGAACATTGTTGTATATAAAAATTGCTTATAAAAACTTGAAAAAAATACAACATGGAACAAAATAACGTAATTCTAAAATAAATAAATAAATAAATAAATACAAATAAAACTCAGTCCACAATAGAAATTGATCTTCAGAAACGACAATATTGTTATCGTGTAGAACTGTTGAATACGAAATAGTGATAACCTGTTATTTTGTAACCGATTTTTTCCCATCACTACCACCTTTGGTCAGTGTTCTATGTATATATTTGTACGTGTGTTAGTACATGTGTGTGCGCCTGCGTATTACGAAGTTTTGGTACCAATATTATAATAAATACACCCTATAATTATCCCACTCCTGATACTGCATTGGTCACATTCTCTCGCAGTTTACTTTTCTGGAGGTTTCACAATGTTTTGTAACAAATGACGTAATATTGTTCAAAATACATGTAGCGATAGTATCCGATTCCTACAAATATTTTCATGTTTTCCCAGATCATTGAATTAATTACAGCTAACCCCGAAACACTATACCTTTTATTCGACAATGGCAACTATTTGAATTCCGGATGAAGCGGTCGCCGTTCATTTGACGTGCCCTGTAGATGAATTTATCAACTGATGCGAAGATCTATCCGACGAAGAAATGTTAAATCTACCCGGCTTCAACAGAAGTTTGGTTCATCATTCCGAAGAAACAACTCTACAAACCTAACCAATCAACAAAAGGACGTCACACCTACATGTTAGCAACGATTTCATTAATCGTCGCATTACATAGATACCTGTTCGCTCATCTTAGGGATGGAGACGTTATGTGATGAATATATAACATTCCATACGGAAAAGATTATCTCGTAGCCAAAACATCTAATAACTTATGATTTGTTTCGTAAATAAACTAACCGAACTAATATACATATAATTAAGTTCGACGAAATTACAAGTTACTTTTAAAAAATACTATTTATTAAAGAACTTAGAAAAACAATATCTTGTATTGTATTGTAACTTACAGCTAGTACACAAGGTTAGAGCTTAAAGGTACGACGCCGAATGCTTAAGATTCGTTGTCGCTCTAAACAGATCACCTTCGTTTCCTGTGGGAATGTTTGGTTCTTGTTTATCATAACTTACCCTAACTTATTATCGAAGCCTATCTATGAAACTATTCCTTATCTGCTTCTAACATTTAAAATATCTTGAGGATAGACTTATGGATAATGTGGGGGGACATAATTCCTCCCTTCTTAAGACAAAACGTCCTCGTTTTGCCGATTTAAATCGAAAGTTGGGTAATTTTCTACTTGAGCATTACGGTTGAAATATTTAATTAAATAAAGCCCGAGAGCTTGTTCGAAAGCACCGAGCGATATACACACATATAGGTATGTATATCGTATTGTCCCGGGCCCGCCTAGTGGCATTTTCTTACTTTTTGCAGCAAATTGGACGCAATAGATCCATTTTTTAAATTTTAAACTGCTACGCTCCGCTGCGATAGGGTTTCGAACGCCGGACCTATTCATTCTACAGCGTGATTTTCACCACTCAGCCACTAGTGGCTAAACATGTATGTATAAGAACATAAAAATAATAAAGATCACAATTGCTAATATAATAGTGAAAGAGAAATGCGTTTAATGTGTAGCAGGGTACAAGACAATTTTATCGTCAATATTTCGTGCTTGATCCTTTAGCGTGCTAGCACCGTGTAGATATTTTAAGTGTAAATTGAGTAGCATTTTATAATGCTTGGCTGTAACTGTTTCTAAACTTAACCCAACTGAGTGTCGGGTGAAAATATAACTATCGTTCAAACCACCCTTGTTTTATTGACCTATTAGTGGTAGATATCTATCATATAAGATAAGTATAAAGAAAGTCACGAAATATATATATATATGTAGTTCAGACTACTAGACTACTAGACTACTGACTACTAGATATACTGTTTCTAAATGCAATTTAAAATTATTAAAAGTATTGTGGCACGTTTGATCCTCTACAAATATTTTACAATTATTTTCTGATAGTGCTACGTTATTTCTTAATTTTTAAACGATTTTTTAACATTCTTCTATAATTTCAAGTTCGTTGCTACAATAATTTCGTTGCTTTGTAACTGGGCGTACAATTTGTAATCATTATTCAATTTTGCAAAAACACAAGTTTCACCTAACTTGAAGGAATACTTATTTGTTGAAGGCTTGTCGACGCACAACACCTGTTTCTCTATTGTTTGATAATCTTCATTTGTTCCTCCTTCGCAGCTTGTAGATGAAATTGTGCTAGCGGTATTAACACTAGGTCTTGTAGGTTTGGGATTGGATAAATTTTGGTATGCGGGTACTTTAAGGATGGGTACGTACAAAGTACACGTGATAGTTTCATTTATGGATGCAACGCTAAATTTTGAAAATTCTAAAATTGTGTAGAGATGGACATCGTCCCAATGAAGTAGTTTTGTTACTTTGTGTATCAGTTTTAAATGACAATTTTCCTGAGTTCTGCGTTTGATGGATTTCTAAGTTCATGATTTCTGAACCTGCAAGAGAAACTCTTCGCTCAACAACGTTAAGGACATCCAATATCGCTGTTCTTAGCGCGTTATTATAATGAAAGAAAAACTGCATTTTTAGAGTACTACTATTTTGCAATAACGCTAGGATTATAGGTATTTATAATGTTTTGTAGAGTGTAAGGTAGGTTCACGGATTTCAACGTTTTCTTTCTTGTGATTTCATTTGGTTAAGTTTTTATTCCCTTTATTTAATTGCTTTTAATATAATTGTTGGTAAAAGGGGGTAATTCGCGTTTTCTTTTGTCGTTCTAGTCGTCGTATACGGTTATATCCAAATCTACCACATGTTTAAATTTTCGAAAGGATCGTATAGTAATAAGAAAGATGTGTAACCGGTGGCTGGGTGAATCGATTGATTGTACGTGAGTACTGCAGAAATCATCAAATTTTGAGGGTTTCGTTTTTGTTTTCAATTTTTTCTAATAAAGTAGAATGAACTCATTCTACGGGCAAATTAGAATTACTGTTGTAAATTGTGGTGAAATGTATTTCTATTCTAAGGAGTTTACACAATTCCTAAAAAACGTGGTTTTTTGAACTTTTTGCCTACATTGCTAACTATTTTTCGGTTACCGATGAGAGAAATAATGTCGCAATTTAGTTAATACCGTGATTGCCGTGGCGTCTTTTATATAATAAGCTTCGGTGTATATGAAGTATAAATTAACAACATTAGACAAACATTATACAAACATTAGATGGAGCCCCAAGTACCATAGTCTCACAATCAGTGCATTTGAAAGATAAAGTAACTGTTAAGGAGAGAAATAAAACTAGACGAGACAAAATGGAGGTAAACATTGAAGTAAAAGAAAAGCAGGACATTGACATTGTTAAAACTAAGTAGTACGCAAAAAGTATACGCGGAACAAATATCAATACGAAACTTGCTGCTGTAAAAAAACGTAAGTGGATATTTGTATCTAATTTTATCAGTAGCACAGGAGAAGACTACATACAAAAACATCTTGCGGATTTTAAAATTGTTTTACATGCCTGTGAAAAGCTTGTAATTAAAAATACAGAAATTGCAGCGTTTAAAATAGCTATTTCGGAGGAAGATACTGAGCGAATATTTGACGCAAGCGTATGGCCTAAAAATGCTATTGTGAGATACTTTAAAAATTTTCAGAGGAAGGCCTCGATACCAGTGGCACTTTCTGTCAATTATGATAATTATTAAATTAATATAATTCATCAGAATATACAAAGCATAAATAATAAAAGCCATAATTTGGAAGTATTTTTGAATAGCTATGAGCATAACATCCATGTACTTGCGATAACTGAGCATTGGATCAACAAGTGAAACTTGTCAAATATAAAATTAGATAATTATACAATGGCCTCTTGCTATTGTAGAACGGCTAATGCGTGCGGAGGTTCCTGTATATTTGTTCAAAATGGCGTTCAATTCAAAGAGATAAGTACTATTAAACAGAAAAGTATTGAATCGATTATTGAATGCTCATGTATTGAATTGCTGGATTATAATACAACAGCGTTGAATATTTATAGACCACCAAATACTGATTTTGAACGATTTTCTATACAGTTGGAGGAAATGTTGATAATCTTATTGAGAGGCAGACGAAAACATAAACTTGTTTTAACTGGTGATATTAATATACATTTCCAACTACATAACACTCATTCTAAGAGAATGAGAGATATGTTGACTACATTTAATTTGTATCTCACAATACACCAACCTACAAGAATCTATGGAAACTCAAAATCTACAGTTGACAATATCATAACCAACGCTGAGAATTATGTTAGCCGGGTGGTTGTCACTGCTTTGGCGGACCACATGGCACAGGAAATTTCCCTAAGTTACAATCATAAAATTGCAACACATACGAAGACTTTTAACACTAAGGTTTTGTATGATGAAGATATAATGATTTTTAAAGAATGGTTAATAAATTACAATTGGAATTATATTTTGTCTGAGGAAAACGTAGATAAATGTTTTGATCAATTTATAAAAACTATACAAAGAAAGTATAATGAAGTATGCAGCCATAAAACATCGACAAAGAAACCAATACAACAAAATTAGATAACAGATGAAATTAGGTACAAAACAATCATAAAAAGACAAATGTACGAAGATATGATCCATGGTAGAATTGCGAAGGAGGATTATCAGTCATACTGTAGAAGATTAAATCAAGACGTCAAAGATGCAAAAAAATAGCAAACTCAAAATTTATTAATAACTCTCGGAACAAAATTAAAGTAACATGGCAACTGGTAAAAGCAATTACAGCGAAAGAGAAACCAGAAATTTCATTTATAAATAATATAGTGGGGAACGGTAATACGGATAAAGAGCGCCTAACATCGATAAATAAGCAATTAATATAAATGTGTGACAACATGAAGAGTGATGCTGTACTTAATATGAGTAAAACGGTTAGTAATCAATATACTCTAATGATGTGTCCAACAAGTAGTAATGAGTGCGGTGTGATTTTGGGATTGAAGGACACTAATAGCGTACGTCATGATCGTATACCTATACAACTTCTAAAAAGGTGTGCACCTGAATTGTCTGTTGTTTTGGAGCCAATTGTAAACAAATGCCTGCAAGATGGCATATTTCCTAATGAGCTTAAAAAATCTAATATAACCTTCATCTACAAGAAAGGAAATAAGGCTGACATTAAAAATTATAGACCGCTGTCCATTTTAACACACATTGCAAAAATTATAGAAAAGATTATTTTAAAGCGAATTACAGATTTTTGGATAAGTATAATGTTTTATCATCGCACCAAAATGCATATATATCCGGTAGATCAACATCTAGAGCCATTTATCAAGTGTTATCGGATGTAATAAATGGAATTAATAGTAATCAGTGCACGGTTGGAGTGTTTCTGGATCTTAGGAAAGCATTTGATTCTGTAAATTATCATATTAGGTACCAGAAACTAGAACTAATAGGTATTAGAGAAACGTCACTTAGATTGGTCCAATCTTATTTGACCAATAGGAGGCAGTGTGTGGTTGATCGTGGCAGTGGGTTGACTTCAGAGTGGATAACAGTGGAAAGGGGAGTACCACAGGGCTCAGTGCTGGGTCCCCTCTTATTTTTGATCTACGTAAATGATTTACCTTCACTGGTAACACATATGACTACACTCTTTGCCGATGATACTTCAGTTGTGATACGAAGTAAAACTAATCAAATCAATAAGGATGTGACTGAAGCGTTTTCGGTATTTGATGACTGGTTCCAAAAGAATTATTTACAACTGAATATAGAAAAAACTAATTTGTTGCATTTCACGTATTTCTAGCAGGATCCTTTAGTCATGGAGTATCGAGATCGTGAAATAGCGATAAGTGAGGATGTGAGATTTCTGGGAGTGCAATTGGATTCGCAGTTAAACTGGAAAAAACAAATTGAATATCTGGCAGGAAAATTATCGTCTTTTAATTATGCACTACGAATGATAACAGCGTCAGTAAATGAGGAGGCGAGCCTTTCTGCATACTACGCTTACGTTGAGTCACGACTGCGTTATGGTATAATTTTTTGGGGAACATCAATAGACGCTCCTCGAATCTTCGTCCTACAAAAGTCCTGTTTAAGAAGTATCTTCAGAATGAGAATAACTGATTCTTGCAGGGAGATTTTTAAGGAAAAAAAGATACTTACTTTAGTGTCTCTGTACGTGATGGAGTGTGTTCTATTTGTGAAGGAGAACTATGAATTTTTCAAACACCAAGAACTTCATCACTGTTATAATACCAGGGGAACAATGGAAATTTGTCTTTTGCCGCCGCAAACTACTAAAAATATTGTGCAAAAGGGTGTATCTACACAGTTAGTAAAGATATATAATCATTTACCAAACAAACTAAAAGACTTGCCAACAAATATTTTTAAAAGAACATTACGTAATACACTTGTTGTTTCTGCCTTTTATAACATGCAGGAATTTTTCTGTGCAAAGTTTAGATAGCTTTTGTTATTTATGTGTATGTGATTTATTTGTGTTTATTTGTTTACCTGGTTGTTTGTCTGTTCTCTTTTATTGTTTGACATATTCAACACATTTTCTTGTATTATTGAATTATTGAATAAAGTAAAGTAAGCTATCAGAAAAAAATATTAGCGTAAGAAACTTATTCCCTTCGAAAGAGAAAGTGTCTATATGAATTACGTCAAAGGTATTTTTCGCAAATAGGTGTTCTGAAAACGGTATTTTATACGTCGTTCGTATTTACCAGCTAAGCACATCTCGCATTCGTTTGTAATTTTATTAATATTTGTCTTCATGTGGGGTCAGTAGTATCTAGTCTAGCGTGTTATGGCTGAAACGTACTAGGCGCGTTTTTTAGTCCAAAGGGCATGCGAACATGCTCGTAATGCCCGTTATTTACCGTAAATATTTTTTCGATAGATTCGATAGAATCCATTTCGATCTGATGGAACCTCTGGCCAAGGTCTAGAGCAGAAAAATACGTGCATCGAACTAAATTATCTAGAATTTCTTCTATTCTGGGTAACGGATATTTATCTTGTATTGTTTTTCCATTTAATTTTGTATAGTCGATGACTAGTCTCCATTTCTTTTTCTCGCTGATGCCTAATTTCTTTGATACGATCCAAACTGGAGAACCATGCGGAGATACGGTAGGTCGTATAATTTTGTTGTCTAAAAGTTTTTGAACGTTATTTTGAATTTAAGTTTTTAAATGATGCGGGTAACGAAATGTTTTAGAAAATATGGGGTTTGTGGTTCTAGTTTTGTTATATTTCGCTCTTCTCTTCAAGGTTATGACGTTGGGTGCAAATAACGTTTGTAATATCTATTTTATAGAATTGCTTCAGAGGATAGCTTAGATCAAAATTATCGACAGGTTCTACGTCCAATCGGTGTTGCACATTAATGTTTATTTCGCGGCCTTTCTGAACCGGTATTGTACAAATTCCGTTTTTCCCGCAACCGATAGATTCCGGTGTGCTTACGTCTTCCAATTTTGTCTCGTGTATTAACCCTTCTGCATTCCTTGGGCCAAACTGACCCAATTTTTTTAAACTTACTTTTTTACTCAAATGATACAGGTTCGTCACGAAATTTTTATTTATCCTAAACGGCAATACGAAGAACCATTTAGCAACAAAATAATAAAAAGACTTTTTGTTTTCCGTCTATATATAAAAAAATTATTTACATGCACTTATAGTCTTATTAGGTCAATTTGACCTAAGATAACTTTTGGTTTGCAAAATGAAAACTTTGTCGTTTTTAGTTTCGCTTGCATATTCATATGGTAACTTCAAATAGCCTCATATTGATGTGGCAACACCATTTAAATTTGAATAGAAAATAGAATAGTGGCTTACAAGTTTTACTATATTTTGCGAAATGGCACAGAAAAGAAAAGTAAGTTTTGTGAAGTGAATTTTCAAGTGTATACCTGTATAGTTCACACATGATCATATGTGTGTTATTTTGATAGATTCTCACTGATCACCAATTGCAAGAAATTATGAATAACGATGACGACGACATATTTGATGAGAGCGATTGCGACGATAATTTCGAACCTGATGAAGAAAACGATTCATATTCCTCTTCAGACATAAGCATAAATAGTGTAACAGTTGAAGATACAGCCATAGAAGACTCTGATAGTCCCTCGTTATATCTGTTCAAAGACAAAAGTATTCTTTGGCAAGGCCAGCCACCTTGTCAAACTGGCGTAAAACTTTGGGCCCTATGTGATTCTAAAAGTAAATATGCATGGAATATGGAAGTTTATACAGGAAGAGATAGAAATACTCGGTCAGAAAAATCAAGGTAAAATTTTGAAGCATTACATTACGTTTTATACGTTTTTATCATTTAGGTGAACGGGTAGTATTTACCTTATCAAATCCACTTCCAAAAGGCATAACAATTACATGCGATAATTTTTTTACAACGTATAATCTTGCTCTAAAGCTACTTTCCAAGAACATTACTTCAGTAGGAACCGTCAGAAAAAATAAAACATTTTTACCGTCTATAATTCTAGATATGAAAAAGAAACCAGTTTTACATTCAGAATTTGTGTTTACAAATGATATAACTACTGTATCATATGTGCCAAAGAAAAATAAATAAACCATACTGCTGATATAAGAGATGACGTAAATAAAAAACCGGAAATAATACATCACTACAACGAAACTAAAGCTGGCGTTGATGCTCTTGACCAGTTGGTTGCAAATTATACGTGTAAACGTTTGACAAGGGATTGGCCCGTTGCCTTATTTTTAATATGATAGATGTCTCTGCGTATAACTCATACGTTATATGGACCGAAATGAATCCTGCTTGGAACTGCAATAAAGATTTCAAACGACGACTATACCTAATGGAACTCGCAGTGCAGATGATAAACCAACATATTTTACGAAGAACAACAAAACCCCATGGATTGTCAGCAAGAAATTTGGTTGAAAATGTGCAATGACCGCAGTACTCAATTCGTGCTGAGCAGATTCCATGGACATCTTCTGCTATAAAAAATTGTGCTTCTAGCAAAAGGCAGCGCTGTTTCTTTTGTCCACGTGGCAAAAACTCGAACAAATATTCTAACACATGTGATTATTGTAAGAAATTGTTTGTCAAAACCACAAAATTACACTATGTGTAAACTGCGAAAAAAAATATCACATAATTTTTAAAAAATATTTGAATTTTTTTTAATTTTAAAAAGCATACTAATGAAATTAAATCTACGCAACTACCAAAAACTTTAACATTAGTCACCCTAAAAGAGGATTTTTCAGTTTGTTTTTATATATTATTTTTCTGAATATTAAAAAATACATCCTTTTTTATAAATATGTACTTCTGTTTTTACTCATATTTTAATAGCTGGGTCAAATTGACCCAAAAGGACCAAAGCTGGGTACAGGTTTGAAAGAATGCAGGAGGGTTAATATATGACCTTCTTCTATATTGACAGGAAGATGGATTCTGCTTTTCATAGTTTGTGAAAAAGGTCTGAAATTATTCGAATTCAATTTAATGGTAAACGGAATTTTGATATTGCCAATTTCTAAATTCCGCGTGTTGTAATCGATCTTCGCTCCTATTTCCAGGAAGTGGTCGCTACCTAACAAAGCATCGAATCTGTCGTGCCAGTTTAAAACATAAAAGTTTACCTTTTTTCTAATTCCAAATTCTTGTAAAATTGGAAATGAAATATTTTAGTCGTTTGTTATTTTCTGGTTTAAACTGTTATCAGTAAGCTTAGTTTCGTATTCGTAATTTTCCACCTGGGGATAATCGTCGGTATCATTTTGAGTATCTTTGAAATGTTGTTCTATTTCGCTTTCCTGAATATGATGCAATTCCTCTAATTTGAAATTTCTCGGTCCCGTGCTTTTAAAGAATTTTGAATACCGATTGGCATTATTATTATTCGGTCTCGATCTTGTATTATTATTATTGCTGTTGTAAAAAACTCGGCTGCCGCTCGGTTTGGCGTGTATATTTACCGGTCCTCGTGGGAAAGGAGTTTTGGAAATTGTAGCGTGTGACTTGGGGCAAAGGTACGCTTATTTGTATTTGCATGGGGTTGGTAATTTGGACTAGGTGAACGCATAATTTGCGTATTTAGTTATTACTATTTCATCATTATACTAAGGCTCTTCCCAAAGTTTTCAAGAAATTCAATTTACACGTCGCATATAAATCAGTTATTTCGTTACGTAATCCTTTGGGGAAACGTCAAGGCTAAGGGTGAAATAAATCAACAATCAGGCATCTACAAAATCTGTTGTAAGGAATGTGACATACAATACATAGAGTAAATAAGACGATCAATCCTAACACGATTCGAGGAGCACATTGCTCATTTTCTACTCTAGAGCTCGGAAAAATGAAGTGCGGCCCGACATATTTTGCACAAAAAACACGCTATGTCAATAGACAGTTTGAAATTAATTCGGGCGGTAGAAAATAACAGGGAATTAGATACATAGATTTATAGAAATAGAAAGACAATAAAATTATGAATGCAGATGGAGGACCCATTCCAAATTTCAAATTGTAGGACCTGCTGAATTAAAATTTAATGGAGGATCATTCAACCGTTACGACACGCTCCATAGAGGATGAATTTTAGGTTGAGAATTAGTATAAGTATACGCTGTGTCCACAGTGTTTTGGTGTTTCGCGCGGGGGTTCAGTGTGTGATGTTCATTTTACAGTGCTTTAGAGTTGTACAGTGCTGGTTGTGTGGTGTTCGTCTTGGGCGTTAGCCGTATTTTATATAGCATTATTTTTGTTTATTTTTTTTTATTACATGTATGATTGGTGTATCATGTAATTTTCTATATAAAATTTGTAATACAAAAAAGATATAATATCAGTTGTTATTCAGTTATCCATCTTTTTCAGATATCTGTCGGCCTTCAATTCCACCCTCTGACGGATAATAGAAGTTCTAGTGTATTTGTAGTGTATTTTACAGCAGGTAGTCCAACAGTCATATGGAACCCAGAATAGAGTTACTGATACGCAGCTCCTGCTTTCCTAAGTTACAGTGTGGTTTTCGTGTACCTGCACAAAAACACAACACAAAAACAAAATTTTGTGTAAATATGAAGTAACGGCATACTTTACGATATGGCCTTTCTAAATGTCAGTAATGAATACTAAGATTCTGGATACCTGAATCAGTGACATCAAATGAACAACAGCAAAAATAAAAACGAAAATTGTATTAAATTCAATATCGAGAAAACGGAAAGAATTATATAATAGTAGTAAAATTTACATCAAATCTTTAGACAAACATATCGAATGTTCCAGTATTTTGTTACGGTCTGTATGATAACTACTAACAGTTGTATGTGACAATGGTTAGATATTGACTAAAACAAAATCTTTACTTTGATAGACATCGATGACATCAAACGGTAATTAAAATAAGTATATAATTTGTAAGTGGTGAATAGAATTTACCAAACAAGATATTGCAACCTTTTGCGTACTTTCAACATTATATACAAAATAACGTCTAAAATGCTAATTAGTTTTTACACCTATACAAACATTTTAAGCTATATCATGAAAAATTTAATACACAAAAAGTATAAACGCTGCTTTGTTGTTTGTTTCTTCGTTATAACTTCGTTAGTATGAACAGACCTTGACTTTTGATAACTTAAGAGAAGGACTACCATCCAAAATATAAATATTTTTTGTAGGATATGAACAGGTAGATTCTATTTATAAATCTATTTTCTCATACGAACCAAACCTGGCTGACTGGTTATAAAATGGTACCTTTGATTGGTCACTGAATAAAATATGTTTACATGACTGTACACTAGAGATAAATACAAATAAACGCGAATTATTATTACTATTGTCTTTTGGCTTCACCTAATTACATTGTTTGTAATCTTTGCATATAAAACAAGAAAAAGACTAATTACGTTATATTTGTTAATCGAAAACATTTTTAATTAGATAATCTAATGCTTAATAGTGTTCCTTTTATTGCGACAAGTCCAATTCTATTCCCTTTGCCGATTTCATAGTAGAACTAGGCACTAAACCTAGAGATAAACTTACTACTGGTAGGATTTAGATATTTCTTTTGAGATACATTCCCAATTTTTGAATTTATTGATTTTTCCTTTATAGGTTTTCTGTAAGTCTAATGCTAGAGGAACTACATAATTCATCATCATCGCTTATGTTTTTTATTTACTAAAATTGTGCCTGAACTATTTTGATCTAGAGAAATGTTTGAAATAATTGTTCTGTTCCAATATAGTTTGGCTTCTTTCTGTAAGACAGTTTGTGGTTCATATTTATACATAGTAGAGTCCTTTCTCGTTTACCAGTTAGTATTTCTTAGCGAACTCAAAATTATTTTTCAATTTGGTTTAAAGGTATTCAATAAGTACATTTCTCATTTCTGATTGTATTATCTTTGTATGTTTTACATATGTTCTTGCTTTAACTTGATTCTGTAAGGCAAATACAAATCCGTCTGTTTCTGAGTTATAATTTTATAATATACTGAATACACTAATTATCTCTGACGTATTTTTTTCATAGTAATTTTATTGATTTACTAAACAAGAAACATACAAAATAATTCCTAATTAACATGTTTTCAACACAAAGAACAGATAACATATGATTGCTTAGATACATCCGTGCAAAATGCTTTGTTTTTTTGTGTTAAATATTTGTTCGTCTATAAAAATAATAATAATAATAATGATAATTAAAATTCTTCTGTGAAATCGAGCATACTCTTTTGTTCAAATTTACTCTATATTCTACTTTATGTTATAAAGCTTCATGAGGAGAATTACCTAAAAAGCCAGTTAAAATAAAACTGGCTATCTGATTTCATAGCAGAATTTTGAATTTTTTATTACACACTTGCGTTCGATATAATATGCAACATCGAAATCGGACAAAGAAAAGACGTACTGATCTCATCTTTTCATTCCATTAATATATTGTGTAACTTTTCTATGTATTATATTTTGCATGACAATGCTCTCGTTTCTTCTGGAACCTTATGGCAACGAATATATATATATAGGAGCCACCGAGCCGTATACATATGTATACCGTACCGCTCCTGGCCCGCCCAGTGGCATTTTCTTACTTTTTGCAGCATATTAGAGGTAACAGATCCGTTTTTGGATTTTAAAGTGCTACGCTCTGCCGCCACCGGGTTTTGAACGCCGGACCTTCGCACTGTGAAGCACAAGTTTCACCACTCAGCCACTGGGCGAGTTAACGAAAAACTTTTAATGCAATAAAAGGCTATTATTCTTTATTTGGTGATCGTATTAGATTCAAGAAAATATTAAAAGCATTTAAGTAAACTTACATGTGAAAATTGCTGAGCGATACGAGTATGTTCCTCTTGATATAATTTTCTTGCTTTCCTCTTCTCCGTGTACATGGAGTTTAAAGTATCTAATGCCTTACTTTCAATTAAGTCTGCGTTTTGTTTAATAAGTTTTCCCATATTTTCTAATTCCTCCATCATGCTGCGCCAGGAAGACGTTATGAGACTACCTGCTAATTCATCACACCTATCTATTTTGATCCCTTGCACGGCCACCGAACTTAAAGCCATCGCGTAATCACGGTCACACCGTATTTTAGATGTAAGACACCGTTTCATTGTCTCTAGGAGACGCAATTCTGCATCTTGACGTGATAGAAGCGCCTCGTGGGCGGTTCTGCCCTGCAGATTAGTTGAGAATCCCATTATTTGCTTATAAGCGAGTATCACTACATTTTCTTAGTCCAAATTGATGCAGTACAGCTAGTAATCACCTCCAATCAGCTGTGGTGATATCCCAATATCCTGTCTATAAAAAAACAATAAGTGTTATACTATAAATCTAAATATCTCGACACCTCAGTAAGTAACTGAGGTTTCGCATTAAGTAAGTAAATAAAAAATAAATACTTTATGTGAAGAAAAACATTCTATTACACCATTCCAGTGTCTTTAATGGAGAAATGACTTGTACGCATAGCCCTCCAAATATAACTTTATATCTGGGATCCTTGTGCGTAACGGTCAGTGATGCGAGTAAAGCACCAAATTAATTACTGTAAATTACCCAATGTTTCCGTACATTCCCGCTAACTAATACATTCTAACAATAAGACAAAAGTAAATATATGTGTGCGTTTAGGAAAGCATCTTTAACGGATATTGTAAAAGCGCAAATAACACACATTGATATAACATTAGTCATTGGTGATCGTTGTGATGTGCTCGTTTGTGTTTTAGTGCAGAAGAGCAGATGCAGCAGATACGGTTCCTCCGGTAGTGCTGCAAAGCTGCAGAACGTCGAGATGAGCTGCATCCCAACGTTCTGCAGCACTACTGGAGGTGGCGCCTCTGATTGCGACTTACGTGCTACAATCAGTTTTGAAATACTGTATTGTGTTTAATAAAGTAGTGTTCTCTACTGTTAGAGAAGTGGGATTAAACTTACAAAGAGCTGAAGTGGTAAAAACTTACATAAGTTACATGTAATTTCCGTAAAACGCAATCTAGTGGTGAAAATGTTTTCGAAGACTGGATATGAAATATATGAAACGTATGGGTGACGATATAGACCGTGCAACCCGCGAGATCCAGAGAGATAGACATCCTAATAAGATAAAGACGGAAGATGTCAAAAATTCAAAGCTATAACTTAACCAAGAAGTGGTGCAAAGGATGGAAACCAATCGCATAATATGAGAAAATTTCCAGACAAAAGAAAGACGTACGAAATAAAGTCTTTACAGTAAAAACTCAATTAAAAGCAGAGCAGCCGATAGATAGGAAGCTAGAAGAGATGAAAAACAGGGTTCAATAACAGATACAAAATTTTGAAGACACTGACGTTATGATCATGGAGAGTCATCAAATAATTAAAGAGCACCTACCAAACTTTGATAGTAAAGTACCATGATCTACGGACTTAACCCCGTTGAAGGCAGCTGCAGCGGCTAACGATTAGACGGCCAGAGAAAAAGTATTAATAGTATAAAGGAGAAGCATTGGATGTGCTAGATATGATTCCTTAAGACTAGTAACGAAATTATACGACATTGACAACACTTTTGCAGACGTGCTAAGGGTATCAAAAATTTACAGCAAATTTATCCAGCGCAACTGAAAGAACGATTTCAAATGAGCCACGATTGCCTCCAGGAGTTCCAAAAAGACGTGGAGCAGCTTACCGATTGACTTTCCCATCCGCCCTTAAAGACCTGCTCGAACAATGGGCTGTGGAAGCATTCGTCGATGACGTGAAACCCAAAAAGCTCTTCGGCTCAGTGGGCATACAAGTCTGACGAATGCTCGGTTACGACAAGTGAGAGCTTATAACAAATATCAAGACGACATTGTAGATGTTCTCCATGATATTATAAAAGGATTGTGTAACGGCCGTTCTGCCAAAGGACACGAACAGAGAAACCAACAAAAAGCCAGAAACGAGCGACGGAAAGTGGCTTTTTGGAACAGTGGGAAACCAGTCTTCCAAAAGTAATTCTGAAGATTAAGCTGTGGCGCAAAACTAAAATTAGCCGGCTTTGGGAGTCAGTGACTCATTCCATGACCCAGACCAGATAATCAACATCTCAATTACAACATACAACAAAGAGTTTGGTTGTACATGGCGCACTATTTCGCAAGAAGTGTCAGCTGATGGTGGATACAAGTGCGTCAAATACTATACTTTGACCTGACTTGGCAAATGGAGGGCACACTCAATGAGATTATATGGGTTAACCACTGGTACTGGAGACAAGACATCTATCCACGGAACTATTCAAGCAGAAATACAAATTTGGGGTAATCTAATTTCGCAAGAAGTCCTGGTTGTAAATGTCACGAATAGGGTAATACTTCGTTTGACCTTTCTGCAGTCGAAGGGAATTGCATTACATCTTGACCTTTGAAGATATGTCAGGATGAAGTGTATAAGCGTTTCTCTTTGCTCAATTCATAACTTTTAAGTTTTCCAGTTCACATTTATTTGTGTTAATATCAAAATTTGACCATTTGGCATCTTCGTTGGTTTTGTTTACTTTTATACTGTAGTACTTTATTATATTTTCTTCACAAGTAACAGTAAACAATTACTCAGATTGTATTAAGCACACAAATGCGACTGGTGCTATACGGAAAGTGGATGGATATCGAAGCATGGATACATGCAAATAGTTAAAGTAACTCAAGTTCTGCCTGGTCCTGTATCGAATTCAAAAAGCGATTAAAGGTGTATTTCCTGGTTGATAGCTGGGTTTTCAAACAAGTATGTATTTCTATCTATTTAGTTCTTAAGAAAGTTATGTGCTAGAGAGTATATTGTAGTAATTGAATAAACTCTTTGCGATTCGTAAACTATAATTCTAGAAAAAGGAACCATTATTTATTGACTTAACCATTCGTATTTAAAAACTAACTCCCTTATTTGTTTACTACCATGAATCAAGAATAGAAAAGCTTCACAGTGAGACTACCCGGCGGCGCTATAAAAGAAATTAGGCTGTGGTCATGAAATTTACGGAATTTCGCGGAATAAGGGCGCCTAAGTACCTAATGCAAAAATCGTTACTGTTTTCGGGTGGCATTTAGCAAAATAGATACCCTAATTTCTTACTTTTTATTATAGCTGTAAGAAGAACACTTGCCGCCTACAACGTGAAGAAATTTTAAACCATTGAAAGTGTTAGAAACAAAACACGTAGTGCAAGACGCAGAACCACGACTTCGGCTGAAGGTAGCAAGATGAATGAATGCGGAAAGGTTTAATCCTCTCACAATCAGTGTGTCAACCGTTAAACGCAGACTTTAAGAGGTAGACCTTCATCGCCGAGTAGTTGTCAGAAATCGTTGTGACGCACCGTCAATAAGAAGAAGCGATTGTATCAGGTTAACCAACACAAAAACTAGACACTTGAAGAATAGAAAAAATTTTAGGAGTGACGAGTTTATATTCGAAGTTTTTTGATCAAGATCAGCAAGAGAGCGGACATCTGATTTTACGGGCCTACGGTGGAACTTGCTAGCGGTTCTGTTATGGTATAGGGCTGGTTTGGTTGAGACAGAATCGGCAATATTTGTAGAATCCAAGGAATAATGAGGAAAGAGCGGTACCGGGATATCCTTGAAAATAAAATGTTGCATACAGAGAATTGGATAAATTATCAGCTGAGGGAACGCTTAGTGTTATGCTTTGGCCATCATAGTCCCCTGATCTCAATCCCATTGAGCTCTCGTGGGATGAACTCGACATAAACGTCAGAAAGGTATGCCCTTGTTCTATTGAATACTTGTAGAATATTTTGCAGAGAGAATGGGACAAAATATCACCAAGAACTTTAATAAAATTGCTTAATAGGATGTTGAAACTTTGTGAAGCGCCTATTACAAATAAGGGTGAGACATTGATGAATCAAGAATGTAATTTGGTTCGGAAACTGTTATGGCGCGATGGACTAGCGAGTTAACCGCAGAACATCCGTAAGAAAAGGTGGTGCGAATTCGCATGAAAATACCTATTAGTATGAGTCGATTTGTGGTAGCCCGAATAACTAAACCATCATCTGGGGTTTCAAAAACAATTACGTCAAGGAAAGAGAGTGCGCCAGTAGGTTAGGTTTCCTTTCTAGAATTCATATCAGCGTGTTGATTATTAATGTAGCAAACTCTGTTATGTGCACAAATTTCATTAGTTCAGTTTCAGTATTTCACTTAACTTGTTAGAAATATAGGCTCAAATTTTATTCCCTTCGGACAGAAGTTATTTCCTAGTATCTCTTAATGATATTCCCGTCGAACCAATCATATCGCAGCGTTGTCAGTTGCCCTTGAGTTTTTCGAATTCGTCCAATCACGAGGACGCGAAGCGAATCTTGGGCTTCTGCGTAGTAACAAAGGAGGAGAAGGCATTAGGTAGCCGAGTGATAAAGACCGGTTCGGGATCGGGAGAGTTTTGCTGAGTGAAATTAGGTTTTGTGTATCGAACTATCGTAAAGATATTATTTACCCTGAAGTAGGGAATTCTTCAGCAAACCCTCAAGTGTATTTTATCAAGTACAACTCCCGTTAGCGGAGGAAGAAATCCGAAATCGAGCCCTCAATACACCTCGTCGTACCGAATTGAACACCTTGTCGTTATACCTCCCCAAAAAGGTATTAAAAGAAGGAAATCCGATAGTAATAATCCGTCGGACAATTCCGAAAGACCGTTTCCAACATCCGAGGCAGACGAAATAGAAATTCACGCGATGACATCATCCGGACCGCCATAATACTTACGGCTAAGCATTTATTATTCTATATGTTTTAAATATTTCATATCTTGCTTAATAATTTCAACTAAATTATCAATTGTAATATTCACAAACTTGTAAAATCATTATTCACTAGATTGCCGTATTTTCTTATTAAATTCATTGATATACATACAAATATAGAAATTCATACTAGACCTGCATCGCATTTTGCATAACTCACAGCACAAGTTAATATCACGTATTTTGTATTTTATATTGTGAAGGTCTACCGTAAAACGTTTTATATTGACTTACCGTTACCGCATTGTTCGCATTATTTAGTTAATAATTTCGAATATTTTGTAGTCTTTTCCAATTTTATTAATGAATTCTAACTAAAGGCTAAATATACAAGTTCTTGAATAGCCGTGTGTAGTTTTTCAAGTAGAACTTTGTTGTTTACGTAAAGATATAGAAGCATATAGAATCAACGTGCATTTACCAGCTGATCTTGGTCGCTCCTGACGTCAGATAGTTTTTCGATCAATAAAAGGTACCGATTATTTGACCATGAGAATATATCTGGTAAGTTCATATGACCTTTGACCTAAACTTCATGGTTGGCGCCCATATTATCTTTTCTGCTGACAAGTTATATTTTGAACTTACACGATCTCCCACTGAGCTGAGCACGGCATTGGCTAGCCTGTTGCGACAAGCGTAAGTATTGCCTTTTGTTTGTTCTTCTCGTGTTGTGCACTCTAGCCAATTGTACCGCCCCAGTTATTGTTATCTCGGCGAGATAGTGGTGACGAAGTTTTGGGGTAACAACTCTCCAACGTGTGTTTACCATCGAGCCAAATAATGAAAATGTCATCGACATAATGGAAGGAAACCTTGTGTTTTAATTCTGGATTATTTAAAGTATCCTTGGAATCCTTGGTATTTACCACTTACTTCCATGTCACTTCTGTATTTATAGGATAATACGAACCAACCTGTAGCAATGCCTGATTTTGCTGTCGCACTGGCTTTGATCTAGGACGACTGCAACATTAAATTTATCCGCGTACCTAATTCTAATATCGAAATTACGGAGAGTACTTATGACAACTCTCCCCACCTGGTTATATTCGCTTGAGGAATTTTGTCAGTTTTAACGATCTCATAAGAATCACCAATTATTTTAGGGAGAGAGTCGATGGAAGATTCGACAGCAGAAGTGACTTCCTTTTTTAGGAATACATTTGAGAGCCACAGCGAAATTGAAGCCTTTATTTAAGGTAGAAATATTGGAGGAAATTGCTTAGATTAGTGGCTTTCAACTTTGGATGGATTCGTAGAGCTACTAGGAGGGGTGAGTTTATTAAATATACGAATGTTTGTTTGTCCATTATTTTCAAAAATGATTTGGACTTGGGAGTATGAGATTTTATCGAAGTGAGACCACTCGTTAATAAAGAGTGTACTGGAAAGTTCTGAAACAGATATTGAATTTCTTTCTGAAATGTTTTAATGCGATCTTGAAGCAGGGCTAGGATAGTACGCCTGAATATAATCTGAGAGAGATAACTTGGTTATCACGACAACGAAATAGAAAGATCAAGATACTAACGAGTTTGAGATACTTGTGACGAAATTTTGAAAAGCATTGAGTTTTACAGGTGAGTAACAACGTTGTTTTCGAGATTCTACTGCAGCACAATATAACAATATAATATGAAGTGAATATAAAATAAAATTAAAATAAAATAATGCAAACAGGATTGAAGTTTTGCTTTTGCATAATTTTATTAGCCTCCGGCAATCATAATCCAATGAACTGTGAAGTTCGGTCCTAGATACTGTTCCGTCTTTCAATTTCCTTTAAACACCTGGAGTAGTCACTTACAAAGATGGCGAAACGTAGAGTATTATTATTTTATTCCTTGTCATTCTTTCTTTTCCTATTAATTTCCTTTATTTAATTTCTAATCTTATTTTTGCGCATCTATTTTTAAAAGTTTTCTTACTGACTATGGCCGCAGAAGTAAACAGATGGAGCTAATTAAGCAATAATAGGCAATAGAAGCATAGTGCTGTCTTAACTATATTCATTTGTAGTCGACACACCTAGACATATGTAGTTAATTCATGCAAGCTTTCACGAAATACATACTACTATGCGTAAATATTATATTATTGTTGTTCTGTTATTGGTTATTGCGTTGAACAATAAAGTATCTTTATATATTGTTATTCTTATTATCTTTAACCAATGATAGTTTTTGTCGGATGGACTTTCACTGTTGAGGGCGAAGACGAGCCAGAAAGCTAGCGCCTTCTACCATATATCCCGATGCCAAATTCTTTCTCACCAGGTTCGGGAATCTCTGCGAGAGAGAGTTCAACAAGGACACCTGACATACAGTTGTCTCTGTCACGACATAAGACGTATCGTTATGGAAGCTCCATAAATCAGGTAGAAATCCTTCAAAGGCGCCCACGGTTCGGGCTTCTTTCCAAAGGAGAAGATTAAGATCTACGTGGAGCACCTCGAAGAGACTTTTCGCGAACTTCCACCCGCAGATGACAACGAGGAGGACGACTTCCGTAGAGACGTAGAAGAAGAGAGGAATGGAATAGCAGGTCGGTCCCAAACGACGCCGACCCAACTTCTTCCAACGAAATCCAAGCTGCCATCGGTCCCCAGGGTTGGATTGTAACCATCCTAGCTCTGAAGAGATTACCTCCAGATGCGACGGAGTATCCTTCTACTGGAAGCGTGCTGAGCTCGTCAACATTTCCAAGCCCGGAAATGACTGCCTCTTTCCCCAAAACTTTAGGCTGATTGGCCTTCTCTCAAACGTGTCGAATATAGTTGAATCAATCATCCTAGCTCGACTAACAGAGCTCAGTGACAATTTAAGAATCCATCATCCAACTGAACAGTTCAGATTCCGAGCTGAATTGTCCATTGAATAAGAATTACTCCACTTCTCAGGGATATACATATAATTATCAATAAAATTTCTTAAAAGAATAATCATTATATCATATATCATATAATACGTAGCACTATTTATAAGTAGGACATACAAAACCATCAGTAACAATTTCATTATAATTCTAATTTGCAAATCCGATTTGTGCGTTTCAAGTACAGTTGTTGATGAAGGACCGTTAGAATACAATTCTTAAAAAATGCCTCTAACTTCATTGCTGGAATGTGGGTGTCTTAAAGCAACAGGGCTTTGTGATTATGATTATGACGAATATAAATTTCACAAGGCAAATCCTTAAAGCAACGATCTTTCCTTCTGTGAATGATAATTTTTCAATAAAGTATATGGGAAAACATAGTTCATATTTAAGTTTGATGGTTACTTTAGAATTGCAAAGAGTATTTTTTATAAAGAATTTTCCAAAAATGAGACTGTTTTGGTATTGTGATAACATCTATCGGTGTGAAGTTAGCCATAAATTCCGTCTATAAAATTTTCTTTCGATTTCAATCTCAAAACTCAACAATACGATGTAACCAAACCTTGTAAGTAATTTTATTATGTTAAAAGTGAACTAAAATGCGATTATTATGAAATTCCGTAATTCCTACTATTGGAAAACACGTCTACCTGTAAGCACGTATGAGTTGATGAAGTTTAAATTTTGACAACGTTAAGCAGCAGATATTTGAATTCTGAGTTTACAGGCTTTATTGTTCGTTATTTCTTCTATCAGAAACAAAAAAACATTAGGTACACCTCGACCCCTTATGTATTTTTAGTACCTAAATTCTGATTTTATATAACTCAGTACTACCCTATTTTTAAATTAATATTAGATACATTTTCAACTGGAAACAGTTTATAAACAAAGCTGATATCACATTCACCCGACTTTCAGTCACCTCGGCCAGATCTTCCCAAAACATTACTGAAAACGTATCACTGTCCGAGTTTATTTTATTAACTTTTTAGTTTAAAAACGGCAAAACATGTATGGCGGCTAGATATCTAATATATTTTTGACAATGAAAGTATATGCACGTGAAAGGAGAATTTTGATGAAGTATGATAAGTAAGATTCAACAAATGGGTGCATGATAAGTAGTGTAAACCGGACTGACGCTGTCACTCCACAGGACTCTAATTTTGCCTGGGGACAAGGGATGGAGTGACAGCGTTAGTCCGGTTTAGACTGCTTAATGATAACTAAAGGCCGGATAATATGCAGTTTGCATAAATTTGCATACTTGCATAATATATGCATTTTGTATATTATTTGCATATTTTGTAGTAATTCAGCATATTTGAAGTATGCGAGTGTTATTTATTTATTGGATGTAATTTATTATAGGATAGGCATTACTAAAATTATGTCGTGGTTGTAACAAACAAAGAGTTAAACAGCCCTCTTTAAATTAAAAATAGCATTCTATGAAGCCTCTTCTCGATACTTTTCCGATAAGGGCTTCCAAAAATTTATTAATGCTGTTCCCATACATCTAGACCGGGACAGAATGCAAGGAAAAGCTAATTCCCTGAAACTTTTACATTTTACCAGAAAATTAGGAGTGCAGGTGTTTCTTTGTTATTTGGAGAAATTTATTCCCATATTCGAAAGCAATCTTATTTATTTTAAACGTCATTTTACGTTGGTTTTTTGAAGTGTAAACTTGTGGGTTGTTATTAATTATAATAGCAAAAATGCCGAAAATAGCGACTGTGCCTGGATGTATTGCATCTTATTGAGAATTACGTGTGGATGGAGAAAAAGTATTTTGCGTAGTATGCAGCAAGATTGTAAGTAGAATTTAAGTTTATTTCCTCTCATTAATCTATAGTTTTTAAACGATTTTTAACAAAATCACCAATACAACGCTTCGACAAATAATTTTATTTTAAAATGAGTAAAATGAGATGTATATTTCATGCTTATTTTTCGCATATCATCAGCACAATACGGAATATCTGATATTCCGTATTCTGCTGATGATTTTTAAATAAAAATCATTTTAAAATAAAATTATTTGTCGAAGCATTGTGTTGGTTATTTTATTAAATGTCGTTTATTCCGATTGCTTCGCAAACTCTTCACACATTAGTTTTTTATTACTCCTTTATCTTTTACTAACACTTATTTTATAAGAAAACAACTGATGATGTGATATTTTTATGGAGGTTACAAGTGAGAGAAAGTTTCAAGTCGACCAGCATATTAAAACTCCATTTCATGCTGCAAAACTATCAAAGATGAAATTGGCGAAGAAGGGTCAGCAAACATTACCGCAATGTTTGCCATCAACCTCCAAAAAATCCGAACAAGAACAATTTAATGAAGATTTGTGCCTAATTTTTGTGTCGGCAGATATTCCACTACATAAAATAAACAATTTAAATGTCAAGTTATTTTTGCAAAAGTACACCGGCAAATATAATATTCCCGACGAGAGCACCTTAAGAAAAAATTATATTCACCGTATCTATGCAGAAACATTGAGTAGCATTAAGAAGGCTGTGTCAAACAATTACCTTTAGATATGCGCAGATGAAACTACTGATAGTGTGGGTCGATACATAGTTCATTTAATGATAGGTATTCTTAACGTATCGGTTCCAGCAAAATCTTATTTAATTTCATCCAAACAGTTGGAAAAGACAAATAATTTGACAATAACAAGGTTTATACAGGAAGAACTGGCAACCTTTTTTTTTACCGGATGTTGTGATCTATTGTTTCTAACGGATGCCGCACCATACATGGTGAAGGCAGCTTGCAACTTGAAAATCTTTTACCCAAATTTAATTCACACAACTTGCTTGGCGTACGGACTAAATCGTGTTGCAGAAGAAGTAAGAAACCATTTTCCCTTGGTAAATACTGTAATTAGTAGTGTTAAGAAAGTGTTTTTAAAGGTTCCATTAAGAGTTCAGTTTTACAAACAACATCTATCCGGTATTCCGCTTCCTCTACAACCAGTAATCACACAATGGGGAACGTGGTTGGAAGCTGCTATTTTTCATGCAAATCATTATGAAGAAATAAAGACAATTATTATGGATCTTGATAGCGATACACAATCTGTGCTAGACGCCCAAAAGGTGTATTCGAGTAAAGAAATACCTCAACAGTTGGCGTTTATTAAAGCCAACTACAATTTTATTTCCACTTCTACATATATTGCAATTGAAAAAACAATTTATGTCGCTAATTGAGAGCGTTAAAATAATAAACAAATTTGAAAAGTTATGTTTTGATGTTAAAGGAAGGGTGGGAAAATCCGTGTATATAAAATTTTTAAGTGTAATAGAAAAAATGAGGGTTTTAAAAAGCTAAAGGATATTGCCAAAATCCTGTGTGGTGAGTCAGTAGAAAATATTGAGTTGACAATAGAGGATGTTTCTAATTTGAAATATGCTCCTATAACAAGCCTGGACGTAGAACGAACCTTTTCAATATAAACACGTTATCAGACAAGCGCCACAGTCTTTCTATTGAAAACTGAGAAATATGTAACTGTAAATTGTTTTCATAGTTAATTATGTTGTAAAATGTTATAAATAAACTTGTAGTAAACATAATAGAATATGTTTTTCTATAGTATTATATTTTCTAGTATTACGCCTATTTTTTTATCTGCATATTTTTCATAAGTGCATATTTCGGCCAAAACATCTGCATATTTATGCGCATATTTCCACTTTTTTGCATATAATCCGGCCTCTAATGATAACTTATCACGCACTCGTTTGTCGAACCTTAATTATAAGTAATCATGACGAGGCTGTTTTTCTTCCTTGTTTTATGTCGCCTGTCCACTACGTGCTATTGAGCGGAATTGCGGGAAGTGATGTTTCTTTAAATATAACAAATATAAAGTTTGAAGAACGAGTATTCGCAAAAATTCTTCTTTCACACTATCCTTCTGCCCGTCTACGGCGTCGGATTTCCATGTCTTCCCAGGCCTTCCCCTTCTTCTATTTCTTCCCAATCCTACCTCATTAATTTTCTTTAACATTCTGTCTTAGTCCAGTCTCGCTATGTGTCCGTACCAGCTTAGCTGTTTATTTTCAATTCTCCTCAATACTGGCTCCTGTCTGAGTTTTGCCCTAATGTCTTCATTTCTACACCTGTCGATTTTAGTTATTCCAGCTATCCTCCCTAAACAGCTCATTTCGTGCGTTTATCATCGATTTGTGTTTCATTCGTATCGCCCATGTTTCCGTTCCATACAGCATTATTTGACTTGCAATTAAATGATACACCCCGGTTTTTGTCTCCTAACTGATTTCCTTTTTCCCGAATATGGTTTTATTCAGTGCGTAGTAGACGTTATCTGCCTTCTCTATTTTATTGCTTATCTCCAGATCCATCCTACCATCATCTGATATAACATTTCCGAGATATTCGAATGAGGCTACCTGTTCTACTACTCGGTTCTTTATTGCTATATGTTTAGTTTTCTCTTCCTTCTCTCTTCTCTTCTTTGGTTTATTTATTTTTTATTATCATATATTTTGTCTTATCCATGTTTACTTCCATTTATAGCTTTTCTATCTCCTTCACCCATATGTTCATTAGTGTTTGCATTTTGTCTCTCGTTTCAGCCATTAAAATGATTTCATCTGCATACAGTAGTGAGTTAATTCCTATTCAATTCCTATCGGTGCTAGCTTCTTAACTCAAATGTATACTTCTACTTACTCATTTGCTCTCTTGATTAGCATGTTCACTACAGCAGTAAACAACAGTGGGCATACGCCATCCCCTGTTTGATACTTTTCTACCATTTAAAAATTTCCGAACTTCTTCCTTTTACTCCAACCTGAGCATATACAGATTTTATCACTTTTATTAGTTTGTCGGGTATCTTATATTTATTCAGAGTACACCAGACTGCCTTTCTGCAATGTTTCGTACTATGTGTGGGTTATCATTTGTTTAACGATTTGCCCTAAATGCTGTCTGTTCATCCTCTAATTTTTATATAAGGCCTTTTCCTCACTCTCTTTTCGATGATTCTTGTATATATTATGAAAATGGTTGATGACAGGCATATTGCCCTGTAGTTGTGATATTTGTATTTCTCTCCTTCTTTATAGGTTGGCAGTATTATGTTCTTCTTCCAAACTTCTGGTATTTTTAGTGCCCCATGCTTCTTTACATATTTGCAGTAGCGACTTCCCGTCTCTCCCATGCATTTTATCATTTCGGGTTCTATTTGGCCTTCTCCCCTGCTTTCCCACCCATTTCTTAGGGCGTCTTCTATTTCTTCCATTGTGATTTCTTCCAGTTCCTCCACATCTTCTTGTGCTTCTCCCATTTGTTCTACATTTAGTATTTCTTCCTGTCTAAACTTAGTTTCAAAATATTCTTTCCAGGTCTCCGTTATCTCCGATGTTTCTGTCCTTATATTCCTATCTTTATCTTCACTTCCGCAATTTTCCTTCTTCTGTTTTTCTCTCAGATTACCTTGTTCCCAAATTTTCTATTGTTCGTCTTATAGTTCTTTTTGCTTCCCTTACAGTCTTCTTTGCTCTGTTACGTTTGCCCACATATTCTACTCTGGTTTTCTCATTGGTCACTTCTTGTAGTTTCTTCCAGATGTCCAAAATATATTTTCGGTTTCTGATAGAAGAGATAACGTAGAATAACCCTATGAAGTTGGAACTCAAATATCTGCTGCCGCACTTTGCGAGAACTGCAATTTTCTCCAGAGATATATACGTGTAGGGAGTGGAAGCAATTTCGGTGTTCAAAAAATATTGGCGATCCCGGTGTTCAAAATATTTTTCCATTTCTAATAGAGAAAAGAGATAACGTAGAATAAGCCTGCAAAGTCGGGATTCAAATATCTGCTGCCGCACTTTGCGAAAATTGCAGTTTTTTCCGATGATGTATACGTATAGGCAATTTTACTGGTGTTTGTTTCATCCTAGTATTGCGTTTTGAAGTTGAAATCGAAAGAAAAATTCCTCCGATGATGTACACCAATAGGCAGTGGAAGAGATAATGAAGAGTGAGCCTGTAAAGTCAGGTTGCAAATACCTGCAGCCGTCCTTTGTGATAATTGTGTCAACTTTGAGCTTATAAGTATACGCAAGTGTCCCGATTAGTCTGGGCTGCTAGTCTTATTTTATGTAATCTATCGTTTCGTTTACTAAACAAACAAGAATTTGTCTCCTTCTGGAATAAATATGTAAACTGTAAATTACCTAGTCCGGCATCGATACGAAAGTTAGGGCCGTTTGCTCATGTATATATTAAAAAAGAATGAAATCGGAATTGTAAGATAAAAACTGTGGTTGTGTGTGGACGAAACAACAAATCATAAAAAACATTAGGTGGTTCATTTAATGGTACGCCCTGTGGAACCATATAAACCGTCATCCTCCATCTTACTTAATTCCAAAAGAGTTGTAAATTGTACTGTCGATGATACTTTAAAGGTGGTGTTGAACTCATTGAACAAATTTGAAGTTTCAACTAAGCAACTTTAAATGTTCATGACTGATGGTAGTGATGGTGTCGCAAACATGCTTTCTTTGGGCAGATCTCTTAAAGAACACCGTGCTAACTTCTTGCATGTAATGTGTAAAATCCATGTTCTAAATCTTGGCACAAACGATTCCTACATGTTATCCACAAGTAAATGCATTAACCACCACAGTCGATTGTTACACGTTGGGGAACATGGTTGTAGGCTGCGTTTTACTACGCACAGTTATAAGCTGTAAAAGGCGAAAAAATTGATGTGTAATACGAAAATTTGAGTGTTTTAGAGCAAGATTCCGATTTTCTTATATTAAGACAAATTTGTGAAGATGCGTTAAGTTCTTTGAAAGATTATTTTAAATATACAAACATAACACCACTAGATGTAGTACGGTCGTTTTTGGCATTAAAAAACATTTATTTCTCACCCCGTACTCGCTTAACTGAGACAGCTGTGGAGACGTATCTAATGATTGAAATAGTTAACAGATATTACCCAGTTTGTGATATCGCGGAAGACTTCTAAAACGGTAAGGGTTTCAGCACGTTTTATAATTTATTTCTTATCTTTTATTTTATGTGTAAATTTTTATACACTCGCCACGCCACTGTTACCGCATATTTACTCAGTTTATTCTCGATGAAAAAATAATTTGGAGAACGGCACAAGAAGAAAAAGTGAAGGGAAAGAAAGTAAAAATAGGGTACCGAAAGTTGAGGGTAGATAACCAAGAATGGAAATGGAGTTGTGAGAAACAATTATTGGAAAAACCAAGAGACCAAGAATTGAAAAAGGATTCAAAAACTAGCAAGAAATACCAAAGTAGCGATGATAACGAATAGGGCGAACGAAAAGGATATGAGTAGCGAAAATATACGTAAATGTAGAGAAGAAAATATAAAAATGAACAAGACAACTAGAAATACACACAAACATAAAATGCAAACGAAGCAATTACTATCTGGAGTTGTTAGATTGGGAACATGGAATGTTAGAGGAATAAATGGGAAAGAAGATTAATTGACGGAGGGACTGGAAAAACTAAAATTGCATTACGTAGGAATTACGGAAACAAAGAAAAAGGGAAAAGTGTGTAAAAGGTTACCTAATGGATATTGGATGTACTGGTCCGGAGTTAAACAGGAAGAAAATGCGGCAGCGGGAGTAGCACTACTGATAAAAGAGGAAAGGATAAAAAATGTGAAAAATGGAAGATTTGTAAATGAAAGAATAATATCGGTATCAATTAAAGAAAATGGCGGAAGCGAAGAATATACCTTAATAGTGTGCTACGGCCCAAATAACAGTGCGACAGTTGAAGAAAAAGATAATTTTTTTAGTGATCTACAAGAAGAGATAGATAGCACAAATAATAAGGTAATAATAATGGGCGACTTAAATGAAAGAGTTGGAAGAGAGAATGAAGGAATAGAATGGTGCCTGGGAAAACAAGGAGAGAGAGTGAGAAATAATAATGGAGAACGAATAATAGAAATAACACACACACACACTTTGAGAAAAAAGAAATCCATAAAATAACTAGACAAGTGATATCAAGAAAGGAAACATCTATTATAGACTACTTCTTGATACATAAGGAAATTTTGAGAAATGTCAAGGATATTAAAGTAAAAAGTGGCCCGGAGATAGGCAGCGACCACTTCTTGTTACAGATGTTACTAAAATTTGGAAAAGAAAACGTCAAAGAAAATAAACACAAGATTGTAAACTCTAAAATAAAATGCTATAAACTAAGGCAGAAGGAAATAAGAGAGGAATATCAAAAGAAATGTGAGGAAAGACTGAATATCAATAACGAGGAATTAGGAATAGAAGCAAGCTGGAAAAGACTTAAAGATATCATTTTAAGTGCGGCCGAGAGCACCTGCGGCGCATCAAGGATAGTAAATAGAAAAGTCAAAAAGACAAACTGGTGAACACATAGAGTAAAAGCAGCGGTCAGTGATAAAAAGAGAGAGTGGAAAAAATATTTGCAAACAAGGGATCAAACACACTATGAGAAATATAAACAACGAAGGAAAGACGCCAAAAGAGTGATAGGGGAAGAAAAGAAAAGATCATGGCAACGATTTGGAGAACGAATGAAAAACACGTATAAAGAGAACCAGAAGCTTTTCTTCGGTGTAATTAGGAACATGAGACAGAAAAGAGCAGGAACAATATTAAATATAAAGGACAAAGAAGGAAATATCATAGAAGAAGAAGATAAAATTATGGGCAGATGGAGAGAATATTATAAAGATCTTTTAGAAGGAGAGGACATAATCGCCGAAAACCAACATCTGAGTGTAGGACTAGAGCACGGAATAGAAGTAACACAAACAGACGAGATAAGTATTAAGAAAGTAAGGGAAGCGATAGCAGAGTTAAAACTGGGAAAGGCACCGGGACATAATGGAATTACAGCAGATATGATAAAAACACTACCAGAGGTAGCCATACAAGAACTTACGATGATGATGAACAGGATACTGTTAGGTAGTGCACCAAGGGACTGGACAACAGGTATAATAACACCTATTTACAAAAGAGGTGACAAAGGACTGTAGCAATTACAGAGGGATAACACTAACTAGCACGGTATCAAAGGTATATACTAGAATATTAGCAAAACGTATGAGAGATAAACTGGAATATAGTTTGGAGGAAACACAGTTTGGATTTCGACCGGCTAGAGGGGTAAATGATGCAATATTTATAATGAGGCAAATAGGAGAACAGGCAATAAAAGAAGACAAAGAGGCACATTTATGCTTTATAGACCTACAAAAAGCTTTTGATAAGGGTAATAGAGAGGACATATGGATGACACTAAGAAATAGGAAAATACCGGAATTAATAATAAGAGGAATACAAAGCTTATATAAAGAAACAACAAATTATGTAAGAACAAAACAGAGGAAATCAGATGTGTTTGCAACAACTAGAGGTCTCAGGCAGGGATGCATTCTGAGCCCGATGCTCCTTACACTGGTATTAGATGAAGCAATGAAGAGAGTAAAGATGAAAGGAATAAGAGCGTATGAAATAGGCTACTGGAAAATGAAAAATATAAAAATATCGGAGATATGCTATGCGGATGATATAGTTATAATTGCAAAGGACGAAGAAACACTTAATATGAATATACAGACTTACAAGGAAACATTGGAGGAAATAAACATGAATATCAATATAGAGAAGACTAAGACAATGATAGTGGGAAAGAATCCGCAAAAACACACAATAAAAGTAGGAGAAGAAATACTAGACCAAGTAAAGAAATTTAAATACCTAGGCTCAATATTATCAGAGGACGGAAAGATAGAGGACGAAATTAAAGAAAGAACAACAGCAGGAGGAAGACTGTTTAATTGTATAAAAAATACATTTCTGGGAAAAGAAGAGATACCGAAGGAGGTTAGAGTACAAGTATTCAAAAAGTGGCTATGCCAATACTTTTATACGGTGCGGAAACATGGACCATGACTGAGAAACAGAACAGAAAGATAACAACTGCAGAAATGAGATTTGTGAGAAAAATAGTAAATAAAACAAGAAGAGATAGAATTAGAAACATAACACTCAGAGATAACCTGAAACTCAGACCAATGGAGGAGAATATTGAAAAAACACAGCTGAGATGGTATGGACATGTGAGGAGGATGCCGGAACAGAGAGTGGTTAAGCAGGTATTTGAAGCCAGGACGAGGAGGAAGAGATCGAGAGGAAGGCCCAGGCGGACGTGGATAGAGAACGTGATGGATGCACTGGACGGAAGGGCAGTATCGTGGGGAGAAGCTCAGCAAGCCGTAGCGGATAGGAAGCGATGGAGGGAAATATGCAACATTAATCCCGGGGGCACAGCTTCACACACGCCTTACACCCCAGGACAGGGGTAGAAAAGGCTTAAGGATTAAGTAAGTAAGTAAGTTATTCTCGATGTTAGAAATGATAGTTTCATAATAATCGGATTCAAGTTAACTTTTAACATAATAAAATTACTAATGTTGGTTTCATCCCCTTGTTGCGATTTGTGGTTGAAATCAAAAATGGAATATATGGTCAACTTCACATTCGTATAATATTTGTATCTTTTCTATAAATACATTTGCAACTAAATAACTTGTTATGATCAAAATAAATTCATTACTTTAAATTCAAGTACGACAGTATTTCCTTGCATGTTTGATCCACTTTGTACATTGTTACATTTTCATGAAATCTTCAAACTAAATTGCCTTAGAGGAACTCCTACTGTACTACAAAATTTATCCTCACTTAAAAGATTTTCTTACAATCATGAAATTATTTAAGATATAATCGGAATTTCCTTTTATATTTATCACAAATTGTTTACGTTGTAACTCCATTTGAATCAAATACAAAATTATATATCCCTAGGTTTATGTCATCATCGCACAATCACCAATTTCATATAATAGAACGAATACTGTACTAAACGTTTTATAAAACTTGGTGAAACCTATGGAAGACGGTTAATTTTTATAGACGCTGTTAGGAAATCATGTGCACACGATATGTCGTATATATCTATTGAGAGGGAAATAGAAATCTTGCCTCTAGTTGAAATCAAAGTTTTAATGCCTATGTATGACAAATACCTACAAAAATATGGCGATATCTAAAACTGTCTTTTTCTGCCAGCCTTATCTATTGTTTCATTTACGTTTCGAAAGTGTTGTATATGTTTATTGTTTTAAAAGTTTGCTTTCTGTTATTCTGATTTTAAAAAATTATTGAAAATGTCATTTTAGAATTTTATAATAGGAAAGTTTTGTATTATCACATTATTTATTTCTTACGAGGATATATTTGCAATATTAAATTCTGGATTTTCGCTGAACAACGTTTAACATAGGTGCGAATGGAAAAACAGTTTATACAGGTCTTGGCTACTCAAGTAGAACTGCATGCAAAAGAAATCTGAAGACACAATATTCTTAATTGACATTTCTATATATTTTTATTAAAAACTGCCACCTGGAAATACCTACAATAATATGGCCGAAATTCGCCAAATTACGGCTACGAATGATCAGACACCGTTCGAAATTTCGCCTTAGGAATTATGTAGTTTAACACTTTCTTATCAATTCTTAGAATATTTCTCTCTCTCTTTGTAACATTCTTACTATCAAAAATACGTATTTTTGTAATAGAAATCATTTTAATTCTAAAGAAAATGCTTACATCCCTCAAAAGAACACACACTGTGCTGAATATAGATATGATCAAAAAATAGCCCCAAAATCATAACACAGCGCCGCGTCTAAGGTCGGCATTCAGTGGTAGACATACATATGTAAGAGTAACATATGTATATTACAAAACTAATAAGTAAGGTTTGATAATAGAGTGATGACGTGCTATTATTAAGTAGTGTAAACCGGTCTTTGTCTCCACTTACGTGCAAGGCAAAACATTAAAATTCGGAGTAGTAAGGGCGTCAGTACAGTTTACACTACTTAATCATAACGCTGTACTTCGTGTAGTGTAGCATAATACATACGTATTTATTCTGCTCCACTTTTAATTGCTTCATTCGAAGGGTTATTATTCTCATTTGTTGGTGAATGTTGTACCGGATCATAGTGCTAATTTCACTCTTTCTAATTGTGTGATTTGTGTTTTGCTTTGGGGATTGCTTTGCCCACTATCTGTGCGGTAAGTTTTCTACTTAAAGTATCGTTGTATCTTTTTCTCTCTGACGTGTGTTTTTGCGCGCTTGTTTCTTTTCGCTGTATATACAAGCGAGTAATTTTATAGTACTCAATACATATATATTTTTTGATCTCGGTTTCTCTTCTCTTTCCTCTCTTGTATCCTTTTATCTCTGTGGGTGCACCATTCCGTTGCCTTCTTACCCTTTGTTTGTTTTACTAAAGTCGCCAGGATCGGCAGTGCGGCGTGAAGCGTGTGTCCCCGTTCTATTTATCCCTTTCCTTCTTCTATATTGTATTTAAAAATGCCTACGCGCTCTCATTGTAATGTGCAAACGGAATCTCATAGGTGCGTTGCTTTCTGCATATGTAGCAAGCTTTCTAAGATTGAATGCGTGGACATATCCAGTGCAGACGCTGGGAAAATTCATGCCAACTCCGGTCTCTCGTGGTCTTGTTCGGGTTGCAAGCAGCTGGGTAAAGACATTAATGCTCTGAAGTCCATTCTCGTTGCTTTGCAGGAGGACATCAAAAATTGAAAATATATACTTGCCACTTCTTCCTCCTCTGAGTTGTCTTCGTTACTTAACACGGAAAAAATTATTCAGGAGGTTTCTGATCGGGAGAAGAGAAAATTTAATATCATTGTATTTGGAATTGAAGATGTAGCACTACCCGACTTGCATCCGATCAGACTGGGGAAATTCGACAAAATCAAATTGAATCGCCGCCGTCCAATAAAGTTAGGTCTACCGTCGGAATCAGCTATCCTGGCTGTTCTTTGGAATGCAAAAAAAAAAACTAAAATCCTCTCCTCAGTGAAGAAGCGTCTATCTCTCTCGGAATCGCACACTCTTGCAGATGAAGCTCCATAATGAGATGAAGGCAGAGTTAAACAAGCGGCTTTCTAATGGCGAAACAAATTTAGAGCTAACCTATAAGAACGACATGCCGAGTATTGTTTCTTGAAACTAACTGAGCCCAACAGTTGTTCTGATGTTTTGAATATTTTCTATCAAAATACTCGTGGTCTACGTTCCAAAACTCATTTATTCTGTTTGAATGTTTGTAACTTGAGCCATGATATTATTATTGTTACCGAATCTTGGTTGAATGTATGAATTCAAAGTCATGAACTTTTTCCCAACTCTTATTCTGTTGTACGAAGTGACCGTAACTCCAATGTTGTTAATCGTAGCTTGGGTGGTGGCGTTCTCATTGCCATTGCAAATAAAATTGAGTTTGCAATACTTGACACCACGTCTGTTTCTGCTGCAATTCCCTTTATTGATCTTCTCATTTGCAAATGCCTCATTCATAAATTTACCTTCTTTATTGGCACAGTCTATATACCCCCGGATTTAGAGCTTTTCTTTAATAATCTTGAAATATTTTTATTGGACAAACCTATTTTGTTTGTTGGAGACTTTAATGTTCCTGAATTTGTTAACCCGTCCACTACCTACAGGAAAGTCTGTCAGTTGAATAATTTTTGCAATTTGCTTGATCGAAAACAATTTAATAATGTACTGAACTACTAACCACAGACTGTTGGTCTAGTTCTTTCGAATTTACCCGGCTTCTTGTCTATTGAGCATGACGAGTTCTCTTTGGTTCCTGAAGATATTCACTATCCTAGCCTCAGTATTGATCTAAAATACTCTCGACCGACTGGTATTCATAACTTTCCTTCAGCCAATAACCTATGTTACTGTTTTCGAAAAGCGGATTTTAATACCTTATATCGCGATCTGCAATGTATTGATTGGGCGTTTTTATCTAATTATAGAGATGTTAATCTTGCTCTCCATGCTTTTTATACAACTCTGTATGAAGCCATCAATTGCTCCGTACCTCAAATAGGTCGACGTAAATTGAGTTCCAAGTTTCTTAACCTTCCTATACTCACGCATGCGGTCTGTGAGACCGATTTATATAGTATAGTATACGTCTTTCATTTTGACGTGAGTATAGGAAGGTTAATTACCTCTTCACCTAGGTAAGTTGCACCCCTTATCTTTTTGGAGAACTACGTAAATTGAGTCCCTGCTACCTGAACCATTCCTAACTATATTTTAATGAGGGCTGTAATTACATGTAGTTATACAGTTAATATTTCTACCATGTCCAATTTATAAGTTACAAGGGGAGGCTAGGACGTTCAGATCACGGATTATCTTCAAACTTTGTGCAATTTTAGTAGTCCATTAGGACAACATAATGTGCAAGTAGTAGCCTTCTGGTACTTCAAAGGATTTAAATTTCGTTTCCATGAATATTTGGCGAAAGAAGTTGAACGTTGGACGTGCTGTAAACGTATGTGCAAATCGTGGCTATAAATCGAGAAGTGTTGGAAAGTCCTTCTCCTCACAACCATGAAGAAATTGAAGATAACCAACTACAACGTCAGAAGCTGAGTAATGACCGCCAACGATATTTGTGCAAGATCTGCCAAACTGATTCACTTGGCCCTGAATGAGAGTGATATCGAGTCACTTACAATTAGACGCACGGATATATTATTAATCAAGAGGAACATGCAAAACGTCCGACAATCGAATCATGTGGATCCAAAATCCATTGAAGAAACGCTTTCCACGGTAGCAAATATGGATATCAAGAGCAACGCCAATGAAGATTTTGTGTTCGTCAACGATTGCCAGGTCAAAGTAATTGGATTTGCGATGAAGAGAAATTTAGAAACACTATGTCGTGCAAGTTAGGTTTATGCGGATGGTACGTTTAAAAGTTGCCCTAAATATTTTTGTCAATTATTTATATATCACGCTTTGAACAATAATTTACATGTGCCCGTTGCATTTTTCCTTCTACCCAACAAAACTGCAGAAACATACAAATTGCTTTAGGAACTTAATGAATAACTTCAAATATAGAACTGAGCTTTCACCCATACATTTTTTATTGATTTCGAAAAAGTGATACATGCAGCCGTGCAATCAATGTCACCAAAAACAATAATTAAGGTGTGTCGTCTCCATTTAGGGCAGAGCAGGCATCGTAAAATTCAGTCTCTCGGTCTATCGCGGGATTACAGGTCAAAATCACAGATAGCAAATTTTTGAAATTTTTTGGACTTCCATTTTTGGACCCTGATGACGTATCAAAATTCTTTACTGATTATATGATGGCTACACTTCCTGATGTTTAGCAAGTTACTGAATTTTGTGATTACTTAATTGTATTTTTTCACAGCCAAATTCACACTTAAGCCGCCTGGTCATTAATTTATATATTTTGACAGCTGATATAATAAAGCCTGTGAAAACGTTCGATTGATTCTACGCAGTAGTTTTTGGTAGGTGCCCTATCAAATATGGAAAGTGAAAAGCAGCATTTTAGGTATAATTTACTTTTTACTATTGAAAATGTAAAAATCCTGTTCAAGCAAGAAAATAATTATCCGATGTATGTAGAAGATGTACTATTATAGAACGCCAGTGCCAAACCTGATTTGCAAAATTTCGATCCGGCAACTTTGATATTGAAGATGCACCACGTTCTACCGGCGAATAACGACTCGTGAGATCGCTGAGAGATTAAACTTATCGAATTCGGCTGTTTATCATCATTTGGAACGCCTTGATTTAATCTCAAAGATCGACATATAGGTTTCTCATGTTCTTACGGAAAGAAATTTGTGCAGTGGCGGCTAGTGAGAGGAGGCTAAGGAGGCAAAGCCTCCCTATTATTTTTAGAAAAATAATTTGTTTATTATGTATTAAAACAATGTTTAAGCATTGACTATATACTAAAATAAATCAATTTTTACAACAAATTTATAATAAATAGCATACGTATTCATTACTTAATTTCAAAATGCAAATTTCCAATAACGCATGAAATTTTAGTGCACGCACTATAATAGCAAGCGAGGAGGCTATCAACAAATCTGGCTCCGGACCGATATTAATACCGTTGCTACAACCGATGTGTCCTCGCAAGTGCGTGTGTACTTTATAGGTCGAGAACGTATGAGCGGAGGCTTGGCTCCAGTGAGATCGTATGAAATCGACAAGTTGTCATGCGTTATCGTAAGTAAAACGTTCGCAGTTCGCACGTGTGCGATTCGCTACTAATGTACCAGTTTAACGATGTTTTAAGGATCTACGTAACAATTATTCGGTTTGTGTTATTTTATGAAGTTTTGCTAGGTCATACATAGAAAATGGATAAAATTAATGAAATAGGGAGCTGCGAAGATGTTGTCGACTGGTTGGTAAGAAATTCTTTTAATTTTTAAACATAGAGACGAAATAACATGGTACGGAACATTGAAACACCTCGGCCTAATTTATCTTTAGTATCTAACGACGGCAATCGCCAAAATTGTGGTTTCGGTTCATTGTGATACGCTATATGTGATTGATTAACGGGTTCAATTAAACCAGAAAGATTATTTTGTTGACCATGTCTACTTTTTCCTAACCAAACCGAAACGTGATCGAAATTAGGTTATACGGGTTTAAAAAATTTACCACGATCTATTGGACGGCATTCTAAGTCCAAAGAACATTTCATCGTTGTGCAAATTTAAATTATTTGGAAAAGAAAATATTGCTACTGCCCTATGACAGCACGTGTAAAGATGCAATTATTATATGTATATAATAATGAAGTTAGAGCAAATCGCAACAATTTAAGAAAATTAACCGACGCGACGTAACGATATTTTTTGCATCACAAGATCTAGCTTTTCGGGGACACAATGCGACTTCAGATTCTTTTAATCGTAGAAATTATAAAGAATTAATCGGATTCTTTAGCAAATATGAACCTAATTTAATAGATTTGTTAGTAGTAATATTTATTCCGGTACATATAAATCTATTCAAAATTATTTAATAGATTGTATTTCTTTTGTATTAAAACGGGAAATAGATACAGAAATTAAAAAGCTCCGTTTTCTTCTTGCCAAGCAGATGAAACCACAGATATTGCCTGCAAGTCTCAAATATCAATCATATTACCTTATGTCTAAAGCGGTGTGGTTATTGAAAGATTTCTTTTTTGACATATTCGCTCGAACAGGTAACCATTTATTTAACCTTTTATTAGATAATAGTGAAAAATACGATTTAGAAAAAAATTAGTTGCTCAAACATATGATCTGTTATGGCAAGGCATTTCAGTGCTTTACAAAATAAGATAAAAACAATTGCTCCTCAAGCTCTTTTTGTACATTCTCACGTTTATGCTTTAAATTTAGTTTTGAGTAATGCTTTTAATATAAACAAAGAATCTAGAGTTTTCTTTTCTAATTTAAGCGGATTTGCTGCATTCTTTTCAAAATCAATCAAACGAACAAACATTTTAGATATAATTACATAAAACCAAATTAATTGAAGTTTTTGACTTTATATTGGACAGTGATGATTTCAGAAATGATACCAAGACTATAAGAGAGGCGGGAGAATTAAAGAATTACTTCACCAACACAAAATTTTGTTTTTTATGAGAGACTTTTAAATTGATTTTTGAACATACCGAGATTACATTTTCAATATTGCGGAATAAATTAACTAAGATCGATTTTGCGCGTATAATCGTAGTTAGCCCTTATTCAAGCTTTACAAAAATACAGGAATAATGATGGTTATTTTAACGATATATGGATATAATATTGTCACAGAACCCAGTCAGAAAAGGCATAGATTGTCTTATGAATTGAAAGTACAAGAGTATAAACAAAGTTTTAACGAAATTTTAGATACAGTAATTCTTCAGATAGAAGTTAAATTTCAAGATATATATATATATAGTTCTGTTTCTTCGATTTATTAACTTTTGGCAAATTCTTAATATATTCAAAAAACTTTCCCCAAAATTTATTAGAAAACTTTTTACAACAATATCCTTGTTTTGATGAAATTAAAATAAAAAAGAATTATGTGTATTGTATCATGATCCTCAAATGTTCAGAGAATGTAAAACGCCAACTGAGATGTTAAATTTTATCAATAAAAACGATTTATATGAATGTATGCCGGAACTGAGTAAACTTATAAGCATTGTCGTCACTATACCGGTTACTTCTGCTTCAGTAGAGAGGAGTTTTGCAACACGAAGGAGAATTAAACATTACAGCCGTAACAGTATGAATCAAAATCTATTAAGCAGTATATCCTTCATATCAATTGGAAAAGGTCTTAGATTATTAACGCAAAATGATTTTATTATTTTGCTAATACAAAGAATAGACGAATTCCTCTAATTTATCGAAAAGAGTAAGCAATACAGTTTTGCGTGTTTCAAAAAATATTAGAATATTTATTTTAGTGTTTAAAAAATATAGATCTATTTAGTTGTTATTATTAGTTATCAATAACTTATTTTTTATTTACCGCAAGATTTTATGAGTTACTATTATATTTGTTATTTATTATTAGTTTGCTAAGAGTTTGTTATTATTTTAAGTTTTGATTAACTTTTCACCTATCACCTACACCTCTTACCAATTTCCCAGCCAGGCAAGATTTTACTGTCACCTCTACGTGGTTCTTGCTAAATTATCAATTATATTTTATTTGATCTCTTTTTATATCAATTTTTATTCTACACTTCTAATGATACAGTAATAGGTACTAAAATATAATTTATTGACTGAGAAGGGTTAGGTTACAGTAGTCTCCCCTGGGCAAAAGGTCACGAGCCGCCACTGAATTTGTGTCGTTGTGTTAACGTCGGTGATTTACTTCTCAAACGTCAATAAAATGATCCATTTTTGAAGGGCATCACCACTGGGGACGAAAAATTGGTTGTCTACAACAATGTTAATCGCAACAGATCATGGAGTAATAAAGATGAACCGGCTTAAATAACTTCCACGCCGATATTCAGCAGAAAAAGGTGATGCTGTCTGTTTGGTGGAATTTCAAGCGAATCGTTTTTTTAGCTTCTACTGGACAACACAACGATCAATTCGGAAGTGTACTGTCATCAGCTGGACAAATTTGATGATTTTCTTGAATAGAAAAGACCAGAATTGATCAATAGAAAAGGTGTTCCACCAAGATAATGCGAGACCTCATACAAGTTTAGTAACTCGCCAAAAGCTTTTACAGCTTAGATGGGATGTAGTACTACACCCCCTTATCCTTCAGATCTGGAACCTTCAGTTTATTACTTGTTCCGATCTCTACAAAAATTTTTAGACCGTAAAATCTTTACTTTAAATGAGGTCAAAAATCACTTGGATCAGTTTAATGCCAGCAAAGAAAGATGGCAAAAGGTATCGGAGCAGAATGGACAATATATAATTCAATAAAATATTTATTCACTATAAGAAAATCGTCTTTCAATTTCATAAAAAAAAAAAAACAAAATTACTTTCCGAACAACCCAATAGTAAAAAGTAAGTATACTGTGCTATTTGAAAAAAAAAAAAAGAATTTCGCTGTCATTACACGAACGCACTTTTTGTACATTGCTTGTTCCTGTCGTATAGAGATCTTTCCCCCATCTAAGAATATTATACCTTGTTTTTTTTTTTTTTTAAGTAACGAGGTTATGGAGATGGGGAATGAAGTCTAGGACACCGGTGCGTATTACAATATATGTCTCAAAAAGTAATTTCAATAGATGAGTACGGAAACCAATATTCTAGGTTAAATACAATTCAGGGTTTTCCCATTTGTTTACTTAATACTACATAAAAATAATCTTTTAGTTCCTAACTTTATTTTTATGGTGTCTACCTACATTTCTAATCCGTGAAGCGAGGTCAACGAATTAACAGAAAAAAGAAATACCGCTTCTCGAAAATGCCTAAAATCAGACAATGTTGAAGTGTCAGAAAAGAAACTTGTTAATAATCAAAATTAAATTTATTTACATGAAGTCGCACTACATGTATTACAACAAAACGAGATCAGCGAATCTTTAAATGTCAAATATCTTACATAAAGTTCTTATGTGATTCCTGTCTTTTGCAATTAATTAAAACTGTTTATGGCTTGATTAACATTGCAAATAACTAGCAGAAATAATAGCAGATGTAAAATATAGGATAAATCTTACGTAAATAACTTTCTAATTATAAAAATAATAATAGTAACTGTTATTACAAGGTTTCTTGACTTGACTTCCATGGAGATACAAATGTAAAACAAAATTAATACAACTATGCAAAGGTTTCCCCTCTTAAAAACGTATCCTGAATATAAATATTTAATATGAATAGTATAGTTGAACCTACCTAAATAGAGAAAACAATCCCCTGTGTGTAATAGATAGAAGTCCACCCAAAGAAGCGATAAATGAAAATTCTTAAGTAAGAAGAAGAATGAAGTTGAGAGCAATGCGGCCTGGATTTTCTTAGAAGGGATAGTCGAAGAGCACACACAACAATACACAGCACACAAACACACTTTTTCTTGTATTAATAGATGTTATTTAATGCAGGCAACTCCCACGAAATTTATTTATAAAAGCTATTTTTGCGGCAATTCACTATGGTGCTATTATTCTGTAATTAGATAATTATTAAATTAATTAGGTATTCAAAAATGTTTATTTGTCTCCGCACTATTTAAAGAATAACACCGTCTTAAATCGTATAACCTATATACCACAAACGAAGATTTTTGCCGAACTACCTTGTTATTCTTATTTAGGTGCGCGCCTATGAATGACGTCCACTGCGTTCGCGTTTGGTTATGTAGGTGGGAGAGAGATGGTGATAACAATGACAAAAAGTAAGATCTGTAGTGGGGGATAGTTACTTGCTACGCCAACATTTGAAGTAGGAGGATTAGGAGGTACAGAGAGATCCAAAATGATGGAGAAATACTGCTTTCCGCAGTCAATATTTATTTCCAAAATTATGAGTGAAATAGCAATATCATTAATCATTATCAAGGTTTGATAAAAGAGTGGATGATGTGTTATCATTAAGTAGTGTAAATCGGTATTTGTCTCCACTTACGTGCAAGGCGCGACATTAAAATTCGGAGAGTAAGGGCGTCAATCCGGCTTATACTACTTAATGATACACGTCATCTACTCTTTTATCAAACTTAATTGATTATTCTTTCGTATATATACATTTTGCTAGATACCTTTTCATTTTTATTTTTGTTTGCTTTAGAGAAAGTGGATTTATTGTTTTAGTGATCAATAAAGACCGGATAATATGCAGTTTGCATAAATTTGCATATTTGCATAATATATGCATTTTGTATATTATTTGCATATTTTGTGATAATTCAGCATATTTGAAGTATCCGAGTTTTATTTATTTATTGCATGTAATTTATGATAGGATAGACATTACTAAAAATGTGTCGTGGTTGTAACAAACAAAGAGTTAAACAGCCCTCTTTAAATTAAAAATAGCATTCTATGAAGCCTCTTCTCGATACTTTTCAGAAGCGCATCGTGTTTACGATTTTAAATGTGGCAAATAGCATATATGAAAACGATTTCATAAGCTTCATGAACTTCATTAATTTGCCTCTCGAGCAAAATAGAAAAATAATTTAATTAATTGATTGTTAGGTTAACACCTTTTTGCAATTTGTGTCTTTTAAGAATAGTTGCTAACCCGAGAAATTATAATTCTTGATTCATATGAACAAAATAATGACGTAACGGACAAATAACTTGGTTATCTTGCACTGCCGTTTCAAAAACAACTTGGTCGCCCTCTCTGTGTGCTAAAATATTTTTTAAAGAACAATAAGTGAACAATAATTGAGGGGAGCTTTACAATGGAACCGTCAAGATACGGTAGAAGAAAGGACAAGAATATCTAAACAAACTAGGACGACAGTTTTCAAAAACAAGAACGAATCACGCCCACGTGACACGTGATACATATCTTGTGCTCCTCGAACACATTTAGCCGGAATACAAAAAAGAAAACGTAATCTACCAGTCTAAACTCCTCACCACACAATTGTTTAATAATAAAGTTCGGTGACATGTGTTTCGCTAGCACGAGACAAAGATTATCAAAATCGTAAAACCAAAGTTTTACTTCGGTTAGTTAGCTAGTTACAATACATTAAACGACGATAGACATAGTTACTAGTCGAAACTACTTCCCAGTACTGCTGGTTTGTGTTGGCAATTGCTTTAGAGGTTTGTGCCCTTCAATCGAAATTTTTGTGTCATAAATTCCACATTGTGATATAATAGAACACCATAGTGATTTTAAATGATTGCCCTAATCCTACATTGCTTTCCGCAGTCCTGGCATCAATATTTACTACCATTTTTTAAGTGAATACTTAAGAGATACCGGACCAGTTCGAGTGCAAGCATGAAAGCATTAAATTTGGGCGGAGCTTGGTGCTCGCTTCGTGTGAAAGACAAAGAAAACGAGAAAGGGTATGATGTGCGAGCGAGAGAAAGGATACGTGCGTGCTTGCTTCTTTTGAAACAGAAAGAGAGACAGAGAGAGTATTATGTGCGAGCGGAAGAATACTTCCGCTCGCACATAATACTCTCTCTGTCTCTTTCTGTCTGTCTGAAGTGAATACACTTCAGACGTGCGTAAACCACACACACCAATTTTTATTGTTGTCTGAAGTTAGCTTTTTAGTAACTGCTAGTGAATTTCCCTAGATCTACTATCATGGCTGTCAATCACACTTCATGGTGCACTTTGGGTTTGTTTTTGAGTTTAATATGAATTATCTCTTGACGTTTGCTAGTTTCTCCAAGTCTCCTTCAAGACCAAACGCTTTTGGCGCTTCTGTCAAGATACGTAGAAATACCGTTTTCCCTGAAACAGATTCTATTGTATTAATATATATATATATATATTCCAATCATATTACTTATATATATATATATATATATATATATAAATTTGCGTTTAAGTGGAAGTGAATGTTCAATTTTAGAGATAAGCTCTTTTAGGGAGGTTCTGCGGTGAGAATTAACTGGGGAAAAGTAAGACGCTTGAAATCGTCAGATAGACGCTTTTCTTCTATCTTTCTTCTTTCATTAGTTGTTCCGCGCTCGCACATACACACACACACACACACGTTTGCGTTTCCTCCCATCAGATGCCGCTCTTATTATTCGGACTCGAATTTACTTCAAATTCACCTTCAACTTATTTACCATTGGTTTCGAAATGAAATACTTTTTCTTTATACATTGTTTATTGAATTATAGAATTTTACCTTTTATTCAAACATGGATCAAATGCGTAAGGAGCTTCGCCCTTGTCGGGTGTCCCACGATACCTCTCCTTTTTTTATAGTTTTATTTTGTGTGAGTAATACTTCTACACTTTGTTATGCATCTAAAGAGGAAAATATAACTTACATAACAATATTCTAAGATCACATAATATATCTAATTTAATACTAGTGGCGCCTTCTGACGACTATCACTCGTCTTAACAGCGAGGACTGAATAAGTCTATAAAGACCGAGTTCGACGATACATTTTTGTTAAGCGATATTAAGTAACCATTAGTACAGGTGGAAAGAAAGTTTATTTGTATAGGTTTCGGGCGTATTTTGTCTTAATTTATATCAGATATTTTCTTATTCTTTAAATTTGCAGTTATTAATTTGTTAAATCTTCACTTTATTTCCTCGGACATATTGTTTTTGTGTGAAAAGAAACTATTGTTTAGTTTTTTTAAGTATATAGTATACATAAAGTAACCATACATCCAGTTTTCAACGGTATAGTACCGTTTTTTAAGCCATCGGCCCCCGATAGATCACGTGGAATACAAAAAGGTCCCGTTCTGCAAAAGTAGTAAAATTAAAACAATACTGCCCGTATTTATTTGTTGGTATATCAAAATGAAGGCCGCAATACTGTGATCATTGATCATACGGCAAAAGGTAAAACAAACTATATGTTCGCCAGTACGCGTTAGATGACGTTGCACTATCAGGATCCATTCTGGTCCGCTGGAGTCGGGAACATCTGAGCTGATGGAGCTGATTTACGACCTCCTATTTGTCAGATATGTGGCGACTCTAGTGGCGTTTCAGATTAGCTAGAAATTTCGATGATATTAATGAATAGATGATATATAATAAAATAAGAGGATGCATTTTGTAATTTGTGTTCCACAACACTTGCACTTGTTCGCAACCGGGAAAGCAGCAATCGTCTTCTGACAATGAGCTACGACCCGTAAACATAACAATACAAATATTCAGTAGCTGTTCGTGACTTTCTACCCAGGGGAGGCTATTGTAACCTAACTCTTCTCGGTCAATGAATTATATTTTTATACCTATTACTGGAATAACAACATTGGAAGTGTGGAATAACAATTGATATAAAAAGAGATCAAAAGAAAATATAATTTATTGTCTACCAAGAACCACTTAGAGGTTAGAGTAAAATCTTGCCTGGATAGGGAAATGGACAAAGGGTGTAAGGTGATAGGTAAACAGGTAATAAAAACTTAAAACAAACTCTTATTGAACTAAAAATAAACTCTAATAATAATAACAAACTCTTAGCAAACTATTAACAAATATAATAGTAACTCATAAAATTATACAGTAAATAAAAAGTAAGTTATTGATAATACTATATAATAACAACTAAATAGATCTATGTTTTTTAAAAACTTAAATAAATATTCAAATATTTTTTGAAACACGGAACACTGTATTGCTTACTTTTTAAATTCTTTCTTTTTCGGTGCGGTGAGGTTCTTTTATTCACTGGTACTTCCTTCAAAACTCTTTTGATCCAAATATATTTTTAACTTTTTTGTTGACTTATCTATCTTGTCAATTTTCCTCGTCCTCAACCAAACAACTTTTTATTATTTTTTTCGGAAACTAGGACTACACTACATTATTTCTCCGTTGTCCAGATAACGACCTTGGTTATTTCTATCCAGTGGTTATTAGGAATTTTTGTGATATGAAAGTGTTGAATGTATATGTCTGAATGTTTACAATGCTTTTATATCTTTGAATCGATGCTTTTATAATAATTAATAATTTTATTTCTAGTTACATTTTTTTCTCCTATTAGACGTCTCTGGCTAGACTTAAAATAAGAAGCTAACACTCGTAGGGTAATAAAACGCTTAAAAGGTGGTGTGCGTGGTATCGCGAAAATATAAATAGAACCCAAAAAATAAACCGAATGTCATTTGAACATAAACATCCATAACCCCAACATTTACTGTGAATTTTGATATATTGAATTGTAATAAATGATAAATTTTCTAAATGGTAATTACCATTTGAGTATTACTATACTACAATATACTGCTTAATCGATATTGATTCATAGTGTTGTGGCTGTAATGTTTAATTCTTTTTCGTGTTGAAAAACTCCTCTCTATTGAAGCAGAAGTTATCACCGGTATCACTATAGACAATGCTTATGGGTTTATTCAGTTCCGGCATACATTCATATAAATCGTTTTTATTAATAAAATTTAACATCTCATTTTTTACATGTTAAGTTAGGATAGTAGTTAAGGATAGTATTTAGAACTGTCGAATTCATTGTAAAAATTAAACTTGGGATGATGCTGGATTGTTTGAGTCATAACCTCCAATATGTTTCTGATATGGATAATTATCCTACACGAGCAAATATATATAATAACTTTTATGTAAGAAAGTGTAAAACAACACAAGCAATGAATAGTGTACTCAAGAATGGACTGATTCTTTTAATACGTTACCAATGGACCTAAAACAGTATGATAATTATAAGAAAATTAAGTAAAATATATATACTTTTGCTCAAGAGCACATAAAAATATAAACTTTACTTACTTACGGTAATATGTAATTAGAAATAGCATTGCTAAATTTTATTATTATTATTATTATTATTACTATTATTATTATTATTATATCATTGTAAGTGGCATACGTGTAAGAACTTTTGTAATAAAAAAATAAAAATAAAAAAAAATTTGTAACTTATACAATATACAATAATAACAATTGTTCTTGCTGAAAAGTTCTTTAAAATTACTGTATAGCTGTATTTTAGTGTAGTAAATTGAAAAATCTAAATAAGTGAGCGGCGAAATTTGCCTCCGTCCCATTCGGCACCCACGCAACGCCACTGGCTCTAGTACACTAGCCTAGAAAGTGGTTATCCACTGTTGACTAAACACCTAGGTATACTATGAAATCGATAGGGGTAATTGAATTAAAAGCAGTTTAAATAGGGAAAAACTTAGTTTGTGGCTTAAACAGGGATGAAATGTTTGTGGAATTTGATGGAAAAATATATATAAAATATTTAGGGTTGGTAGAATTTGGTACAAATATAGATCATTTGGGTCAGGCGAAAGAAGAACTAGTATTTTTGTTAGTTGCTTTAAATACCAAATGGAAGGTTCCTACGATACCCAGATACTATTTTGGACCTATGTCATCTGGTCAAATTTATCAGAAATGCATTATATGAATGACAAAAAGCTTTAGATTCGCAACGAACAGAAATAAATTGCAAATATATGAATATATGAAGATAGTAGTGTACATTCAGGAGATTAATACCCGACAAGAATAATGGCAACAAATACAAAATTCTGCGAATTTTATTAGAAATCAACCAAACACATTTTTAAGCATTAAGACAAATTTAACGTAAGAATTCAAAAATGTATTGAAGCCAATGGGGACCACTTTGAAAATTTATTATAATATTGTTGATTATTTTCATTTTGTGTTACATCTACTTCAAATACATTTTTTATGGAACCTAAATACGTTTATATTTAATCGTTATACTTTTAAATAAAACAGCCTGTATGTCTGCTCGGAGAAAGATTTTAGCTAACAATAAGTGTTTTAGGTTAAATTGTCATATCTTGACCCAAATATTCTCCAGTTACTATATGGACAATTAATAATGAAACTGCTTGTATATATGTACATATGTATATATATATATATATATATATATATATACCTACATAAATAAAAATATTGAATGTATACATTTATTATTATTATTTATTATTTAGATCCTAGTCGTTAGTGACAAAGGTTGGAAGAAAACGTTATTAATTAACGTCCTGAAATATAGCCGTTACATCAAAATTTGTTGTTTAATTGGCCCATAAAGGTGAATATTTAAAAGAATAGTAGATTATGAGAGCGAAATTGGCGGTATAACTCTCTAGCAGGTGTGGAGCTGATGCATTAGACTTTTACAACAACAACAAAAGTACTAAATGTATAGCTTTTCTTAATATAAATATTTTTTACATCCTTAATACAAAGAATGTATTAAGTAAAATTACTTAGCATACACAATAACATTATTAATTTTATAAACTAGCGTAGAAAACATTTTCCATGAACCGTCATTTTGCTTCAGACAGTTCTGATATTTACTTACGAACTACGCGTTGGCTAATAATAATTATTTGGTTTTTGACGATTTGTCGTCGTCGATACCTTTACCATCGGCCGCCTATGTACACATACTTTGTACATCCACTTTGTAGGACCATGATTGTACAACGGGACCAAATTAAACTTGGACGATTGACAAGCGACGAACTAGTATCGACAGAAATATTGCAAGCGAAAGTGAACCTTACCCGCAATCCGCATTCATCATTGATAGTGATGAATGCATGAAACTGTTGAATCAATAGTTTGCTTGTGATAAAGCAGCTTCCCCTTTAAATTTCAGATTTTGTTTTGGAATTCGCCTAAAATGAAAATCGTTCTTAAATAGTAATTTTAGTTTGAAAATGGGAATAAGGGGGAAAGCAACCTAAACGAAATAAGTAATAATTCCTTCCGATATTGCACAACATCGTACAGTCGTACTTCCACCTTATTTAAATAATAATTACGAATAAGAATTAATGAACTATTCCGGAACTCTAGTTCAGCTACTTCACCAGTACTTTAATAAAAAAATATTCGAATTCGTGCAACTCCCGCTTGCGCGACGATTTAAAAAGAAACGAAACTTGCGGTACCTTCTTTTTCTCATATTGCCTTAATATATGGCTTATACGGATTATGAATTTGTATTTTTGATTTTATTGTGAGTGATAAAAATTATTTGCGTTCTTTTCCTAAATAAAATTCATTGGAGGATACTGGGAAATATGATTCTATATAGAGTGATATATTCCAATCTAGTTGATCTGTGGCTAATATTACTACAATTTAACTTTTATAATATACAAGAAACAGGAGATTATATTATTATCATAAATGTATCCATTAAGGATAACAAACAAATCACACAAAATTTTAAAACTAAATTCTAATACTTCAAAATACTAGAAATTCTAGTATGAAGTTCAGTCCCTCCCATTTATAATAATTTAATGTAACCTTCGCTGCAGTGATAAGACCAGATTTGAAAATATATTTACGTCATGCAGGATGTTTCTTGAACGGCATTATCCAGATTACTTCGAATTCTTAAATCTCGGCGTTGTATGTCATTTCAATGGTTTACAATTTGAGCCTAGAGATTCTCGATTGCGTTCAGATCCCAAGATTTAGGAGGCCATACTATAAATTCTACTTTCGGATGTTCTTCACTCCATAAACAACATATGTTCATCGCTAGTATAAGCTAATGGTAATATAAGTATCAATTAAAATTCTATACTGTACGGACGTTAATCTTCCGTCTATCTTTACTAAATTCCCAAGACCAATCAATACGCTGCTGAAATTCAAGCACTTTGTGTATATCGAACAACATACTCTCTAAAGCATCTTCTACCTTTGCATGTCTATATACTAATTTAAAAGAACATTTCTTAGACTTAAAAGTTTTTTATCGCTAAACATAACACTTGTTCAGTCTCTATATTAATTTTCAACTGCAAAATGGAATCTTAATTCTGCATGTGCTGCTAAAAGGTCTAATATTCTAGGCGGTCTTCTTGGTCTTAACCCTGTTTCAACTGTACGATTTATAATGGTTTGTTTACAAACCGGAATACCGGTTTCTTACAGTACTTTCTTTGCTATCAGAAAATGATTATTTCTAAATGATTTTATAATTTTTCCAACTTCTTGCAGAGTGGTTTTCCTTCCTGCAGGTCTCGGTCGTCGCCGTCTTCCTAAATTCCCTTCTATCCTAAATCACTTTACTAATATTTATGCCGTACTGTTCTGGAAAGGAAGTAAAGTTTGTTCCTTTAGAGAAAAGTGTCTCGAAGCTGCTTACTGGTATATAGCGTACAGCACTTATTTGTGCAAAAGGCATACCATCTTTCCATAATCCCACAATTTCACCTTCTTTCTCTGGTTATCTGATGTCTCCCCACTTCCATGACTTTGTAATTGAAAGTAAAAACATTACATATTAATACTACTTGTAAATTTAAAACTTGTCTGACAAGAGCCTGACCTAAACTCATGTATTTCAAAAATGTAGGTAAGGAAAAGGAAACTATCTATTTTCCAGCTCATCTACAACTTATCAAGAAACAAAATACCTTTATTTCTTTTGCGATCAATGTCATGGAGACAATATCCGGTTTGTTTTACTAATAATATAAAACAACAAGTACGTATGAAAGAGATCTAATATTTAATGCCTCTAAACTTAAATCGGATGAGACTGCTGGGGATGATCGCATAGCCAGTTTAATAGTGCGTGACTATGCTTCAGATTTAGTGAAGCCATTAGCTGTTCTGTACAATTTGATTTTGGATTCAAGCGTATTCCCAAGCATCTGGAAAATCAGTAAAATTATACCGATGTTCAAGAAGGGCGATAGATCTAATATCGTTAATTATAGGCCAATTAGTATATTGTCAAATTTTACTAAAGTTTTTGAACAAATGTTATACTCTAAAATCTATAGGCAAATTAAACCATTGTTATCATGTAATCAACATAGATACATATCTGGACGTTCCATGACTAGAAATTTGGTCAGTATTACTCACAATCAGTTTCTTTCGTCAGTGACAGATGATTGGCTACAGGTTGACTTCTCTAAAGCTCCATAGATCACAATATTCTCCTTACAAAGCTCGATTCCTCTGGTTTCTCTCCTGCTCTGATTGGATTGATGTCATCATATTTTGACGACCGCACTGTCTACGTATTTTACAATGAATTTTCGTCCAACATTTTTCCAATCTCGGGTCTCTACTTTTTAATATCCTTATTAATGATTTAATAGAAATATTAAATTGTGAATGTCTGAGGTATGCCGATGATCTTTAAATTTACAGCATTGTCCGAACACACTCTGACTGTATGAAACTCCAGGTCAATCTATCTCTGGTCGAGGAGTGGTGTACTCACAATAGAATCCTATTGAATATTTGGAAGTGTTGTCTTATTTCTTATTTATTATAATTGGTGACTAGAGTATCTGTGGTAAAAGATTTAGGTCTACTTTTTGATTTCAAACTCACCTTCGGTGTGCATGTCTCATCGATTTGTGCGTCAACCTCAAAATGTTGTATTATATGTTGGTGGGCTCCAAGTTGGAGTGTGCATCCTTAGTATGGTTTCCTTATTACACATTCCAACAAATCTCAATTGGAAGAATCTAAAAGAAGTTCCTGAAATATCTCTCCTTCAGAGTAACTGGAGCGTATCCTGATCGAGGAGCGGACTACGATGGACTTGTGACCCAACATAATATAGTATCTCTATCTTGTCGTCGTGAGACATACAGTGGTAGATTTTTATTAAATTTGTTATCAAAGAAAATTGATTGTCCAATGATAATGTCCTATATAGATTTCAATGTACCCTTTGTCGGCACTCTACTACTGCTCTACCTTTCGCTTATCTAGAGCAAAAACAAATGTATTGGTGAAGTCACCTGTCCACGTTATGCGTAAAAACTGAAAAGTTTTACAATAATGCTCTTTTAAATTTATATCTTTTGGTTTTGTGGACTTGCCTTAATTACCTGAGTTTGAGCCCATTTCGAGCTTAAATTTTTGTTATAATCAGAAAATTGGGTTCTTTCTATTTTATTTACTTAGTTTGAGTATGTAGTGAGTCTTATGTAATACTTCATTTAATCTTTGTTTTCTCTTTTACTTATTTTCAATATTGGTTGTCTTTTGGTTACATGTATATATATATATGTATATATATATATATATATATATATATATATATATATACCTGATGAAGCGTACTTTTAGATGCGAGATATCGGTATAAAAGTAAATTTGAACATACTACTACTGAATGTATGATTGCTGAACTCCCCAATAACCTTCGTTTCACCTTTGTTCTCAACGGCAAAGACTCCTGGTCTGCATATATATATACCTATATGATTTTAAAAATATTTCGAACTCTACCAGCTAAACTAAGCCGGTAGGAGGCATATATGTATGTATATGCCTTTGATTTGGCGCTTTTCTATACTTGCGTAACATAACGACCTATCTCCTTTAACAAGCCGCATTTACCTATACGGGCAAAATATTTCTTCTAAACAAGCCTTGAATTCGTACAGTATACGACGCATTATCCAAGTTTAGTTTGGTCCCATTGTACGTATTTTACTAAAAATTGCTAAAACAAAATTGAATGAATCAATTTTGATGCTACTTAGTGGAAGTAGTAGACGAGAATGCAATATGCAATACTCTGTCTTGGGTGATCTGACTTTTGGCTAGCCACTCATAGAACTGCAGTACTACCATTGATGAAAATTCTAGAGTTCGAGCGTGTTCGAGCTTTCGAGGATAAAAGTTAGGAGTTCCAAGTGAACAATTTGTGCTTCATGGGGCACTTCAAGAAATTCCAAAATATAACTTCGCAAATATATTTATTTATACCTTCAATAGTGAGCAGTGACCTCCATCAACGGCTTATGGACTTTGCTAAAGTTCTAGGAATTGGGAATTGATCATAGGTTAGGGTTATTTACGAAAGATATCGAAATAATTGAAAGACAACTGCTGGTGAGCGTCTTACTTGAACCTATAAAGGGATTTGACATTTTTACTACGTAACTGAAAGTAAGAAATCAACAGAAGTTAGATATAGACCCAGTAATACCAGCTGTGAAGTTATGAGTTGTTTCAAAATTCATAATTTAGCATTTTCTCGAAAGGATGGAAGTAATACCACAAAATAGATTAAATACAATATGTTTAAATATCAAGCGTACACAAACAGTGGAATCTTTATTTTCAGTTGATAAAATTCAGAAGCAACCTAAGGAGGAAGGAAGCAAACAATAAAACTGCACTTTTGTAAATTAGATATTTATATTCAACAATATAAAGGGAATTGTTTAATACTACTTTCTCCCTTGCAAAAATTTTAGTGTTTTCTTCATGCGCGTTAGATCTTCTTTGTCCATATACTTTTTCAAATACTGATCAAAGTTGGGTTCTTTACTTAGTACTTTGTACAACCTTTCTCCGTATTTCCTGTTTCAAGAATTACAAATGGAACAATAATGTAAAATTCTCTTCTAAATATACGTTACCTGGTTTCCAAATTTTTGTCCTCTAGAAACTTAATCATATTGGTGAATATTCTTTTTCGCGTGTGCTCATTACTCACGGGGTTTAAGATTAGCTCAGGACCAGCTATAACAACTGCACAAATTATCAGACGAACTGTGGCGCAGCGTACTAAATGATTTTTGTGTGTAGGTCCCTTTGAACAAAGAGCCCTAATTGCGTGAAACGTTGGAATATGAGTAACCATGCAATCAAGAGCAAGATTAGCATCTTGACGAATAAATTTGTTGGCATCTGCAGTTTTACCCAGAAGAATATCTACGATGTCATTGAATTCCTGTGGAGAAGTATATGTTATTCAATGAGTTGCAAGAATCTCAAATCCAAATATGTATATTATATGTATATTTAGATGTTCTGAATAAGATACTTAAATTATGCTCATATATTGATTAAAAACATCTTAATTAGTTACAAAAAAAACTTGCGTGATTAATAATAAGTACATATGTGACGTAACTACACAGTATAGGGGACGTGGCAAATAGGAGGCCCTTAGAAAATTCATTACTATTACTAATTATTATGAAACACTAGAATAATAGTAATGTCTATGTGCCATATAACTGTAACACGCACTAATACCATTAGTCCATGGAATTTCGGCAGTTTTGTCACCCTATAGTTATGCTACTGATTTGATACGAACTTCGTTGACAATGTATGTAGTTATTTGCTATTATCGAATTCCATCAAATATGCACCGCTGACATTTTAGTATGATTCTAAGTAAATGCCTGCTTCTCTTTGCTTTAAATCAAATAAAAATTAGAATGATCATTGTGGTCTTCTCGAACATGAGGGATTAGTCGATTTTTAGACGAGGTTCCTCAACGCTCTTTCTATCAAATTTCCCGCGTTGTGATAGGCATCGAGGGAATTTTCAGTTAATACCTCCTGCCTTGTTTGGGCGTCCAAGGTTTTCCTTCGACATCTTCAGTAGTAATTCACTGACTGGAATGACTTCAGGTGGGCTATTACGCTCTGATGAACGGTACCTGTACATCACTTCATTGCTGACCAATAGAAATATTTACAAAAGTGGTCAGTTTCTTGGAGGACAGAGAGTGTGTCACCTGATGGTTTATATGAAGGGATTGTCGATGAGAGCATCAGAGCTTAAAAATGCTGTCACAGCTGTTTTCAGTAGTGCCTTGGAAGTCATTATGGAGAGGTTCACGATTCAACAACGACTATAAATAAAAAGTTTATCATCAAAATGTTCGGTAGTCGATATAATCGATCAACACTGATGGCTCTATTTATCGTCTCATTGCAAAGTTTAAAAGAACAAACTCAGTGGCAGACGTTCTGAAGTAATTGAAAGTCAATTCAAATTTTCGCTTAAATTTAATCTTTTCGGGTGCATTTCTGAACAAACAATATTGAAGGATTCAGACTGATGAAAATCCTTAAGTGGTTTAAGAATTGTCTCTCTATGCCCAACAGCTCATTGTTTGGTGCGCATTTGGGCTCATGGAGTAATTAGCTCTTTTTAAACGAATATTTATGGCTATAACTACTAAATATTAACTTAAACAGGCTTTTATTTTAACAGGACGGTATAACACGTCATACATCTCGTCAGAACATGAGATTGTTACAAACAAATTCCTGGACGGATTGTTCGAAATTTGGTAATGCCGCCAAGGTCGTGCCATCTCTTATTCTTGGACTTTTTCTATGTGGTTATCTTAAATCCCAAGTTTCCTTGAATAAGCCAATTGAATATTTATCACGTGATATGCTTGCAAAAGTAGTCACAAATTGCGCCTCGAGAATCCATTCAACTCAACAAAGAGGAGGAAAGCTTTTAAATGATATTATTTTCAAAATATAATGTTACTGCTTGCTATAAAATAAACTTACTTGTAGTTATTTTTGTGCTCCTTTTAGAGTTCTTACGCTCTTATTGGTAAGCCCTTTAAAATAAAATGATTGTTTTTGGCTTAATAAACGTCACCAGTTCTCGTTCTCTACAGCTGTGGTCGAGGTCTTCGCGCAGGTAATAGTATAGAGAGATTTTCAAATGCTGATTTCGTTTTCGGATACATATTGAACGAGTCGCCGATCTTTTCAACGGATCTAGTCTTGGCTGTCTGAATCACTTTGTTACACGCAATTCGTAACAATTCTTTGATAATTTTCGCAGATTTTCTTCTTCATGGCGCGATTACAGAGCTTGTTTACCTTGTGTTATTATTTCTCGCTTCTATGCTTAGCCTGCTGCAGTTCGTCCTACTGCAGAGGACCAGTTAAATCCTAAGTTCTGAGTGTAAGTTGAAACTTAAAATTGCGTGGACCTGTACATGGTCCAAGGACAACACCCAAAAACATTTATGAAATTTTAGGCAAATAACTGCCAAAGAGAACTTAAATATACTTTTGCACTATGGGTTTTGCAAACGATCTTCCCACATTTAGTACAAGCGACACTTACTTTAGTGTTTTTATGAGGGTCACAAATGCAACAAAGTTCAGGGCATTTACTAACTGGTTGCCCCGTGCATTGTTGTTACTTGCATCTTGTGAACGCTCAGGCTCACACTGATGCTCAAACGGTTGAGTATTTGAATATCGAAAACAGTGAAAGAATAGGTCATTCTCCATATAGTCCCGCCTTGGCATTTCATCATTTCTTGTTGGATTATGTATTATTTTACTAAAGTCAGCGGAAAGAGAGCATTTGTACTTTTACTGTAAAATTCATAACGCAATAAAGTTAAACAAAAATGTTTAAAAAATTAACATTTACAAACAATACGATACGGACGACACAGCCAAATCATCTATATGTTCGAAAAGGAAGGAATTGAAAGTCTAACTTTAACAAAAGAGATAACTCTAAAATCTAAGTTGCCCATACAAGCATGGAAAGGTCCATGTTTGGAATTATATTAAAGAATAAAGTACAGAACAATATAATCTGAAGAAAACACAAAGATATCAAATACAATAGAGGAAATAATAAATCTTTCGTAGGGTATATAGCGAGAATCTCTAATGGTAGATGGACAAAGAGAACCGTTGAGTGGCGTCTTAAAACTGAACTATAGAGCAATTGCAGTCAACTTCCAACTAGATTCAATTGGCACAAAACTGAAATGAATGGCAAATATTATGTGAAACCTATGTGCAATGGACAAGCTGGTTAATGACGATGACTTGTTATTCATTTAGTCAACGGTTTCTCGATTGCACTTTATGTATTTACATATGCTCTTTGGTTGGTTTCCCCGGTCTTTAATTTTCAACCATTTTGCGTAGTATTATACTTACTGGACCTCTTGTGTCTTTCATAGACTCGAATAGATGTCCTGCAGCCTGACATGAAGTTCTGCAAACATGAGATCTAGGACTACGAAGCAATTCGATCAACTTTTGGTTAATAGTTATCATATGCGGTATCATTTGTTCAGCATCAGTAGTTCGACAGAGTTCGGTAACTTCCGCAAGGGCTTTCAGGGAGATGTTCCTAAAAATAATAATTTGACTATTAGTAAGTATTTGTACTTACAGCATACCTAAAATTTACCAATCTATATCTTGAATTCGACACAACAGATCACTTAATGAAATCTCAGATGAATATAAAGATACAGCATCAGTACCCCGAGTTCTGGTGCTAAGGCTGTCCTTAAATAGAAATTGTATTAAGTTACTTATTTATTGAAATGAATTGAAATATTTTTTAATAAAACCATTAACTTTTTTCCTGTAAAATTTATTAAACTTACATCGGATGGTAAAAGAGTTAAACTCATTTGATCGATCCTCATCATATCCTTTTGAAAATTAGCAGCAGGTAACACGGGCGATATTTTGTTAGGCGTTTTCGTACGAGCAAGTAAGCTTTTTCTTTCTTTTACCGGCGATGTTTTATGACTAAAAATTTCTGATTTACTTTGATCAATATATGGAATTCTTTCTGGTTCGGTCCGAAATACCTCTACTTTATTTGTTGTACAATTTGGGTTTGGACTAATAGATCTACCGCGTCGGATAGGTGATATGAGCTTTCTTATAGTACGTACTTCATCTATTTTACTTTTTTGTTCGCTAGATACTGTTGGAAGCATAAAAGAATTGCTTCTTTTATTTCTATAAGCAACTTTACTACTCTCGTAAATTGTATCCCTGTACATAATATTAACGTGATTTCTTTCTCTTATATTTTTTACAGTGAATCTAGTATATTGCGGTTGTACTCTTTCCACATTAGGAGATAAGTAATTTTGATGATAGGCATCGATTAAAGATTGACTTTTAAAGTTATGACCAGTTGATACACTGCCTTGTTCGTCATTCATGACTATGTTTTCTGGATTATTTGGTTGCGAATATTGTATCACATCGCCATCTGTTGATTCGAGAGATTTTGGTACACTATTATTTATGCGATTTCTGGATTTTTCTAAATAAGTTTCAATTAAAGATTTTCTCGGATATTCGACTGTTGGAGATTTTATTGTAGGACAACCGTCCTTATTATCTGCTTGGGTATGATCTTCTAAACTTTTAAAGTATTGTATATTATTTTTTCTTGTGAACTTATAAGAATTGCAATCCGTAACAGATCCATCTAGAGTAAAGTTTTCAAAATTAGAATTGCAGTTATCAAGTCCATAATTTCGAGGTGTAGGGGAAAGACTGTCAGGACTCATTTCCCCTGTTTCAATTTTAGCCAATTGTATAATGGTTTTACTAGTTTGAGTGCTGGAGTCTTTAACTTCATCAAAATTAAAATTTTTATAAATGATTTTTCCACTTTGCTCATCTGTAGCACACTTATCAACTAGGGATAGAAGAGAATACGTTTTAATAGAATTACTGGATCGCTTAGAGTCGCTTTCTTTTTGGTGAAATGTTGAAACTGGTAATGATTCGAAATTCTTGTTATTTTTTACAATTCTTCTATCAGTAATAACAGCAGGTTGCCTAAGTTTACTAACAATATTTTCCACGTTCCTCTTGTTCTTTTCTTCCTAGGAGAATGCATTATTAGATACAATTAATTAAATATAAACTCCTAATAATTACCATATGTGGGGATCCATCAATGAATCATTTCTAATTTTCAAATATGACAGCAATTAAATTGATTGTTGATTATGAACCTTCAAAAAATTGTCAAAGTCTAGACTTCGACACAAATGTATGCTAGAGCGAACAATGGCATTAGGTAAATAATGACATAGACAACAGGAAGAAGACAGTTTACCATATTCGAAGTTTTTATACGATTTAATTCTTTTGTTACGTGTGTGCAACATGTCAGCAACATGTAATTGACAACAAACATTTCAGTGCTTTAGAAGGCATATCTACTTGGAAGTTACCAACCCGAAGCGCATAAAAAATGGTAGAAACAAATTTAAAATTGGAACCAAAAAATAAAACACCGTGGTTCACAAAAGATGAAACAATGGATTCAAGAAAATAGCGTGTTTCATATTCTGATACGAGTATTGAAAACAAATGAACCTTCTGTGGCGTATCTTTTATGCAACACTAGAATTTGCCAAAGTCACTGCACAAACACAATGCCCTGTACCATAGTCCAGTATTTCCAATACCACCATAGGCTGTTATAACGAAATGGGGCGTGTGGCTTGATGTAGTTTATTATACCAAACATTTCAGCAAAGTGAAAATCATCGTTTTAACTTAAAACGCGCAAAATGCGAACGCAATTAGAGAAAGTCAAGAATTACCAAGTTGCAATAGATATACAACTTACGTGGAACATCTTCGGTTGCATTAAGAGTTTACAGGGCACCTTTTTGTCATTCAACAATCAATGTCATTTATACGAACGTTCGAAGCCGTCACATTAAATGTACCAATTGATTCTACAGGCCAACAAGCAGCTGAAAAATTACGGTTGGTTTTACGGAAAAATACTGATTACGGTAAGCTTGTGGTGTGTTTCCGAGTGACATTGATCGCTATTAAAAATTTGCAAACTTTAGCTCGATCGATGCCGACCATTATTTTTACATATTGAGAGATTTTTAGTGACAACGCTCAAAATTTAGCATAATCGACCATAGAATGCTATCTAATGTTTTGAATTTACACAGATCTGGAGATTGCCTGGCCATTTGTTACTAGAAGTAACGACCCTTCACTTACTACTTATTAGGTACCTACTAGTAGGTAATAGTTGTTTTCTGTAATGGCATCCAACCAACCCAAGTGGAAATGTATTTGGAATTAGCCCTGAATGAGTTTTTCTATTACAATCCAAAAGATAAAGTATTAGCGTTGTATTAATAATAATAATAATATTTCAGATTTTCTGCGAAATATTTAATTTGTACTCAGTGATTTAAAATGATTTCAGCTTTTTAAATTTCGAGAAAATAGTATATCTATTTATCTTGTATTATCTTCCCTAGTGCGGTTCATCTTTGGCCTTTTGTTAATTATTTTGAAGCAGTTCTTTTCGTTGATATAAAATCGTCCTTCCTTTGGCTTCAGTTAGTTACTTGTTACGACAACTTTTTAAGAATGAACAGACGAGTTCAAATAAATTTTCTCAGAGTGATTTGCTACCACGCAAGGAAAGAAAGAAAAATTCGCAAGATTTAAAGGAGACCTATGCCAACAATGGACCCGGAGGACTCTTTGGTGATGACTATGTACTAATTCCGAATGTAGCTATATAAGCCAGTATCCCAAGACTTTCGGACCACCCATATTGTAAGTATCTTTAAAAAGCACAGAGACACGACTGATAGTGAAAAACATTCTCACACATTTTATCCCTAGCGGTAACAGTACATATTCTGACAAGAGACTTACCATACAAACTCCTAGCTCAAAGTTTAAACGATTTCAGAGTTAACCGCTTCACAGTAAGCATGCTATATGCACGTCGTCAACTGTAAGAAAAAATAATCGAGCACCAAAACCCATCACATATCACTTCTGTTGACATCACCAAAGTGCGTGACCCACTAAACCGAGACCCTGTATGGAACATTATCACTAAGTTTGGCATCTTTCCAAACTGCATCTGTATGCCCCGTTACGAGAGTGGAGTTTTTAATCTGAATCGACGCAGTAAAAGCGCACCCACAGGAACAAATCCAGACTCTGTTATATAACTAACATATTGGCTTACGACGCACACGATCTTCAAATAAATGTACCGAAAGCTAAGATCCTCTCTACTCCACGGCTACCGTACATGACTTAATTATACACGTTTTACCTGCATACACACATGCGCATTCGATGGTATCACTGCATTTCTAACTCCCTGCTAATAATGTAAGTGATTATAAATCGAGCAAATTGCGCAACAATCGAAATCCTAGTATCGAGAGGTAGGCTGAGATCGATATGCCATGGAGTATAACCACATAGAAACAAATATTCTTTACAGAGAAAATGGTGGCTTATTTTAGCACTTATTAGTAACGTTCGACAAACGAGTGCATAATCAGTTGTGTAAACAGGATTGACGCCACCACTCCAAATTTTGTCACGCCTTGTACGTAAGCAAAGACAAGCGGTCGAGTGCCAGCGTCAATCCAGTTTACACCACTTAATGATAACTAATCATGCACTCGTTTATCGAACCTGACTTATTAGTAATATTGACAGAATATAATAAAAATAATACTATATTTGTGATGCCATTAAGTCATTAAATTTAGATTGAGATGTCAGAATATAACGCTCAGCAGAAAAATAGGCTGTAAAGGATACATCAAAGATATATCACTTCAAGAAACATGATATTTTACATAGTCCAACGTCTTTAGTACGAATAGTAGAACGTAGAATAGTAGAATAAACAATTTTGGGCACAGAAATTTTATTAACGTGAATATAAAAAAATATCCCTGCTAAACTTTAACAGTTTTGTGTATCGATGGTTGAACGAGGGTTCCCATTTTTGCGCAATTCCAATGTGAGACAAATCATAAAAGTTGAAAATGTACAAAACTCAATTCTGAGCCCGGCTTTTGAAAGAGCACAGTCAGAAACACTCGGAAATATTACTTTCATTCATTTATTTCTTTATTAGAAACATGGAAATGAAGTTCGAAATCTAGTTAAGAAATCAACGAGCTTCAGCGTTAATGGGTTAAGGAAGTCAGCGACGGACATCAATAGGCAAGCATTAGAATACAAGAGATACAACGTAAAAGGAAAAAGTAAAAGAGCTCGACCGACGCATATATGATGAGCAGCGACAATACGTGAATGTGAGGAAATAAAGAGAAATTGGAATGAAGTAAAACAAATAGCTCGCAAAAGGAAGATCAATTGTTCCACACGATTGGAAAAAGAAAATTCACAATTAACTTGCTGTGGATTGTTAGGTATGTGACAAACTTATAGGTTACGCTATTGGTTAGAGAAAAGTCTTGATACGTTTACACAATCATCCCATGTAACATACTTCAGTTACTTGGCTTATACAGACCGCTGATTTTGCAATCATGGAAGACGCGACTAATCAAAAACAACTATCACTTTCTTTTTATTTAAAGAGGGGGTAAAACGTTCAGAAATCAGCCTTCAACTTTTGCAGGGTGTAGAATTACAAAGTATTACAAAGTACAGTCAATCGGTGGCTTCATAAAGTTGGCAGAATGTGGTGTATTTCTGTAAAATGAAAGAAACGTTGCTGCCGTGTAGAGTCAACAGACTTTCAGCCGGCCGGGTACTAAGGCAAAAGGTACTACAATTAACGGAGAATATTATTCTCATCCGTTATCTGGTCCATTGTGCCATAAGCTTTTGTTATTGCAAGGACAACAAAGGACAATGCAAGATCCCATATCGCACGAAAAACTAAGGATGTTTCAAACGAATTGCACTGGAAGTTGCTTCCACATTCATCCTATTTGGCAGATCTGGGTTCTAGTGATATCTAGTTGTTCCGAGATTTGAAAGAATCAAAGCGTTCTGTGTGTATGTGCGTATTACGAAGCTTTGGTACCAATATTATAATAAATAAACCCTATAATTGTCCCACTCCTGAGAATGCATTCGTCTCTTTTTTTCGCATATACTTTTCTGAAGGTTTCACTTCTACCACGTCTGAACTGCATAAAGGTGATTGCAAGGCTGTGGTGTAATTTGTAACTGCATACATAATTTTTTTATATATATAATTTAGTTCAGCAAAATTCTATTACTTAACAACTTCAACGATTTACTAATAGACATTGTATTGCTTGTATTTTTCATTAGTTGATCATCGTTTTAATGTGGAATCAATATGTTCTTTTCTCCGCAACCTCCAAAGTCGAAAAAACTTGTAAAGAGGTCAAAGAAACTCCGATGCCTGGCAGGGCAAATGGGATTAAGTAGAGAACGAGTTAAAGGTAATAAGAAGCAGGTGGAAAGTGGTATTACATTTTTTATTAACCTTCCTATACTCACGCATACGGTCTGTGAGACCGATTTATATAGTATAGTATACGTCTTTCATTTTGACGTGAGTATAGGAAGGTTAACTCTCCGATTAGTGAGTCTCCCGTTGACCTTAAAATAGTGAAAACGGTCCGCAGGGACCTATAACTAATTGTATGGTATTTTGCTTGATGGGGTGTGTTTTGATGGTTTTGATTGTTAATTTTATATTATATAAAGTAATAAAAAGGCACAAGAAATGCTTTTTAACAATGTCGGTTTTATTTAATATTAAAATACGTGAGAAAATGAAATAAATCACTGTTGTGATGCTTCTTGCTGATTTTCCAGTTCAAGTGTGCAGGTATTGCAACGATACAGCAATGTGGAATGCTCAGCACAAACTCCGTTGTTGCAAGTACTGCAATACGCTCTGGTTTTACGCTGGCGTCTGTACTCCACACGACATAACTGGCATGACGGCCGATTTGATCGAGGCGCAAAAGAAGGTGCAGCTCCTGCTGTCGGTTGGTGGCTCGTTCTTCAATATTAGGCAGAGCTAATTGTGTCGTGAGCAATTGAAAAAACAAACGTCGCTTATCCGTTTTTTTACTGCGTTAATTCCATTATATATGATAAATGGGGCTAATGCAGTAATATTTACCATATTGTAGAATATGGCCAGCGGTTTGTTGATCGTTTGCAAGAATATGTGCCAAGCATCGGATCCATTGTATCCACGCCGGATTTATTAGCATTGTAATCCAGAATAACCATGGGCTTCCTCTTTTTCAGTTGTGTCTACATCGCAAGTATAGTGCATTGTAGATAGCAAAATTACCGCTTTCGTCTTCGGAACATATGAGCACAGTGATACATCGCCTTCGTAGAAGTCAAACAATGAGCTGCAAACTGGACGCAAAGACTTTTCAGGAACTCACGTGGAACAAATGTTTTATTTGACCGTACTGTTCCAACAAATGCAGTTTTCTGCCTCATCAATGTACGCGCCGCATCCAACGTGGAGAAAAATTGTCAGCATAAATTGTGCGGCCTATTATATCTTTCCACTAATGTATCAATTAGTGGAAAGACAACATTCTGCCCTTGATTTACTTCACGCTCTTGACCAGGCAACTTCCCAGAGTAAATCATTCCTCCATCGCGATGTTCACTGTTCAACATATAAACGTTATATGGTTTGGTTTATGAAACTTATGAACCTTTGATACTATTCCGTGTGTTTGTTGTATTACAATTTGTAAAAACAACATAAATCCCAACAAACATTGTTTGTATGAGGCGAGCCGTGGAATGCTAATTGTTCAAAATTATATTGATATGCACAATTTGTTGCTTTTCAAATAATGTTGATTTTATGACATGGGTGACCAAATACAAACAGTTCATACGCATGAAGTAGACAAAATTCTTTAGAAATGTATACAGGTTTTCTTGCTCGTATACCTGTTCGTATAAATTTTAAGGGTAGGCAAGATGTAGCAAATCCTGTTTTAGCATACAAATCGCTGTTGTAAGCATTCAATTTGATAAAAGAAATACAGGTAACAAAAAAACCAATTCAACAAAACTCATTAGCGATTTCTTCTAATAATAGTAGAAGGTCCGTAGGGACCTTTTCACTAATCCACGTACTAAACGTCATTAAACCTCAATAAAATGTAAAATATTGTTCGTATCACTTCAAAACCAGCACACTTTTCTCTTGGAATACATGTACGGTTCGGGTATTCAACCCATACAACATTAAGGAGTTGTGAGACCTTGAAAATCGAAAAGGTCCCCAGAGACCTTCTCACAAACAGAAGAGTTAATTTGTTTTCTAAATATCTTTCCTTAGATTATGTCTGTTAACTGAAAAATAAATATATGTATTAAAATAAAATACTATCTTATATTTTTCTTGGCGAAAAAAGTAAATAGGTCACCTATGATTCAATATGAACTAAATAGTAACTAGTAAATAATTAACTAACAAGGAAATATTTCCAAGCGTCATCGCCCTATTTGAATGAAACTTGGTCAGTTTGCAGACCCCATCGAGTATTGCAAATTGTCGCTTTCCTACATCTAGGAGGCAAAAATCTCCCTCGAAACTTCGATTTGTTTTTCCCTCACCCCAGGGCCTATAGTTATTTTACTGGAAATACCATTTTTGCGTATATACATTGATTCCTGCTTTTTATGTGTAGTATGCGCATATAAAACCATAGATACGTGAGAAGGTGAATTTCATTTTAGATACGTTCAGGCATATGTAAACAAAATGCTGTTGAATATTTATTTAATGCATGCTTGATTGCTAATGGTTGAATTCGTAGTATTTTATAGTGCATAAGAGAAGATGTACGTACATACGATAAATGTATAAACGTATATGTATATTTATACATACATATGCAGAAATTATGGTAAATACATATTAACTATACATTTGTTGTACTTGCTCATGGTAATGAAACGTGTTAAAAGAATGTGACAGAAAAAAATTGGACATAAATATTGAACACAGTAAGAACACTTTATAAAAGCAAGCTTCAAAATTCCTCCATCATAGTGCCATAAAGCATGTTTTGCTGGATGCTATCTGGTTTCTAGTTTCTATATAACCACTTTTGTACCAAGAATACAAAAAATACATTACACGGAAGCCATATACGTCAAAAGGTTACATCAGTCCAGTTGTTTATTCGAAAATGTAAAATCATGCATACTTTTATTGGCTGGTACATATTTTGGTAATATTGCAGGACAGTGACCACTCCAAAAGCTAGCAACAAAGTTAGTTGTGTCCCACTGATAATTCAATGTAAATACACGTTTGTGAACCAATATTGTTCGATAAATTAAAAAATATATATTAATATGTACGTATGTATATCATAGTGCACCAGTGTGCATTTCCAAATTAAATCCACTTTCATCCGCAGTGCAAATATTATCTGCACCGTACAATTTGATGTACGGTTTTATGGGTGGTAGCAATATTTTCTAATTCAACTGTATCCTGCCTGTATAATCATCTTACAAATTTGGTTATTTTCCTAGCTACAATCCCCTTATTTTTTTAAACTGCCATATGCATTTACTGGATGCTCGAAAAATTTCCAAATGACTTTTTCCATTCGCTTCTAATGCCCACTGACGAATATCTGTATCGTTGCGTTCCATAGATATTGAAAATTCGCACAATACGTATTCAGCAATTTCCGAAACCTTTTCTAGATTAATTCCCACTTTTTCTAAATACTTTTCTCACCCATCTAACTGCCGAAGAATTTTAATTTTTCTGAACCAATTTTGCACAGAAACTAACGGTCGTCGTGCCAATTTGCTCGATTGCCGAAATTTAACTGTATTCGCTTTATAATTTGGATTTATATTACCATTTTCCATTGCACATGTTTCCTCGGCATCTTCCAAATCATGCTTTTCATCCGCAATCTCTGTAACAAGGAGATGAAACATATATCCATGTTTCAAGCCATTGACGACTTTAAATGAAATGATACGTCTTGAACGCTTGTATCTGTCTTTTATATGTACCATCATGTAATTCTATTTCGCAGGGATCAATTATATTTGTTAGTCATTATAATTATATGTAGACTTAGGATAAATATGCATTTACATATCTGCATATGCATATGCAAATGCATATTTTTGGTATTTTTTCGATAAATGCATATTTTCACTCTTCAGAGCATTAATGCATATTTTGTGTTGATATTACAAATATGCTATCATTTCAGAATTCATATCGAATCCCTCTCACATGTACAAACATCATTATTTCCTGTTTCGAAATGCAAAGAGATATTCTGTAGGAGATAATTAAATAATCTTCTAAAAGTATTAAATAAGTAGGGGAAGGTGGCGCAAGAGTGCCACGTTAACGTTTATTGCGTAAAAAACACATTCATTGTATGAAAAACTTTATATAAATGTTACTAAAGTAAACATCATTTAGTTGTCACTAAAACTAACACTGTCGGAAGCATTTTCAGTAAAGCGAACTAAGTAAAAAAACAACAAACAAATTACTGCAGGTGACACTCTTACCCCGTAGGGTAGGGGTAAGAGTGCCATCTGTCTATTTATTTATTTATCTCGACAAATATCACATATATAAACTTTATTCTTTTTTCGTAGTCGGTGCAGTCTTCATGGGCCCATTCCTTACATTGGTAGCACTGTATAACATCTTCATCAGGGGTCTCTGACAAAGCTTTCCTGCATATTATGCAGAAATAAATATGTGTTTCGTCATCAGAATCTTTTAGGTTTTCTTTATCGGAATTCTCCGAATTAGACGAATAAGAACGTTTCTGTATTTTTCTAACTGCTTTGGTGTTAGCCGTTCTTACTTTTTGCGAGAGCCTGTTTAATTTCACTTTGGATATGACAGCTTCAGTAGAGTCACTGCATTTTTCTTGGCAACATACTTTTTCTTTTCATGGAGTGTCATTTCATTACCTTGTAATTCATTCGTATACTGCGAGCTGGTTATCATTTCGGATTTTTGTTTCTTTTTATGAATTTTTGGTTTGTCAGACCAACTTGCTACTGGTAGTGGTGACAATTCTTCAACCATATAAGACCGATTAGCACTTGGGATGGGTTCACCAGCATTACAACTACTATCTTGATAATCTTCAACATTGTTATTTTCTTCCTTTTCTGCCAAAGCACTAGTTGATGTTTGAGGACTTTTACACATCACATCTTGTGATTCTGTACACCTTCCGTATATCTGAGATGGCATATAGTCAGTCTCATCAAATACATCTGGACGAAAGGGCCATATGCCTGTCTTTTCGAATCCTTTAACAGCATTTCCGATAGTAGCTGCTTTCATATAGCTTTTGTTAAAAAGTTCTGCGATATCATACACAGTTATTCGCTTTCCTGGATGATTTGTCATAAATACGGAACATTCTTGATTATAATAAGTTTTTAAAGGACCAAAAAAACATCTGTCAAGAGGTTGTAGCCGATGGCACGTATGTGGTGATAGAGTAAGCATATGTATGCCCAACTCCCTTGCTTGTAATACTGCTGACAACGATTTATGGCTATTATGGCCGTCTAATATTAATAGAACGGGATCATCAGGACTACTGTGTGAATGGGTAGCGAAATGTTTTAAATAAGTAACAAATCCATCTTGGTCGATCCACCCCAGATGGTGAAAGATAAATAATGGAATCCATAGGTGCACCTTTCATAAGTTGATCATTCATCCGCTTTCTAGCGAATACCAGCATAGGTGGAATGTACTGGTCTGTTGCGCTCATTCCACAAACCAAAGTGGTAGTTGTTCCACGTTCTGCTGAAGTTAGCCGACCTACTTGCTCTTTACCTTTTTGGCTCAAGATTCTTTCTGGTGTATGGACATTAGTTATACCGCTTTCATCCACATTAAAAATGCGGCTGCTTTTGAATTTGAATTCATCCAGTAGAGTTTTAAGATTTTTGTAGAAAGTTTCTACAAAAATCTTAAAACTACTAGAAACTCTCTACTTGTACCTTATTAAAGCCCACAGCTCGATTAATGCTTGTAGCTTCAGGTTTCCGTAAAACAATATTTGGATGGCGTTTAAAAAATCCATGCATCCAATCTTTGCCAGCTAGTTTCTGTGCTTTGTTGAAACGATGCTTAGTCTTGTTGAGTTCTGCAAAGTCGTATACTAATTTTCTTAATGGCCTAATGGTCATGCCATGAAATAAATTATCCATATTTAAGATATGTTCAACTAGTCGATTTTCTTCTTCGGTAGAGAAAGTAGGTTTAAAACGGCCCAAGCTTGTTGGAACTACATTACTTGTTAGTCGCTTTCGTATAGTTGACCGGGGAATATTATAACGCTTTGCTATAGCTAATTGATTTTCTCCACTACGCATTTCAGCTAAAGCTTTTTGTAAATCCTCTTCTCTATACGCATGTCTTGTAGTTTTCCTCGCATAATTGCGTGGCATTTTGACTATATTGTCTAAATAAAGATTATAATCGAATATTATCAAAAGCTAGGTGTAGTCGTGAACACAACTTGCATGAAACATTAACGAGGTAAGATTGCCACCTGACACTCTTACCCATACAACAAGGTGGCACTTTTACCCCATCCTACAACTTTTAAGAAATATACGGACATCTATTACTATACGTTAAACTTACTTGTTTCCACAAAACAGCATACTAATTAGATTCTGTATTAGAGGTTAGGGTGAATGCGAGGTAGTAAAAAGTTGTTATAAACACTGTATGAGGGCTTTTACGCCAAAATGTAATTAAATCAGTTGCAGCGAAAAGTTTATAAGTTCACAAACTCACAAAGTATAGGTTTTAAACGCCAGACACTTGGTGCACTTAACAACACGATCGTTCTGCGCAATACTATGATCTGCCAGTGTCGTTGAAAAATAGGCGCGAAATACGAACCGGTGACACTCTTACCCCACCTTCCCTATTTAAAAATATATGGTTTCTTAGTATTTATTTCTCATTGTTTGTTTACCTAGATAATTGCCGGTTATCTTCGTAATATTTCCAAGTACTGTGGATTCAGAATAATGAATGTACCTGTTTAACGTTTATATTACTATATCTAGTTCAGTAATAGTTCCATACTATCTGGAAATATTAAGGGGATTACCGAGAATTATGTAGGTCAACGAACAACGAGAAATAGTATGAATGGGGATGTACTTAAATTTACCAGACTCTTACATATTTCAATAAAGTCTTTTCATTAGTTGTGTGCTACTTACGATAGTATTAATATCTATCAAGATGCCAAAAGAAAAAATAAAGTCACTAGATATATAAAGTACCGCAATTTATGAGGTCAATGTGTTCAAAAGAGAAAGCAATATTTTTGCCCCAAGATGGCGGCTTTTCTAGTGACACCAAAATATTTCGTCGAATACGATGAAATGTAAAATTAATCTATACTTTTGCAGTTTGTTTCACGCCTGTGTGGTTGAGATTTATAATTCCGATTGGAATTTAACTTATTAAACCTTTACCAGTTACCAGTAGTTATAAGAATAATGTAATAAGTTTAAAATAAATGTGTACACCTTTCCAGTAAACATTTGTTAAATTTGGCCGACAGTTTAAGTTGGTAGTTCTGGCAATAGTGAACATGCATGCGAATATGTTCGCTATTCATATTCGCATGCATGTTCACTATTGCCAGAACTATCAACCAAAACTGGCCGCGAGATTTAAAAAGAGTTTACTGGGTTATTCTTTTTGTTTCTTTTTTTAAATAAATATATTTCCCACACTGCATGCTACTCGGAAAATTTCTATTCATATTTCTAATATCTCTGCGTTATTAATTTCATATCAAAGAACAAATTAATAGAGAATTAGTTATCTATTGCTTCTTTTACATTTTAAAGTTCCCGCAAGTTTTTGCCCCAAAATGGCAGATAATTGCGGTACTTTATATATCTAGTGGCTTTAAGAAGAAAGGTATGTAAGTGCCATCTTATGTCAATTTGTAAAAGACTATAGTGACTTTTACAACAGATGAGTGTGCTATTTTGTAAATACTACCAAGTTCAAGTTACAGCGATAAAGTAGTTTCAAGTGACGCAGCATCTCCAAACAGGAAAACATGCAAATAACAAAAATCGTAAAAGGGGAAATAGCGAACGACAAATGTTAATTTCCAGTTTACCGACACCTGGATCTAAACACTGAAGAACTTTGTACGGCTTTTATTTGCGCTGACATTCTGTTAGCTAACTTAAAGAATGAAGTTTTTGCAATTTTATGGAAAAGTATACGAAACGAAGCATTCCAGACGAGTCAACATTACGAAAATATTATGTTTCCGATTTGTATAACACAAAGTTAAACAAATTAAGGGAAAAAGTAAAAGATCATTTTACTTGGGTGTCGTTTGATGAAACCGCTGATGTGGAACAGAGATACATTCCAAATTTTATGTTTGGTATATTAGGAGTTAATGAAAAAAGAGGTAAATCATATGTGCTGGCTTTAAAAGTGGACAAAGTGAATTATTCAACAGTCTTTTCCCAGTGCCTTTTTCAACGATTCTCTGAGTTTATTGTCGCCGTCTGGGATTTTATATGAAAAAGTACTACTGGTTTGTGGTGCGGCACCATATATGTGCAAAGCTACGAGGGGTCTACAGGTTTTGTATCCAAACATGATACATGTTACCTGTATAGCACATCCTTTACACCGAGTGGCCGAATGAATTCGTACTTTATATCCAAACGTTAATATGCTGATATCGTCTGAAAAAAGATTTTTCATAAAGCACCAAGTCGCGTCCAGGGGTTCCGGAAAATTGCAGAGGACGTTCCACTTCCACCCTCGCCAATCATTACAAAATGGGGAACTTGGATCGACGCTGCTGTATATTACGCTGAACATTTTGAGATTCTTAAGAAAATTCTTGATGAATTCTTGATGAATTCCATACTGAACAAGATCAGAGCATTGAGGAAGCACAAGGTATTCTGAGAAAAATAGGCATTCGAGAAGGTATAATTTTTATTCGAGCTAATGTGGCGTGCATTTCGACTGCAATCTCTATACTGGAAGCTAAAGGTTACCTTTAAAAGACAGCATTGAAGTAATAGAAGACATAAAACGTTTATCGAAACTCCGGAATAACTGTTTCGTCAATAAATTAAATGTAGTTCTGTCAAAAAATATCGGGTATCAACAGCTAAAGAATATAAGTGATGTGTTGCAAAATAAAACAATCCTTAATGAAAAAAAGTTAACATCTAAGTGCCAGTGCCATTATAAACTATGAATTTGCGTCGACAGTGTCGTGTGAAAGAATTTTTCGCAATACAAACATATTCTAGCCGACAATAGGTGCCAATTTACTTTTGAACATTTGTTATACCATGTTATAGTTAAATGTAATTATAACTTGTTCCTGTAGTTTCTTTAATTTTTGTTATATTTTTTGAGGGAAAAATAAATATAATATGAAAAAAATGTATTTATTCTTTAATTTTTTAATGCATATTTAAGTGCATATTCCTGATATTTTTGATGCATACTTAAATGCAAGTTTTTAATGCATAATTATCCTAAGCCTAGTTATATGTAATTATCAACAGACCTATAATGCTGTTTGGGTTAACGAGTACCATCTTCTCGAAACGCACTACAAAGTACCTCGAATTAAGAATACAAGAAGCGATACCCAGTTAAATAGACCACGGGTCCGACAGAAAAAAAATTGATTTCCTATATCCATCTTCAGCGCAAAATAAATCCGATTCAATTTAAATGATACAGTTGCCTAATATTTACTTATTTTTATATATTACGAATTCAGCATCTTTGTTAAATGTTCTGGACTAAATCAATTATCTATATTATTCTCTGTCAACATAGGAAGGAGGTGCGGTTCGATTTTATTCCGGTGGTAAATTAGAACGAATTAAGTAGTGTTGTTTTATTTACTTATTTGTCGATCTTTTTATATACTTGATCTAAATATGGATAAAGGTGTCATATGTTCTAGTTAATCGGGGGTGGAAATAGCAGAATCAGCAGCATAAAATTTATAACGCTAAAGTTATATTACCAGCAAACCAACTATAGATCCTTTTTCACTACTTCAATCAATCCCCTGTTAGGTAGGAATAAGGGATGGTGCCAACGGGCGAAGGGAAAAATAAATTTGGCACAATTTGGTAAATCTATAAATAAAAAATTGATATAATTTATAATTTTTGTCGGGTAAGGGTGTAAATCGCAACTGAAAATAACTGAAAATCTTAAATTTTCAGCGATTTTAACCCCTAAAAGTAGAACTCAGAAGAAATAGAACGCGGCGATTTACAATACTTGATGGGAACCAAGTTTCCTTCAAATGCGGCGGTCCCACTTTATACTTAAATTTATCACGTACTATGTAACAAAAAATAAATTTAAAAAAGGTAGATATGAAACCCGACGCGTTTGTCATGATGGTCTGACGGACCAAAAAACGGCAAAAAAGGGAAGCTGTGTCGCTTTGGCGAATTCAACCTCATCTTGCGGGTGGCTCGTTACAGCCTCCCCCTTTGGATACCACAAATTGTCCTCATGTGGGATCCAATATCTGGAAAAAATATGCAAATACTCATTATTATTAGTAGCAGACTGCCGTGTAGGGGTTTCTTGGACGATGTTGGTGTCGGCTGGTAGACGGTGTTTCATCGACAGGGGTGGTTTGCACAATCAGGCCAGTTATCCTGATCGCACCCCACTTCGGTCGGACGGCCTCGCAGTCTAATAAGAGCCACAGGCTCTAGACCTCCTCGTGTTTCATGGGCACGGTACCTCCTCAGGGCAGACACATTTTACTTTCCCAGGCGTACCTCTGAATTTTCCACAATTATCCTCAGTCACGGGGTGATTTCTGCGACGAAATTCTTAGTATACAGCACGGCAAGAAAGTCTTTATATACATCCGCTGGTGTCCGCAATTCGCGACCGAAACACTAATAAGCGGGAAGGAACCCGGTAGTAGTGTCTACCGCACTGTTTAACGCAAACCGCACTGATGAAGGCGCCTCACTCCATCGTTCACGGTGGTGTCCCACTATGATCGAAAGTTCAACCCTTAGCTCCTAGTCCTTCGGCTCTTCCGGATTCGCCGCAGGGTAATAGACTGAGCTCAATACTTGCTCGAATCCTAAGCAGTATGCTACTTGCTGCATCACTTCTCCGATGAATTGGACTCGATTATCGCTTATTATCCGGTGAGAAGTACTGTAGCGCAGTATTATCTCCCAGATGAGTCACTTCGCACAAGCTTGCACCATAGCCTTACGTAGAGGGAACACTTCAGTCCAGCCCGTGGCCGTATCTGCCACGGCAAACGTCCATTTCCCCTCAGAGTCAGTTGGTGGAAGTGGGCCAAGAAGATCCATGGCAATTGTTTCAAACCTCTATGACATAACAGGTATTCGAAGATCTGCAGGTTTCAAATTGGAGACCTTGTGCCTCTGACACTCGACGCACACTCGATGCACTGGTTGACGTAGCGTTTTATATCACCAATAGTATCTCTGGCCCATTTTTGCTAGAGTCCTTTTGAGACCGGCGTGTTCAGCGAGAGGGAAGTCACAACATTCCTTTAAAATTTCTAAAATCGCCGTTTCAGTAACAACTAACTGAGCTTCTTCAGGGTCGCTCTCTGGGTTGTACCGGTAGAATACGCCATTTGCCATCACATAATCTCTTTCTGTCAACCTCTTTAGCTCGTGATCAACTAGGGCCTCGAAACACTCGATAATCTTGCGTAATTCTGGCTTCTTTAATTGGTTATCTCTCGTCTGCTCTATGGGAACTGTTGGTAGAGATACAGACACTAGACAAGCTTCAATTCCAGTGGCTGTTGAATCAATGCGAGGTCGAGATAACGTATCAGCAACCCGATTGCTCCGACTTGGAATATAATCGATGCACAGATCGAACGATTGAAGAAGCAGTGGCCATCTGACTAACCAGCCTGATAGTGATTGCAGGGTCATCAACCAGTAGTTGGTGATCCGATGCTATGATAACCTTGGCGCCCTATAGATAACCTCGAAATTTCTGCACGTCAAATACAATGGCCAGTGCCTCTCTTTCTGTCATCAAGTAGTTTTGCTCAGCTGGTGCCAGAAGGCGACTAGCATATTGAACGGGCCTCTCATCTTCTTCCTGTCCTTGCAGAAGACACGTACCTAACGCGTAAGAACTGGCATCCGTCTTCAGAATATAGGGCAATGATGTGTCTGCTTGTCAAAGATTGGAGCACTACTTAGAAGCCGTTTAAACTTTTGGAAAGCGTCTTCCTTCAATTCGCTTAGTGCCCGTGTGATTTCCGAGAATCCCGGAATGAATCTTCGCAACCAGCTGAAAGTCCGAAAGTGTCCATCCTTTTTGGACTCCTTATACTTATCCTCGAGCATACACTGGATACCAAATACCAAAGCTCGTTTGCGTAGAGGGAATAATCGATATGGTGGAATTGCGATGGGACAGTCGTCTGTCAAACTGATGCAGTGCTCAGCATGTGTCGTTGGCTCCAAACTGTTCTCAAGGATATCTTTGTTTCTACTGAGACGTGCGAACATTTGAGTCTTCTCCTCAGGTTTATGCCCTCGCCATCACGAAATGGTTCCAATTCTATTGCATCGAGGGTCATAGCAGCAGCACTGAATTCTCTCACCAGCCAGTACCAAGTCTTTGAATCATCCCGGAAGGAACATCTCATTCCTTCAAGATCTAGTACCATCTGAGCCTTTACAATAAAATCCATACCCAAAAGTTTCTTGCTGTCCTAATGTTCGGGAATGGGAATAAACGATGTTCGTAGACTGTGGCCTTCAAGGGTCACATCTACATCAAATTTCTCTGTGACCACCTGCCTTGGTTTACCACTGGTATTGTCATGAGCTGCTCACCTGTCACTAAAGGTACCTTGTTTTGTACAAAATGCAGATACAGGGCGTGTCCCGCAACAATTTGCAGAGGTTCGCAATCAAAAAACGACAGGTCTTCTTTCCCTCTAATGGTTACTCGTGCTGAGGCTCTGTGTTCACCACTTTCTAAGCTTGCAAACAAAATTTCTAACGAGTTTGTTGTTCCATTCTCACATTGTGACGTTGCGACCTGATGTGGCCAGGTTTAAGGTATCCACAGCACACCAGCGGGCTCCTGTGTTCTGCAGTGGCAACCAGTTTTGTTTGTACCTCTTGCACCACTGGTTGGAGTTTGAATCTTGTTGCAAACTTTCGACAGTCCAATTAGTTCCTCAAAGCTAATTACTTGTTCCCTGGTGACACTCATCTGATCCTCGCATTCGGCAATCCATATATCGTGTTAATTTTGTGGTCGTTATGCAGAATCAGCGTCGCTGTCAGCTTGGAAAGCAAAGCTCTTCCCTTGGTAATGAAAAAGATTGGTGGTTTCTTCGTCACTAGAAAATAATTCTCTAAAAAATGTTATTTTGTTTGTTCTCACCAAATTGTGTCGTAGTGATGCGACAAGGTCGTTCCACGTTTTAATAGTAGATGTCGTGTCATCCACCAGTATAGGCAAGCCCTGTTGTGCATTGTTATTGGAAACGCCCACGCAATCTTTGTATATATTTATAGCGTCAATGCATTCCCCTTCCGCTCCGGCAAATCTTAATTTAAAGTCCGCGGGTTCCCACATTTTCCAGGAGTTACCCAGAGCTTCCTTCATTCCATAGAACAACTGCTGCAGCTGGTCCTGTGTCATAACGAATGAGTCTGGCATAACTCCTGCGGTGTTGTTCTAGCTTAACAAGCGAATATTATAAAAAGAATTATCTGTGCTTCTCCGATTAACCGTTTTCCGAATTGTTTTGAATATGTCTTCGAACAGCAAAACAAACGTCAAACGTTAAAATTCTATTTTCCGAGCCACGGCAACATAACGGTGAAAAAGGTCTCTAAACAAACTTGCGATTTGTCGGCGAGGCGTCCGCGGACAAAAAGTTCGAACTTGATAAACTGTATCGATCGCTCCTGAATTGCTCTTATCAGCTCTTATTCTCGCTTAACTACACAGAGCGAGTATTTGCAACGACCAGCTCCTCAGTGCGATAGGAGACTGAAATATGTGATAGTCTATTGCGTCAACAATCGGTTGTCGGTTTCGTACTTTACCATGGGCGTGTTTTTCTCTCAAATTTGAGGTTTCGATAAATTCACGCCTACACGTTGGTCGCCACTTGTAACGGCGATAAGAAACGACACTTATTCGTTAATTAAAACGATTTATTACATACTACACCTATGTAACACAAAAAATAATAAATAAAAAAGGGTAGATATGAAAACCGACGTGTTTGCCACTATGGTCTGACGAAGGGCGATAAAAGGGAAGCTGCGTCATCTGTTACAACGTGCAGGGGTAGCGTTGGCGAATTCAACCCCATCTGACGGATGGCTCGTTACAACCTCAATCACAGAAATTAACAATACCCAAGTAGGTCACATTGAGTACAGTTACCTTAAATTTATTAGCTGGGTTATCTCGTTGACTTATCCCTAGTTTAAATAAGAACGGTAATGAAACCACAAAATTATTAAAACATGTATAGGTATATATATTTGTCACTTTTCTGGTTTACATAGACAATAGATACAGGTATTTCCTAGAAGGTGTGCTCCAGTCAACAGTTGCAAAGGTACAAGACTTACGCAATAAGTTACTTTGTATTACAAATTGTGGTACAAAAATAAAAATCAGGTCATCTACAGCATATTTACACAGTAGTATTCTACCCAAATAAAATATTCGGATCACTAGTAAAAAGATCTTGCTTTATTACCAATACAATTAGAAAATAATGAGTATAGGATTACTTCAAAGGTTCCAGTTTATACAACAACCGTTTAGGGCTATTTTAAGTACTGAAACCGTTTATTGAATGTAAAGTATAAAAATAAAACATTTGGTAAGGCAAGTTAAAACAGGAAAAATTTGAAAGCTCTCATTACTTATATCTATGTGTAGGTTTTCGCTTAGCAAATCTATCTTGGGTGCTCAAAGTTACTCTGGCGCAATTTAGTTCCCTACTTATTGTACCTACGGCTTATGCGCCCTCAACCTTGAGGCCTCAAGACACATTTTTGAAGTTGTACTTTCATTTTTCAATGAGAAAGGCAAAGTACAGGAATGAAAGTTGATGCCACATCATTAAAAGCCGCCTATAATTGCTAGAATATGCATTTGATGGCCAACAAGAGCACTTGCTCCTTCAACTGATACAATTTAAGTTAACTTTGGTTGATTATGTAATACTTTAACGGGGTAAAACCAAATTTGAATATAACAAAAACGTGTCTATTTTGTAACCTCAAAATTTATGCACCTTTACATTAAGTTTAAATCCAGAAGCTGAATTATTTTATTATAATTTCGTTACTATATAAAATATGAAATAAATACTAATAAAGTAAATAATGTAAAGTATATCTTAATTTAATACATATATATATACAAAAAATATAACGTAAGTAAATATTAACCATAATTGATTACATTCCTCGAAATAACTTATAATAAGTTATGTTTAAATAACAGAATTTAGAGCATTGTATATACGTATGGCAGTCACAAGTTCAGAAGTAGACATCACGTCATCGGTGCAATAGGCAAAAATCCATATTTCTTTATTCATTTGCCTCTCCCATTTCGTTCGCGCAGATTGATATGACGTAATATGTACTTCTGAAAGTGTGACTGCTCTATGTATATTAAAAATGTAATTGATTCACTATTTCAGCTTATATCTGTCTTTTTTTACTTCAGTTGCTTGCACTAAGTGTGCAACATTTGCTTTTAAAATCGGGGAATTATTTTATTATTTTATTAGATACATACACAGAATTCTATTTATAATTGAAAATAATATTATAAACGACTGTGTTCTATTTAGCAATGGAATGTCAAACACAAAGTTAAGTATGCCACCAACTTTACATTTAAAGCAGCCTTAAAATTTAACCCTCCGTCCGACAGATATTCCTTCGGTCCGACTGATGGTGTCTGGCCAGATCCCTATACATTAACATGCATTTCTTTGCATTTTGGTGCGAATTAGTGGTGCACAATTCATTTTAATACAAACCAGGTATATATTTTTATTTCTTACTTTTCTCAAAGTTAAAATCAATGTTGTTTGACGTTTACAAGAAGGGATTACAACGTTTTTTTGTTAATTATGATTCGAACTCCCTCATGGGTTCTCAGAAGTACAAACAATGCATGAAAAACATGAATATCGAACTTTAGAATGTTGTTGACATACTGGCGCTGAACACATTGAAAAGAAAAACGAGTTTTTCGGCGAACTTTTTCCTCTCCGTGTGAACAAATTTTTCAACATTTGGAAGGACCAATGTTCTGGATAAAGTATATAGAAAAGTGCGTCTAGCGTCATTTGTATTGGTCCCATCGACTTCTTTGCAAATGTAATAGGCAGCCAATGCCATAACATGTTGAAGAAAAATGCCAAAGTCCAACGTCTGGTTGGCCGTTTTGTTGTAAAATGAGTAGCCATTTGGTCCATACAATTGACGCCGGCTTTATTCGCATTGTAAAACAAAATTGCCTCCAGTTTCATTGCCTCGTCTTCCCAACATTTCGTATAATGCACAGTGGAGAGCAAATTCACAGCCCTGTTCCTTTTCGGCACGTAGCTACAAAGCGAAACCAAGTTTTTATGAAAACCAAACACAGATGACAGCATAGGACGAGAAGCATTCTTCTTCACTTCTTCTGGGAGAAATTTTGTATTGGACCGAAGAGTGCCGACGAAAGCTAGTCCAAGCACGTGTTCGCAAGTGCATCGATGCAGGAGGGGACTATTTCGAAGAATTTCAAACATTTGTACCGGTAAGATAATGAATCTATTTTTCCCAAAAAATGCGCATTACTTTCATAACGGACCATGTATATATATATACGAGGGCCATATGCGTGAACATAAAAGGAAGTTAGAGTGGATAATTACAACATAAAATGCAAAAAAACCGAGTAGAATCACCAAAATGTATCATATTCCATGCATTTTTATACAAAATGTATGGGATCCAGCCAGATACCATCTGTCGGACCGAAGATGAGATTTCAAAACGTCCTTTTTCCGTCCTTCGCGAAGACTAAATCCTTCTTGCTATATGTCTAGATCAATAGCCAATAAAATTCCAGGAAGGTACCTGGAAGCCCAAGTCGATAGATAAACAAGAAATATACTTAATTAACGATTGAAAACGAAAAAGGTCTGGCTGGAACCATCTATCGAACGGAGGGTTAAATAAAAGGAGTTTGGAAACCGTAGTGCATATTGTTTAGAATGTAGAAAAGGGCATACTGAATACCGATTGTAAAGTTAATTGCTTTGTTAAATAAATTGTTACTTTTATATTTTGTATATATTTATACTAAGGTGTCTTTGCCAATATATAAAAATTCACATTGCTATACAATTTATGACACAAAATAACAGAATAATTAGCTGTATATAGTTGTTATATGAAGTTGGTCGCATAATCAGCTGTGCTTGATATATCCACTTTGAAAGTGAACATAATCGTCTGTAATACTATGTTCAGAGATAACAGGAAGAAAATGCGGACCGACGTATAGCAGGGTTGGCATCAAATCGGTAACGTAGAGTTCGTTGCCTAACTTGTCCTAAAACTTTCTTCTCACTATTTCAAGAATTTAAGACGCCCAAGGTGTGACCACTATGTGTCGCTCTAGATTTTCCGTATACATATGTGCATAACTAAATACGGACAGAAATTGTGTTCGTAAAATGATATACAGTAAAACTTCGTTATAACGCTCCGGTTTCTAACGATTTCCCGGCTATAACGTTTTTTTCTTGGTCCCGGTCCCAGTGACTAATTTTCTGTAGTAGTTTTATTCGTTATAACGCTCCCATTTCCCGCTTATAACACACCATTGAAGGATATTTTTTAATGTACATACATACTTCAATTACTATTTTTTTAAACTTTATTTTGCAAACACTAGAAAGGGATATGATTAAATTAAAATAAATGTTTAAAAAGCAGACGGAAATAGTCTACATATTTCTGGGAAGTGACATCATTACGATTTCTATGAAATATTAGTATCCACAAATCCCACCAAGATGTTCCACGAATTTTCCGATAATCTGACTTATTCATTTGGCGGTTGCGTAATCAAGGTTTCCGTTCAGTCTTTTACTTTTTACGCTGCTGGCAACATATCGCAAAAATTGTTTTCGTTAAAAGAAAAAGCGATCTTATAAAAGACTGATAAATTCAATTTAAATCAAAAAGATTTTGCGGCATCAAAAAACGTTAATGCTTCAACTTTACGTACAATTTTAAAGAAGCGGAGTGAATTTGTTTCGGTGCATGAGGGAACCAGTCGTAAAAGAATACGATCCGCGAAATATGAAGAGCTAGAAACGATTCTGAAAAGTTGGTTCGTTCAAGCCAGGAGCTCCAACATCTCGGTAAGTGGCCCAATTTTACAAGAAAAGATCCTCCAAGTGGTCGACGGTCTTGGAATAACAGACTTCACCGCTTCAATTGGATGGCTCGATAGATTTAAAAACAGACATTCTATTGTATACAAACAAATTTGTGGTGAGTCAAATTCAGTAGATCCTGATGTAACGTTCGACTGGAAAAGTCAAATGTCGACCCTCAACTCTGGTTACAATCCCTCAGAAATTTATAATGCGAATGAATTCGCTTTGTTTTTTAAAGTGATGCCTGATAAATCGTTAGTTTTAAAAGATGAAAATACCACGGTGGAAAATTAAGCGAAAAACTCCTAACGGTCCTCGTATGCACACGAATTGTACAGGCGCAGGCAAGAAAAACCGCTTCGTAATTAGAAAATACGCTAAGCCACGTTGGTTTAAGAATGTGAAAATCCTTACCTGCATTTATTCTTCTCAATCTCGTGCATGGATGACTGGAGATAGATTTGTGCAATGGCTCAATGAGTGTGACATTGAACTGATAGACCGAAAAATACTTTTGCTTGTCGACAATTGCGCTGCGCATCCGAAACAGGTAAATCATCAACTTGATTTTCTTACCACCTAACACCACAAGTGAGCTTCAACCACTTGATCAAGGCATCATAAAAGTTCTGAAGTTGCAGGAAAAAGATGGTCCAACGATATCTATCGATTATGGACAGCTTTTTATACGCTGCATGGATGGACATTACGAAAGATACCATTTTTAATTGTTTCAAAAAAGCAAGTGTTGGTAACTTTACAAGGGAAGATGAAACCGAAGAGGTACAAATTGATGAAGGCAGGCGAGACCTTCTACAAATGGAAGAAAGATTGACTGAATTAGAAAGTTTTGATCACTTCGACAATGGGCTAATGACCAATAAACTTTTAAGCCTGGAGACAATAATCGCCGATTACAATGCACCATCAGAAGTGGAAAATGAAGAACTACGCCAATAATAAACGACGTTTTGGAGGCCTTGAAAACAAAGAGAGCATTTTTTTCTTGTACGGAGGTAGAAGAGGAAACCTTAAAAAATATCAATAAAATAGAAAATGCCACTATATATATATATATATATATATATATATATATATATGTCACTATAAAAATAAAATTTGTAGGAATGTATACATAGTTTGTTTTATATTTCTTTCGACCTTCCGGCCTTGAATTGGAAGTGTAGTAGTAGTGAAGACGTTTTAAAATAAATTTTGTTCATTTTTAGCCGTTTTTAAAATTTTCCGGTAATAGCGCTTTTTTCTAGGGCCCTAGAAGAGCGTTATAACGAAGTTTTACTGTATATATGTATACTGAGTGACATAGAAAGTGCAACACCAAGAAGGACTTGGATATTTTTGTTGAAACTTGGTAGATTTGTGGGGCTACCATCAAATAATAATTGATTAACTTTTGAGATCGAGTGGTACTGTAATAACGTCACATTTGACAGTTATTATTAATTGTTTGCTAGCTTTCTCGATCTGTATTTATCGTTCGATTTGTTGTTTTTTTTTATTGTTAATTAACATTATTTCGATTGTTATTCAGTTGTTTACGTGTTTTGTTTGTTTGATTATGCCTAGAGTACGGCAACGAGTCATTTACCATCAATTAAGCGAATTCGATAAAGGTCGAATTATTGGTTTGCGCGAAGCTAGTTTTCCATTTGGGGAGATTACTAACCGTATAAATCGAAACCGGTCTACTATAATGCGAGTGTGTCGTGCATGGCTTAACCCTGTATGCCCAGTGTTAGTCGTTTCGACTAACATTATTGATTTTTCCCACCCCAACTTTTTTTCTCTTTCTGTGTTGTTCTCATTGTTTACGTTGAGAGAGCTGATTCAATTGTAAAGCTGCTGTCAATCAATACTGACGTGTTGTGTACTCATATAAAATGACTGTAACTGATTGCCTAGAAGTGTTCAAACTTTTTATCAGCGATGAAATCATAAATACCATAGTTCACTACACCAATATCGAAATTGAAAAAAGGAACCTTAGCGCTAATGAAGGCTCTGCCACTAAAAAGCCAGTTGACAAAAAGAACTTGAGGTACTTATTGGCATTTTAGTATTGAGCGCTGTTATGAAAGATAATCATTTGACTACTCGCGAGCTATTTCACAAAAAATATTTTGGAACTAGATACACTTCAACAATGAGCCGCTCGCGATTAGTTTTTTGATGTCATGTTTGCGTTTCAACGACAGATGTGAAAGCATTTCGCGGAAGATGTCTATTCCGTATGTATATTCCTAATAAACCAGCTTAATATGGGTTGAAGATTATAATGCTCTGTGATAGTGGAACTTCCTATGTATCAGACGCACTGCCATATTTAGGAAAAGGTACGAATAGTGAAAACACTTCTCTTGGTGAGTATTGCGTGAAAGAAATAACCAAAAGTGTTCACGACACCAATGGGCAATTGGTTCACGTCAGTTCCGCTCGCTAAGTCTCTGCTGCAGCAACCATATAAACTCACAATAGTAGATACATTATGCTCAAACAAAGCCGAAATTCCAGAAGAAATGGGACTAAAAAAAGAAAAACTCGAACAACTATGTTTTGTTACGATAACGAGCTAACACTGCTTTCGTACAAAGCCAAACCCAATAAGATTGTCCACTTGTTGTCTTCTTGTGACAAAGAGGGCACAACTAATATATCAAGTGGTAAGCCCAATTTGGTTGAGTTTTATAATAAGACAAAGGGGGGCGTTGATACACTTGATTAGATGTGCAGTGTTATGTCGTGCTCACGAACAACAAAGAGATGGCCAATGTATATGTTCTTTGGTATACTAAATATGGCATTTGTTAACAGTTATGTGATACATCTACACAATGAGTTGAGCGCGTAGACAAAACCCCCTTCACGTCGTGAATTTATGAAACAGCTTCACCCAGATCTAGTCACGCCACACATGGTAGAGCGCTTAAAGTGTCCTACTCTACATTCAGGCATGCGGCAAAACATACAACACATTTTATCGCTACCAGTTCAGGAGACGAATATTGAGAATACAGCCCCAAAAAAATTAACAAAGGAAAATTTGCGAGTTCTGTCTCTACCAGAAACACCGCATGACGAAGACTGTACGCACAAAATATACATATATGGCGAACACAAAGTTGAGCTTTGCGTCTTTTGTGCAAAACATTGAAGTATACATTTTTTTATGTTTTAATTACTTAAAGTATTGCTGTAATTTTATAATGGCAGGAAGCCTTTTCAGTTTTTAAGTTTATTTTAATTATTTATAATTTTTTTAAAAACTCTAAGTGATATTGCTAACACTGAAGAAGAACAGCAAGTGATTATATTAAAAATAAATCAAAAACCAAAGCAAATATAAACGTTTTTCATTTCTATATAAACAAAAAGGTATAGCATTTTATTCTTTCAGTAACTTTTAAAAATTAGGCATACCGCCGGTTCCACAGGTTCGATATTTCGCGCATGTTAGTCGAATCAACTAACATTGGTCATAACACATTAAAAATATGATTGCGCATGCAGGGTTAAGACAACTGTCATTTAGAGATCGATTTTCCTCTACTCGGGCAATTAGTGACCAATGGTTTGGTGAAGAAGGACGCCATGTAACTTTTAGAACATCCGCAAATTGTGCTTCCTTTGACTGTGGAACATTGTCATTAACGGTTACAATGGTGCAATCAAAGATCTCACTGGAATATTGAATGGCGTGGTGTTGTCTTTAGTGACGAATCTAGATTTTGTTTAGGCATGCACGACGGTCGTAAGAGAGTCAGAAGAAGACGGGGTGAACGACAGAATCTTCAATTTACAGGTGAGAGACACGTACACCGCGCCGTGGGTGTTATGGCTTTGAGTGCAATTGCTTACGGTAGCAGGTCTCCCTTGGTGTTTATTCGAAGCAACATGACAGCACAACCATACATTGCGGAGGTGGTTGAAGCACATTTTGCCATACTTACAAGAGCTTGAAGATCCATTATTCCAGCACGATAATCCACGTCCTCATGTAGTAAGGATTTCCTTGAACTTCTTTGAACAGGCCCAGATTAACCTTTTGCCCTGGCCTCCAAGATCTCCAGATCTTTCACCCATTGAACATGTTTGGAACATAATGGGCAGAGAGTTGCAAAATTTGCAGCGCCCTCCTTTGACTTTGGAACCTTTGAGACATGAGGTGCAACTTGCATGGGACGCAATACCCCAAGACGGAATGAACCATCTTATTGAATCAATGCCACGACGTGTAAATGAGTGTATAAATCATAGAGGCCACTCCACACACTACTAACAATAATTATTAAATTTTGTTTAACTAATAAAGATTTTCCTCCCAAATTTTGATCATTTATTACTATAACATAGGTGAATATTCCAAACAAATTTCATTCAGAAATTCCAACCCCTTCTTGGTGTTGCAATTTCTATGTCACTCAGTATATATAAACCTATTTGTCACCAATCTTACAAATTCGATTAACTTTTGCACATCAATCAAATTATCTTTTACAATAAATAATAATATTAACGGTAGAGGTCTTGATCATGCATATTTTTTTCTTTCAAAAGACATTGTTCCAGAGACATTCATGCTCTCAAGAAAATATAAAATACTTAATGATAGTAACAAACTTTTTGGCACCCAGTTATTTAATTACTTTGTCAGTCAAAAAACAATAAGTGCGGATTTGTATTTACGTTCTGTAATAGCACGATAGTTATGTCCACCTTTTAAAACTAATTAAATTATAAAATCTATTTTGTTAGAAGCTATGGACCACTAGAATTTCGTGAAAAATTTTAAGTTACCCAGTAAAACTACAGGACAAACCTTATGTGTATTAATAAACGAAATATTATAATCTTAAATTATGTACTCTATCAGTGGAAGACAGTAAATGTTTCTCGATTTTTGTTGGTATTAAAATCAATTTGACAATCGTATTTATGGTGTTAATTTAAAATTACTATATAAAAGCATTATCGAATCGATCGTATTTTCTTATCTGAAATACATGAACGAAAAACGAAACTAAAGCAGCATTAAAAAATGTAAGAAGATACAAGCTATATATGTATGTACATATACAATGAATAATATCTATATACGCTAAATCTAAACTTCACTGATGTACAAAAATTATATATTGTTTATTTAGCTTTGACCACATTTATGGTATATGTATATATAAATTTAATTTATTTTAGTTAAATCATTTAAATCTTGGTACAATTAGTAGCTAATAGACATTTAACTACTAGTAAATTAATTTAAAGAAAATGTACTACAAATTTCATAATTGAGGTATTTTGCAGTATTAGTGCTGAAAAAACTTTCAATTGAAATATGACTAATAAATGGCGGCAAATTACAAGTTTTCTTATACATTAAAATGGCAATGACACTCTTCATTAGAAGTATTCATTTAAAGAGTAAAGAGTACATCAATGCATTCAAGTCCCATTTATAATACATTACTATTCATATTAGGAGATAAATAATATAATCCCTCTTACCTACTAAAAATGAAAAACTAAATTTGAATGGTTCGATATGTTCTTTTTAGTGATGATGACGTGTTTCAAACATAATAAATCTAAGAGAATGTTTAGTACCCTGATATATGATCCCATCTTTTTAAATAATTTCTTATCTATCCTAATATTCATAAGTTCCTAAAGCTTTCGCCAGATCAATCACTAATTATTTTTATTTTCTGTGTCATACTTCAAATAAATTAAATGTTCCAACAGTTGTATTCAGTACATGGGGAATTTGGCAGTTTTACATAGCTGAATATAGACTTTAGAATCAACTAACATGTATCACACTATGTACCAATTATGTCTTGACATCTACATTTTTATGATTGTTTCTTTTCCTAGTTACGGTAACTACACATTCAGTTATATCCTCGTTAATATTTAAACGAAGCAAAGAAGCTTGAATGGCTAATAACAACATTAGATACAATAAGATCATCAATCTCCATTCCGTTAATCATTTGTTCTTTGGTAAGCGAAACTTCATAGCTACTTTCTGGAGTTACAAAAACAACTTTTTGTCGACGTGTTTGCAACATATTACCAATAACAAGTTTGTGTTTGTACTTATTTAATGCTTCCCTTGCTTTTGCTATTAAAATACTTTCATCAGTTTCCAGCTTAAAGGACACAACAAATGCTTGTGGTACCCATAAGCTTACCAATGGTGCTAGTAATTTTGGAACAAGTTGCAATGAGATGGTCGGTGCTCCAACTGATGACTGAATTTTATGCGTTGGCTAAAAAAAAGAAAAATAGATAGAAATAATGAAACACATTGAAATACAGCAAGCAAAAACAGTAATTACCTTAGAAGTACCCCCTTTAAATGGTAATTCATGTTACTGGTACAGAAAAAGTTAATAACGCTTCTTTTTATTCGATTAAGCTTGAGGAAATTTGTTCTGTAACGTGTTACTTTTCTTAATATCTTAAGATCATATTATTTGTTGAAATAGTTATGTTTATAAAATAAATGTATAGCTCTCCTAGAATTACATAATACCTGAGAACCGTGAATGAATAAAGAACGTCGATGTAGGCGAATGACCTCCGCGAATATTCTGTCGCCAAAATGTCAGATATCAAACTATTCTTCAAAAGCTATAGGTAGACTGCTTTTTGATAGAGCAGTAACAGTTTACATACAAGCACAAACTCAACAACCTCCAAAAGCGGTGGAATAGCAGTGCAAATATTTTCCTGTAATAAAGCTTTTACGACTTTAGAAGTATTAACTCAACAATGTACGTTTCGTTCTATTCCGGGTTTTAATGATTTGTCATTATCCAAAATCACAATTTACCACAGGTTTTCCATATTCAAGTTTTGTCGCAGTACTTCAATAGTAAATTTCGTGAAGATGTCTATTCAGTGAGTTTTGATATGGAACATATCAATTATTTTGCACACACATTTAACGCAAAAGTGATTCGTATTAAATAAAGTAAAGAAATGTTCAAAAACTTGAATTGTGGTACTTCTTGTTCCAAATGACGACACTTAAATTTATTCGTATGAGCATCAAACGAATCAACAATCGTGTATCGGGTATTCCACGACGAATCGGATTTAAAAGTCGACCCACTGTTCTTAACAGTTGGTAGCTTCCATATCACTAGGTCGATTCGACTGGAGGTTGGTTACAGTCACAGGGGAGGAGATAGCAGCGGGTGAAATCATCACGATAGCACTACTAAAGATCAAAAAGTAGTAAACCAACTGCTAAGATACCGGCTCTGAACAAAGTAGCCGTATCCGAAGTGAAAGAAGCCCGTTAAAAAAACCATCTATGCCACGAAAGCGACCTGCCAACCAGTATGAAATGGATGCACACGATTCTGTCGGAAGTGTCGGCACGTCCGCCGGGAAATTGAAACTAAATGAAGACGTTCGTGATGTTGAACTTGATACATCCTTTGGTTATCGTTGTATTAATTTTTTGGCTGTTTTCAGCAATTTCATCAATAGTGAAGTGCAAAGAGTGCGACTCAGACGTTACATTCACTGAAAGTGATACACGCGGACTTAAAAATAATAAGATAATTGTAAAAAATGTGTAAAAACTGAAATTCCAAGTTGTCCCCTCATCAATAGCAAAGCATATGATATAAATAGAAGAATCATCATAGCTATGCGACTGCTTGGAGTAGGTTTACATCGAATAAAAAGAATTCTGTGCTTTCATGAACTTCCTCGGCAAAATTATTTGTGATGCTACTGAACATGTTTGCAAGCCTAGCATGGAGAATGCAGTTAAAATAGTGAAAGAAGAAAATGCAAGGAAAGGTTTACCCAGTAAATTGATACTATCATTATTCGGTTTGGTGTCTTTGATTGGATGGAATACTGGCAAAGTAATCAATATAATTATAAAATCCAGTTACTGCAAGGCTTGCGAATATTGAATGAAAGAAAGTGATACTGCAAAGTATGATGAGTGGCTCGAAACACATCAAAATAATTGTCAAATACATCACACAGGATCAGCTGGCAAAATGGAGGTGGATGCAGTTATCGACATGTTTGGGCGCTCTGAAGTGAAATACGGCAGCTATTGGAGATGGTGATAGTAAAACCTTTACGGGTCTTAGAACGGTATGAAAACTTTGTCATAAAACAAGAATGTATCGATCATGTACAGCAGGGATCTCCAAACTACGGCCCGCGGGCCAAATCCGGCCGCGACAGCTAATAGCTTATTGTTGTTGTGATAAGTTGGATAAAAAAACACAGAATGATAATAACTCGGATTTATTTACTTGCTAGGTGAAGCTTAATGACAAGTTTAATACACAGAAAACTCACTGAAGTAATCAGTATGGCCCCAAGGCTGAAAAGTTTGGAGACCCCTGATATACCGGAAAGAATGGGCACTAGGCTTAGAAATTTAAAAAGAACGTGCGCGGTCTCGGCGGAAAAGGAAAATTAACGAATAAGATTGTTGATGAGTTTTCAATTTACTAAGATTTGGCTATTCGCAGAAATTACGATTCTGTAGAAAAAAAGAAGAATGAAATTTGGGCGATGTTATATCACACGTTGTCAATGAATGAAAATCCTCAACACAGCAAGTGTCCAGTTGATGAACATTTTGGTGTTCGTGGCAAAAGGTAAGAGTCACCAATACATTGAGTACTTTTGCACACAAGCCGGCTCTGTTGGAAACAATTTTCGAAGCGATCAAGCCGATCTATGAAGAGTTAAGCAGCGACGACCTTCTAACTCGTTGCGTAGGGGGTTTCGGCCAAAATAGCAACGAAAGTTTCAACGCAACGGTGTGGTCAATGGCCCCCAAATCTACGTCAAGCGGGAACACTGCATTACATATTGCTGGACAACTTGCCGTTTGCACTTTCACCGATGGCATTTGTAGTGTAGTGCAAGTTATAAGACAGTTGGACATGACAATTGGAAGCAATTGCTACAATTTTTGCGTTGAGACAGACCAACTTCTCATCGATTTTTCGTACCAATCACTGAGTGAGGCTGCACAAACAGCTCGAATCGCCTCGGCAAGAAAAGCAGAAGAACTCAACGTTAATATAGAAGGCCAACCATACAATGTAGGCATCGCAGATTGACCTACCACTTTTCAAATCGGGCGAACCGATAGCGGCTACAAATCTTTATCGATCGCCTTCAAATTTTAAGGGTATCTTTATACATAAATAATCTAGTAAACCACCTATGGATTATTCGACGCGTTGTGAACTTTTTGTTTATAAACAATCGAGTATGTAATTTTTACGTGAAAAAGTGAATTTTCTATTCATATGCTAACCATTTTCCGAAAAATCGATATTTTCAAAATCCCCTACGTGGTCTATTAGTTTATGATACATATATATATTAAAGGAAAATTCTTGGATTTTTGTTCTAGGTTCACATTTAGGGGTACAGTCGGTTTCGCCCGTTTTGGATCTCCAAGAAAACTCATCTTAGAAACCGGATCCTGGAGCAGTACATTTTTCAGTCAAAAACTGAAGAAAAAATATTTTCTTTTACTTATAAAGACACTTCATGAAGTACTTCATAAGAAAGTTCGACAGGTTTTACCGTACTTCTAAAAAAATCCTAAAATTGTTCTTTAATATCGAAGCGCATGGTGGCCTTGCCCCTTAAAGAAAACTAAGTTTGTGTATTGGAAGTAGATATACATTAGACGGTATAAATTACTGTAAAATAAAAATAAATGGGGCAGAAGTAGAGCAAGTAGACAAGATCAAATATTTGGAAGTAGTTATAGATAAACATCTTGAGTTGAAGTAACATATAAAATATATAACGAACAAAATGAATAAGAAAAGTTTTCTGTATAGGATGAGGAAAGAGTTATCCGTTTACATAATGCTTAGATTGTATAAATATCTGATTGTTCCCCAAGTACATTTTTGCTCATCTATGTTGCTAGGGTTAAACAAAAATGGGCTTGAACAGTTACAGGGGGATACAAAACAGAGCTATACGAGTGATTTTAAAATGTAATAACTTAATAAGTAGAGTTTATTACCAATAGGTAATCGCTCTGGTAAGCTGCGAAGAATTGCTGTCGACGATGTTGTGATTTTCAGTTATAGACCGAACCTTTTAAATTAGGATTGTTCGTTAAAATTGCACAAAATTTTTCAACAACATCGATTCCTATAGTGTTCATCAAATTTTCTAGAACGGCTTGTAAACTGTTTATGCAATTTAATGCATCTCGTGTAGATAAGTGACTGTTTTCTAATTGCCCAATAACTTGTGCAACTTCAGAATAGTTCACGGATTTTCATCGATTTATTGAACGTCCGAAGTGTAAAAAAGTTGCTGACTATTTGGAACTTGTAAAAAATATTTCTGATAGTAAGATAATGTCTGGAGCCATATTCCCCATCGCATTATTACCGACTGATGTGGTGCTGGCAATTTCGGACACAATTGTTTCTATAGACGTATGTGTTCAGGAGATTTGATGAACACTTTTTTGGTAGATGGTATTAACTTATGCACCATCGGATACTTCTTTCGAATGGTTTCTACTACAAGGTGACATGCGTGTATGAAGCATGTTATGTGAAAAAGAGTCGGTAAGCATATTTTCAACATCCTACCAACTTTCAGCATTGTTGCGACACCGTCCGTAATGCACATTGTGATTTCGGTTGCTGTGATGAAAAATTCTCTTAAAATCTTTTATTAGCTTGACAACGGTTTCTGCATGTTTTTGAATCCTTTTACTGGATAAGAACAATGAAGCTGGCGGACCATCACGTTTTAAAGGACGCGCTATAACATGACTGACGCTGTATTTCTTAGCATCAGTTGTTTCATCCACACATAGACAGATTTTCCTATTTCTCAACTCGTTTTTTATACATTCCTTTACTGTACCTTGAACACGTGGCAAATTGTATCGTAATTGCGTATATGTTGGCAACTTCCATGAGGAACCGTACTTAACTCAAAATAGACGAAAGTATTCATTAGATACTAAGTGTTGCATACACTTAACATAAAAGTAACGACTTCAAAATTATCCCCACCCACGCCCTTATCGATACGCTACTGCCATCCAGTACGACCTTTTAACAAACTCTACTTATAAGTATTCTGAGACTACAAATAAACTATTAAAGATCGGTATTGCATACAAATACCGTGATTTCAAGCGAAGATATGTCTTTTTAGTACATATACTGACGATACACTAATGTATTTTTCACTTCTGAACTTAACACGGAAATGCTTCTAACTGAACATAAACATTCTCTAACTACTTCTGTTGTATTAGAGAAGTTACATACAAATCGAAAGTTAAGACTTTCCCAACTAGTATTTATTTGGTGCAGGTAGTCGTTTCGGAAATGTCCGACGTGCTTCGGGAAGAGGGAAAAACGTTCTTCCGGGTAATAAACTTTAAACTTTTTGTCCCATATTCTAGAGGGTTCAAAGCATCTACTAATTTGTCCTAAATTTAATGCTCTACGAACATAAAAGAGAAGAAGGAATGCGTAATTTGTCTTGAAGGTGGCGCAAAACTCACTTTTTGTAGGTCTTTTGAAGCATTATTTATCTAAATGTAGTAAGAATGTGGAGAAAACAACAAAAACGACACATATTCACAAATGAATATCGTCAACGTACAGATGTGGGACAGATCATGGAATGGATCATCACAGGTTAACAAGTAATCTGGGAGTCAACATTACTAAAGTTGGCGCTTGCCATTGCGCATGTCTCAAACCAAAAATTTTCAATTCTGTAAGAAATTATTCTGACGGTTGCCAATAGGTTGGAAATGAATAAAATTCACTCTGCGAACGCCGGATTTCTAGTCATTAGTTTGAAATTTTACTCTACGAACACAAATATATAAATACGCATGCGTCTGACGGTTGCTGATTGCTCTACGAACAAACCTCATATCTCTATGTCTCTCCTTCTGTTTTAGACGAAGCAAGCATGCACGTATCCTTTCTGTGGCTCATAACCTCTCGCTCGTATATCATACTCTCTCTCGAAACCTAACGCTTACGTTTTTTCACTAACTCCTACGCTCGAACTGGTCCGGTTTCCCTTAATCCGGCGTCATGGGAGTGGGTTAAAATTATCCGCCACTTTTTTAATTGGTTGTGGTTTTATAAATGCACGTACGACGATGCCGCTCTTCTCAGTAGCTGGTCATACGGCGATTGCACTTCGAGTTATACGTGCTGAAAGTTAAAAAAGGTAAATCTGATCCAGCCCCGTAATCAATGTAGCTATTTTGCGCCATGTGGATTTTATGTATTTTGTGTCTCTAATACTATTTTTAGTTGCTAATAACTACTTCCAATTAACTTTTTGTTATTGTTTTCTAAATATTCATGAAAGTGAAAGACTGATAAAAGAAAGAAGTGTTTGTTATATTTAAGCTAGAGAAAGCTACTTTTGTGAACCTTTTTAATGTGAACTGTTTTCTTGTTAAAAAATAAAAATAAATATGCTTTTGTTAACATAGTCGAATATAATCAAAATTTTATACTTTTTCATAAATATAATGAAATATCTGGAATTTAGTAAGTGGGTATTTATGACCCAACCCTCACGTCCGTGTAACTAATTTCCACCCCCATGATGCCGGGTGAAGAAGTATTTGCTTAACTTCCACCTCTTTCCTAGCCGATGAAGATGCAAACGAACTCACATTGAGTCCTTGTGCAAGCTGTAGGCACGTTGTACTGGAATTTTCCCCCACAACCTGTGAGGGTGCTTCATGGGTTAAGCTGAGATCACCAGAAGAAATTTTTAAACCAGTCCTGTGCTGTTCGATCACTTACGGCATAATCTCCGAATGCGGTACAAAATTTTGACGCCGCCACTGTAGCTTTGGTACCAAGTTTCTACTCATAGAGTAAACAACAGCGAATTGAAGTTTTATTCGTTTTCAGTTATTTTAAACTAGGAATTAAATAAATAAAAAGCTGGAATGTGTGGGTATCCGATAAAAGAAGGATTCATACTAAAGATGACAGATAACAAACAAGTGCTATCCATCAACAATATAAAAAATATTTATGGCACTCTACTTTATACATAAACCGAAGAATTTTGGTTACCTGACAATTTATTAGGTCGTTATATAGAGGGTCCTCCAGATTTTATTTTATTAAGATATTTATGCTAACTTGAGATGCTATGTGTTCTTGACGTTATACACTAGTTATTCAAATACCAATAAAGATTTAAAGAAGATATAGCAAGTTTTCACGCGTTATTTCTTATGGCGGAAAGGTTTATTTAGAAACAATAATACTGACCTGCGACAACAATGACGGAGCGACGTCCCACTAATATAACTCAAAATATCCAATCCTCACCACAACAATTACCCCCTGACAAAAGTTTGTTTGTCATACAGTAAACATAGATATTGTAATCGTAGGAGTAAGGTCGGGAGTAGTAGGCAGGTATAATGGATTTACCTCTGACTTGGCGTAACAGTTAGTATTTAACGAGGCACCATTAGTATTTAATAAAATAAATTTATTAGAATAGGAAATATTTAACAAATATTTATACTGTAGTTTAAATTTATTCAAGAAACAATTGAACGTTACTCGAACAAATACATAATTCTTATAACGAGATCGTAATGACATAATAACAGTTCACTATTTTCATTTACTGGTCGTAGACTGTGATATAACCAGAGCTCAGATTTACTCGATTTTACTCGCGAGTGAAAAATACTCGCTAAGAAGAGTACTCGAAGAGTACGAGTGTTACAAAAAGTTTACTCTCCACTCATTTGTTTTAGGTGGGAGTACTCGCGAGTACTCCTTTTAAAAAGTAAGAGTGGGAGTAAAAATCTTCGAAATAGAGTGAGAGTTTACACTTAAGAGTGAAATCGAGTGGAAAAATAGAAACTGTTTGTCTTTGGTGACTTGTGTGTGCGTGTGGTTTTTGTGTACTCTTTCAGTCTTTCTCATACAGTGCGCGTGTGCGGAGCAATTAGTTGGTTTGATAATAAAAGTTTTATTATATTTTTAAAAGTTTAGTTATATTTTATATATTATAATGAACAATAAAGACTTAAATAATGAAACGCGAAAATATTTTCGTTATGACAGTGAAGGAAAAAAACAATTTGTGAAATTGACAATTGTGGAAAAAATTAAGTGGAAAATTTTTAATCTCAAATTTAAAACGACACATAACATGCTTTCATAAAACTGTTGCTGGTATTTTAAAATTTGTCAGTTTAGAAGAAGGAGAAAATACCACTGCAACACCATCAACTTCTGCAGACAATGCTATTAAAAATCCATATAAAAAAATTAAAATTAGTATGGATGAAAAAACATTAATCCGTGGTTGTGTAGAATTGATATCAATCAATAATGTCCCATTTAAATTGTTTGATTCAAGGGGATTTAAAACAATTGTTGATCCAATGTGCAATGCACTTGGAATTCATATTAATTCGTCTAAAATTGTTGAAAAAATTGATAAAGCTGCGAAAGATGTAAGGGACTTAATTGCACAAGATGTCAAACTGAAAATGTTATCTATAAAAGTAGACAGCGCAACAAGATTTGGAAAGAGCGTTTTGGGAATTAACGCACAATATTGCGAGAATGGTATATCAATTGGAATTTTCGTTATAAATGTTGAATTAAAATTTATTATATACTTATCAGGAAAAATTATCATACGAACACTAGGTATGATAGAAGTTCTCAAGAAACATACTGCTGAGAATTTGAAGGAAGAAATATTAACAACTCTTCGAAAATACTCCATTCCAATTGACCACATATACTCCTGCACAGTGGATAATGGAGCAAATATGATAAAGGCTTCCAAACTGTTGGAGATGATAAAGGCTTCCAAACTGTTGGAGGAAGAGCAGGAAATTTCTTTTGAAAACAGTTTTGAAAACCAATTTTCATCAGAAGAAATTGAATTGCCAGAAAATGAATTCAATAGCTCTGCTTCTGAAGTAGATCGTGAGGAGAATGACAATTTTACTGACGATGTAAGAATTTTTGATCTTACTGAGAGTGCCTGCAGCAAAATATTTTCTACAGTAAGATGCGCGGCCCATGCCACACAACTTGTTGTCCATGACGTGTTGAAAAGAAATGAATATTTTATGCAACATATAAAAATATTCGTGATGTGGTAAAGAAAAGTAAATCCCAGGGCTACAAGTCAGCGTTCGTTTATAGCAACGCAACTAAACCTCCACTTGACGTACCAACTAGGTGGAATTCGACTTATGTCATGTTAGCCAGCCTAAAGAAAAAAAGAGTTTCACATAAACCTTGCTGAGTCCCATGTAGAAATGAATATTGAAGATGGATTGCAATTCATTGACCAATTTATTGAAGGGTTTCATCCTCTCTTCATTTTAACAAAAAATTACAAGAGGAACAACTAATAATAGGTAAGAGTACAAGCACCTGAACTTTATTTTTCATATAAATCGCTTAATAAACAAACTTTCTAGGTGATTTTTTTAAAAGTTGGTTGGAAGCGAAAATGAATTTGAGTAAATTGGAGAATAACCAATACTCGAATGATATTATACATTATATGGACAAGCGTACACAGAAGTTACTTGACAATGATGCATTTCGTTCTGCAGTGTACGTTGATCCAAGATTTAACTTTGTTGGATCAGCTTACTTTACGGCTGAACAGCGCAAGAGCGCAGAGATACACATTGTTAAGTTATGGAATATCATTAAAACCATTGGCCCATCCCACCCCGTAGTAGAAAATTCTCCATCACCTCTTCGACCGACATCAGAATTAGACATGTTATTCAGTCAGATGCCGAATGTGCAATCGAACCATCTGCTGAACTAATTACTTCAATTAATATAAAGCAAAAGTTAAGAAGGTAAATTTTTTAAAAATTTTAACGTTTTTATGTTAGTGGAAAAAATATTTTTCTAGATTAATTTTATCGAGACGGAAGTCTTGCAGTACAGACATTATGCAATGGTGGTTATGCAAAACAGTTGACGAGCCACAATTATATGAACTGCTTCAAGTTATACTCGGAGTCCCGGCTACACAGGTCTCCGTAGAACGAGCATTTAGCGCATTGGCATTAATAGTGACATCACGACGAACCAGCCTTAAAAAAGAAACACTCGACAATATTTTGATACTAAAATTAAATAATGAACTACTTAAAAATATAAAATATTAAACAATTACTGCATTTTACATATATACTCTTTTCATTTCCATCCTTATTTTATTACTAGTGTAATAAATAAATTTAATAAACAAGAATAAATAATAAACAATTTTTGTAACACTCGTAATCTTTTTCTACACAAAACCACCGGTCCCTTAATACATTCTGCTGCTTTTCTTTTCTTGGCCTTCCAGTCCTCCCTCGTCAGTCACCTCTCCCCACCTCAGTCCATAGCAACACCAACAACCGTTTGAGTTACTATACTTGCTACTACACACACACGCACACACAAATCGGCAATAACAAACAGTTTCTATTTTTCCACTGTATGAGAAAGACTGAAAGAGCACTCGGCAAGAGTATAATCTGCTCGATTTCGAGCGTATTTTACTCGCACTCGAAATCGATCAAAGCATATGCGCTCTTATTCGAGTGGCATAGAAAAATAGAGTATACTCGATTTTTTTCACTCGCAAGAGTACTCGCGCTCGAATTCGAGCGAGTTTCACTCTCTACTCGAATTCGAGCGAAGATTTCGGAGCTCTGGATATAACCGAGTATGCTAGCCTCCCTGCTCGGGATATGGATATACATACAGTACAACTTCGGTAGTCCGAACACATAGACTTTGCCGTGTTCGGATAATCGAGTTTGTCCGGATTGGTGGCGTTTTTTATAATTTACTTTTAATCCTACATTTAAATGACACGAAATCAAGTAGACCTTTTAGTATTCTTTTTTATTGGAAATAAACAAAAATGCGAACTAAAATAATATAATAAAAAACTACGTAAAAAATGCGTAACAGTTAATAGACACCATTAATATTTAATAAAGTAAATTTATTAGAAAAGGAAATATTTAACAAATATTTATACTGTAGTTTAAATTTATTCAGGAAACAATTGAACGTTACTCGAACAAATACATAATTCTTATAACGAGATCGTAATAATAAAAAATTAATAAAAACATAAATAAAACAACTAACTCGTTTAGATACATTACTTTTTAAAAAACGAATAAATAGTTGGCTGCTTCAACATCGCCTCATGATTTTCTTGTGCCTTTGCCTTTAGATTCTTCAGTTTCTTCCTGTGACGGCAGATCATTCTCTTCTGCCCATTGCAGACACTTTTCAAATGATTTTACCGCTTCAACGTGCTTTATTATTGTAGGTATCGATGAAGTGTTGTCTGATTCTGTATCGTCACTGATGTTTGTAACTTCCCTAATTATGTCTTCCTCGGTCATTTCCACAAGACTTTCGTGTTTTCCTGAGACCCAGTCTCGAATCGCGTCGTTACTTACATCATCGTTAATACTCTTTACCATTTCTTGAATTTCACTGGCATCCTCTAGGCCCGAGATAGTAGCTGGCCGCTGTTCTTTAATTATGCTGAGTGGTAACTCATCTTTTTCGTCCCATTTCGGCAATAACTTATCCCAACTCTTTTGTATATTTTTTTCTGTGATGTGCTCCCAAGCACTATGTAAATAGCAAACTACATTTTTAATGCTAAACTGCTTTAAATGTTGTGTAATGGCTCCATCTTCAAATGAAACTGCATATTTTAATAAATTTCTTGTAGAAAACCTTTATGTTTTGAATCAAATTTTGATCCATGGGTTGCAATATAGCCGTACAGTTAGGCAGCGTCAGCAAAATACGGAAATTTGGATCACTTATCTCTTCCGTTAGCAGGTGATGGAGCGTTATCCACTAATAATAATGCTTTTGCGGCCCTTTGGAGCTTTTCAAAAACTTTTTAACTTCAGAAGCAAATTTGTTATTAAACCACCTTGAAAATGTAACTTTAGTCATCCACCCTTCTTAGATCCGTCATATATAACAGGCAATGCTGCTCTTTTAAACACGCGAGGATTTTTTGCTTTTCCAAGAACTAGCAATGAAAGTTTGTGTGTTCCCGTTGCGTTGCAACATGGCATATATGTTAGTCTGTCTTTGGATATTTTTATACCAGGAGCAGACTTTTCATCCTGATGCACTAGTGTTCCTGTGGGTAAAGTTCGCCAAAAATAGCCGACTCGTCGGCATTATACATTTGATCCTCCGATAAATAAACTCGAGTTTAAAAGGCGAAACAGCAGCGATGTCGCTAGAAAGACGCTCTCCGCAAACTTTCAAAAATCGGATTCTATGGCGTTGTCTGAATTTATCTAACCAACCACTGCTGCTAGCATCAAAATCAGTTTTTCCTGTAATTTGTTCGTAAAAGTATTCAGATTTCTCTCCTAAAATTTCCGAAGAAATTGGAACGTGGATGGCTCTTTGTTGTAAAAACCACATATACAATGCCGCTTCTACTTCAGGATTCTCAGCCTTTTTCATAATTTTTCTTTCCTCTAAAACAATCAACAACTTAATATAAAATTTATTTCACCCTAGGTTAATGTTTACATACTTGTTCCTTGAAATGATGAACTCACAAATTGTGTGATTTGTACTTTTGTTTTTTAATATCTGCCACTGTGGATCATGGCGTATTAAATTTATTGGCTACGAACCTCACGCTTCTTCCTTTTCCTATTTCTTTTAAAATTTCACATTTTGTCTCTAACGTGAGAGTTACGTGCTTACGTTTTTGTGACATATTTCAACTATTTTTTACCACTTAACGCACTAACTAAACAACGGTATACGTAACTACGTACGGCCTATAAGGATGATCACAAGAAATAGCATTTCGCTTGTAGCCTACAAATCACACGCTTGCTAAACTACATAAGTAGGGGATTTTCCGTGTATTCTGTCTAATAAACATACATTTAAATAAGTCTATAGCAAGGTGTCCGAACTATAGAGGCAAATAAACTAAATAATGTCCGGATCGTAACGGTGTCCGCACTACTGGAGTGTCCGAATTATTGAAGGGACGGACTGTCGAAGTTGTACTGTATATCACAATTTTAGCCAAATCTACCTCTACGAGTTATCGACATATCACCTGGGGGATTGTAATTAATCAATTGCGGATCGACTAATCAATAATAACAAAACTAATTAGTCCGCGGTTGTGGTCCGCGATTGACAAAACATAATTCCCTTCATGTATTATTCGCAAATACAAATTGTGCTCACTTAACAAGCTTTTGCACAATTACTTGGTAGTTGCCTCTTAACATATCTTACTTAATAAAACTTCCCAACAACAACCCCGGTTCACAGAATCCACTTAATTGTATGCGCTGATTATCAACACAATGCTAAAAAGTTATCCGAAGAGATCGATAGATGTATATCTATTTCACACACCAAGATGGCAAGGTTTTAAAGAGAGCGCTAGATATAAATACCCGCGAAATTTAAAATTACTGGCGGGAATTTTAAATTAATATGAAATGTGCATATTGTCGGATTGAAGCTAAGACTCACTATGTTACATTTTTAATCCGCAATAAATTATTAACACGTAAATACTTGTTAGCATGTATTTCACAAGTATTCACGTGTTAATAATTTATTTTAGATTAAAATGTAACTTAGTGAGACTTACCTTCAAACAAACGATAGATGTTGGTATTATAATAGGCATAAAATGAAAACAAAAATTTGAAAAGAAAATGTATATTATAAAGGAAAAGAAAAATTAATTACAGTAGAATTTTGCATTAAATAATGAGTGAATATGAAAAGAAATGTCTATTAAGTAGAGGAATCAAATAATTACACGCTAAAAGCCTCCGTAAAGCTATCGAACAGCCCGTTGATATCAGGGATGAAGGTAGCAGTTTCCAGTGCGTATTGTGGTAACAGCCCTGTAAATAGAAAATTTTCAAGAGTTATAGATAGTAGTATTATCCATAAGTAGTAGTTCTATTGCATTCAACAATTTTATTGATTGAAGTGTAGAACATAGGGGTATAGGCGGAAATATATGTAGCACTGAAAGTACTGCTAATAATAATAAGTGAATGCTTACCTTTACTACCAAGCAAATCTATATAGGCCGACATTGAACAGCTCATTACTCGCGCAGCTTCGTAGCTTTCGTATATGGCCCTGCTTCTTCTTAATAATATCAAAATAAACAATTCGTTGGGGGTACTGCCAGCAAGAAAACTATGTGTCTTAACATCTTTAAAAAGCGATGATTTACTTCTAAATGTAGTATGAACCGTGCATGAAAATACAAACGGTTCCACAATGAAAGGCGAATTAGAAACACACAGTTGCAGGCTCACATGATCTGGAGATGGTAATAACTAATCCAAAATCTTCCTTTCTTCCTGAACAAGTTTAGGTACTGCAGCACGATAGAGCTTCTTGCTCGAGTCGTACATGGAGGAATCCAAATTTTCGATGCACAATCTTAAATTCTGCCAGTCATTTTCTTTTTCCGCTACTTTACGAACATCTAACTTAAAATTTATATTTCTTCCTGCTACATTAGTCTTCACCGTGGGCCTGATTTGTTCTGTAGGTGGATAATATGGCGGCAGTAGACCTGTAAGTAGTCCTGTGTATCCGTTGCGCGCTAAAATTTCATAGAACTTGTAGGTTATATATCGATGTTTATTAGGTTTAATAATTTGGTACAGCTGTGGCTTTAGCATTCTAGTATCGAAAGAAATCCCTTTTAGCGTTAACCAATCGATCATTTCCCCTTTCTTACTATTTCTCGTTGGAGCGTAATCTTCTTGTATATTGTGACGCATTATCTATCACGATGACGGAATTTGTGGGCAAGTTTGGTATTAATTTCTTTTCTAATCATCTACCATAATTTTCTGAATTCATGTCTGTCACCCGCTTTTGCGCCAGACTTGAATATTAGCAGACCATTAGGAATAAAACCCATGCTTCCACCGGCATGCACTATTATCAGCCTGGATTCTTTAGAAATATTTTTAAAAAAGCCCTTAAGGCTCGGTCAAACAGAAAGCGGACTGTCCGCGTGAACTCTGTGTTACGTGTTATTATATCACCATGGTTAAACAAAATGCGGCAACCGCAGCGGACTAATCAAGTCCGCGGCGGACAGATGAGTCGTCAATGTACACAGAGTCCGCGGCGGACTAGATGTAGATGATCCGTTTTAATATTCTAGGTTCTAGGACAGTATGTAAATTCTCGAATTGTTTTCGAGACATTCGAAAATATGTAAAAAACCGATCTTCGAATGAACTTAATTCACAGCACAGGCGGTGAAATTCGCCAAACTCCTCTCTTCTTTCATTTATCTCGTGTACCCATTTTCGTTTTGCTCAATTCAGAGCTAACAGAAGAAGAAGTTCTTCTTCATCGGAGGATCTGCTCGACGCACTTGGTCGCAACTGTTTTCATACTGTTCCGCCCAAGTTGTCCGCTGTCTGTTTGACCGAGCCTTTATTCTTTCATCACTCTTCATTTTGGAAGATGTACGACAAGTATGGATGTATGTATCAGTGATCAGCAATGAGTAGTGAAAAAGTGAGTAGAGTTGAATCATGACTTATAATTTCTTGTACTTATACGCACTCATACTTATTGCAATGTTGTCCAACTTCATATCCACTCGAAAGTTTGAAGTACTCATCGAACTCATACTTAACAACATTTATGACGTTGTTGATTTCGACTCTCCTTAACTCAAAGTGTATAGACGATGCAAAATAAGTATGGTTCGCATACCAACATTAATATACTCATTATGAGGTTGTGTGTTTGCTCTGTTGCGTTTTTTACTGTTGTTTTTTTACTAAAGTTAAACAAAGAAATATGTATGAAATAGATTTGTGTTGCTTATTTCATATTATATTGCGCTTTTACCCTTATGTTTTAGCACTAATTGAAAAATTTCGCTATTTATTTTTTCCTCAATCTCACTATTGCTATCCATTTTTCACTACCTGCTCATAAAAATGATAAATAATAAAAAAATTAATTTTTCCGAAATGTTTCTATATAAACTTACAATTTTATGCTTTTGTATATTTTTACACTTTATACTGGTTGCAAACTGTTTAATGACTAAACTTTTAAATATACATGGATGAGTCGAGTGAGCTGAATCAATGTAAGTAGTGTAAGTATTTTCCTGACGTTAGAAATTAAACTGAGGTGATTTATGAGTGTGAGTATAGTATGTGTATGATGTCGCCGTCGCATTCATATTTATTGCAACCTGTACTTATGAATCAACGTTATCGGGAGTATGAGTAAATCAGAGTAGTTGAGTTTAAATGATGCCTACTCACTTATATTTAAAATTTCATGAGTCAGTATGAATAGCGAAAAAGCGATGCATTGCCGATCACTGATATGTATCATCTATGTAAATAAAGGTCGGTTCTGGTCTCGATATGAGTAATCAATTCGTAATGCTCGTATATCCATTCGTTTTGTTAATAGTCTCCTATTATTCTGCATACATCTAAACGTAAATCCCCTTTCATTCTAATTCCCGTTGCATTTTCTGCCATAGAGCCAATGTAACACGTTGTTCTTCTGATCGATGAAAGTCATAGATCATATCTCATGCTATCCGTTTTTCATATCAGGTAAGCTGCTGACATTCTTTTGTTTCGGCCTATTCTTACCAAGACTTCTAAATTTATACATTTATTTTCATCTAGATTTGTCGCTACATTTCATTCCTGGACAATACTTTCCATTGTTCGCAGACACACCGGTTCCTTCAGACAATAACAGTTTTATTGCGCTTACGTTCTCTGATGTACTTTCACTTCTACAAAAATAGTTGTACACATTAAAAACCAGTTCGCGCGTATGAGCATATATTACTTTATGCGCGCCTAACAGTGACATATTAAGTCTCTGATATAACTGCGCAGAACGTATTATTGTAACTAAGTGGGCGTGCACACTTTTAAAAACGTTTACGGCGCATCCCTATCCTTCGCCATCACTTTTGGCGACTGTTATAACAGTTATTAATTAAAGTGTCAAAGTATACCTCTACTACTAATAATAAATATATGTACATATATTTACAACAGACATAACTTTAACGTCGAAAAGAAAACTTGATTACGAAACTTTTGGACAGACGTAAATAAAGTTTCTACTGTTTTAGAGCTTTTTAATTTTCTGCTTGAACTACATCTGCCAAGCGTTTCAGGGATGGTCATTCCCATTTTTAATGTTGTAACAAACATGGATTATATGCGTCAAGTAGAGGATACGAGAAGTTGTTCTGAGTTGTATCCAGCGTCCGAAATTATTTAATTTTTTCTTCCTTTTATCTTCTAATGGAAAATATTTCGTCTCGAATATCACTTCGGCTTAGACAGAAATCGATGTCAACTTTGTGATGTTTATCGTTAAAGAAAACTCGTGCTTCCCTATAGTCACTATATATTACATTTACTATTATACATTCATACAACTAAATACACATTGACATTTATATTTACTTTCTGTCATTCGTTGCCTAACGCCACATCCCCTTTTCTTTAGAAGAAGGCTAGTGCGTCCAGTTACATATGTAATGAGACAGATATGCAGGTTTGATTACACTTCTTTTAGGTCTACTAGAAACACCTGGAGAACCCATCGTTTCCATTTGACTTCCAGGTTCTCCAACTGTTTCCACATCTCTACTACCCTGTTCGGATACCACGCCTTCTGTACTCTGACTTTCTGTAATAACTATATTCTTAGTTGACATTTGATTTTCAGTCTTTAGTGTAGGTGAGGTATGGGTTTGACATCAATCATTCTTTTGAAAATTATATGGCGCATAAATTATATGCCAACGATTTCTCCTAAATCGGCCATAATCCGTTTCGATTACATACGATCGCGGTTCCCGACAAACCTCTACAATTTTACCGTACTGTCGGATGTCAGTTATCCATACTGGGTCACCTACTCTGAAAGGTTGCATGTCCTTGGATTTGTGTCTTACATTATAATTTTTTGCTTGTTTCTCTTTACTCTTCGCTTCCTTCCTTAACACGGAAGACTAGTGATTTATAGTTCTAGCTAGTTTACTAGGCACTTGTGGCATGTTCGACCTCAGTTTTCTTGACATTAACAATTCCGCTGGCGAGAATCCTGATTCTAAAGGTGTTGTCCTGTATGCCAGAAGTGCAAGAAAGATATCGTTTTTGTTTTTTGATGAGGTTTTTGCAGTCTGTATCGTCCTCTCAACTAGTCCTTTGGGGATAATAAGGACTGCTCGTAATGTGAATGAAATTATATTCATTTGCAAAGTTTTGAAATTTCCTTGAAAATTGGGGTCCGTTGTCCGACCGTACAATTTCAGGAATGCCGTTCCTCGAAAATAGTTCTTTTAATTTTGAGATAATATTCTCTTCGTTCATACTATAAATATCAAAAATTTCAAAAAATCGGTAGTAATAATCTACAACTATGAGAAACCATTTGTCTAATTTAAATAAGTCTACTGCTATCTTTTGCCAGGGTCTTATTGGTCGTTCATCTTTATAAAAAGCCTCTTTACTGTTAATACGATTCTCTATGCATTCAGCACAGTTTTTTATTAGATTTTCTAATTGGCTTGATAAACCTATCCACCAAATGCACGTTTTTGCTCTTTCGCTACATTTAACAATCCCCAAATGACCGGTATGCACGAATTCTAGACATTTCAATTGTAAACTTTAATAATAATAATCTTTAACAAGTAAATGTTTTATTATTGAATGAACATATGCATCTACCTCCGCATCTATTAATTCTTCATTGTTGGGCACCGAATTTTTATTGGAGGTCGGCTTAACGTATCGGGTATCGTCAATTCTTTACCTGGTGTATATATAATTCGGTATTTATATCTCATAAGTCTCATCCGAAATCGCTGAAGTCGTGGTGTTAAATCATCTAAGCTTTTCGTTTATAATATCTGCAAGAGGGGTTATGATCTACTTAAAAAATTAGGTCGTTAACTGCAGTTATATATTCTGAAATCTTTTCTGCCGCCCATGTCACCGCTAAAGCCTCCTTCTCGATTTGGGCATATCGGATTTCTACTGAAGTTAATAATCGCGACGCAAATGCAACCATTTCTCTTTTATTGTCTTTGGCTACTTGCATCAAACATCCGCCCAAGCCATATGAGCTTGCATCTGAGCTAACAATGATTGTTGTCTTACAATCAAAAAATGCTAAATTTGGAGCCTGTTCTAAACAATTTTTATTAGCTCAAAAGCTTTCTCCTGCGATGGTCCCCATAAAAATTCAACATCTCTGCTCAGCAAGGCCGTCAATGGTTCTAATATCTCGCTTTTATTTTTTACGTATTTCCCCGCAAAATTAATCATTCCCAATACTCGTAATAACTGCGTCTTATTTTCTGGTATTGGAAATTCTCGAATTGCTCTCTTCCTATTTTTATTCAACGTAATCCCTTCACTATGTAACTTGGTTAGGACTGTAGTTAAAATATCATCGTGTTTTTCTATTGTTTCCGCATGAATCAGAATATCGTCCACATGGAAAACTACTCCTTCCATACCAGCCAACATTTTAGAAAAGTTCATAGTAAAGTATTCTGGCGCATACGAAATTCCGAATGGTAATCTTTTGAAGTAATATCTACCAAAGGGTGTAATAAATGTTGTGAGCAATTGACTTTCCTTAGTTAGTTTAATTTGGTAAAATCCGCTGGTAGCATCTAATTTAGAAAAATATTTAGATCCCTTCAATTAAGCTAGTGTATGCTCAATCTTTGGCAAAGGATAATGTGCTCGCATAACATTTTGATTTAGTCGAGTATAGTCACAACATAATCTTACCGTGTTTCCTTTGGGTACACACACGATTGGGCTCACCCACTCGGTATGAACGTCGATCTGTTCAATAATGTTTAATCTTACTAAACGCTCCAGTTCTAGTTTTAATTTGGACAATAGTGGTAAGGGAACCGTCCGCGGAACAGACTGAATAAAAGGTTTAGCATCCTGTTTAATATTAATGGTCATTTCATTTTTAAATTCACCAATATCATCAAATATACCCGGGAATTTGAGTGAAATACTTTCTATGCACAATTGACTTGCCCCTAACCTTTGTTCGTCTATGTAACAAACTTTACTGCGTGGGAAACTCAAAAGATTCAATCTGGTAATACCTACACGACCAAGAATAGGCAACCTTAAATTTTGAATTAGATATACATACTCGTTCGTAGTGTCTTGCTTATATCTTAAATCTAATCTGATTTTGCCCACGACATTTAACTTGGAACTATCTGGTCCGCCTATGGACTCTTTACACGTTTCTATAAATCTACGATACTCTACTGGCAACCTTTTGTAGGGCATGCATGTTACATTAGCTCCGGAGTCTACCAAGAATGACATGTCGAACTTATTGGCAACTACTAAATCTATAACCCACCGACCGGTTCTATTTGAGTAAATGTGTCCTAAATAATGATTAATTTTCACCTCCCCTTGTTCGAATTCTGATTCTTTTTCTTCCTCCCAATTCAACGAATGTATGTTCTTCCTTTCCCTGCACACACTTGCCCAATGTCCTTTCTTTCTACACATTCTGCATGAACTTTCTCTTGCTGGACAACTTCCCCATTTGCAGCTCCATCGACCACAGTATTTACACTTGCTTCTTCCTCTACTGGTAGAAGTCTTTTCTTCCTCCTCCATATCTTCCCTTATTCTTGAATTGTGTTATCTCTCTGTATATGTTTCACCGTTCCTACGCTCTGCATTTTCTCCTGTCTAATTAGTTGGTTTTGAGAATTTTGTAACGATGGCGTCTGCTAATGTTAAATTATTTTGCAACTGTAGCCTTTCACTTAATTTCATATCAGTAATTCCTACCATAATTCTATCCCTTATTAATTCATCTTTCAATGTACCATAGTTACAGTATTCTGCTAAAGCATGCAAGGACGTTATAAAATAGTCGACACTTTCACCTGGTTTCTGTACTCGCGAATTAAATTTAAATCTTTCGAATATAATATTGCGTTTTGGAATGAAATGGTTATCAAAATTTTCTAATACCTTCCCATAGCTAGTTTGTCCAGACTCAAACTGTAACATTATTTCTTCAGCTTCTTCACCCATCGTATATATAGCAATAGATCTATTTTTCGGCATCTGTCTTGCTGTTGAATCCACTCACTGACATATAACGTTCGAAATTCTTTTTCCATTGCGGCCAGCTGGCTGGCACAGAAAAATTCAATGCGCTTGGGTGTGCGACTCCTATCTTGCCCATTTTCCCCCTTAACCTCCTACTGCGTCGATTCTACTTATTCAATCTCTATTTGTACTTTACCGCTGCCACCATGTGATGTTATTCGTTAAAGAAAACTTCTAAAGATAATCGATGAATACAATACCGTGCACATTCCAAATTACAGATAAGAAAACCTTACCAGCTGACATTTACGTTTTTGGTCGCTTTGGACAGTTTTCATCCTTTGCTGTCCACCCAGCTGACTGCCAATTTGACTCTGGAGCGTAGTGATGGATATATGCTTCATCCGTTGTCACACACCGCATGAAAAAGAAATTACTGCGCTGAAACAGCTCCAAACAGCGCTCTGAATTGTCGACGGGTTGTTGTTTTACATCAACTATGAGCAAACGCGGTACCCAATTCGAACAGAGCGTTCTCATTCTCAAATGTTCATGCAAAATAGTGAATAGCACGGCCCTCTGGTATCTTCAAGCTGTCAGCTATCTCACGCAACTTCAATTTGCGATTTTTTCTGGAGCAACTGCCGAATTTGGGCGTCCAAAGCATCATCAGTGTTTGTACGACCGCGTTTAAAATCAGCAAACCACTTCTCCACCATTTGTCTTGATGGAGCAGAGTCCGAATAATATTTGTGAAGCCATTGCTTTGCTCGAACTGTATATTTTTCTATTAAAAAGTAAGGCTTTATCAACACACGAAATCCAGATTTTCAATTTTTTTTTAATTACAAAAGTAACGTCACTAAAACCACTGTAACTAAACGTCAATTTATCATAAAATTTTGACACGTATCGTTTGAAGGTTGGAAGTTCCTACAAATCAAATGGATTTGTCAATAGTGGCGCTCCATGAACTTATTGAGTAATGTGTGTTAAGGTGGATGAGGTGTTATCATTAAGTAGTGTAAATCAGCACCAGCCTGATGATGATATAACACGTCATCCTCCTTTTTAACTCTAGTGATATGCTACGTTGCAATCCGAATCGTCAATGCTTTGATAATCCGAACTATTCGTTAATCATGGGTGTAGACATGTTTGAACTTGTATGTGTAGACTAGTGATGGGTCGCTATTGAACTATCTGTTACTTTAGAACCGTTCTCGATCCAGAACGGTTGCAACTGTTATCTCGCTGGGCAAAGAACGGTTCCTTTCGGACCGTCTCCAGCGTACGCGGTTGAAGAAGAAATTCCACATCATCGACTTCTTTCCTATTATATATTTCTCCATGATGATTATTTTGCCTGGGAAACCTCCGGATGAATGAATTGTGATTACTTGATGATTGTTCCTATTTCCTAACTATAAAGCTGTTGTTCGATGGATCAGCTACGGATTGTAGCAAACGGATGTGTCCACAATGAAAACGGACTTAAATGTTTTTGTTATATTTATTTTACACCATGTGTGTAAACTAGTGTTGAATCGTAACAACTGTATAGGAACTTCTAACGAAAAACTTAATGTACGTAGGATACAGTTACGTCATCAATACACAATCATATAACTCGGGGAATCACCAAGATGTTAGAACTAGTGATGGGAAAGTACAACGTCGGGGAAAAACAACCTATATATCAAATCAAGCAAAGCCCGCCAAAGGCGATGTACGCATGACATATTTTATTGATTTTATGATGCGTTATCAAATAGAACTTTCGAGTACGAAACAACTGTTATATTGTTGTACCTGTTATATTGGAACCGTTATTTCAAAATAACGAGAACGGTTGGAACTGTTCTTTTAAAACAACGGGTTTTCCCATCATTAGTGTAGACATATGTGTACAGGCATGTTGCCATAATTTTCAACTCTAAAAAAGCAACAACTTTCACGCAAAAGTACACAATCGTACTAAAATAAGATCATTAATGGAAATGAGTTGTCGAAAGAATATGGTGTTGGTACTTTGATTATTTCACACATAAACTTTTATTTTACAATAGTACATTATAATTTTAGTCTTTGCCATATTTTATTTATATCGGACATTGTTATTCTGGACCCGGAAAAAAATTGCGTAAAGCGGGATACATATAGAATATACGGAAATTATAATTATATATAGAATGCGAACTACACGCGTGGTTTCTTATATAGAAGGAAAAAACACGTCGTAGTAAACATTACGGTAACGGTAGATTCATTGTATGTAAATGTAGTTAAAGCATGGGAAAAAGTAGCTCCCTAATCGTAGAAAAACATTTTCTTACTGGGAATGCTTACAATAAGGAATCGGATTACGATCCTGAATATCTTATTCCACCAGCGATACTAAAAACAAAATAGCAATCTCTAACTGACAACGAAGAAAGAAAGCATATTGTGGAAATTTATAACTTGAAATATATTAATCCTGAAAACATACAATGAAGAGAATTGGAGCTGCATGAATGGATACATAGTTAAAGATCGTTAAAAACCACCGGATGCTACTGTGGATGACTCGGACGAAGATACTGTTTACACCAGACATAAAATCAATCACAATGATGCTATAAATTGTCTCAATATTTCTTTGCAATGCGCTGAGCAAAATGGGTTTTGAATTATAACTACATTAGTTAATTTAAGAAATTTAAAGCAAAATACAACGCTCGCAAAGCAAAAGACCATTTTTAGTTGAAAGTTACTATTTTTTTATACAAATAATAATAAACATCGTTTTCAGGTTTTGTTCTTTTTACAATATCCTAGTCATAATATAAATGTTTAAATAAATAAATGTCCGTACATTTTGATTTATAAGTTCTGAGTATATATTTCCCAAATGAGTGCTCAATTAAATTTTTACGTGACCTCTCACTGTAAGGGGGCTTACAACGGTTTTGGAAGGACTGTGAAAAGACAAGCCTATCGAGCTAGTTTGCAAGGAGTTGATGTTAACCACATCACTAATCCTCGAAGTCTCTTTGGATGGGCGAAAAATCGTTTCAATCGAATTGGATGTTTGTACTTTGAATGAACATGGAGTGCATAAGAAATCTTTGAAGGCACGTTTCGAAAATGCAATATCTATACAAAAAATAGACGGCAGTATCATTGCTATGAACCTGTAGATGATAAAAACATCCAAAAAGTTGAAACGGTTTCTGAATCGTAAGCGTTCAGACTTCCCAGTACTTGAAAGAATTTTCGAATTCCGTATGTAGAAGAGGACAAAATCGGCATTTATTTATTAAAAATAAATATAAAGGAGCAACATTGACAAATGAAAGAATGTTAGGGTTGGTTGCATTCATTTCTTAACATCCTATGAAGTATTCATCAATTTTTTATAAATAGTTTATGAGAAAATGATTTTGCAATTCAACAATGCATAAATTTTCAATCGCACACCGTTAATAAACAAATTGATTTTCCTCAACAATCTTCATAACGTGACTACTACTAATGAGTAGATTATTTTCCAATACTCAGTTCTAATTTTCCTTTTGACATCAAAAATTATAGGCTCATTTGGGAAATTTCTACTCTTCTTACAACATGGTTTGATAATCTGGATGCTGCTATGCATTTTATTTACAGAGTGATTAAAATTCCAATTCGTGCATTTATAAATGTAAAAAACTTAAGATTCTTAAATGGAACACACTGTATATTAGTACATTATTGAAATTAGAATAATACCCCTATCAAATAGCTGGATAGCTCTTAAACGAAGTAAGTATGATATCCCTTTGACTATTTCTTATAGGCTTTTGTTCTTGTACCCCTATATCAACCCTACTCCCCCTACTCAATTTTGAAATTGCTATTGAATGAGTACAAATACTTTTGAGCCACTAGTAAATACAGTGGTATCTAATATTACTGACATGTTTTTAAATGATCAAAAATACTGATTATAATAATATTTCTAAACTGATTTTAATGCATTAAATCAGCAATATTTAGAATTTATAATTTTCCAACACTTAAAATGTTTTGCTTGCAAAACCATGATAAGATTTGATAAATGAGTTTGTTGTCTCCGTTCAGTACGAACAATCAACAAGAACAAGAAGGGAAAGTTCAAAATATGTTAAATCGAAGTGAGAATATTTTCTGTAATAGATACTTTCAGTGATTGTAGTCAATTTTGTGAGTTAAAATTATGAAAGAACATTAATCAAGTAATAAATAAAATTAAATTCAGTACATTCTTCACGTGTAAGTGGAAACAAAAATAAACCTACAAAATTTTATGTATGCAACGGTTGTAAAGGGTCCATGTCTCTGCTTACTGATTAACCATACTTACCAGTTCACTTGATGGAATGTAGAAATCTGATACTGCAGCAGCCAAATACAACAAAGCTTTTGGGCCTAGTGGTCCTAAACATTCACATGCTGCTCTTAAAAGCCAGAAGTAGTCTGAGACTGTTGTAAAAGTTACATATAAGATTTTACCAGTTTCTTGAGCTGCTTTATAGTTTGCAAGCACTGGTGCCAGTACATCGACACTGTCAGGTTTAACTATAATATAAAGCAGATATATGTTTTAATATTAACTAAATTAAAAGTTTACCTGTTATTGTTGTATTTGGCCCTCTATCATATAACTCCAACATATCCATAAATTTCTGTCCACTGAAGTGTCTTGTAAAAGGCTCTAAAGATTTAGTTCGATGCATAAATACAACAGCATATCCTTGCTCCAAAAAATATTCTGCCGAAGCAGCACCCCGTGTCCCAGCACTAAAATTATCAACGAATCTAACGGTATTATGTTCTAGGGGTACTGTAGTGCCCCCAGACTGGAAGAAACAACAGAAATATTAAGATACTGTGGCGAATCAAACATAACCTTATATATATATCAATACTTACTGTTACTAAAACAATCCTTTCTCCAATACTATTATGCCTTTCACAAAATTCTTTTAAAAGAGATCTATTGTCTTCAAAATCTGTCGGAGGCAAGTGTGTTTTATAAAATTCTTCCCAGTGTGATGCCATTTTGCTTAGTGAATGTAATGATTATTGGGACAATATTTGCACTTAACGGCCATATTTCACAACACATTTTTATGGAATTTAATCGTGTACTACACCCATAAAAATTATTGAAACCAGTGTTTTTCTTATGTGGTACCTTATCAACTGTTTATACCTATGTACATATGTAGGTTGATTATATATATATTGTAGCTGTATTAGTTTCTTGTTGGGTGTGGAATTAAAATTATTTCTTCGAGATCTCGGACAGTAAAGGAGTGATTAATTAAACGCACTAGTACATGAAATGACGTTTTGCTATTTATTGCATAGCATCATCAGACAGAAGTATATTTGTGACCGTTGCTTAACACAATAAATTTAAATTTATTTAATTGTGCTATTTAGTTATCTCTACCGAGATTATATATGTACATTAATACATATTTTTATTATACATATAATAGAAGATTGGTGATTTCTAGTATATTATTTATTTACAGAATTCATTATGAATATTACAATACTTACAACACTAACATTACTATTATTCCTGTATCACTTAGATTTTGGGCGTTTTATCTAAATTCTTGTAGTCAATGTTAGGAGAATAAAACTAAAATAGATGTCAATTGTCAGACATTTACTATATGTATACTGCAAATTTACCTTATATTGTTTGTTTCTGTACTCCTCATTTGAAATTTCACCTGGTTTCCTATTCCAGGCTACATCAGGATTACGTAGAGCTAAGCGAGCTGTATAGCCAACAGCTCCCACACAACCAAGCCCAACACAGACGTATAATGGAATCAACTGCAAAATAGAACAGGTTATAAATGCCAATAGAACAATAATAAGTGGCTCTTTGTTTAGTGCGTTGCAACAATTCATAGTTTTAACATAGGTTAGATTATTGCACAATACATTAATAATAAAACACTTACAGCTTTATGCTTTTTCAGAGAAGCCAAGCTCATTCCCTGCATGATAAATATTCACTTTTTATTTTCTTGGGTATATTAGTAAATATAGGCAAGTGCCTAAATGCAGTATCTTTCTTTTAAATGACGGCTCACTGATGGCTAAATAAAGATGCCGATATGTTAGATATCCTATATCACCAAATGAACAAGACTGAAATAACAATAAAACAAATACGTTAGTCATTAAATTACGTAATCAATTGGCTTAAACCGTTTGTTTAGTGTCTTTTTAAAAATCAAATTAAAAAATAGCTTCCAAAAATTAAATTTTGCTATTTAAATAATGCAGCAATTAAGCCTCAGTTAAAATTATTTGGAAGGAATTAGTAATTTTGTTTCCGTTTCCTTGTTTAGGAGGGAATTCAAATTTATTAAATATTAAATATTTCAGCAAACTCTACTTACTACTTATAAACAGTTATGTTTTTTGTTTAGATATAAGTTTGGTTTTAAAATATTCTTTTTAGTGTGATTAAAGTCAGTAATTGCTTTTGTAATAATTTAATACGTCTACAGACAGTGATAATTTTTTACATAATATTAATGTTCATTACGACCGAGTGCTTAAATATAATTAATAAACTTATACAGAATGCATATTTTGTTAGTACTTTCTTTAGAGGATATGCATACATTTTTTAAACACTTGTTTCCACTTTCTTTTATCTGGTATTTTATCTCTTCAATCATTGATATACAGTCACTGGCCAAATTATTTGGAACACTTAATATCTGCTAGCATTTTCATAATACAATACATTTTTTTGCAAATACTATTGTAATAACATGAGTACATATATTATAAACTCAGGAGTTTTCACTGTTTTCAGAGCTTGGCATGGCAGTACATACGAGGGACACTTCTATGTTTTTACAAACGTCAACTTACAAGGGAACTCCGGCAACCCGCACTTCCAGATTTCGATGAAACTACGCAGACTGAAAAAATACCTTGGTATAAGAAGAGCGCTATTTTCTTTTTCTGCGGAATCTTTTTTGTAACGTTGTTATCAGTAGTGGCATATATGTAAAGTGGGTTGTTTAATAGTAACTTGTTATTTATCATATACTTTTTGTCATATATTGAAAATTGTCGCGTCATGTTAGACAGTAACATTCGTGTTTTCCGATGATATCGGTAGCATATTGAAGGCAACTCGGTGATTTCCACAACATCTTGGGAAAACAATACCGCCTAGCCTAGACAACTATATTGTCGAAATTTTCAACGTAACTTGATAATCGTAATGAATGAAACCGGTAAGGATTCGTCACTTAGTGTGTGATAAAATTGCGATTACATTTGGGACGGGACCTAGATCAAGATTATTCCAGTATGATTTGGATGACGGGACGTTTTATTTGTATTTAAATGAATTTTACAATAATTACATAAAATCAAAACATATTTTGGTCTTATGTTAGTGGTGGTGGGATATGCGATTACTATTTGCGTAACATTTGATATCTGTTATTGTGAAAACAGAGGCAGCCTAGAATTGGCCATGTAGTTTGTTTCCTGTGAACGTTTAAAAATGCAATTTTGGGAGAATGGAAATCTTACGTGTAGTTTTTTACTGGATCTTTTGTGTTCAATTTTAATAAAAGCCTAACTCAACAACAATGCATAGAATTGCCCCGTTCAACTTTTTGATAACAAAGCACCATCAGGAAAGACCATTTACAATTGGTTTGCAGAATTTTGTCGTCGTCGAAGGTCAATTAAACTGGGTTCTTATTCCAGAAAAAATGATTGAAGAATATTGGTATGTGGTTTACAATGAGAGGCGTTCTTAGGCATTCTCAGGCGAAGAGTGCAATAGATTCGATTTTGTATGATCATTTATCTGTAAAAATGATTTGTTTCCGATAGATTCCGGATAATTTTATCGAAATTCAAAGGTGTAGGTGTAAGGAAATGCTCAAAAAATCGATCGAGAAATTGCATAATCCATATATGGTACAGCATCGGAACAGGTGACGAAAATTGGATGTATGTATTTGTATGCACCGGAAATTAAGCAACAATCCACTGTTTGGATGTTCTAAAATAAATTGAATCCCACAAAAATTGTTCGTTCACGAAGCACTTCCATAAAAGTCGTTTGTTGCTTCGGTTGTACTGCACATGTTGCAACCATTGCTTTATAATAGAGGATCAAAACAGTTAATGTTGAACGATATAAGTGATGGATAAATCAGAAAAAAACAACCGAAAACGTCATTCTGCATCATGACAATGTCAGGCTTTACATAGCACGTCAAACAATTTATTATTAGAAGAAGGAAAGAAAACATCGAATTAATGTCTCATATTTCATTTCCGAATATCAAACAAAAAATACATGGACAACAATTGTCAGCACATCAAGAAACTACCAAAGCCCTTGAAAATCATGTTTCTTAGATGCCAACTTCAGAATGGATGGAAATGGAATTTCGAGAGTTGATCTCAGCGCAGCTGTAGGTATAATCTTAAAGGCGAATTTTTTGAAAAGCGATAAAATAGTGTGCTTTTTTGTTTAATAGACTTCCAGTGCTTCCGTACTTAGCCATTATCTCCAGGAGTACTGGTTGTGATCGATAATGACGTGTTTCTTATGGTCTTTAGGAACATGAATTTGGCATAGTTATTCAGAATAACTTTTAAGAGCAAGCCGCCCTGCCTGTGAAATACGCGACAAAAACGTTACTTTTTCCCATAGAATGGCAACTTTTCATAATTTTTAAGTAATGATACATTATACTTTAAAGAAAAATGTTCAATCTACGCTTCTCTAGTGTTGTTTTGTTTTATAAATTTTGTGCTTATTAAGAAAGTTAATGTTAAAGTTCTTGCATATTTAACTCAATTCATTCGTAAATTGGAAACAAATATTAAAAAAGATGGCACTAGAAAAGCATGGTTTGCTCCTTCCTGAACAATATTGTAAACAAATCTAAAACTATAATTTGTTTAAAAGTGTTATTTTATGGGTAAAACAAATAGTTTTCAAATCAGTAATTGTGTATTGCTGGAAGTTGCTCCCTAGTGACTAACGAAGAAACCGCGCAAATTCTGCCCCAAATTAGATTAAGTAAAGTCCAAGACAGTGAAATTGTGGTTTTGTTAAAACGAGAGAATTCCGATGCGTGACCCATCTGCTTAAACAAACGTACGGCAACTATTAGAGTACAAAAGTTTGTCCCAACAGTGAAGGAACTTACTGTTACATTACTTTTTACCGCACTTGCATTTCGTTCGTTTTGACCGCAATTGTGTAGACCATAGATCTTATAGTACATGGACTGCTACTCCCATGCAAAGATAAGAAATCCTATGCTTCCCAGCCAAAGCGAGTGGAACCAACAATGTTGGTCCAACATACAAGACCAGTATGACGTATCATGTCTGTCCGTATCAATGCGCCGACTCGCCGAGTGCCCCGGCACACAAACCGCGTATCATGAAATATATGGTCCCGTAGAAAAAAATGGAAAACCGTAATTTTTAGATAGTTAAGTTTAGTCAATAGTTTTTAGTTAGTTAATTATTAGTTGAGTTAAGTCTAGTGTAGTATCATTTCACTTACTTTAGTTGAGTTTCGATTATTTTATTTCAGTTTACAGCTTAGTTTGGTTCAGGTAAATGTAAGGTGCTGTTGGAAAAATTAAATCGAAAAATGTCAGTATTTAATTTTAATGTATAATTATACATACATGGAAAAGTACGTTGGAGTTATTGGTGCTTAAATAGAACAATTTTGGTGTGACAGTGTCTTACATGTTTGTCAATTTTACTTTTTTCTTCGTGGTGCATGCGAACCGTAATATATGATTTTGGGACGAGCTTTATACGAGAGGGGTAATTCATTTTGATTTTGTGAAAATGGTCGACTATCGTAACGAAAGGATTAAGGTTATATAATTTAATACCTGTGGTAAGATATTCCTTGCAATTTACTATCCGCTATATGCCCACAAATTTGGCAATAGCGTAAATAGTCTGCCATATTTCTCACCTCTTAGAACAGCATTAATCACATCAACATTTAACAATGGAACAGTTCCAAGTGCGATGTGATAAGATCGTCATAAATCGGCTAGCGCGTAATCGGACGCGACACGTCATACTGGTGTATCGTGTTGTGCCGCTTTTTCGCTTGAATGTGGCTTGAAGTAGTAGTCCATGTACTATAAGGTTTATGGTGTAGACCAGGTATGGGCAACCTCCGGCCCTCGAGTAAGATTTGCCCGGCCCGCTACTGAATTCTTTCGCTGCATATTAGCACGGCCCGTCTAAACTTAATTCATAATGAACCATAAGGATACTACAAAAATGTATATTTTTCAAGATTACTCGCAGCATAAAACTTCTACAAAAAAGGTTGCCCATGCCTGGTGTAGACGTTTCGTTTCGTATTGTATGTGCAGCGACCCACTCTTAGTGGTGGTGGATCTTCGAAATAAACAGATTTAATTTCATTAGTTTAAATTCATTAATTTCTGGTTGTACTGTGTGGTACCACATTGTTTTCCTACACGTTAGTGTTTCCTTTATGTATGTAGTTAACTATGGTAAATTTAGTTAGTTAGTTAGTGGGCACGAGTTTTTTGTGCTCACGGCTTCCCAGGTTTTCCTCATCTTCCAATGAGACGTTGGTATAGTCCATTTGGAAACACACCGTCTCATGAAATAGTTGGTTCTATCAATTATTCAGATTTTCTTAGGAAACTTCGTCGTTGGTTGAAATTTAGAGTTTTATTAATCATTGTGGAGATTACTAACGATTTCTAAAATCGGATTAAAAACCCCGATTACTTGCGAACGTATATTTCCGTATGTAAGCCCTGTGGGATTGCACAAATGGAAGGAAAGGTAATTAAAATCATCCTTTTTGGCCCAAGCTACTTGAATTAATCATTAAAATTGCTATATGTCGGCTTGCATCTTATTGCTTTAGGGATATTTTGACTATAGCTGCAGTTACCGTTTTTAATGCCCTTAGTTTTACCGCTAAGGTTATCGTTTTAATTACCGCTACAAATACCGTTTTGGTTATCGGTTGATTACCGTCCTGATAATCATTTTGGAAGTATCGTCCCTTTTGGTGTTACCCTTACTGGCAAAGATGTATCACCTAATGTATAAGCGGTTTAGTTGTGAATCTGTGTCAATTTCGGTTAACGTAGTAAGTTACGAATTTTTTTTTAATTTTGGAAGCGCTCTTTCGCTATTTGATTTTTTTGTTAAAATTTTGTAATAGATTATTAACATCCACATTAATTTTGGATTTACGTAGTTATTTTTCGCTGATTATGTTGTTACACTCTTGAATCGAATCGCTCACTCACATCATTGGGTGACTCCGTTTACTTTTTTGTTTAATTAAATTTACTTAACTTTCAATTTCCGAACGTAGAATCGACATTCAACACAAAAGTCACACAAGAGAAACAGTGAAACAACTCGCTTTATTGATCGGTAATATGAAATGGTCGGCACCAAGATCGAACCTTCCTCTCAAATGATAGTTATTTGATTCTTAGATCATTTGAGAGGAAAGTTCGATCTTACCCAATGTACTTATCTCAAGGAATATAATTAACTGTTAACATTGGGGACTTGTCAGAGAGATACTCCGTTTAAATTTTGAAAATTTTACTATCTTGGCACTTATTCTATAATATCATTTTAACTCTTTCATTTTGTTGGGAAATTTGGTGCCGACCATTTCATATTACCAATCAATAAAGCTAGTGATGGTTGATCGCGATAATTGTTGTTGTTTCACTGTTTCCCTTGCTGTGACTTTTGTGTTGAATGTCGATTCTACGTTCGGATAGACCTCTTGGACGTAAGTGGGCAAGAATTGAGTGGCTTCGATTTTCTATCTTGGGTTTTGGTTTGGAGCCCCATCTCGTCTTCACTGTAGTTTTAGAGTTTGCGTTTGTGTTAGCTGGCCAGTTGTAAGCAGATATAGAGCGAGGCACGTAAGCCAATTAACCTTGATAATTGGGCGCCAATCTGATGAAAATCGAAGGCAAATAACACAACGCTTCCCTAGATAGGGAATTCCACTTGTCAAACAGCTACCTACATATGTACAACAGACTCACTTTGAAAACTCAACTTTACGGATAAACTACACTTTGTACAAATCGAACTTTTACCTTAACGAAAATATTGTTATACATATTGTTGTTATTTTATACAGAAACGATGATGATTACAAGAATTATTATTTAATAACTAAGTAAAAACACTACTAATAGCAAGGTTCTTCTTACAGTGTATATCCTTCACTTTTTACCTAACTTTCACTTATCTTCTTCTCGCTAGATGGCGTCTTCTAGAAAATGAGCGGATGAATATATTCCTAACACTCCCACGTATTCAGAGCTTATTCTAACTTATTAGTACATACAAGTACATTTTAACATATAAATATAGTTTGATCTAAACAAGATACAACATATATATAAATATAAAACGATTACAAATAGATTAACAATCATACGTCATACCTATACTAGCTCTCAGTTTTTCAAATCTGCTACGTGGTAATGCCTTTGTTAACATGTCAGCTATTTGATCATGAGTCGATATATATTCTACATTGAATTCGTTGCATTCATATTTTTCGCGTACAAAGTTATAACGCACGTCTATATGTTTTGTTCGTTTGTGGTATATAGGGTTTTTAATTAGCTTGATAGCACTTTGATTATCACAGCACAAAGACAGACCATTGCACTTTTCACATATTTCACTAAGTAGTTGTTTAAGCCAAAGTCCTTCTTTTGCTGCTTCGGAGATAGCGATAAATTCGGCCTCCGTAGTTGACAAAGCCACGCACTGCTGTCGGCGACTGTTCCATGTAATTGCTCCGTTGCACATTTTGAAGACGTAACCGGTGGTAGATCTTCTTGTATCCACGTCGTTTGCATAGTCAGCATCGGAGTATCCTATTAGCTCGTCACCATCTGCTGAGTATCTGATTCCTAGCTGTTGGGTATGTTTCAGGTACTTAAAAATACGTTTTACAGCATTCCAATGACTTGCGTTGGGATTATTCTGATATCTGCTTACTATATTTACTGCATACATGATATCCGGTCGTGCAGTGACGGCGGCAAACATCAACGAACCTACTGCTTCTCGATAGGGAATCCTTCTACTTATGTCGTCCTCCTCTCCTTTTGTTGATGTCAGAACTGTATGAGGATCGGCAGGTATAGTGTTTTCTGCTGCTTCGCTGAGATTAAAGCGTTGTAAGATCCGTTTGATAAAATTGTTCAAATGTATGAAGATTGAGTTGGTCTCGTTGTCCATTTTTATTTCCAATCCAACAAAATAATTTGGTTCTGTTACGGTGACTTCAAAAGTTCGTTGCATTTCATCTATAATACCTTTCAACTTGATTCTATTCTTTACCATAATAAGACCATCGTCTACATATAGTACCAAGAGTATCAATTCTCCACCTTCGTTTGCGACATAGACACATTTATCTGATTCACATTGCTTGAATCCGTTGTCTTGCAAGAATTTTGTGAACTTGTTGTTCCAGCACCTAGGTGCCTGCTTTAATCCATACAAGGCTTTATTAAGTTTGCACACTTTATTAGTTCGAGTCGTTGTTCCGGGAGGTGGTTCCATATAAATTTCTTCATTTAATTCACCGTGTAAAAAGGCAGTCTTTATGTCAAATTGTACTACGTCCAGTTTATTTTTCGCTGCGACGGAAAATAGTATTCTAATTGTATCATATCGAGTTGTAGGTGCATATGTTTCGTTGTAATCGACGCCTTCAATTTGACCAAAGCCTTTTGCACACAATCTTGCTTTGTATCTACTTATTTCTCCATTTGGTTGTCGTTTTACCTTGAACACCCATTTCGATCCAATCTTTTGTCTATCTGGAAGTAATTCCACTTCCTCCCACGTGTTGTTGGTTTTTAATGCTTGTAGTTCTTCCTCAATTGCCATTTTCCATTTTTCTGCATCTACACACTTCACAGCTTCTTCGTACGTATCAGGAACGCCAGCTTCTGTTAAATTGATTTCGTATCGTTTCGGCTTTTGAATTTTCTCTCGTTCAGTTCCCTCTCATTCCTTTTTCCGTCTTCTTGTTCGTGTCTTAATTCCCTAATTTCTTCGTATTCAACTTCTTCATTTGCGTTTTCATTGTCCACGTTAGTTTCAACTCTTTCATCATCAACAGGTACAATTATCTGGTTTGTCCTTGGTAAAGCAACCTCATTAGCCTCATTGAATGTTACGTTTCTTGAGATTTTAATTTTCTTCGTGACAATATCAAATAGTCGATAGTTCGTTGAATCATTGTCATAACCGACTAAAATCAACTTTTTGCTTTTGGGTTCTAACTTTTTACGTAAGTTGTCTGGTACATGCATAAAAGCTTCAGATCCAAAAACTTTTAAGTGATTAAGAACTGGCTTTCGTCCTGTCCACAATTCAAATGGTGTCGAGTTTGTCGTGTGTACATTAGATGTTCTATTCAGAATATAAACTGACGTGTTTATTGCTTCTGCCCATAGATATAGTGGTAAATCTTTTGTGTATAACATAGAGCGTGCACTTTCGACTATAGTGCGGATTTCTCGCTCAGATTTACCATTCTGTTCATGACTATAAGGAGCACTTGTTTCTAATTTGATACCTTTATTCCTTAGAAATGTTTTAAATTCGTAATTTACAAATTCTGTTCCATTGTCGGCTCGTAATGTAACAGTTTTGTGTCCAAATTTGTTTTTGCAAAACGTGATGAATTCTTTAAAACATTCTAACGTGTCAGATTTGTGTTTAATGAAATACACTGACCTGTATCCAGTACAATGATCTTTGAAGAGAACAAAATACATGCTTCCACTTACTGAAGCTACACTCATTGGTCCACATAAATCTGTATGAATTAATTCACCTGGTTTGGTAACTCTGGGTTGATGAGTGTAATGGGGTAGTTTGTGTTGTTTCCCATATTGACATCCTTCACACACAAAATGTTCTGTATCTGTTAATTTCACACCATTGATTATTCCTTTTGTTATCATATCACTTACGGTTTTGACATTAACATGTCCCATGCGTTCATGCCAAAGTTTTAAGCTCGCACTAGCTGTGAGGTTTGCTTCTGAGTCTGCAATTCGAAATAAAAGTGTATATAAGTTATTCATACCTCGTATAGCACATGCTTTTAGTTGACCATCATGGTAAATTTCTGCCTTGTCATTATTCTTCGTTATTTTCATTCCTTTCTTTGTCACTACACCTTCTGAAAATAAATTTTTGCGCAATCCAGGTACATACCAAACATCTGTTATAGTATTACTAATCCATCCTTTTTAACCCAGCACTGGATATTTACAGTGCCAATACCTTTGACTGATAATTCTTCATTGTTACCTAGTCTAACAGAAAATTCGTCACTTTCCCGTATTTTTGTGAATAAATTTTTGTTTGAACTCATATGGGCTGACGCACCACTGTCTAATATCCAAGTTGTTTCATCGCTTATACTGGCTAACACACTTTCTTCACTTTCAATATAAAATGCTCCATTCTTACTGTTGTTTGGTCCAGGATTTGCATTTTGGTGCTTATGACCTTGGTTTCTACGAGGTGCTCGACAATCCTTTGCGATATGTCCTTTCTTGTTACAGTTGTAACATGTAATTCTAGTTTTAAAATTCTGATTCGGTTTTTGATGTCTAGGATTGCAATTTGTTTTACTTGCAACTAATGCATTGTCATTTTCTTCAGTAGAAGTTAAACTTGCTTCTTCATCGATCAATCTTGACATCAAATTTGTGAGGGTTTGCTTACTCTCATCTAAGGATAGCCATGCTTGCCTGAAACTTCCAAACTTAATTGGTAACGTACTAATAATCTTTGTTATTACGGCAGTATCACTAATTGTGTCACCTGTTTCACGTATTTGTCTTGCTAGATTTTCTACTTTGGTAACGTGTTGCGAAATGCTATCATTTGTTACCATTTTGTACTGATGGAATTTTTCGTGAGCCATCATTCTGTTTGTTTCGCTTTTTAAGGCATAAATACTATCTAATTTATTAATTACCTCTTTCGACGTAGTACAGTTTTCAATTAGTGTTATCTGTGAGAGCTCCATCGTGGATGTGATAACACACATCGCGAGTGCATCTAACTTGTTCCATGTTTTTACTTCCTCTGTGTTATTTACCTCAGGTTTTGCCTTCGTACCATCTACAATCTCATCTAATCCCTTCGCTCTTAACGCGCATTTGATTTGAAACTTCCACTGTTGGTAGTTTTTACCATCAAATTTGCCTATTGTGGCTACATTAATTGGATCAGCCATTGTCTGTTTTTCTGTGTATTTTCGCGACACACGTTATTGTCTACAGTACACGAAAAACGACACACACGTTTACCTTAACCTCGCTTCTTTTTTTATATTCTTTCGATAGTCCGGGTCGTCGAGTATCCTGAGCCCACAACCTGTTGTTATTTTATACAGAAACGATGATGATTACAAGAATTATTATTTAATAACTAAGTAAAAACACTACTAATAGCAAGGTTCTTCTTACAGTGTATATCCTTCACTTTTTACCTAACTTTCACTTATCTTCTTCTCGCTAGATGGCGTCTTCTAGAAAATGAGCGGATGAATATATTCCTAACACATATGCATTAATATCAAAAATGTTTATATAATAACTTTATGATGCTTTCAATTCGTTTAGTGAACAATAAAACAATGCAGTTCCTTCGTACGCTCCCCGAGCATAAAAAACTCAATTACAATAATGCAATCAAGGGTTTAAATTAGCCGACCACTTTTCAAAATTCGACAGGCCTCTGCCTCAAGTGGAAGACAATTTACATTACCTATCATGTTGTGTATATGGGTGATCTACAAGTACATCAGCCTACTTCAATTTCTACCAAATTGTTCCATCAACTGCAGTCTCATTGTCAGTATATTATTATTTCCCTCATTCTCGTAATCTGATTGGAGTATGCACTCCTGTTCTACCTGATGATTCCTCTATTACCGAACTTTCATCTGATTCGAGATAATAAATTCTGTTCTGGCTTTGAGATAAATCATTTTAACTCTTTCTATTGCTTGTGTTGTTATCATCACGTCCTCTAGACATATTTAGCGAAGAAAGGTGATTTGTCAAAAACAGAGTAAAATTGAATGTTTAGAGATATTTAGAGTAAAGTACTATTTCTATGCTCAAACTAAAAATAATTGGAAGTTATAAGACGTTTTTACCCAAGAATGTAGCTGAAATATAGAGATTCGTTCTTTTTCGTGATGCTTATCTCTTTTTGATATTAAATTTTGACAATGTATATACGTAAAAAAAAACAATAACCCGTTGACAACCCTGCACCGTATCCGTAGAGATAGGAAGGAATTAAGATAAGAAGATACTAAGAAAACGTCAAGATCAGAAGGCACAACGAAAAGGAATTTGGTAAATATAAATAATAAGAAAATAATCTATTAGCAATATGGTTTTTACGTATCTCTAGTAAGTTTGCTTTGTATTTCTAGGGATATTCGCACTATAGGTTGGAAAACGTTGGTTTGAACTATTTTTTACCAACAAACTGGAAAGCTGACAACGGTGTATGACGTCTTGGATAGTTTCAGAATAGATATTTAAGGATTAATCTAGTTCTCAGAATTCTCTGTCAAATTTCAAATTTTCTGTGCCTAGAATTAAGAGAAGCGCATTTAAAAATATCGACTCAGGAGTTTGGACAAAAGTAAATGAAAAAAACTCTCTCTATATCATTTAATTATTGTTTAGTTGTTCTTTAGAATTAATAGAACAAAAGCTTTATGTCTACAATAAATGAAATAGAACAGAAAATTATTGTTCCTGATGTTTGGAATTAAATAATATATGTACGTACTTTCTTGCTTCTCATTTACTTTGTAAAATAATATTTTGTGGCTTCTAGCGGTGTGTGGCTTGTAGCAATTTTCGATGTTTACATTATATTGTGCTAATTGCACTTCTATATTGGACTATACGAAACGCGTCCGACGGATTTTCGAACCGCCCCTTGCTATTTCTCGCTTTTACCCGAATCGGCGTCCCGGCACATAGCAATTCGGGAAGAATCCCTATTAAATCTCAAGCCTTTCTGATTCAATAGATCTAGAATAGTCCTCATTTGGCGTCCTATGCTACCAGTTTGGTTTGTTTCTATGTATAATATATACTTTCGGTGTTCCAATTCATCGTAATTCTTCTTGGTTATGCGCCAATATACTGTCTTTGATATGACTCAGAGAACACCGGAGAAGTCGGTTATTATACTATCAGTATATCCATCCATCCATTATTTCATATTCTTTAGCTTTTTTCTGTATTAAATGTATGCTAATTTCAGGTCAGATTGTTTCACTAACCATAACCAACTGCCCTTTTCTTCTTTATGTGGAAAATATCTATGCTTTCACACAACTTATTCTGTTTTGATAACTGGTCTGTAGGTTTACTTCTCCTTATCAAGTTTTGCGTTGAAATGATTGAATTAATTAAATCGAAATCAGTTGTAATATCCATATATAGGCCCCCATCATTCTACTTAACAAGGAAAAATTACCGAAGAAGATTTTTATTGCAGGAGATTTCAACATCAATTTTAATTCAACGACAAAAATAACACAGAAAGTGACAGATATACTACGTGCACATCATTTGTGCCAAGTTTTCAAGGAGTACTCCAGGATAACAGAAACAAGTAGCTCATTGATTGATAATGTATTTACGAATACTGATGTATCCACTCTGGAAACCTCTACGGTGAATATGCATTTGTCGGACCACATGGCACAAATTGTGAAATTTTCCTTTTCAACACAAAATATACCTGCAGCAACAAGGATGATCAGAAATATAAACATTAAGAGCATTACTAGTTTTAAAGAAATACTCGATACAGAACTTCACTTACCAAATATTTTGGACGCTGAGGAATTGTTTGGCTACTTTCACAACTTATTTGCACGATTGTTCAATAGCTGCTTTCCTATAAAAACGGTAACGATCACAGTCACAAGTCTTATGTATTTAATGGAGAACTGAACGAGATAAGAAATCGACTAGATGCATTGGCATGCATAGCCAAGATAGCAAACAACGAAAAGTATTATAATGAATACCGTCAGCTAAAAAGAGAATACCTGAAAAATGCAACAGAAATTCAAAGAAAAAGTAATACAACATTTATAAAACAAGCAAATAATACAACAAAAGCGATATGGAACGTCATAAATAGCGAGCTAAAACCTAAGAGGATCTGCATGGACGATGCTACTCCTTTATCAGCGGATCGTCTAAATCAGGCATGGGCAACCTTTTTTTGTAGAAGTTTTATGCTGCGAGTAATCTTGAAAAATATACATTTTTGTGGTATCCTTATGATTCATTATGAATTAAGTTTAGACGGGCCGTGCTAATATGCAACGAAAGAATTCAGTAGCGGGCCGGGCAAATCTTACTCGAGGCCGCATGTGGCCCGCGGGCCGCAGGTTGCCCATCTATGGTCTAAATAAATATTTTTGCGAGATTGGTGGGCAAATAACTACAGGCATACAGTCGGCTCTTTCTTCCGACGATTTTTACAAAACTGCTGTTTAGAAAATATTAAGTCGTTCTACTTTAGTCCTATAACTCCGGAATAGAACGAATATTAAACAATTTGAAGAGTAAGTCTGCCAAAGATGTGTACGACTTCTCAACGGAATTATTAAAACAAATATGTAAACAGCTATCAACACCAGTAGCAGATATTGTATGTATGTATAGAGCAAGGCGTATTTCCAAGCGCTCTCAAAGTGGGTAGAATTGTGCTCATTTATAAAAGCAATGACAAGAACAACTGCGAAAATTATCGTCCTGTTAGTATTCTGCCAGCGATGTCCAAAGTATTTGAGCAAGCCATAGCCTCTAGGTTAACCGATTACTTTGAATGCAACAAATATTTAACACCACAACAACATGGGTATAGAAAAGGGTGCTCAACAAGCAACGGTATATTGTACATGCTTGAGCATTTATAATGCATTCGACTCTGGCATGTATGCTGAAATAAATATGCTGGATTTGACAAAGGTATTTGACTCTATCAGCCATGATATCCTACAAACTAGAGTATTATGGAATTAGAGGAACACCACTGACTCTGTTAAAGTCATACATGACAGACAGAATACAGCTGACAGAGTGGAAGAGTGCTCGCTCCAGTCCGATGAGCATGGACCATGGAGTACCACCGGGATCGATACTTGGCCCTCTGCTCTTCACTATATACATAAATGATTTGCCATTGAATATCGGAGCAACTGAAATATGTCTCTATGTGGACGATACGTCTCTTCTAGTGAAGGCAGCGGACCTGGACGTACTCCATCGGATGTTGGAAAGAACAGTGACTGAGGCAGATAAGTGGTTTGCTGCAAATAAGTTAAAAGTAAACTTAAATAAGACGCAAGACCTATTATTTACGACTAGAAACATCGCACAATCTCACACAGTAAAATTCCTTGGTGTCACCGTTGATTCAAACTTAAATTGGAGTCAACATATTAATGGACCCGCAAACAAACTATCCTCCGCATTATTCATTATAAAAAGACTAGTACATATCGCAACTCATTTCGCAAATTTCCACTCTCATCTGTGCTACGGGATACTCTTCTGGGGAATGTCGACGGAATCAAATAGAATATTTGTTCTACAAAAGAGAGCAATAAGATTCCTATGCAATCTTGAATATAGGGAAAGTTGCAAAGGCTACTTCAGAAGAGAGAGAATACTTACTTTATCATCAGCATTTATTCTGGCGGTCGTATGTTATGTACACCAGAATAAAGACACCTTTCCCCAAAATGGATGCTATCACGAATACCGCACACGAAATCGTAACAACATGAGGGTACCTTACCACCGACTGAAAAGCTCACAAAAAGCGGTCCAAATTATACAACAAATTGCCTAATGAACTGAAAACATTGGCCTATGGCAATTTTAGAAGAAGAGTGAAAGAAATGCTGATGGAAAAAGAGTGGTACAGCATAGAGGAGTTCCTAGTCAATTAATGTATCTATGTTTTGTTAGTCTTTTATCTCTGTCTGTTTGTGATATACTCCATTTTAACTTTTAACATTTTTTTTTTTTATTTATTGACTTATTTATTATTAAATGTACATGTGTTATTGATGTGACAATTATAGTATACATCTATGATGTACTATATAATAAAAACTAATTGACAAATTTCTGTAACGGTTTGATTATAAATACATACATCTTATTATTATTATTATTATTATTATTATTATTATCTCTTAATTTCATTAAACATTTTGTTTATATGCTCATGAAATTGATTGTTTCGCTTCTTTGTGATTGTCAAGTGAATATAATACAAAATAATAATAGAAAATTAGCTTATGTACATTAAATAATTCTTTATTTTTATATACATTTATTATCATAGCACCTTGTATAAAGAGAATGGTATTATAATTTAGAACTAGTTGTACATATAAATTTATATCTACTTTGAACACTCATGACTGGCAGTTAATGGTTTTGATATTTTTCTAATATCTGTTATGAGAAACATACAGGACCGATCTCAATCCAGAAGGCTTGATCAGGTTCTCCAATATCTCTGAGACCAACATCCACAATGGGGAGGCGAACAGTTTTGTCTGTTTTATAACTTAATACTGTTTTGGCCCAACTATCTTTCCGGTACTGTAAAAATTATGCATGATAACTAAATATTTAACTTGTTAAATGTGTAAACTTACTCTACATTCATCTTCTGTTGCTTCATATTTAAACTTGTGATTTCCCTTTGGTGTTAGTTCGGCATCGTTCCAGGCCAGTAGTTTCAAACCTCTTCGGTAAGTATGTTTAGTCACGTCATAATAAGCAACAGATTTCTTGCAATGATATGTAATGTTTTGTTCAGCCTTGGTCGATAATAATTGCAGAAAACCAATTTGGTTACTATCTGCTTTGTATGTAATCTGGAATTACACGAAGTGCCTTAGGTTTAAAATTTATTTCAGTTGAACAAAAAATACCCTCATTCCACCTTCGGCATCTCCCAACCAAACCTCATGTTCTTTTGTATCAAGTATTATCTCAGGCGTTTTCTCTGGTTTAGGAATGATACAACTTGCTCTTGCTTTCATATTACAATGAACTAAAATGGCATCGCGAGGATCACCATCATTTGGATCTATCCAATATTCCCCTGTAAAGATATACATATATAATAAATAAACTTACGTCTATATTTCATTGCTACACTCATGTTCATATTTCAAACATTACAGTACTTTTTAAATAATACAATTTACACTAAACTACACGCTACTAAATATATAATAATTAATGACATTTGTATTCTAAAAACTGTGTGCGAGATGGGTAGCAGCAAAATTTATTACATATTACATATATCACAACAATTTAGAGATCTGGAAAACAAATACTGACCAACACTTTAGGTGAAGATAAATATTTTTAAAAGAAACTACTGCTGACGAAACTTCGATGTCGTGCATTCATCATTATTGAATCGTCGGCCGATTAAATATTTGAAAGAGAATGAGCTATTCAGTGAACAAAAAACTATTACGGGGTACAAAAGTTTATCAAAGTAATACAACGTAAGTATCCCAAAGTAGGAAGATTACATAGAAAAATAATATACATCCTCATGGTATCGTGGTTTATGCTCATTTGCTGTTCAGAAATGGAACTGAGTGACGCATTCCCAAACTACATCATCTCTCTATTTACTCTGCGCTACAATTCCTCACCACACCTCCATTGGTTGATTACGCAAGAGCATACCTATACTGTTGTAAGTATATAAATATTTATAGTTATATATATATATATATATGGGACTGAGAGGGTATAAAAGGTAGCAAGAGAGAAGGGAGGGAGAGGGGGTAATGGCGGAAGTGGTATGAAAGACGCAAGACGTAAGGTGTAAGACATAAGGTTGTAAGACGATAGAGGTAGCGCGATAAATGTAGTAAAAAGATGTACATATAGTGTGTATATATATTTCTTAATATAACAACCCTCACAATCAGTACAGTGATATTGGTCAAACATCCCAGTGGATGAAATACAGAATCGCTCAGCATAAGAGTGTCTGTGGAATCAAAAAAAGATCATGTGCCTTAGTTAAACACTCTCTTTAACAAGGCCATTCCTTTATTTTGATCAACCAAAAATCCTAGAAGTTAACAGTAATTATACCAAACGATTGTTTCTAGAAATGTACTACATCAAGATAACAGCAAATAATATCAATTTTAAAACTGACACTAATCAACTCAGTAATATCTACTGTAAGTTTATGGATTTGCCCACATAAGTTTTCTTCCTGCTTTTATTCAACACCTCTTGATTGCCCCTTGTATATCACTACATTAATAGAATTTTTGTATTAATTACACCATCTTGGAATAGTCAGTTTGTATATATTTTCAGATATACTTTTCTCAATAAAACGTAGTCTTTTTCTGTGATTTTGTCCGCAGGTTTTTATTCTCATTAGTACGGCGATCTTTTGCAAGCAGATAAATTTTACATATTTGTTTGTCAGAATAAAATTGATTCTCAACCAGTACGTTTTTAAAAATGTTTTAAAAACTTTTTTAATTAGTTATATGCCATTATTTGGCTATTCATTTACTTTGAATAGAATTTTATTAATTATGGATCCTGTTTTATAATATTAGCCTCCAGTTGTGAGTATTTTATTTATTTTTATTTTTGTTTAATTTTCCTTGCTGACTTGTACCTTTTTAGTAAGTTTATGATTAAGTTCCAAATAAAGGACGAAATATTGAGAATTTTGAACAAAGGAGCTCCTTTTTTCATTCACTGAAGACCACTACAGCTATATACATATATTATACTGGGTGGACCAAGTTGCCCTGGACGGAGTTATTATTACAGATAGACAAGAAGCTAGTTAATAAAATGTGAAATGGTGTGTAAATGGTGAAAAGTATTTGCTTTTCATGCTGTGTGTATGCTGCATGTATCCAATAGTTATTGATTTTTTGAAATCCACCTATGTTACATTTGTCCCCTTAAAATTATAGTGAAGGGTAAATGTGTCATAGATATAATATGTTTACCCTAGTATTCTCGGGGCACAAAATTGTTAGATGTTATTACAAAAACCAAAACGAAAACACTGATTACACGAAAAATGACTTGAAGAGAGCTATGGAGGAGATTAAGAGTGGTCGTATCACCATATATAAGGCGTCAAAACTTTATCATATCATATATCCTGCAATTTACACTAATATCAAGGGGACTAGAGGAGCAAACAAAAGTTCTAAAGGACGACTAACTGCTCTAGGCCAACAACAAGAAGAGGAATTGACTAATGGCATTATTATCTTAGAAAAATGGGACTTTCGACTGTCCCGAAGAGAAGTTATTGAGCTAGTTGTCGAATATGTCAGGAATAACAAACTGCACACATCCTTCAATGGTGGAGTTCCCGGCATTGAGTGGTTCTTTGGATTCAAGAAGAGACATAGATTAAGTATAAAGAGACCTCAAGCTGTTGAGTCTGTGAGAAAAAAGCTACGGCTCCGTCCATTGTTTACGAGTATTTTGCTCTTCTAAAAAAACCATTAGTAATTTAAAGCTTGAAAACAGATCTTTCCAGAAATGGAATTTAACGCTAACGCTAACTAGCGAAGCATCAGTGGCATCTGAAGTACACACACACAAAAAGACTTGCGGTCATTGAGGACACTAGTTCTGGTAGTGAAGTAGATAAAGATCGGGGAATATACAATAATTCTGATAATGAAGACGAGTTCTTGAAATATTTGCGGCATGGTTTTCAGTCTGATTCAGAGTATAGTCAAGTCATTGATATTGATAAATGGGTTATGGTCCAATATAGCATGAAGAAAAGCACCAGGCACTTCGTTGGGAAAATATTAAGAACTGAATTGGTTTATCAAATTCCTCAGATTTCGAAAAAGAACATTTTTCTGGCGTGCTGTTGATGATGAGGACTTATCGGATAGTTTAAATATTCTAAAAGTCTTTAGTCTGCAGACCGCCGCGGTTCAGGCTTGACTTTTCAACTCAAATTTGATGGTCTTAGTTTTCGTTAGGTGTTTATATAGCTCTAAGGACACTATTGTTGATATTTATGCAATATATAATGCTATTTTTAGTTACGTAACTCAAACTACACTATTGTTTGAGATATTTTTCCAATATCTAATGTTTTGTTGTTTTTTTATTTTCATTTTGCATAAAAGTTTGTAACTCTTGCATTTTTCCATAAAAATTAAGAATCTATATTGTAGAGAATAACATTCTTTTTACATTTGCTCCAGAGCAGATATTAATGTTTAACACAATCAAGCTGACATCCGATTATTACATTTGCCCCTTTTCACGGTGCAAATGTAATATATTGGAGTCCTTTAAAATAAAAAATTATATATAGTTGCTAAAATTATTTGAATAATTTTTTATATCATTGACACAAAGTACATAGTCTAAATGTCTTACATGAACTTTTATAAATTTTTTGAAACACACATTAAAGTGTGCGGTATGTATGAAACTACACTATGCAAATTTTGTATTACAATTACCCCGTTCACCTTACTGAATATACTCTAATCTCTAAATATTTGAGTTATAATGGAATAATTAGAATAAGAATAAGACTGCACTTGTATTGGTAGTTGCTACTACTCAATTACATTTAGATAAGTGATACATTTAACATCTCAGAAAATGTAAAAATATTGCTAAATTACTGAAAATTATACTAATATTTGAATGCATATTTGTAGAAAAGGATAAAAGTTATGATAAATGTATTATAAATTGTATTTATGGAATTAAATACATAAAAAATTCATTTGAACGCAACGGAAACACATCAGAATAAGTCCGTTTTTTTAAATTGTGGCTCTGGGGAACTCTGCCCAGAAAAGGTTTATTCAAATTATTTATCCCGCTTTAGGCCATCTTCACGGTGATATAGTTTTTTTTTTTTTGCGAAAATCGAATGCGCCGTATACCAAGCTTATTCCGACGTATGAAGCGTAGTACAATATTTTGATTGAATTTTATACGGGGTTACGTCACGTGTAGCATTTGGTCAATTTATACATACCCGATATATACAGTGAGATCCAAAATGATTGTCTGCACATTTAATAACAAGATATGATATTACTGCGATACATAACCACGTTTACAATATAAATCTTTTCATTTTTTCAAATACAAACATTTAAGAAAAATGTAATTTTATTCTTATTTATTTCACATATTATTTAATGACAAATAAATAATTATGTGTTCTTTAGAATTGTGTTCAAAGTGTGCACCGTCATTGCTTACGCAAGCATCCACCCTTCTCCTGATTTCTAACCACTTTATATTTCAAATATTCAAATAGGAAAAAATCCAAAGGTGTAAGATCAGGTGATCTATCAGACCAACATTGTGCACCTATCACTACAAATGTTTCGAAGGTATTCGCGTGTTGCTTGAGGCGTGGGTGCTGTTGTAGTATCGTGTTGAAAATACCTCCTTTACAATTCATCGGCTAGCAGTACGTACAAATAAATCTAACATTCGTTGATATCGATCTGCATTAACGGTTTCTTAAAAATATTGGATCTACATTCGTCTACAAGAAATGGCGACCCACACTTCAACTTTTAGAGGATGTAATAGTATAAAATAGGTGAAGGCGGTAGGCAGACACATGATAATTCTGGGAACTAATGTAGCCTGTTAGTCAATTACAAAATTGCAATCTTTTGTCAAAATAAAGCGGTAATAATTCTTTCACAACATAAATTTTATACATTAAGTGTTGGTAGAAATTAATGGGGATAGCAGTCAAGAATGAGATGAGAAATATAATAGAAGATTCTCTTTTGGTAACTTTAAGCTTTCGAATTGTTTTAATTATTCATCGGAGAGTTCTTCCTAATAAAAACAATAATAATCATTAGCACCAGCAGCATCAATCACAGAAGATGACTCACATGAGAGCAGATAAAACAGCTTGTTGGCAACTAAACAGAGTGGTGTCAGGACCATATTGCCATGTAGTCTGGCCCTGAGACCATTTACACCAGCTATTACATTACTTGTTCCAAGCTCTAAGTTCTTACGCGGTGAGCTTTTCTATAAAATTAACATAATCCGGTAATTTTCTAATTTGTGGTCCAATAGAAATGCCTTCTTTTAATTTGGCGTCACAGAAGTCGAATACGGATATTCGATCTTGCGCTTTTCTTTTTGGAACAACTTTCAGTCTTTGTCATGCAAAAAAGCAATTGTCAAAATGATTGGTGGGTTCTCGCCATACCATTTGAATTGCAAGCGGCATACTTTTTCTCTTCCATTTCATCCACTACACTAATGACACGCTACAGCTGACACAGCACACATGGGGAGCCAACTGCTTGTTTTGATTTATAATTGAAACTCGAAAATACATGAAATAGGCTTTTTGTACATTTTCAGAAAACGTATATTAAAACGTTAAGAACAAACTCAAAGCCAAACATATATTTGAACTGTTTTGAACAAAACATATTTTGAAGCGTTTAGCCACAAACGTGTAATTTCTCCAAAGTGAGAAATAAGAATACACGCCAAGTGCGTGATATATAACATGATATAAGTATAAGTTGCGATACATTTTTTCTCCAAAAAAATGACCTTGAAATAATATACATATGAATACGTATTCTTATGACTATTTTTTTATATTGTAAGTGTGTCAACTGATATGTCTAAGTAAATGTTTTTATTGAAAATATGTCAATCTTTCTATCTAAATAAACCGGCATTAAAACAGAAAAGCCTATTTTATTATTTTTTATCCCCACGCAAGCCAAAGTCCAAACCAGGAGACTGTAACAATGGTTTCGCTTGTGATTTCACCAGAAATTCTCCACAAATATAACAAAATTTGTCAGGAGAAATTTTGCAACCACAGCGCGTTTCAGTTTTCGTTAAAAACTTTCTTCACTTTCTAGACACAACCACTCACTTCGAAAATCAAACGAAGACTGAGCAGGGGAATAGGTTTAATGTTATATACACACACCCCAGTCACAGAATAGACAGAAGCGGCAAAGTTAGAAAATCTTGTGATAAATTCTGTATGCGCATGACCAGGAACCATGTTTTAAATACGACGGCAGTGTTATATTTGGCTATGTTATTATCCTGGGATGGTGTGTGCATATTAAAATTAAAATATACGATTATTGTTGTGTATTATTGATTTAACTTTTTAGCAAATACTATTCTTTTAACATATCCAAAACTCTAATATTTTTCAATTAATAACAAATGTGCACCTTTCGTATTTTCAAAATGGCGTTAGCTAACTTCTGAGCTGTTTCGAGGACATTCAAATGAACCATACAAACATCAAAGCCGCCGACACACTTTGTCGCTTCTGTCTATTCTGTGCTCCAGTTCAGGTTATCTTTCTGTTTTAAAATGCACCGCTTTTAACCTTCCTATACTCACCCATACGGTCTGTGAGACCGATTTATATAGTATAGTATACGTCTTTCCTTTTGACGTGAGTATAGGAAGGTTAAGTGACCCCTCATAAAATTTACTACCTGCCAATTATGGGCGTAGCTAGGAATTTTTCTAGGGGGTGGAGAAGGAGGGGGCACCCGGCCAGCTAATGGGTGTGGCAACAAATTTTCGAGGGTGGGCAGTGTCCACCCTTGCCCCTCGCTAGCTACGCTCATGCTGCCAATATAGAAGGGTCTAATGAGTCCAATGGAAACTGGGCTTTATTAATATTTTTCTATCATTAAGAAAGTATTAGCATTGGGAAAATGATGGGCTGAACTGTGTTACAAAAATCGTGTCGGCCAGTCTAATTACAATGACATGCACCTCTATGAAAGATACAATTTACTTTGTAATTTCAGCTGTAATTGTTAAATAATGACTTTATAATAATTTATTTTAACCAAATAAATTGTGGCCAAATAGATACTTACATTAGTTGTAAATGTATATGTACTATAATGTAGCTATTATATTTCTATTATTTTGCACAATAACAAGTAAAACTTGCTGATAATTTCGGTCGTTTACTATTGTTTAAGGTTATACAGGGCATAATTATTTAGACGATTTAAAATTGGTGCCAGAAACATATGCTGGTAGATAGCGTGGTGTTAGTGTTTTAAAAATGGTGATTCGGCTACGTTAACTCAACGTATCTTCGTCGTCGTCTTAACAAAAGGCAGAAATGTACAAGTACCACCAAGCCAAACCATTTCAAATTGGGTAGGAAACTTTAGGTTGACTACTTCTTCATTATCAAAGAAGAATCCTGGTCGTCCACGAACATCTGGTACCTCGAACAATGTGGAGAGAGTGGGAACGGCTTTACTGCGAAGTCCACAACGTTCAGCTGGACGGCATTCCGTAGTAATAAACTTATTAAATATCACCGAATGGACTTTTGTACACAATTGTTAGAAATTATTGAAACATAACCACAATTTTTATCTCATCTTATTATGTCAGATCAGGCCCATTTCCAAGTAAGTGGTTATGTCATTATGTCAAATTAGGCACAGGAAAACCTTCGTTCAATGCATCAAAGTCCTTTGGACAGTGAGAAAGTATCAATTTGATGTGGCGTGAGTTTATTTGGGATTTCCGAGCTATACTTTTTCCAAGACGGTAACAGAAGAGCTATAACGGTAACATCTGAGCGTTATGTGGCCATGCTGAACGATTTTATTTTACTAATGTTTGGACAACAAAACGCTGACTTACGCTCGTTATGATTGCAATAACCTGGCCTTCGCACTCACCTGATTTGACGCCAATGCAACTGTTTTTATGGGGGTATTTCAAACCTAAAGCTTTCCAGAGCGAACCTCACAACATAGACGATTTACAAGAATTAATCACGGCTGGGATTCAACAGATGCCATTACAAAACCTGACGAAGCCTATGGATTCTTTTGAGTTACGTGTAGAGATGTGTATTCAGACAAATGGAACCCATCTTAGTGGTGTTATTTTGAAACAATAATACTTACATAAAATGCTTTTCTACAAATTTGACAATTATGTAAGTTTTATCATGTACACAATAACACAAATTACCTGTTTTACCACCTAAAATCGTTTAAATAATTACGCCGCGCCCATTTCCAATTAATCTGCTAAAACAAATACCTTTTACACTTTTTCTTACATATTTATTGTAACTTGAGCTGAGATGAGTACTTAGTGCCATACAGTATTTGTCCAACGTTAGATACCAATAATGATTAAAGAGAACTATAAAAGTATAAAAGTTTTCACTTGTGTTATTTCTTATGGCAAAACGATTTATTTAAAAACAATCCCGACCTGCATCAATAAAAATTGAGGCGTAACATGAGCAATAATATAGCGCATACATAGCAAACTAAGATTATTAGAGGTAATTTTTTGTGGTTTACTAGTGCATTGTTTATTACCTAGTAAAAATAACATACATTTTGGCAAGAACGTGATATTTAATTATTATATGCATATTGCAAATTATTGTGGTGCCACTTTTTTCTTAACCACATTTGCATGCCAAACATCTACTTTCACTAGTATAACTAAGAAATAATGATGGTTTGAAAATATTTCATACATACACTAAACGACTTGGTGAATCAGCAAGTTTCGGTCTTTCACAGTAACACACAGAGACAGAAAATGTTGCATATCAGAAACAATAAAAAAATATTACAAGAGAATTCGATAAAAGAAACTAGAAATTATCAGATATTTAAGTAACATCATGTAATTATTTACTTACCACTTTCGTACTCTGGATAGGCTGCAGAAATATCACGACACGTTTTCCCCGGAAAATTCTTTTGTCCATTAGGCCTCTTGAATTTCTCAAAAGATGCTTTCAATTGTTCATAAGCCTTCATTACCAATTCTCGTCTTTCTTCCTCGGTAATTTTGCTTCCAAACGTACGTAGTGGTTCATCCCCAAGAGGGTCCGGACCTTTCTGGTTATTAATAGCACCTTGTCCTAAGATAGCGGCTAAATTTGCAGCATCAAATCCAAATCCATCGCCCGGAGGACCTGGTGGACCAGGCGGACCAGGTGGACCTTGGAAGCCTATTTTACCAGCTTCACCTGGAGAACCTCTACCACCCTGAGTGCCAGGCAGGCCTGGTGGTCCTGGATTACCATCGCGACCCTGTGGGCCTCTGGAACCGGCTTCTCCATCTTTACCAGGCGGTCCAGGTGCACCTAGCATACCTTTTTCACCTGATAATCCTTGGGTACCAGGTAAACCTTGCAATCCCATTAAACCTCTATGTCCCTTAGCCCCTTTTGGCCCAATTTCTCCACGATCACCTTTGAGCCCTTCTATGCCAGGTGGACCTGCTTTGCCTCTTTGGCCTTGTGGCCCTTCTACACCTTGTGGGCCTGATTCCCCTTTAAAACCACGTTCCCCTGTTAATCCTGGTGGTCCAATTGGGCCGAGTGGCCCCTAACGTAAGAAATCAAATTATTTTTATTAAATAATTACTATTTCTGGAATGAAATGATAATAAGCGTACCGGTATGCCTGGTGGTCCTGGTTGCCCAGATGAACCTGGTTGCCCAATAGGTCCTTTATCGCCAGGTCTTCCTGAAATACCAGGTGGTCCCTGTTTTCCAGGATGACCATCTACTCCTTGATCACCCGGTGGACCGGGAAGACCAGGGGGCCCGCTTGATCCTAGTAAACCAGGTGGACCTTCAGCACCTGGGCGACCAGGTGTACCCTGCTCTCCCTATTAATAAAGATTATAAATCTTAAAGTAGTCACATCAACAAAGTAACAAAGTAGTTCTCACAGGTGATCCCCTTAATCCTCTTAATCCAGGTGCTCCTACTGATCCTGGTATACCAGGCAAACCTCTTTCTCCAGGTGAACCCTGTGTACCGGCGGGTCCCATTGGACCAGGGGCGCCATCTGAGCCAGTTTCACCTTTAGGTCCTTCAGGCCCCGGTGCACCCATAACACCTGCTGGCCCAGGAGGACCAGGTTTCCCGATATCTCCAAGCATTCCTTTAATACCAGGAACGCCAGCAATGCCTGGTGGACCACTATTACCCGGTTGTCCCTGCATTTGCTTATAAATAAGATCTTGAATATTAATAACACCTTACTTACAGATAGTCCTGGTTCTCCTGGCCTGCCAGGAGGACCCATTATACCAGCCTCGCCACGAGTTCCTTGTTCTCCTCTAGCACCCTTTGCTCCCGTAAGACCTATTAAACCGGGTGGTCCAAACTCACCAGGTTTTCCAACTGGACCTGAGTTGCCCTGCTGACCTTTGAAACCAGGTAGTCCCCGTTCACCTTTCATGCCTGGTAGGCCAGTCAATCCTTGAGGCCCAGGAAAACCTTGTAGTCCCGGTGGTCCTATTGGACCTCTTTCACCTAATCCTCCAGGGGCACCTGGTTCTCCCGGAAAGCCAGGTAATCCTGGTTCACCTCTTTCAGCTGGTTCACCTGGGACGCCTGGTTGACCAACAGGTCCTTGTATTCCCCTTTCACCTTGTTTGCCTGAAGGACCTTCTGGACCTATTGGGCCCACAGACCCCCGTTCTCCCTTTTCTCCTTGAATTCCTGGTTGACCCCTGAGTCCGGGCAAACCCATTAGTCCTGTATGACCCGCAGGTCCCTTATCACCTTTAGATCCTGGTGGACCCTGTTGTAAACTTGAACTAAAGATTGTAGTAAGTATATTGTATACGTACGGAAGGGCCATCTTGTCCTTGTGCTCCTACCGGACCTCGTGGCCCAGGAGGTCCTGGTTGTCCAATAGGACCTCTTTCTCCTGGAAAGCCACGTTCTCCTCTACTTCCTGCAGCTCCTGGAGTACCTGGAGGTCCTTGCAATCCCGTTTCACCGTCTTTACCAGATGCACCAGGATTACCAGGGGCTCCAGGAAGTCCCTGAAAAAGCGTAAATGCTACAAAGTGCAATGTTATTATATCTCAGCATACTTGGAATCCCTGAGGACCTGCAGGACCCGGTGGTCCTCTTTCACCGTCGGTTCCAGGAGGACCTTGAGGACCTTGTAGTCCCGGAGAACCATCCTTCCCGGGATCGCCACGTGGTCCAAGAGAACCAGGTGGGCCCGGATCGCCATCTTTGCCTGCGTCCCCCTTAAACAGTGCAAAAGAACTTGAGTGTATAGCGGTATGTGCATATTAACTATAATATGATTCAGTAATAAATTACTTCATTGAAATACAATCCCCCATCCAGACTTAATTTACTTTTCACGTCTACCTACAGGTAGTCCTCTATCTCCCGGTAATCCAAGAGGCCCTGGTAGACCTTGCAAGCCTTGAGGGCCCAATTCTCCTGGTTTTCCATCTGCACCTTGCAAACCTCGTTCACCTTGATTTCCTGGTTTACCCGAGATTCCTGGTCTACCTGTCAATCCTCTTATTCCTTGTAAACCAGTGAGACCAGGTCTTCCTAATTCTCCTTGTAAACCCTTCAGTCCTGGTGGGCCAACAGAGCCCGTGTCACCAGTCTGACCTATACAAAATTGTTGTTGATTTGGATATTTCTTATATGCTTTCTTTTCTTTATTACCTTTTGGACCCGGTGGACCATCGGGACCAGGCAAACCCCTAGCTCCTGGGGATCCCCGTTCTCCTAGTGCTCCTGGTGGCCCAGGTGGTCCCCGACCCCCACGCTTGCCTCTTTTTCCTTCTGGTCCAATAGCACCAGGCAATCCTCGAGGTCCAGATATTCCCGTTTCTCCTTTCATACCGCTTTCTCCTTTATATCCTCTTTCACCCGGAGTTCCCTAACCATATTATTCGTATCACAATTATGAAACGCATGTATTAAAATACTGATTGCATGCCAGGCAGTTGCATATAAGATAAAACTCTTATTGTAATTGTGCATTTAGATAATTGTTTACAGTGCACGATAGAGGCATTTACATATACGTATTGCATAGTTATCGTATTGGTGTTGTAAAGAAATGTCTGGATCCGTTTGTGAACAATTTAAGCTACTCACATATGTGTATTATGCGTACTTAAGTTTGCTATGATTTTAATTCTCACACTTTTATTCATCTTTACCTCAAGCATACCGATTAAATATCCTACCTGCATTCCCTTTCCACCTGGTTGACCTGGATTACCGGCAATGCCTGGAGGACCTCTAACTCCTGGAAAACCAGGTGGGCCCGTGAATCCTTGTGAACCAGGACTTCCTTTTTCACCAGGATAACCATCCTTGCCCGCTGGTCCTGCTGGTCCGACTTCGCCTGGTAATCCTGGTCGCCCAGATTCTCCTTAACATTAAATTTTAGAAGTAAAAACCGGGAAATAGTTACTCAATTGCGATCCTTTTACCTCTAGGGCCTTGTAAACCTTGACTACCCTTTGGGCCAGATGTTCCTTGATCTCCTTTAATACCGGGATTTCCCGGAAATCCAGGTGGCCCAGATTTTCCCAAAGTACCCTACATACACACATATGAAATATGAAATTGAATTTTTGTGATAATCAGATTTCAGATTTTAAACAACAACAGATAATTAAAAATTAATATTAGAACTTACTGGCGGACCTGGCGGACCTGCCATACCATCTATTCCACGTAACCCTGGCGGGCCAGGTGGCCCCTTCTCTTCCCCTTTCTCCTCTAGGTCCTGCAGGTCCCACTGGACCTATAAGTCCCATTAACCCTGGATTTCCTATCGCACCTTTCTCCCCTTGTTGTCCTTGTTCGCCCTTACCGCCATCCAAACCTGGGTACCCTTGATGTCCCTTCATTCCAGGTAAACCAGGCATTCCAGGTAATCCTCTAGGACCAGTTGGACCAGGAGATCCTGGAGGACCAGCTTCACCATCTTCCCCCACCTCACCCTATAATATCTACATTTACTGCTGTATTTGAAATATATTTCTGTATTATATTTACATCTTTCCCCGGTGCTCCTGGAAGGCCTCGTGGACCGTGACCTCCTGCAGAACCTGTCATTCCGGGTTCGCCAGGCTCTCCTCTGCTTCCTTGAAAACCTTGTGGTCCAGGTGATCCAGAAGGACCCGGCGGTCCTCTTGGACCTATAGGACCAACTTGAGCTTGTAGGTACTGAAATTGTTCTGGAACTAAGCTTGGGCCGGATGGTCCCTTATCTTGTCCAGCCTGTGATAGGGCTAACTGTTGATAATACACTGACAAATCTGGAATTGGTCCAGGCGGACCTGGAAGGCCTGGTGTGCCTGGCACGCCTGGTTGACCGGGTACACCTTGGTCACCAGGCCTACCGTTTGGTCCAGGAACACCAGTTTCACCTCTTGATCCTGGAACTGGATCGTAAAATGGACCATAAGCGTCAGCAACTCCCAATCCTGCTGATCCATAATCGGGTGCAGGTGTCGGCGTAGACGTTGATTCTAAACAACAGCAGTCTTGTAGTTTCATTTCATATGCAATGGCGTTAGTAGCTTACGATTATTGCAATTTTCAATGACTTTGCACACAATTTCCCTTGACAAGCATGTGCAATTTGTGCAAAGATTTGGACGCCATACTTGTGCTTCATGATAAAACTTTCCCTCGTGGGAGCAGCTAAAAGCCGTTGCATGTGAGTCTGATGCCGGTGTAGGTGGTGCAAGTGTTGGCGGTGATGGAGGTAAAGTTACAGGTGCAGAAGTTGGTATTATATGTAGTGAAACAGAACCCGTTGGTGTTGGTGTTTCATTATCGGGTACCCTTGGAGTGACAGTTGCAGGAATTCTGGGAATTTCGTCAGGTGGTTCAGGTGACGGCAAGGAATTCAAATCTGGATCCACTGAGGAAAAGAAGTATCCCTTTAGTATAATATTTAGTAGTTTTAGCGAATAAACAAAATTATTAAAGAGAATTGTACATATACATACATATGTATATGTTGGACGAGGAGTCTTTGCCATCAGCACAAAGGAATGAAAATTAATTTCTTGGGAAATCTAACGATAGTGTATTTATTGTAAAGTTCTTTATGCCATACCAATATTTTACATAGGGTTCCTTGCTTCTTAAGGGTTGAAAGAAATGTTACCATGTTATTTTTTTCAAACATATGCAAGGATAAACAGCATAGTCACCGGTTACACATCAATTACATGTTTGAACAAGACTACAAATACTACAATTAAGATCCGAACCAAACGGAAAGTAACGTGTTTTAATTGCTCTGTATATGTAAACTTAATGCATAATGCTTGACGTCAAGATCATTTGTAACTGTAGCAATCTACAGTCTAACTCGACACTTCCTAGGATGTAATCGTATTTAGTAAATCTAATTGGATGAAAAAAGAAACCACGTCTTTTAAAGTTAAATTCAATTTAAAAAATTGTTCAACATGCACAGTTTCCGTTTGAAAGTTATATCAACTCCATCACTTATTGTTAGTTATGTACCCATGACAATGTGTTTGTCACTTTGTCACTTACATATATCACATTATTTTCCAATTCTAACATCCAATGCAAAATATTTTTTCTGCTCTAATCTGTTAGATTTGATTAATGATTGTCTTAAAACTACAAACTTTTAATGGCACTTTGAACGCTTCAAAATACGTACAGTTCAAGGATGAATGCGTAATGTTATGTTAGTGTAATATACACGAAGCTGTTTCTTTCCCACTTTACATATTTATTAGGCATATTTATTTTATACCTAGCCAACAACGCTGCAGTACAAACCTAAACTTGCCAAGGTATATTTCATTATGTACGCATTCTTGATAGAATGTTTTTCACTTTTGTTAAAGTATGACTAATTTAACAGGTCAAATAGGAATTCCTGTTATTCAGAATTAAAACAGATCCGCTCTTTCCCATCACCACAGCGATTTTGGAATACTTCAAATATATATTTGAGGATAACCACGGTGAAGTCCGTGTTTAGAGTTTTCCAAAATCAACGCGGTAAGAGTGAAAACTAATTTAGTTTAGTTTAAGGTGAATAACGTCAAGAACAACCCACTTTGTGAATAAAAATAGATGTTTATCACTGTAGGATTGTGTTTGGCTTTACATTATAAGATAACAATAATAGTGAGCATTAGAAGAACGGTTGCTTCTTGATCACTTAAAGAAAATACATTGTACTATACAGGTGCGCCAGTCAAACCTGCATTCTTGAAAAGGACGCAAGAACCAAGCAAGCGAGCAGGGCAAGTTGCGAGCGCTACGTGTTCCTCCGCTTAAAGCGTTTCAGTTGACATATAGAAGTCCTCGGAGATCAACTCATGGATGAGATTAGATTTACACTATCACCCATACAAAATTCAAGTTGTTCAGGCTCTGAATGAAAACGATTTTGCTGCTAGACGGCGTTTTGTGAAATATTTTTGAAAATTATTGAAGAAAACGAGGAGATTGTCCATAACTTCTGGATGAGGGACGAATCACATTTCCATTCTTCAGGTTATGTAAACAAACAAAACTTTAGATATTGGAGTGATCAAAACCCTCATTAACTCCATGAACAACCTCTTCATTCAGCCAAAGTTACAGCATGGTGCGCAATGTCCGCAACGGAGATCACAGACCCATTTTTCTTTTTTTTTTGAAAATGAAAATGAAAACGAGCTAGCTGTAAATGTGAATGCAGAGCGTTACTCGGAAATGTTACGGACATTATTCATTCCTCAGGTTCGTCAGTATGGAGTGAATGCTGAAACCTTATTCCAACCTTATTCTCTACCAATGTTTTGCGAATGGGGTGATATCCCGGAACGGAGCGATTCCTTGGCCTGCCCATTCACCCGACTTCACATTGTGCTATTTTCTTTACGGGGGTATCTAAAGAGTAAGGTGTGCCAAGAACGTCTTCGTACCCTTGCTGCTCGATGAAATGGATAACTTCGAAATCGCCTGCAAGAATATCTTGATCGAGATGAACGACACTGGTTATTTTTAAACATTAAAAGAGTTTTGTTCATTGCTTTCTAACGTAAAATAAGTATAGTAACAATAAAATGTTTAAATATTCATCCGTTTATTTCTTACAGTTATTTAAAAAATGCAGGTTTGACTACCGCATCCTGTATAATGAAATGATGGAATTTTATAAAGGTATACCTATAAATTGCTAATTTATTAGAAAATTAGAAAACGTGAGGGTGAAATTATGATTAATAAGGGTATATACAAATTTGGAGCTTTTAAATTTAATTCAATTAAGTGCTTGTATACTGGGAATAATGATATAAAAAGTACGCATATTCAAATTGGTGTGGTAAGAGTGAGACCCTTATATAACACTTTATTCTAAGAGGTTTTTGGTATCCTTTTTTAAAGTTCAATCTGTAAGCCAAAGAAGTTCTTTCGGGTATTTAATATAATGAAAATGAATGCTTACACGTTTGTTTTTCTTCATAATCGCTGTAATGGTAGTCTCCATTGTCGTAGTCACCATTTTCATATTCATATTGTGGTTGCTGATTTAAAGTGCTATCCATTTGCATTTTTGTTTTACGAACCCTAGCTTCAGCTGTTGTTCCTATATATGATATGGCCATAATATACACCCACAACATTTGTGGACAATTCATTTTGAATTATAACCTGTAAATGTAATATTTTAATTGGAAAGTAATAATAATTTTCATTTTACTGCTGTTGCTATGTTGGGTACTTTGAAATTTCAAGAAGTACATGTAAAACTTTAAAGTTGAATGTAATTTTTCGAAATATCCTCAAAAGTACTGCAAAGCAAATGCGATTTTAAGTAATTTTTTTCTTAATCTCAATTTTTTTCTTCATAACCATAATTATTTAGGTTTCATTAATATATTTTGTTTATGTAGTATGAATTCGGTTTGGCACGAATTATCTATTTTTAAGGTCATTACCTACTATGTGCCGTCGATTTATTAGCACAGTCGGTTAAAATCCTCTGATTACATGTAGCTTACAAGACGAGACAATTCTCAGCTTGTATTAATAATATCTAAATTATAAGTTTTACTTGTATAAACGAAGCTTCTAACTATGGATAGGTGTTTAGTAAGTGAGTAATTACTAAGGTTTAATAAAGGAGTGGATTATCATTGATAAGCTACCAATGAATAATAATAAGGAATTAAAGGAAACATAAAGGTAAACTACTTCAATTTCTTTAGTTAATCATGGACGTTGCAAACGACTACCATTCAATTGATTTAGTATTTTGACTATTTTATTTCCAAAATATCGTCAAGTCTATGAGTTGTACAAGTATGTACTTACAAAATTATTGAGAAAAATGAATCCTTTGCGTCTCTTAGCATTTTGGAATACTGTTCACAAAACGACGGCAATAATTAATTAATGTATCATCATAAAGAAAAAGCTTATGAAGAAAGGAATGAAGGAAAGAAAGGTCAAGACTGTCTACAACAATTTAATTATTGAAGACAAGACTTACAAATTGAAAAGATACAATACCACCTTTTGTAGAAATAACAGAATACACAGATAATTAAAATTAGAGATGATTACAAGGAGAGGGGAAAGGAAAATGATGATGATAAATTGGAAAATGGAAAAATTAGGCGACAAACCTGGAAACGAAAACAGTACCTGGAATCTTGGAAGAAAATTTCTTGCCCCAACTAGGAAAATCCTCTGACGTATACATATATATATAATATATATATATATATATATATATATATATTTATATATAAGCTTCTTTGCGGGCCTTCTAGGCCCAGAGCTTCGTTACATTTCTCCATTGTTTCCTGTCCGTAGCCTTCTTCTTCCAGTCCGCTATTCCCTTATCCTCCAGGTCCTCCAGTACCGCCTCTCGCCATATTTTCCTCGGTCTTCCCCTCTTTTTCTTATATCCTGGTGTTTTCCATGCTATTTTCCTAACGGTTCTTTTTCGTCCATTCTCTCCATGTGACCCAGCCACTGTAATCTCCTTGCTTTAATGATAAAATCTATCTGCGATTTTTATAGGCCTCCTATACCTCTTCGTTAGTTCTTCTTATATAGCCATCTTCGGTCTTTTTCCCTCCTATTATCCTACGAAGTATTTTCCTCTCCCATCTCTTTACTATTTCCTTTGTAGATTGATTCGAAACCCATGTCTCGCATCCGTATAATGCCGTCGGTCTTATTACGGTTTCGTATAGCCTAAATTTCGTGCTCCTCGACATCTGTTTTGCTATTAGTAGGTGACTCATGATTCCTAATTCTAATTCTAATTCTATTGGCTTTACTCAGTCTTGCTTCAATTTCCTTTTCTTCCTCGTACGTGTTCGTTATCTGTGCTCCCAAGTAAACAAACTGATCCACCTCCTCAAAAGTCATCTCTCCCAAATGTGTATATACTTTGAACTCTCCTCCTATTTTACTACCCGCTCCCACTTTCATAACCTTACTTTTCTTCTCGTTTATCTGCAGTCCCAGCTGCCATGCCTCCTCTATCAATCTCAGTGTTATTTCTTTGAGTTCCTTCCTGTCTCTGGCTATAACACCTAGGTCATCTGCGTATCCTATTATTTGGTGACTCCTATATATAATATGTCTCCGTCTCTGTTGAGTCTACTGTTCCTTACTGCCTTTTCCAGCACCATGTTAAAGAGCAGTATTGAAAGTGGGTCTCCTTGTCTAAGACCTGTTCTTACTATAAAGTCTTCCGATTCTCCTCCTCTTGTTCTTACGTTGCACGTTGTCTTCGTCAATGCCATGATTATTAGCCTTTGCAATTTTGCAGGTATTCCGACATCATCCATCGCATCTATCACTTTGCTTCTTTTCACCGAATCATATGCCCTCTTAAAATCGACAAATAGAACGGCTGCTGGTATATTATACTCATCACATGTCGTCCATATTTCTTTCATTATAAATAACTGGTCCGTCGTCCCTCTACCTTTTCTAAAACCTGCCTGGTACTCTCCTATCTGCGGCTCTGCTATTACTTCTAACTTGGTTTTAATTATTGTCGCCAATATCTTGTAAACGACGTCCAACAGGCAAATCCCTCTGTAGTTATTACAATCTGTTTCGTCTCCACTTTTCAAGATAGCTATTACTGAAGCTTTTTCCCATCCTTATATATATATATATATTATATACATATATATGCATATAATCAGCTGGGCGGCTGCCCCCGCCCACCTAGAAAAAATTCCTAGCTACGCTCATGCATGGAATGTAAGAACACTAATTGATTAACTCTAATTTGATAGAGAAAAATTAAGCGAAGTAATAACAGAACTTACAAGATGTAATATTGGCCTCGCTGCATAACATGAAACAAGATGGATCGGAAAAAGAAGAATAAACAAAAACAATACTACGATATATTTGGGAGATGGAAGACAAGCACAGAAATGGGAAAAAGGAAGACTAGGTTTCAGAAAATAGACAAATAAATAATAGAGTGTGTTACATGCGGACTAAATCCCAAAATATGACGTATGAAATGCCAAGGACAAGGGTGAAATGAATCAAAAGTAAGGTATCTACGAAATCGATTGTCAAGAGTGTGGCATAAAATACATTGGGTAAAGAAAACGATCAATCCTAACACGACATAAGGAGCACATTGAAAAATCAAGTGTGGCCGGACATAGTTTGGACAAACGATACTCTATGCCAATAGAAAGTTTGAAATTAATTAAATAAATATAATATTGCGATGTACTATTGTATATTGCTTAGTCTAATAACGCCAGCATGTGTCGCCACAAAAAGGGTTTGTTAAGGGGTCTGTGTACTTAACACAGACCCCTTGTAATTTATTAGCAATAAGACATATAGAAAAGCAATGCATGTGTTTATATAGAATGTTTCCGACATTTTTTGTTGAATCTAAAGGAAAAAGCTTGTAGCCTGGTGGATGATAATTTTTCAAGACTTAGTTAGGATATGAAACTACAATACAGAGGAACAGGTGGCCGAATTGAAGTAATTTGATACTTAGCACGTTGTGATGACATTAAAAATTATACAAGGGCTGTTTTTTATCAACCTCCGATCGCACAGTATGAAGACCAGGCATGAGGAAGGTGGCTGGTGAGCGTATTGGTGGTTGCGTATCTCGCCCTCCACACACTCTGTCACTGCCTAGTCCAATACGCCATTTCTTGTTGAGCTGCAGTCACTTCTAAAGTGACCAGGGGCTCAAAGAAACCGTTACAACTCACTTCAAATAATTGGCGGCAACATTTTATGAGGAGGGTATTGTAAAGCTTGTTTACAGATATGACAAATGCCTCAATCGTCAAGGTTATGTAAAGAAGTAACATCTATTGTACATTACTTTTGGTAATAAAATATTTTTCTTATATTTAACCGTCTTCCCTCTATAGCCTATTGGAGATTGAAAAAGAACAGTCCTCGTATATATAGCCAGCAAAATTAAAAACGATAACCCAACAATCTCAAGATCGCGACTCGAGAGTTCTTGGTGAAATTAAAAGACACATTGAGGTCAAGAATGACCTCTTTATAAGGAGAAATGCCATGTGATAAAGTGGTCGACGTTGCCATTCTGCTGGTCAATACAATGCTGCAACTTCGATTATTAAATCCTCAAATTCATTCCGATTTTCTTTTATAATTTAAATGGATATGGCAGCCATCCTCTGATAGGCCATCTAGCCAACGATGGCGAAGACATCGAAGTTATCGCACTTAACGAACAAAACTCAATCAGCTTTACGTAGAACAATGATGCGGATCAATATCGATAAGGCGGGTGCATTTCGAAAAATAAATATCAGAATGAGATTCATCGAGTTGCTTAGATTCAGGGCGTCATCTATTGAGAAGAAAATCTTTCTCAAAAGCAATTTAAGCAGGTTCGGATATACCCTCCCCCAATATACAAAAACTACGAAAGATTAAACAAAGCGCCACTACAGCCTAAAAATAACGTCTTGACGGGTAAAGGCATTCATGATCAGGACTACAAACATGTCAACGTTTATTTAATACACAGTTTGAACCCAACTACTACACCAATCAAGGTCTACCATAAGAACGCTTTGCTGAAATACATAGAAATCAAGTTGGAGTTGCTAATAGCCATTGAAAGGTATCATTTCGTGAAGAAGAGTATTCGGATTGGTTTATCTCAAATTAGTTGATACCACGTATGATAGTAATAGTTAATGTACCTGGTTGACTGGAATGCTAACAATTTATACGGGTGGACTGTGTTTCGATCGCTGTCCTGCGACAAATGCCAGTGGCTTAGTCGCCAAGAAGTTGGCCACTTCGACGTTAACAGATTTGCAGACAACGACAAACAGAGTATTTTCTAGGGGGTGATATCAAATTGAATAATTAATAATTCCATCTTTTTAATAAACTCTAATAATAACACGTCATCCACATTTTTAGCAAACTCTACCCATGAGCCATCACGATTGACAATCAGCAGTAAATGCCGACGGCACAGTTCCGGCTCAGAATTATTTGCTCGTTGCCATCTATTTCAACACACATATTAAAAACCGCGTTGTAAAATTTAACAAAGTCCGGTGTATGTCACAAATTTGTTATGATCCTCATTAAACGAGCATACTTTGCGGTAGGCGAACCTGTATGCTTGATGATTGTGCGTTATACTTGTGTTAATCTTTTTCGTCATTTTCCTTTTATGGCTTACAAATTTTATGGTATTTTGCGATATCATCTCACCCATTTTGGTTTTCTTCGTCTCTGTTATCGGTATCACGGTTAACTTCCCATTACTAAGGTTCGGCAAACGAGTGCATGATAATTAGTGTAAATCGAACTGATGCGCCTTGGACGTAAGTGGGAACAAGTGATGCAGAGACAGCGTCAGTACGGTTTACAGTACTTAATGATAACTTAGCAAGCACTTGTTTGTCCAACCTTACCCATTAAATTCATTTTTGGTATATACATACGTCTTACCAGGACCTTGTTGGTCTTGAAGTAATTAAATACATTGGTCGCAAACATGTTTTCTACGTTTTTACGGGTGTTAATGCCGATACCAATCATGATAGATCTGTTGTTAGGAGATAATGAGACTTTTTCTTTCTTTCACCAACAACAGATTAATTTATAAAGAGGTCGTTTTGGATCTCTATGCGTGTTATACCTTTAATTTCACTAAGAACTGGACTCCTTACAAATTAGGACTACACAATAATACCGATAACTTACTATTATACGTTTATACGACTTTTTATGTTCACGGTGAAGGAAGAGGACCTAAGTTAGTTCCTTGAGGTACTCCAGATGAAGGAGAGAAATCATCAGAAAAGTCACCTTTGAAAGCAACATAATGTCTTCTATTAGATAAATAGGACTTGAAAAATGCTATTAGCTTGTTAGAAAAACCCATCATGCCTAGTTTCATAAGAAGCAATGCGTGATCTATTCTGTCAAATGCTTTAGACAGATCGGTATATATGACGTCAACTTGTTTATTATTATCCAAATTGTCTGAAACAAATTGAGTTATGATCGTCAAATTAGAAGTAGTAGATCGTTTAGTCATGAATCCATGCTGGTCGAGAGAGATAAGACTTCTAACTTGGGAGTAAAGGGAATTGTAGAGACAGATTTCAAATATTTTAGCAAAGTTGTTAATTATAGCAATAGGTCTATAATTTCCAATACTGTGTTTATCTCCTCTCTTGAATGCAGGTGTCAATCTAGCTATCTTCCAAAACTCAGGAAAAGTAGTAGTGTTTAGAGATAAGTTAAAGAGGTAGCACAAAGGATAAGCGAAAACATTAGCACAGTCTTTTAGAATAAATGATGGTATACTATCGCATCCAGTACTGAAATCGTTCTTAAGGCTCTTTATTGCGTGGATGATATCAGATTCATTAAAGTGGTTGACATTAATCGCCACAGTGCTCAAGCAAGATGCTGTCATGTGATCAAAATGTGAAACTGGAAGATACACAGAGTAAAAAATTCCTTAAATCCGTTAACTATAGATGAAGGGTCGCTTAAAGTATCTCCATTTGAATTAATTACAGAATTGGGTATACTAACATTATTTTTCCTAGATTTTACGAATTGCCAAAACTGCTTTGGATTAGTTGAAATGGACGACTCCATGCTTGATATATAATCGCTCAATAGTGCTTTCGAATTTATTTTAATTTGTTTCCTTAGCTCTCTGAATTGATTAAAATCGTATATATTATTAGTTTTTTTGAATTTTAGGCAATAATGGTTTTTTAGTTCAATACTCCTAATAAGCTCATGGGTAAACCAAACAGGGTAGTTAGATTTATTAGGGCGTTTAGGAGGAACATGTAAATCAAGACATTGATAGATTTTATCGTAAAATGCTTTACATCCATCATCGACGTTCACATAGTTGAATATGAAAGACCAATCTATATTTTGAAATGAATTGTAAAGATTAATCAAATCAGCTTTCCGGAAATTAAAATTTTTATGTTTGAGATTGGGATTTAGACCTATGACACGGTCTTCAGGAAAACTAAGGTGTAGCGTGAGGCTTGGATGATCCAAGTCCTCTTTAACCAGCGATATGTTTTCGTGAGTCACAGATGCCATTTGAAAATTGGTTAATATAAGGTCCAACAACCGCCCCCTAAAATTCGTTATAGTATTAACCTGCATGAGATTGATAAAGTTGAGGAAGTTACTTAGAACTCTAGATTTGAAATCGTTGCTAGTAAAATTAATAAAGTGAGGAATATTAAAGTCGCCTAGAATAACGATATTCTCATTTCTGTGAACACAAAGTTCCTCAAATAGATTAAAAAAGTTCAAACTCTGCAGATGAAATATCAGGAGGTATATAAATTACATAAAATGATATTTCTGTATTGGATTTTAAAGTACATCTCACTATATCTATCAAGGGTAGTGCGTTCTTTACTAGACTAAGATCTATTGGTTGAAAAAGCAAGTGAGATTTCAAAGCAAGAATAGCACCCCCACCTCGCGTTCTATTTACTTCATCTAACCTTCGATCACTGCGCAAAATTGAGGATGTCGGAGGAAACAGTTCACTATTGAAAATATCGTTTGAAAGCCAAGTCTCGGTAACACAGATGACATCGTAATCATCATCGCTAACACCCGACAAAAAATTCAATGTCTTTGTTCTTAACCCACGGACGTTCTGATAATTTATTACAATTTCTCTGTTGGGCTTAATTAGTTTAACGATGTTATTGTAGGTATACCTAATTTATATTTTATTCTCAAACCCGTAGCTCCACCTGCAATTCTGGCATCCAAATCTGCTTTGACTTGCTTATAATAATCGATTTGTCTTCGAGTTCGGTCGAAAGAGACAACAACATTACCATAATCTTGCGAGCCGCGCAGTCTAGACGAATTCTTAATTGCAGCATGAACTTCCTTGGAGTTGTCAAGTTTCACTGTTAGAGGACGGCGACGTTGGGAACCTGGGTCACGACGTCCAATTCGGTGGACTTTGATGTTGGCAATATTAATATCGGTTGACAAAACTCCCAGTATTCGACCAGCAATCTCAGCATCATGTTTCTTCCTTTCTTCGGCATTAGACGAGTCAGACTCTCCCACATTAAAAAGAACAATATTTTCTTTACGTTTATTTCTCTCCTCTAATTCAGCCAGTAGTAATTCAAAAGTATGTTCACTGATCTTAGCAGCCTCTCTGGACAACAACCCATTTTTCAAACTTAATATAGCAGCTTTCCGTTCACCAATGTCATTGCTAAGTACGTTACAGTTGCGACAAGACCAAGATAGTCCCTTTTTAGATTTTATTGTTCTAATTTCGGATGCATTTAAATCAACGCAGGAGTGAACATAGGATATTTTGCACACCGAGCAATTAATAATTTTATGCTCCTCGGCACTTAAATTGCAACCGCAGGAACATTTAATCACAACCATCATTAAATAAAAATATGGTCAAAAAATATCTTTGTAAAAAAGGTGTACAAAGGTGCAAGACAGGGACATTTTCTTCACACCAAGGGGTCGTTCAAGGTATCTGACTAAGTACATAAACAGAAATAGACCACGGTGAGGAGATAGGTAGCGAGACAAAAGGAAAGAAGTAAGATAGATGTTATCAAAGAAAAACTGTGCAAATCTTATAAATCAGCACATAAAAATCTGACAAAAAGTTTCCTCACCAAAGAAGAGACGGCCGGATAGGTGAAAACACTATAAATGTACTTACTCTGAATTAAATTCAAATTCTCTTAAGTATTTGAAGTCACATCAAATGAAAAAGTATCATTAGATAGCACAAAAGTAATACTTTCGAATGATATAAGATAATTGATTTAATATTTATAGAAACCAGCAAAATAAAGCATCACCAACACGAGCAGAATATATATATGTACGTTCTGCGAGAGCGATACTGTTATATGTTGTTTATTATATGATGGCCCTACAAGTGGTTTACAACCTTTGTTATTGGTCTGGAGATGTGTCCATCTGGAATCGCGATCTTGAGATTATTCGGTTATGGTTTTTAATTTTGCTGGATGCTTCATCATAGGTATTTTTAATATTAATAGCCTACGTCATCACAATGTCGTGTCCTCTGTATTGTAGTTTCATATCCTAATTCTTGAAAAATTATCATCTACCAGGCTACAAGCTTTTTGCTTTATATGCGTTGTTTTTCTACATGTCTTAATAAATTACAAAAAAATTAACTAGAATTTCATTAAATTACATTTTGTATTAATTTACATTTAACACACACCCGTTGACAAAACCTGTTTGTTGCTGGCGTTATTAGACAAACCAATATAGTATATCGCAATATGATATTTTCTTTTATTGGGTGCAATTTCCAACTAGCCGTTTTACCGATCACATGCTGTAGCATTCAATTTATAAAGCAGGGAAATTATAGAAAACTATATCACAACTTATTGAATGAGAGCGATGGCAGACGATCTGATCAAATCGCGGTATGATTAATTTCCACGATGTATGATCGAACTTAGTGATCGACAATAGTGATGGGTCGATATTGAACTATCTGTTATTTTAGAACCGTTCTCGATCCAAAACGGTTGCAATTGTTATCTCGTTGGGCAAAGAACGGTTCCTTTCGAACGGCCTCTAGCGTACGCGGTTGAAGAAGAAATTCCACATCATCGACTTCTTTCCTATTAAATATTTTTCCATGATGATTATTTTGCCTGGGAAACTTCCGGACGAATGAATTGTGATTACTTGATGATTGTTCCTATTTCCTAACTATAAAGCTGTTGTTCGATGGATCAGCTACGGATTGTAGCAAACGGATGTGTCCACAATGAAACGGACTTAAATGTTTTTGTTATATTTATTTTTACACCATATATGTAAACTAGCGTTGAATCGTGAGAAAAGAAAACTGTACAGGAACTTCTAACGAAAAACTTAATGTACGTAGGATACAGTTACATCATCAATACACAATCATATAACTCGGGGAATCACCAAGATGTTAGAACTAGTGATGGGAAAGTATAACGTCGGGGAAAAACAAACTATATATCAAATCAAGCAAAGGCCGCCAAAGGCGATGTACGCATGACATATTTTACTGATTTTATGATGCGTTATCAAATAGAACTGTCGAGTACGAAACAACGATGACCTGTTATATTGGATCCGTTATTTCAAAATAACGAGAACGGTTGGAACTATTCTTTTAAAAGAACGGGTTTTCCCATCTTAGTAAACAACTGGCTATCACTTGTATGAACCCAATTGTTGCCTGAACGAAAGGTAGATTGAGTAACTGGAAACTCTGGCGGACTCCTTATATGACGAAAGAAGTAAAGGATGGTTCCTCGAAGTTTGCATCCGTAATAGGCAATTGACCAATAGTATGGCCGTTATATTTAATCATAAGCATGGTGTTCTCTGCATGTTTTAATAAGTTAATAAATAATTAATTCGCATTTCAATAACTAACATCTGACATGAACTTACAATTGCACATTAAAGCATAATGTCGAAACCTGTGATTAGTGGCCGGTGAATCTTGTAAAGCCTCGGTCATCCGCGGGTTCCTCAATTAGGTATATTCGACGTCTGATCATAGAACCAGTACTAACAATCAGTTTAATGGCGAGCAAGCGATAGCTTATAATATTCACCAGGAATTTTGAATTTCGACAAGGAGGTTTTAATTTCGAGGGGTTGGCCTACTTTCCAGAAATACATGCACGCGGGGTTGACTACCGGCCAAACGTACGTGCACGGGGGATGGACTAGGTTCCAAACAAACATGCATGGAGAGTTGGTTACCCGCCAAACACTTTCAAAAAGATGGATCTAAATAGAAGAGGATACAATTAGGAAAATATAATGGTAACTAATATAGTATTTGCGGCAAATAAAAAATTACTAAAAAATAAGATGCTCACGAAACAGAAAAATAATCGAGAATATATGAAAGCATAATAAAACCAGTAACGATATACGGAGCGGAAATGATGACGATGACCAAAGCAACAAATATTAAGAACTATATTAGAACCAGTAAAGATAGATAATTAATATCAAGTAGGAAGACATCAGGAAATACAAGAAGAAATAAGAGGGCATGATATAGTTAAGAATGAAAAGCAACAAGGAATACAATGAATTGGATACATTATGGAGAGCTAGAGGCGAAGATCCACAAAAATTTATAATGAAATGGGATGTGCCGGGGAGGAGAAGAAAGAGCCGGCTTCGATCAAAATGGTTGGAAGAAGTAAAAAATGGAGGAATAAGAAATGCACAAAAGACAGCGAAAGATAAGAAATTTAGAAACAAATATGCAGTGAATTGTAAATGAGACGGGCATAATCCGAGAGACAAGATTATTACAATTATAAACTCAGATGCACTCTCTTGCAACAAAATTAAAGTAGTCACACAGTGATTAAACGATATATATATTGGATTAACATGGTATGACCGAAAAATGGGGTACAAAAAGTCTATTAGGTAGACTTCTCTTAAATTGTAGAATGATGTGTTCCGAAATACCCTTCGTATGTTAATAAAATAATGCGTGTGCCATATGTAGACATCGAACAAGTCGTGTTACGCACAGAAAAACAACAAAAACTTTCAAGTGAAAATGATGAGTGTACTTATGTATCAACATATCTCAAGTCGCAATACATTGAATACAAAATAAATTGGTTGAGGTGTGTATTAACTAAAGCAACAGTACATGCTAGTCACGTTTCGCTATTAATTGAATAGCATCACCAGCCTGAAATTAAAATATAAAAGAAAATATGGGGGAATCGTCACAATAATCATTTTTATACATATGTACTTCAAAAGTTAAATTTTAATTCGGACATGTAACACTAATAACGGCAACTTAAAATATTCAATAAAATTGCAAATTCTTCTTTAAAAAGAGTGCAAGGTGTAAGTATTATATGACAAGTGTCACTGCTCTGTTGGTTGGGCAAACAGCGGTAACAGTCAATGCAGTAGATAAGAGGTGGGAAATCAGATACTATATGCGAGTAGCTCTGTATATATGCAGTTTGTCGTAACGTATTTCGTAAGTGTACGCTTATGTTTGCTTTAAAAATGTCGCAGTTAGGTACGTTGCAAAAGCGACCAATGACAGGCACACTTAAAGTAAACATGCCGGGCATTTCTCTAATGTGTTTGTCCAGAAATCATTGCCAACGTCACATCAAAAACAAACAGCAGGGTTACGAGACCAAGAAAAATTTTAATTTGCTTTATGCGTTACTCCTGTTTTATGTAATCTATCGTTTCGTTTACTAGACAAACTGTAAATTACCTAGTCCGGCATCGATACGAAATTTTGTGCCATTTGCTCGTAAACATATTGAAACAAGAATGAAATCGGAATTGAAAGATATAAAATTGTGGTTGTGTGTGGACGAAACAACAGATCATAAAAACATGCTGTGGTTAATGTAATGGTACGCACAGTTGAACCACACCAATCATCATTCTCCATCTTACTTGCTTCCAAAAGAGTCGTAAATTGTACTGCCGATGAGATTTTAAAGCTGGTGTTGAATTTATTGAACAAATTTGAAGTTTCAATTAAGCAACTTTTAACGTTTATAAGTGATGATGCCGCAAACTTGCTTTTTTGGACCGATTTCTTAAAGAACACAGTGGTAACTTCTCGCGTGTACGTGTAAAACGTGTAAAATCCATGCTCTAAATCTTATAGCACAAACGATTCCTACATGTAATCCACTAGTGAGTGCATTAATTGCTAGTACAAAGACAGTGTTTTTAAAGTCTCCGAAACGTACCCGACTATTTCGTAAACTGTGTCTCGATATACCTGAACTACACGTTGACGAACATGTTTACAGGCTGCGTTTTACTACAACAAATATTTTGATCAAGTAAAGAAGGTAGTTCGATCCGACAGAAGCTACAGCTATCAAGAAAAGCCAGGAAATATTTGAAGATAGTCAGGCTAAAAGAGATTTACAAACTATTCACAACAATTACTTCCGACTAGCCGAGAGAATAGAGAACTTACAAAATGTTTCGATGTCGTTAGTGGATTCTGTTGAAATTGCGAATCATGTTCATTCACAGTTATGCGCTGTAGAAGAGGAAAAAACATGGTGGGTAATAAGTGTTTTAGAGAAAGACTCCGATTTTTTTATATTAAGACAAATTTATGAACATGCGTGTGAAGATGCGTTAAGTTGTTTCAAATATTATTTGAAATAAGCGAATATAACATAAAAATATACATAACTAGATGTAGAACGGTCGTTTTCGGCATCAAAAAACATTTATTCCGCACGTCGTACTCACTTGACAGAAACAGCCGCGGAAACATATTTGAAGCTTGAAATACTTAACATATGTTACCGAGTTAGTGATATCCCGGAAGACTTTTAAAATGGTAAGTGTTTCAGCATGTTTTATAATTTACTTTTACCTTGTATTTTATGTGTAAACTTTTATGCGCTCACCACGCCACTGGCTGTTACCGTATATTTACCCAATTTACTGCTCTATATTACGATTCACAGTACACCAAAATATCCAAAACATGTGTAACCAATGGGAAAACTCAGACATGTGATGTGTTTCTTAGAAGGAACCATTTGTATTTGTATATAGGACACATACATAGATAATTATGTTATCAAGTCTAATACTCCAACATAGGTAGACAAGCCAGAAATATCTTTTCTTTCCCTTAACCCATTAACGCCGAGATGATCAGAATTTTTACTAACTTTTCAACGTGTTTATTTATTATGTTATCGGACCAACAAAATAATGCAATACCTCTATTCCTACGCGAAATTTGGTGCTCTTTCAGAATCTGGGCTCAAAATTTCGATTAGACACCGAGAAAAAAATATGGCCGATTTAAATGTGAAAAACGTGAAAATTTTCGAAAAACGTTTTTCGCATTTTTTAACAATGATACCGCAAATGTATCAACTTTTTACTATGATCAGAGGTGATCATGGCACTCGAACATTAAGAGGATATTCTTTTCGGAAAAATTCATCCACGTGTTTTTCAAAATGGCGCCGAGAATGAAAAAATTTTATAGAAATCTTAATCTATCGTTTTCTTAAAAACTATAAACTTTAGACAAAAATTTCTAAGAACAAAAATGTCTTAAAAATGAATTAAAATTATTTGGTATTGCGAATTCATGTTCAGAATCTGAATCAGATATCGAATCACAATCGGAATCAGAATCATCGGAGCCTGAATTGTCTGCATTCGCAATCAATATGTTTTCGCCGGCATCACTATCCGAATAATCTGATTCATACTCTGCATGCGATGAAGCAGAAGATTTTGAACGTTTTCGTGACATAGCAAATGTATTGAAAAAGTGAAAACCAATATTTTATTATATGCTTTACTTATAATTCATGTACAAATTGTGTAGAACATGTGTCCATGCACTAGTAAAAGGATGTACGAGTTTGTTCGTGAATTTTGTAGTGGTAGAAAGAAACAAAATTTTATGTACCATTCAAGAAACAATTTTTTTCTCTAAACCTATAGACGTTACGAAATAATTTTTAAGAACAAGAAAGTCTTAAAATTAGTCAAAGAACACTCTCAAATTTTTCAAAATTTTTAAAGGGATTTTTGAAACAATTGGATTTTCGAAATTTTCAAAAATCAAAAATTGTCTTTAAAAATTTTGAAAAATTTGAGAGTGTTCCTTGACTAATTTTAAGACTTTCTTGTTCTTAAAAATTATTTCGTAACGTCTATAGGTTTAGAGAAAAAATTGTTTCTTGAATGGTACATAAAATTTTGTTTCTTTCTACCACTACAAAATTCACGAACAAACTCGTACATCCTTTCACTAGTGCATGGACACATATGTTCTACACAATTTGTACATGAATTATAAGTAAAGCATATAATAAAAATATTGGTTTTCACTTTTTCAATACATTTGTTATGTCACGAAAACGTTCAAAATCTTCTGCTTCATCGCATGCAGAGTATGAATCAGATTATTCGGATAGTGATGCCGATGAAAACATATTGATTGCGAATGCAGACAATTCAGGCTCCGATGATTCTGATTCCGATTGTGATTCGATATCTGATTCAGATTCTGAACATGAATTCACAATACCAAATATTACTTATAAAAACTTGTGCTACTTATTCTGAAAACTTAGATAAACTTGAAAAAAATGACGAATTCATTTTGGATCGATGGCGAGAAGTCATATCCAAATACTTGTGAAGAAACAATATTATTATCTGAAGCTACAAAAAGAATATACAGGCGTGCAAGCCTTTCCAATTGTTTGAAAACTTTTTCCGCCGAAATGAAACAATATATAATTGATGCATCTAAAGAGAATAATTATGATCTGAAATTACAAGATGTTGACACTTTTATAGGTATACTTATTTTCAGTTCATTCAATAAAAGAAAGTGCAATGACTCGCGATAAGTTTGAAGAAATCAAGTCAAAAATAAAATATTCAAAAGCTAAAGACAAGGATCCAAGCGATAGGGGTGGCGGGTTCGTTCGATGTTGAAACTTTTCCAACACAATCACCTAAAGTTCGGAATATGGAAAACTTCTATATCTATTGATGAAAGTCTTATGCAGAAACTGTATTGAAACAATTTATTCGAGGGAAACCAATAAGGTTTGGTTTGAAATTTTGGGGTTTATGCACTTCAGACGGCTATCTACTGAATTTAGATCTATATTGCGGTAAAAATTCCCAAACCGGAAAAAATTAGCAAAATGTGCTTTAGGTACTCGTGTAGTATTGCATTTATTAGAATCTTTTTTCGGCTAATAAATTATAATAAAATCCCTGCATTTCATTTGTACTTTGATAATTTTTTACAAATATGGATTTGATTTTACACTTGCAAAAATTACGTTTGAAGTGCACTAGCACTATCAGAGACAATCGAGTCAAAGAAAAGAATATACTTGAAAAGAAAGCTCCACGAGGTACTTATATTGTAAAACATGATCAAAATAGTGGTATGAATTTCATCACTATGATGGATTCGAAGCCCGTTTCAATAGCTTCAACTGCTGCAGGTGTAAGTCCACTATCAACTTCGAGAAGATATAGTTCAGAGGCTCGATCCTAAACTGATATACCTTTTCCGCAAGCTTTTCATTTGTACAACAAATTTATGGGCGGTGTTGACGTGCATGATGGACACTACAATAATGTACTTCCAAGTATACGTTCCAAGAAATGGACATGGGTCGTTTTTATAAGATTTATACAGCCATCCATTACAAATGCCCACGTAATTTTCAATGCTACACGTGATGGAAAGAAAAAGTTGGAATAAAAGGGTTCACTATTTCGATTGCTAAATATTATATTCAAAAAGGTCAAACAAGTAAAACAGTTCTTACACGATCTAATAGGAACAAATTTAAAAATTGTTCAAATGAAAAATGTCCAATAAGAATTGTGAAAAATGCAATCTATATGTATGCAATAATTGTTGGGCAAAAAGGCACTGATAAAAGAAATGTTAAAGTGAGAGGCAAGGGAACTCACGAAAAAGAATCCCGAAACGTGAGAGGCAAGGAGACTCACGAAAAAAGCATCCCGAAACGTGAGAGGCAAGGAGACTTACGAAAAAAGCACCCCAAAGGAGACAAAGTTCTACCACGTCCACGCCGTTGACTCTGGGTAATGCTAAGAGTAGAAATAAACAATGTATATGCACAGAATCAGCGAAGAAGTAGTCAAGGAACACTCTCAAATTTTTTCAAAAATTTTTTAGGTATTTTGAAAAATTGTCTTTAAAATTTTTGAAAAAATTTGAGAGTGTTCTTTGACTAATTCTAAGACGTTTTCGTTCTTAGAAATTTTTTTCTAAAGTTTATAGGTTTCTCATTGTCATTTTGAAAAAACGCTTCGATGAATTTTTCTGAAAAAATTCCTCTTAATTTTCGAGTGCCATGATCACCTCTGATCATAGTAAAAGTTGATACCTTTGCGGTATCATTGTGAAAAAAGGCGAAAATTTTTTTCGAAAATTTTCACGTTTTTCGCGTTTAAATCGGCCATATTTCTTTTTCTCGGTGTCTAATCGAAATTTTGAGCTCAGATTCTGAAAGAGCATCAAATTTCGCGTAGGAATAAAGGTATTGCATTATTCTTTTGGTCCGATAACATAATAAATAAACACGTTGAAAAGTAAAGTAAAAATTCTGATCATCTCGGCGTTAATGGGTTAAACTGATCCACTGTTCTATTGGTATGTCACAATCTGTTGATAAAATTGAGGCGACATTGATTATGTGCCCTTAGCAAACATTATTCCTTCATTTTGCAGTTCTTGACTAGTTCAATTTAGATTTTATTTTTTAATGTTGCGACTGTATTTATATTTTTCTTTTATTGAGTCTTGCAAATTGAAATTTAATAATCTACCAGTGCTAATAGGTTTACAGTACCATTAAAATTAGTTATCTTATATATAAGATAAGTATAAATAGGTCACGAAATACATATATATATATATATATATATATATATATATATACATTTTATTATAATTAGTAGAAATAGTATCACTGCAATTTCTTAAAACTTTAACATCTAAAAAGTTCAAGTTCTTATCTTTCTTTAATTGCAAAGAAAATTGTAGGTGTGGATTAAATGCACTGACATAGTTAAGAATATCTTGTTATGCTTGTTGTCGCCAGTTACCTAACTAGCTTGTTCATAACTAATAGTGGAAATATAGAGGAATATGGGTGACTATTGGTTAGTCTGATATCCGATCATACAATTGGTCATTGTCTGAAAACTAACTACTATTAAATCGAAAAATTAAATAGAAATTCTATATAAAGAATATATTGTTGAAAGTTTGGCCATTTTTCTTTTATACATAGTTTCTATGACTAAAATTCTGGGTATATTTGTAAACAGAGATCTTACATCTCATGCAATTAGAGAATAATAATTTGGAATCGACATATTTTTCATTTTATCAATAAATGCAAACGCATCACTGTCCATATAATCGAAAAATAGAGTTAATTTTATATCTCAAGTCAAATTGACAATATCTGTTATAAAATTTAATTTTTAATTTTTCTTAATGTGACAGATGTCCCGAAAATGTCTTTTAAAAGTATTTGGCTTGGAATCTAAAATTTTGGTTTCGTAAAATTGAAAAAATTATCCGCCTCTTTAGTATGGACGTTTGGGATTATATTCTACTTATTATGGCGATTTATTTATTTTTGAATTGTTATTTGATTGTTACAATAATAATTTCTACATTATTAATAGTGGTACTGTAATTAATATTATTATTATTACTGCGAAAACTATTACTACTATTATTATTACTATTATTACTATTATTAACATTATTATTTCTTCGTTGCGATAGCGAAGAAAACATCTTTGTAAAGAAATATGAGTGGTAGTACTATTTGCATTGAACAATACGATCACAGTGTTATTTAGAAGTAAAATTAAAGAAATTGACAAGATTTTTAGTAAATTATATTTCAGGATCTATAAAACTTGAAAAAATAAAAGTTTTATTTAATAGAAGACGATCGGTAGTAAATTATCGTTAATTATCGCATGTGTGGGCATATTATTTTCTTATTACTACTAATGTATAGAAGCGATAATAGTTATATATTTGCAATAACTTTTACATATTTGTATAAATGAAAGAGAAGGTAAAACAATATGTTATTTACTCATGCTTTATTTTAACTTTAAAATTCATTAAATGTTCTTTCATTTGCAACATTTTAAAGAGATTGGTATGGAATCTATGTTTCTATTTATATCTATATTTGCTACATGAGAATTTTAAATAAATTAGCTAATTGCATATACCGTAATTAAGTATTTAAATGAAATTTGACGGAAACGGTAAGTAGTTTACCACGTTTGTTGGTTACATCAATCACAGTCACTAATAACCACTACTACACGAAAGGTAGTCACTACACACCTTTTATGTCCTGGATTCTTGCAGACAGGCATCGGCAACTGCCCTAAACCGGGGCAGAGACCTTCTGGATTCGAAGTGTCTGATCTCGCATTTATCAGTATTCGAGGGGCCGAGAGGGCAAAGATATTGGTCTAACGCAGAAATTAGGACGTCTATCGTATAACATCTTTTGCGTTCCCCTCCAAGTATCATTCTTTCTGCGTAAAAATCTCGGTAGTTCTGGAATAGTAATCACTTGTTATTTTTTAATTGCTGAAATTATAAACCTGCTTACCATCTACTTATACACTTCTTAGAGGAAAAACTGTCATATTTCATTAAACTCTTTTTTTTGTTGGCTCAGATGTTACATATATCGATATGTACATATACATTCATTGAAATTAATCAAGTTTGGGCGTGTTTTGAAGTTGGTATTTAATATTACAACAGTTTCTAATGAATACGAAAACGATGTATAGTCGTTGTACTAAAGTTAACATATGTTGATGTATTATTACTCCCAATAAAAAATACTAATTAAATAGGCAGAAGCTAAAAAGTCCAAAAGATTCTATGTAAGCTATCTTCAGAAACTTATATTGTTTCCGCTCCTTTTTATTACCATTATTATGTTAGTCCTTTGATTTAAAAACCCGCATCTCAACCAATTCCTACACAATAACACTCATTTGGTAGAATAGATTAGGGATCTGATATTAGTTGTTTCGAGGAAGATGATAAAAGACTTTAGGACTGCGACCTTCTGTTGTGAATAACCAACATCATTTGCCTAAAAGTCATCGAACAGTAGTCAAACTTTAGCACCTATGCATTATCGGCAAAGTTTTATGCACTATTAGTCGACACATCCGGCAATTCAAATTTGTACACAAACGCTGTAAAAAAGTTTCACATGAATTGACAACATTACAGTAGCAACAGGGACTCGATGCTTTCAAACCCACAAGATATTCAATTTTAGTGCAAAATTGTGATTGGACATAAAAACGGGAGACCCGGTAATCATTATTATTATTATAGTATAACGTTGATTAACCGGATCAATTTGGAGCGGCTCCATTGGAATTCAAATTAAATCCTTTATTGCTAGATTATGGTTTTCTATTATAGAAAATGATTACAAATATATGACCATAGCAGTGTACATACTGAAAGTTCTGGATATTAGAGGTTCGGATAATCGTCATTTTACTGCCTTATCAGAGGAAAAACATGCCAATTCCGTAATTATTGTGATCTAAACTGAAAGAATAGTATCGTGGTCAAATCCGAAACCTTGCTGAAAGATAGCTTATAACACAGTTAAAGATCAGGGTGATTAACGACCGTGTTGGATCTGAATCAGGTGTGCTTGACAACCGCGCGGCTTAGGCATATACTCTCCCAAGGTGAGAAAAAAGAGCGATTTTGGTTAATATTACAATACTGCATTAAAATATTGACAACAGGAAACTGTATAGTTTTCATGTTTATCAAAATCAGCTTTATTTTTATTAGAGTTTACCAATTTTCTATTAAATATGTAATTTATTAAAGGCTGGCATAATACACGCGCGTGTTTAATGTGTCTAATTCAAGAATAATATCATTTTTTTGTGTAATAAACTTTATAGTAATCTTATGCAGCTGATTAAAAATTGTATAAAGTTTGTAAACATACATACACATGTACGTAAACATGCTGAGCATCACCCTGGAATTATGAAAATATGTTAACAACGTATGCATATCCGTTACAGTGTTCTCTTACAACTAGAACCTGTACGTATCCTAAAGACTGCTTGGAAGTGATATGTATTTGTATATGTGCGTGTGACCGTGTTAGTGTCAAAATATCCCAAGTAGTTGAATGCTCCTAATTGTGTTGCGTCATCGTGTCAAAACACATAAGTCAATTGATTTATGACCTGCCTCCTAGCAATTAGGTTATCTTATTCTTCTAGTCTATTTATAGGCTATGATTCCGAATTCAGACCAAAAATAAATTTAAATTATAATATTCCAACGAAGGGATTCAAATATTAAAAAAGGGGTGAAAGAGTTTTCTTTCATGCCTTTGAATGAGGTTAATACTTTTCAAAGATTTCATTCTTTCAATTGCTAAAAATTATTTCCGACGAAAGCCACAATAATTTCTTCCGTGATAATTAGTGGCATATGCAATTTGTGCTTGCCTTGCAGGCTATTGCACGACGCACCTAATTTAATAGGCGGTTGTAGATAGTCATTCGGATTTTTCTTTGAATGGGTATTAAACAGTAGGAATATTGGAAATTACATCGAATATATTACTTCAAAAATACGCAATCTTAATTATTCCGATTTGATCTTGTGTGATTTGTTCAGAATTAAACACAATGAAACGTCAAACAGGAGTATTACTTATGCGTTTTCAAATAAACTTTCAGTATTAATAATTTATTCCAATACCCGGACTTTTTATCTTAATGCCGATATAGGGGTTTTATAGTATATATGTATATATAACGTTTGAAATTTGTGTCAATTATATTATATATACATATTCTCGATTAGTTTCTAGCAACACTGTCGCTGTGTTTTGTTTGTGAGAAAATTTTGTAAGCTCACAAACAGGTGGTAATCAGATGGCGCAATATCTGGAGAGTATGGGGAATGTTGCATTAGTTCACAATTGAATTCCTTAATTTTTCCGATGGTTTCTTTCGCCGCATGTGGTCTGCCATTATACTGGTAAAATAAAAGTTACTTATTATCTGTCTATTTATTATCAATAATTGTGCTCGCTGTAATTTTATAATTAAAGATAATGTTTGTATCGGCATTGCAAGAGTTCTTTGGCGTTGGGGAACGATTTGATTAATCGCAAATCTGCAATTGTTTCTCTCCAGGTGGACATCAAACTCCATCAGGGCCGACTCTGTTCAGAAGTTTTGTTTTCTAGTTAAAACAGAGCCGATTATCCAGGAAGAAGTCGAGTGTGAGCGTCCCAAGAATAATATCATAATCTGCGGATTATAAGAAAGTAAAAGTAATTCAATAGAAGAATGATATTTAACGGACATCTCTCCCATGAGTGAGATTTTGGAGTAAATTAATTTTAATGCCAAAGAGTTTAGTATTCATCGAGTGCAAAAGTTTGCTAGTACCAAACTCGAATCCAAACGAACAATAAAAGTAAGCTTAACCTCTTCAAATACTGTGAAGAAAGTTTAAGAAAACAGCCAGGTTGATTAAGAAAACTGACTGCTTCTCTAGCGTTTTTAGTTCGAGTAATTCTGCGCCGTTTCAAATAAATCTGCATAGAACTGTTAGGGATGAATTACGGGACAAGAAAATCTGAAAACGACAATTTTCAGACAGTCTAACAGCCTGTTCAGTTCAAAAGTATACTACAAGAATACAGAAGGTTTGCGTAAGGACCATACGTTTTATTAAAATTCTTGTGAATGCCATTAAAATATTATTGTCTGTCAAGACATGGTTTGCTGCTTTCTTTGAGGGAAGTGAATATTTTCCTCAAGGTTATAACATCTTCAGATTTATCCAATCCATTACCGAATTATAATAAAAAAATCTAAATCATATAAACTTTAAAGGGGCCCTTCACCCTGTGAAAATGAATTTGGGTCGATAAAGGAAATTGTTTTAAAGACTTCCCCATAAGAACTATCTATCGATAAAGTTTGAATTTGCCTTGAATTTCAGGGTTGGGGTGTTCCCTTGTTAGTCAAAAAATTCACACCGTGCGCTATATTATTGTGAAGGAACTTTTATAAAAATTTCGAAAGTGTAATAAAATTGGAGATATACATTACATTTAAAATTTTAAAGTTATCTCTTCAATAAATAAATTTCCTTAATTTAATTTATGGCGTCGAAGGGTCTGCGACAAGTGTGCAGTATTTGTCCGACATTGTTTAAAATATATATAGATACTGAAATTGAGCAATGGAAAAGAAAATGTACAATCATGAGAATTCCAGTAGTTATACACATATTTTCGCCTTGTTTGCTGAAGACCAGGTATTATAGCACATGATAAAAACGATCTTGAATATATGACAGAAAAGTAAAAGAAAACTACGAACATCAATGAACATAGACAAAACCAAATATACATACATGTATGTGTGGAGGGAATGGAAACTAACTAACAGCTGGATAATAACAAAGAAAAAGAAATGAGCATGAAATACAAATATCTGGGAGTTCTAATTAATCAAGACGCTTATATGATAGAGATCTACCACTAATAGGTCAATAAAACAAGCTGTTCTACAACATAATGAAAGAAGATTTAAGATCTTACTAGAAAAAATGGCTCGTCAAAAGAATAGACTTGTTTTATTGACCTATTAGTGGTAGATCTCTATCATATGAGATAAGTATGAAAAGGTCACGAAATATATATATATATACATTTAATTAATCAAGACGGTAGACACACTGAATGAAATCAATGGAAAGGGTTAGCATGGGATCGCGAGGTGTAAAAAGATTAAATGGATTGTGGTGGAGCGATCAAATGCGAAAAGTTCAAAAGGTTCAAATACGCTGATAGTTGGAGCCTGACTGAGGTCAATAAAAGGAAAATTCCGACTATGGAAAAGAATGTATTAAGAAGGTCTTGCAAAATACAGTCAAATATTTTTTCCGGCCCTAAGAGGCCCCGGTTAGTTACCCAAGGGTTAACTCCGCTGAGGTGAAAGCCGAATAACAAGACAACTTCTGCGGATTTTAAAAGTGTTTTGTCTTTAATAAATATTTTTGGATTTCAACTTCAGAATTTTCTGATTAAGTCTTCAATTATTTTTCAAGTTTTATATTTTTTGAGTACCATACATTAGGTGTATTATTAACATTTAAAATATATACATATTTATATGCGTAAAAATATAAACCGGACGACGCCGTACACTATCCGATAGAAATAGTACTAAGAAACCTTAATGCGCGTAAATCATGCAATGGTACGAGACTACAAGTAAAAGCTTTGCATAAGAACATCGTAGAAACTACAGTGATCACTGAATGTCCTCGGGGAGAGATTGCTTTTATCTCAAGAATATCCTTAGTACCATCAGAATATCCGTTAGAAAGGAGCAACTCAAGGACCAGGAGGTGGCCAAAATTATGAATATCTTCTAATCGCACAACGATGGACACATATCTAAATTGACAAATTGAGGCTGCATTGTTTGCAATTGCAACGAAGAGGCCCATGTTGTTTTAACAGGTCATGAAACGAAACGGATTATGTATGAATATCACGATTCGCCCACAGCTGCACAGTATGGGATAAAGGAAACATATCAACGCATAGTTAACAAGTATTACTTTACTGGTATGCAGCAATATATAAATGAATATATAAAAATTGTATAAACTGCTAAAGGTACAAAGCTGTCAACCAAAGACCAGCTGGACTAGCGTAAACGGCTGCATATGCCCAACGTTTTGAGATAATCGCGGTTGATTTGTTTGGACTACTGCCACAAATCGAGGAAAGGTACAAGTGGATCTTAATCATGGAATTTGTGTCGACTAAATAGGTTGAACTCTTTGCATTGAAGACCACCACAGCTGAACAATGTGCCCTAACGTTGAATGCAGAGGTATTCCCTGAGATTCCCAGGAAAATGGCTAGCGACAATGGAGTACAGTTTATTACAAGTGTTATGCAACATATATGTCACTTACTTGGACATAAAACAGTCTTTAACCCCCTGTACCATCTACAGGCCAGTATTGTGGAGAAGAAAGACAGGGATCTTAAGCCTCCACTGGCGATTCTTGTAAAAGGCGACTATCCCTCTTAGCCAAGACGTTTATCATCAATCCATTTTACCACGAATACAACAAAAAGCACTAATTTGGGGTACACTTCTTACGTTTGGTAGACAACAAATATTTTTCGCTTGGCAAGATGCTAGAAGTATTAACGAGTACCAACGAGATCGACGAAAGAATTCCCACAGGTATACGATTACTTTCACTAAATAACTATTTCCTTCGTATTCGTTCATTGTAACTACAGAAAAGCAAGTATTATGTATAAGTTGTCAAAAAAGTTATTTTCTTTTGGGATAAAAACTTTTTTAAAACTTCCATTAATTTTTTATATATATATATATAATACTTGTTCTGTTCTGTAGTTACAATGCAAGAATACAAAAAATACTAATTTAATCAAAGTGATCCTATATTTGTGAAATTTTGTACAGAGTCATAATTTCATATTTTGAACTACTCTTCTCAATAATATTTTGCTATATTATTAATCGAAATTGCACTTTACTACAACAGAAATAGATTTTTAAAAAGTAAAAATATGCTTAAAACTCTTTTAGGGGAAGCAGGTCAGTGTCCCAAAACGTCAAAATAAATATATAAACAAACATTTGTTTTATACCTATAGTGAACTATCAACAAAATGACTAATGACTAGACTTATTTCTTGAATATAGAGGATGTGTAACCAACTTTCTATATATATATAAATTATCGAAATCAAATCGGCGCAATTCAGATATCCCCGAATAAATGACATGCAAATTAAGTAAAACCTGTATATCAAAAAATCTTGGTCGAAACCTTAACAATTCTGTTCAAGGACTAGGGAAAACCCAAATTTAAAAACCTAGCCAAAGGTTTCCTTCTTAAGAAATGCAAATGTCATTTTAACAAATTGCTATATACATTACTTAAATTTTGAATATCGGTTCTGAAATTAATAGTTTTAGTGTCTTTTTGTATATTTATCTGACTGAATTGATACATCTACACAACATTAGATTAGGCTTGCTTTACGTCAAGTAACCAACTGCGTTAGAGGGGAGCCGCAGATCTGTTAGCAAGCTAAGTAGCAAGCTAAGTAGCAAATATAGCGAACAACAGCTGCCTGATTAAAAACCGGATTAGCTAAGGGGCACCAAGGTCTTTAACTGAGTCATACAAGGTCAGATATTGAAACTGGTTCATATAATTTTGTTATTATGTTTAAATTAGATTTTTGTGTCCGTAATGTAACCTACATAACTGTAAGGAGTAGTCAGCAAAGTTCGACCAACACGCGTTTATCGAAAGAAGGCGATAGAACTATACGAGCTTGATATATGTGACGGAGCATATGTCAAATTCGTAGAGGTTTATCGCCTTTCGATACACACCCATGTATTGTTCCGGTGCCGTATATTCTTTGAAAACAATTGTTTGAATGTAAGTGTTCGACAGCGGTCATTGCACCAAAATCATTTATTTAAAGAATACTTATGGCTATACGAACCTTATTCTTTAAATATTGTTTCGTCTGACCGATGTAACAACCATCACAGTCCTTACAGTTTATTTATAAACTACATTACTTTGATTTTCAAGCGTTTGAAATGGAATATTTTAGCCACATTTAGTATTAGTAAAAAGAGATCTGTTACTATGAATTTGGAATGAAAGTAATGTTTATGTTGTTTTTATTAAACTCTTTTTTATTTTTTCGCTTAAACCTCCATTTTATAAGGAATAGCGTTATAAGATTTATTGTTATTATTTTTAATTCCTCTATTGTATAATTTGTTAATTCTATTTTTTATTATTTTTCATAAAAACTATTTGGATAATTATATTTATTCAAAGTTTTATTAACAAAGGATCTGAAAGATATAAAAATGATAACCCGAAAATCAAAGCACAACTACTCTATCTCATTATTAAGAATGCGCTGTTCGTCGACGGAATTATTGCGACTGCAGGTGCACGACTCTTTGTGCGAAAATTGTGTATCTGATGTGTACAACGATAGAATACTAGTTTTTACAAATGTTAAGAGCTTCTGCAGCTTTAATTTTTTAATTTTGCATACTGTGTATTTATTACGTCTCATCAGCGAGGTTTTTTGTAAATTCCATTGTTATCGTTGCTTTCTTGAAGTCCAGAGATGATGGTAAGCTCATGGTCATTTTTATATTCTTTAATTGAGGTTAAATTCAACAACAAACAACAAATTTACAAAAAGCTCCCCGATAAGACGTAGCAATCGTAACGAATACACGGTATGCAAAATTTTGAGCCCGTAAACTTACTGATTCTGCAGAAGCTTTTACATTGTAAAAAACTAGTACTTTATCATTGCACACACTACTTTTAAAGGTCAGATCTACAATTTTCAAAATGGTTTTGAAACCAATAAAAAAATTAAGTTTAACCGATCTTGAAAAAAGTATCCAACACCCTTAAGTACTCTACAATACTTATTGTATTAAATATTTCTCCGATTTGTCGAATCCTTTCAGCACAATGCAGGTGCAGGCCGTGCGACTCTTGCGCAATATTGCTCAGTTTTTAACTGGTTTAAAGCATGCTCTCTTTGGACGGCGACCAAAAACTTCCAAATGGTGTGATTTGGGGCTGAAATTTGGCTTGTAAACCCGCCCTGCCAACCTTCCACACTGTAGAATCCACAGCATTGTTTGTATTTGTCAAACCTGTAGTAATAGCTCATACACAGTTCCACATAGCGTTCAACATTCTCATTTTCAATGAAAAGTCTGCGTCATTATCACAACGGTGTTTTAAGCCCACAGACTGATTCGAGGGATTTGAGAATTCAAATGTTATCCGTTTTTTATTTTACATTTTAACACTACAATACTAGATCCTTCTAGAATCATCGGTTGGCCTTTATATAATTAGCGAAATGCTCACCGGGACGTCATTTGCACGTTGTGTACTTTGTGAAGTGCAAGACATTTAAGGTTCATGTAGGGTAACCTGGAGGGAATATGCCAGTTAGGGCAAAACGCCAGTTCTACGATTTAGCGAAACTGGCGCTAGGATTGCACTTCAGTACTTGTCTTATCAAGAGAAAGTATGAAAGCTAATTCGACATTTAAATAGTACACATCCAGAAAAAGAAGACAATGCTGTACAATTCTTTGAAAGAAAACTAAGCTCTCTCTACAGGCAGCCAGGCACTTTTACGTCATCACCAAGTACTAATGAAAAGCATTACTAGCGAGTTATCGAGTTGCATCTCGTAAAACCAGTCACACACAATTGCTAAAAATGTAATTCTTCCAGCAGCTGTTGAGGTAGTGGAGTTATTGATTAGTGAAAAGGAAGCTAGAAAACTGGAAACAATACTACTTCTCCAATAACACTATCCAGAGGAAAATAAGTGACATGGCAGAAGATATTCGAGTAGTAATTGTGGAAAATATCAAGAAATGCATGTACTTTCCTTTACAAATGGACGAATCCAACTCTTTAACTGTGATGATATCACAGAAGAGATTTTATTTTGTACGCCATTAGATTTGATACTTTTATGCAATATACAGCTAAATGAGAAATAAAAATGCATTGCTATATGCACTAATGATGCCAAGGTTATGACAGGACTTCGCATCGGGTCTTCTTGTTAGATTACAAAAAATAATGTCGAATGCTAAATGGCCGCATTTACATATTTACATCGGGAAGCTCCTCCCTCAAAGTCTATGCCTTCTGAAATCGATTTTGTTATGAAAAGTGTAATTAAAGTTGTAAATTATATCAAAGGAAAAGCATTACAGATTCATATTTGTAGCGAAATTTGTGAAGGCATGGATTCTTTATATGTAAGCCCTCTTTATCACACAGAAATAACATGGCTTTCGAGGGGTAACGTTTCAGTTAAAAGTAGAACTTTTGATGTACCTGCAAGATGAGAAACCAGAATATGAAAACCTTCTTTCCAATCCTGCTTGTCTTCTTAGACTGGCTTTTCTTGCTGATACTTTCGAACACCTAAATATCTTGAATAGTGGTTTGCAAGCCAGCAATATTAATATAATAGCCGCAGACAAAATTAAGGGATTTAGGGATTGACTTATAAAAAACTTCAATAGAGAAAAAGAATATTGATTCATTTCAGTGCTTTTAAGAATTCATGAAAGATCTACCTAACAATAAGTACAATATGACAAATTCTAAGCAAGTTTTCTTAGACATGCAAGTTAATTTGTGCAATTTAAAACAACAGCTTTGTAAATATTCTCCAAATGAAATTCAAATCAGTTATGATAATTATAAACAGATTCTGAATTTCTCTTTGGACAATACCTTTCACCGTGCTAAAATTCCAACAAACATGAAAGAAAAACTTATTGAAATACCAAGTGATGGAATGTTGAAACTAGAATTTCTTTCCTAGAACCCGAACCATTTTTTGATCAAAAGAATGCAAGAATATTCCGAACAGGAAAATAAAGCTCTTACATGTTAGGTTCCATTTGCAACATTATATTTATACGAGTCTGTAACGGGAACAACAAACGACGCATTATTCGTTCACTAAAAATTTTATTAAAAAAGGTATGATATGAAATCTGACGAGTTTGTTACCATGGTCTGACGAAAAAGGACGAAAAAAGGGCACTGCGTCGTCTGTTACAGAAAGCGGGGTTGGCATTGGCGAATTGAACCCGGTCTTGCGGGTGGCTCGTTACAGTCTCTCCCTCTGGATACCACAAATTGTTCTCAGATGAGATCCAAGATCTGGAAAAATATGTAAATACTGATTATTATTTCCTTGGACGATATGGGCGTGCCTGTACAATCAGGGCAGTTATCCTGATCGCACCCCACTTCGGTCCGCGGTAGCTGCGTGGTAAATTTTGGGTGGCCCTACAGTCTAGTAGGAGCCAGGGGCTCTGGATCTCCTTGTGCTTCGTGGGCACGGTACCTGCTCAGGGCAGACACCCTTGCTGGGACGTCTTCGTCTGATCTTGACTCACCCCCTGCGCTTCACGGGCATCCGTCAATGTGTTGGCAGTTGTTATCCGGCACGGGGTGATTTCACACATAAATAAGGGGAGAGAGAGCCTGGTGGTAGTGTTTACCGCACTGATGGAAGTGCCTCACTCCATCGTTCGTGGTGTTGTCCCACTATGATCTACAGTTGAGGAGTTCAACTTCCGGTTCTTCCGCACTCGATAATCTTGCGTAACTCTGTGTTCTTCAATTGGTTGTCTCTTTTCTGTTCTATGGGAACTGTTGGTTGAGATACGGACACTAGACAGGCTTCACTTCCGATGCTAGGATGACCTTGGCGCCTTCTAGATAGCCCCGAAATTTCTGTACACCAAATTCAATGCCTAGCGCCTCTCTTTCTGTCGTCGTGTAGTTTCTGGTACCCAACTCCAGAATATAGGGTAACGATGGGTGTGCCTGTCGAATGATTGGAACACTACTTAGAAGCCGTTTAAGCTTTTGGAAAGCGTCTTCCTGCGGCATTCCCCAAGTTCACCGCGTCTTCTTCTTTGTTATTTCGCTTAGTGGCTATCCGATTTCCGAGAATCCCGGGATGAATCGTCGGAACCAGCTGCAAGTCTGTAATATATATAACCTCTTTTACGTTTGATGGAGCTGGTCTATTTGGTATAGCGCTCACGTTTTTATTATGTGCCCTAGAAACTTAACCTAGGGACACGCACTTCTTCTTGTTAGCGATTAAGTAAAATAATCTTAAGCGTTCGAAAACACGTAGTAAGTCTCCTAAGTGTGTTTCAAAACGGGCGGATAAAATAATGACGTCGTCCATGTAAGCTAGAATGCAGACACTTAGTAAGCCAGTCTAAACCCGGTTGATGAGGCGTTGAAATATTGCTGGTGAATTTCGACGCCCGAACGGCATCCGCTAAAACGGTATAAACCGAACGATGTTTTATCCCGATCCTGTACACGAACAGCAACTTGGGTCGACATCTAGGTCGTACTAATATTTTTTACTTAGCAATTAAGTAACTTAGTATATTAAGACGTTCATATATATTCAGAGATTGGTAATAGTTAATTTGTTAGGTAGAAATTGGTATCAAGCATTTCATGATGTATATTTAATTATTTCATTGTCTTATGTATATACATATAGCTGCTGCACCTCCATTTGAGGCTGTGCTACCCTTGGGTTCTTTAGATCCCTTTCATACTTAGGGTGGATCAGTGACTCTTAAGTCTTTATAATCTTCTGCATATCTCCTTCCATGTCTTCCTGTCGCATGTCTTCTTTTCTCTAATTGTTCACCCCGACCGTTCTTAGGTCTCCGTTACTTGCTCCAGCCAACCAATTCTCATTCGCCCCCAGAACTTCGTATGTGAGCACGCTCCGTCCTGCCCGCCACACATACCCCAACTATTCTGGCCTTTCTTGTGTTATCTTTCTCACTATATCCTCCTCAAGTACTTCTTTAATTTCGTGGTTCGTCCTCCCTCTGTACACTCGGTTCTCCATTCTAAGGGGATCCAGTATAGTTCTCATTATCTTCCTCTGCTAGTGGATAGCTGGGGATGGTTCTTTAAATTTCGTTTTTGTTTCCTTGTCGTTTCTGTCGCGTACAGTATTGTTGGCGTATTAATGTTGCACATATGTTCATTTTATTGCCCCTTCCAAGTACAGTAGAAGCCGCTTATTATAATCACGGTTAATGTTATCAAACGGTTATTGTTATCGAAAACCGTTGGTCCCAAATCACTCTATTTAAAACTCATTGAAAGAAAGCCGCATATTGTAATCAAAAGCCGCTTAATGTTATTAGTTATGAATAGTATCCTTTGTCGGAAAGTTTCTTCAGGCGACGGTGTCTGCAGCGCAACTCCTTTGAACGAGCCGCTTTTTCTCGTCGATTTCAATTAAAACTCTCATATCGCATATTACAATCTAACGAATTGTTATTTCTATATTATGAAGAGGTCATCTTTTTTTTGATGTACTTTATGTATAAAAGGTCCGTTCGTTTAAATGATATTCAGTTTCTCCTATACTCTTCTACGAATCTCACGTTCTACAGTCTTGTGTACGGGTAAATTATTGAAATTTCGCATAAACCACCGTGGTCATGGCAGAAGTGAATAAAAAACGTCGCGATCTATCGAACGAAGAAAAACGACAAATTCTCGATAACTTCGATAAACTTCCGAAAATGAGTCAAAGGAATGCTGCGGTACAATTAAAAATTTCGCAACCGCTGTTGTGTAAAATTTTAAAAAATCGTACAGAAATAGAAACGTGTGCGCGTTCGAATGAAAACATAAAACGAAAAAGGGAAAGATCTGGAAAGGATAATCAAGTTGAATCAGCTTTAAAAATTTGGTTTACAAATGTTCGCGAAAAAAATGCCTCTGTGAATGGTCCTATCATGCGTCAAAAAGCAGAAGATATAGCCAAAACTATGGGGAAAGAAAATTTCATTGCAACAGACGGATGGTTCAATCGGTGGAAAAAGCGAGAAAACATCGTTTATAGACCTCTGCACGGTGAAGAAAAAAGTGCTGATTCGTTAGCAGCCGCTGACTGGATGCGTTCGGAATGGCCAGAAATTATTGCAAAATATCCGCCTCGGGACATCTACAATGCAGATGAAACAGGACTCTACTTTCGCGCGATGCCTAATCATACTTATTTGTTCAAAAACGATAAAGTAAGAGGTTGCTTATCTTCGAAAGAACGAGTAACAGTGTTATGTTCTGTTAATATGGAAGGTGAAAAGGAAGAACTTCTAGTGATAGGAAAAAGTAAGAATCCTCGGTGTTTTAAAGGTGTTAAAACTTTGTCCGTGGAGTATTTTGCTAATGCGAATGCTTGGATGACAAGTGTCTTGTTCAGCGAGTGGTTACTCAGGTGGGACAAAAATTGAAACGCCAAATCGTCTTATTAGTAGACAATTGTACTGCGCACAAAGTGAATGCAGTTTTGACGAACATTCAACTTATTTTCTTACCTGCGAACACTACGGCATTGATACAACCATGTGATCAAGGAATCATTCGAACATTCAAAGAATACTATCGAGGGCAAATTCGAGCCCAAATTATACAAGAACTTGATGAGAATCGAGATGCACCTACTGCAGATGCGATAGCAAAAATCAGTCTTCTAGATGCGCTACATTTGCTGGTGAAGTCATGGAGGCAAGTTCAACCAGAAACGATCCGAAACTGTTTTCGAAAAGGAGGTTTTTACAAAACTGGTGATGAAGAACTTGATCTCCATGAAACGTGCGCTGACATTTTAGAAGGTATGAAAAAGAACTTGTTTTGTACATCTAACTAATATTTTTAATTTTTTGTAGTTCAAGGTCTGTCCAAAAGCGAATTTTCCGATTGGGTGGATATCGACAATGATGTTCAACAGCTGCCACAATGACTATATCAGACATTTGTCGGGAAGTTGTGGATCAATCGTCCGAAGGAAGTAATCCTGAATTACCCGAAGTAGGAGAAGAAGAAGAAGAGGAAATGTCTGAAGAGCCGCCAACTAATGGCCAGATGCAAGAAGCGTTAAATATTCTCCGACGTGGTGTACAATTCCGAGAAAGTAATTTTGATAGATATTATGATTTTGAAATATAAATACAAAATCTTATTAATAAAAATAAACGTCAAACGACGATCGACCAGTTTTTCGAATGAAATCGTAAAGTGTAAATAAATACCTACGTATTGTATCGATGATAAAAAATAAACAAATTTGGTAAAATATTAAAAATTGTTGATTAATCGTTAATTTTTCCCTTGAACTTTATTTGTAAGTCGTTAAATAATTTGATTACATACATACATATTTATTATTGACTACATCGGCATAGAAAAATACATTTATATTTACCTTCCGCTTACTGTTATCATTCGGTTAATGTTATCAAAAAGGGTTTGTTCCAAATTGATCACAATAAGCGGCTTCTACTGTATTTTACTTTTTATTAGTTTATATTAGCATATATCATTTGTTAGTTATTATGATTCGTTACTTCATGTTCATCTGTTTATTCTTATTTTGCATCAGATTCACTCCCAAATACTTGAATTTTCCTACTTTTGTAAAATTCATATCTTTCTATTTTGACCTTTAATTCGCCGTCTTCTCTTTGTTTGCATATTGTCATTATTTTTGTTTTTCCTAGTTTATTTGCAATCTCAATCTCACCCCTTGACACTTATCTTCTCAACCATTTCCTTCATGCCAATTAAAAATAAGGAGACTGTGGCTAAAATGATATAAAAATAAATAAATTACCCTTACCACACCGTTCGGCGAAATTCCATTCTCCGAAAGGTGAGTGTGGTTTCATGGTTCTCCTATTCTTTGTTATCAGGATTACATCTTCCGCATATGCCGTTATCTGTCCACCACTTGTGATCCTCTGATTGTACCTCTATTAATATTTCTCACTAAATACTTTGTTAGGTTGAACAGAGTGGCTGACAATGCACCTCCCCACCTGAAATATGAGTTCTCCTGTTCTCCCTTTTATGTTTTCTTTGCATATGTATTACTCAGTCATTATGACGTATTTTGATATAATAAAGTTCAGGAAATAGGGTAGTAAGTTTCACAATCATTTTCTGTCTTTCATTTGGCGATTGAACCAGTGTTTCCAATCGATGTGGCACATCAAGCGCATGCTTTGATTAATTCTTCTGTTAGAAATAAAAGTCTATCTCCATCCCTAGAGTTTTTCGCTGTTTCTAAATTGATTCTAATATATTATATTATACATATACACGTTTTTATATAATTTCATAAATAGTACAGAGATTGTCCACATTGGACGTAAAATTTCGTTTTTACGACAATCGGAAACATGAGATCTGGACCTGAATATGGCGTGGTACCTACTCTTAAACGTGGTGGTGTCTTAGCTAAGCCGTGGGTAATCGGTGTATTAATGAAATTATGGACAAACATGTATAAGTTAATATATAACAATTAAATTTAAGGGGGACGGAAAATGTGGGGGTTGAGGCGGAGATCTTATAAGGTTTTGAATCATTATACATCCAGAAAACCTCAACGAGGTTGATCTACACCAATTACGTCAGTAACGTGCACCGCAACCACTTGATGAACCACATGAATGTATCTACATACTAACTCCTCTTGTATAGGCTTGGAGGCGAGCCGTTCATTAGCGGTTGCGACGGTTTTTAACCTAAGTAAACAGTATATTACTAATAAATAAAGTTTGAAAGAAAAATAATGTAAGTTTGCTAAAGTATCAATCCGGAAATAATAAATTGATCAAATCAATGCAAGACAAAAGAATAAACTCATCCAACTAGATACTAAAAGTAATAGGATTGATAGCATTGTGCCACTAATGTCATAGACGATTGCTTTTGTTACTTTTAATACCAATGTATTAATTATGTTTTAAATTTAAGTTTTAGAATAAAGTTATTTAATATTTCTATAAATTTTTTTCCACAAAGAACAAATACTTTATGTCTTGCTGTAATTTTCAGTAATTTTCTTGTTTTCTTTTATGGTGATTGCAATATTTGTGATTCGGTATGTATTGAACTACACTATCCATGTAATTTCGTTTGAGTCCTTCTGTTTTATTTTCAGATTGTATTCTGTATAAATATGTTCATATTTTCCAAACGATCTCTTATCTGGATAAAAAGCATAATAATTTACTTAAAAGTCACGAACCAGCCTTTTACTTACAAGGGAACAATGACAACTGAGAAATCCTGATTTCGATGAAAGTGTACAGACTGAAAGAGTATCTTGCTATAAAAACAATGCCGTTTTTTTAGCGCCCGGATCCCCCGATTTCGGGGTACAGCCCCCTCGAAAAGTTGCACGATTTTTTGAATTTTTGTAAATATCTCAGAAAATATCACAGATATCTTTCTTTCTTCAGAATATAATTTGAAGTATAGATCAAGAGTACATATCAATCAATAAAAAATACACGCATTGTGTCACGTATACCGGTGTACGAATGCATATATCAGGTAGCCGTTCCGTGTCAGTGGCATTTCTTCGCGCAGTTTATTTATAGTTTGCCACAGTGGCAGCGATAAATATAGTTAATGTGTTAAACATGCTACTAGCAGCGTTTGAAGTAGCTAACATCGCAGTAATTCCTTTGACGTCTCAAGAACTTGAGTTGCATGATGTGTTGAAGGATATGATTGTAAGTGCTCAACAAGAAAACATGTTCTCTTTTGAATATGTAACAGGATTGAAGTTTGAACGATTACAAGAACCAGATGAAGCGCAATTTCTGGATGTAGCGGAAGATGACGAAGACAATTATGAAAAGATTGCCTGTTTCCTAAAGAAGGAGGTCGTGGTGTTGACCTGGATTACAAAATTAGGGCTGTAGAATACTAGTAGTGGAAACTGGTAAAACCAAACGACGTTCTGTCGAAAGTGTGAAAAAGAAAAAGTGAAATCCCTACTCCAGTTATATTGATGGGAAAAAAATATTAAGAGAAGTGGCACCTATACGGATAAACTACAATTTATTACAGAATACCTTTATACAAAATTTCGAATGGAATGACGATGGAAAAATAATTCATGACATAGACCTTCGAAGCTGGGCTTTAGAAGCCAAACAAGAAATTGGGCACGTTGGACACGTTTAAAGCTGGACATTGGTAGATATAGCATTTTAGGGAAGTAGATAATATTGTGTCACGCAAAATACCCAAATTTATTACTTCGTCGAAGTGTGGTGGTATGGAGGACCTACGGTTGATAAGCAATAATTGTATGTAGGAAAGTCAAACCCGGTGTCACTAGCATCGGCGGAAACAACCTACACAACGCCGATGAGTCTGGATTTAATCTAGAAATGCACTCCGGCCGTACTTTGACAGTAAAGGGTCAGAAAATTGTTGAAGTTATGTCAAACTGTAAATTTACACTGTATGAAAAATATGTTATAAATGAACAAAAATATGTAATTTTGTTTCTTCGTTCTTCTTGTATAACAATTTCTTACACCGGTATATGTGACACAACGTGTGTTTGCTAAAAATGGCGTTCTTAGAGCAAGGTACTCTTTCAGTCTGTACACTTTCATCGAAATCAGAATTTCTTAGTTACCGGTGTTCCCTAGCTAGTGTTACCTTCTTTATCCTAGATCCTCAGTTCCTTACGATATAGTTTTATAATTTTATATAAAAAAAAAAGATGGAAGATATCAAATCCTATTCAATTTTCCCGGCTGGCGCTCGACTATTTATTGTTACAAATTAACTTACATGAAATGTCCCTGAAATCATATCTAAATTATAGTGCCAAATGCAGTAGCGTGCTTAATTTATACAACAGGCTGGTCGCATACTAATTGATAGAAATTAACTGCACTGATACATATGTATTGAGCGGTATTGTACAAAACATTAACTATGAATCATATTCAATAATAGATTGATTTAATACCCACACTCAATGTTTCAATGTAATCTTTTCCACATTAAATTTTGAATGTAGGTATGTAATCACTCAAGTTTTGTTATTCTGTTTTTGAATGAATTACTATTTCGCTAGGAAATATGTAGGGAAAACATGTGGTCCTGATGATGTAATAACATTTGTTGATTAGTTTCACAGTTCATTCTTGAATTCGTTCTTTGGGTCAAAGACATGTCTAACACATGAGCCACCATCGCCTAAAAAATGTACTGATGTTTTTATGAATAAGAATGATGTAAAAATACATTTACTGAAGTTAATTTCGTGCAAATGTTTATTGCTCTAACCATACGCTTTTACGCATTGGAGTTAAATCTGTTCTAGTCGTGCTTGCTTTTATAATTATGTATATGTACACATGCGTTTATCGCTCTATCCGTCTTAACGAGTCCTTTACGTTTCCTTTACCTCGCAACACCTAAAATCTGCACATAAATGGCGTTTTGATAAATAGAGTTAGATTTGTACCTTGGAGGTTGTGAAATTGCAAAAATACTACTTAACATTCAAAGCGACATGCTGTAACAGTTCTGCTAACTTCGAACTTATTGTTAGGCTGTAAGTTCCTAAATTCCACGTATATAGCTTCTTGAGAGTCTCAATATAACATAAAAGCCGTACTTAGATATACATATATTTCTGTAAATTTACCCGTTAAACTGCTTTTGCGTTAGATGATCTTAATAATCGTTGAAATATACATACGTATGTACACATTAAACAATATTTCTATTGCGCAAACACAAATAGAAACTCTTGTTGATCGAGATACGAACATAAGTGAATTAAATACCACGGCAGGATACTTGTTTATAAACACAATAAAATCTAGATTATGCGCATCCGGACCCCGTCCGGATAAGCAAAATCTAGATATTCTAATACAATTTGTGATAGATTACGGTAGTTTATTTCATAAAATAATTAAAAGCATGTCACTAATGCCCTAATCTGTATTTCTCCGCCAGTGTGCATTGATGAGGTGTGGATAATGGAGATAATCGAGGTTTTACTGTATTTACATTAAAATGTCCATAAGAACTACGTTTGCTCTTCGCGTTTTAGTTTAAATTAGTCAGACAGTCTATACATTTAATATTAAGTTTTTCTCCCGTTAACTGGGCATTGATAACAAATTAAAGATAAAGTTCATTCACGGAATTCACGTTTAAAATTATAATAATACAACGATCTACGCAATAGCACCAGATTCACAATCCAATGTAAAACCCAAACTAAGGTGTAACGGTAACGTGCCGAGAGTTGCATGGCTGCAGGGGTATGCGATATTTAAAGTTCCGCTGGGGGCACCAGGCGAAACCCCTGTAATTAGCCTAACCCGATCAAGCGGGGCTCTGATCGGGCGTACAGATACTTCCCTAGTTACTCTTCGTACAGCTACGCCATCTAGAATTTCCAAGGCCAAAGTGCAAAAGCTTGTGAAACAGGGCCAAGGTTACACACAGGCTAAAAGAGCCATAATCAAGGCCAACTTCACTAGGCATGCACGAAAGCGCCAGGTTTAGTCTAGACAAGGAAGTTAGGCCTCAACAGACGGCGGAGGCTACTAAACGTAAAGAAAGGACGGAAGTCCAAAAGGCGAGGTCGGAGGGCAGTACTCCGAAAGGCAAGGGACCAGAAGGTTTAACCACCCAGATGGGGCCGGCAAAGCTTAAGGCAGTCCAAGACTCTATTGTGGAGGCTTCAAGTCCGCTTTAAAAATACACGTATATGCGGAAGAACCGCTCTCAACGCTGTTAAGTCTAATTAAAGGAATAAAGCTGGAGAACGTACTCTAAGGAGGCATGGGGACTACAATAGATCTGGAAAGATCGCAGTGGAACAGGCATCAGTGCCACCTCAAGTTATCTTATCTTATCGGTAATCGTCGAAAATTGTCGGATGCAACCGTTAATAAGGACAAAGAAGAGATATTGTTAGAACGTTATTAGCTAGTACATGTATGCACACGTGTTAAAGATTATATACCTTTTTATAACTGAATACATAGACATAGTTGTTAGTAAAAAAATGAATAGTAAATGTATCTCTTCCGTTTTATGTAGTACATATGACATTTTATGTGATTCATTTTATTTAATTTTACTTATACATATTTTGTTTTGTATAGCTGAATTGTATTAATGTTAGAGATAAACATTTAAGATACTACTGTTCAAAACATTTTGCAAAACGCTCGCCGTTTTTATTACGTGATTTATTTTGTTGTTCCCATATGCATATAGCGTTTTTCATACCTCATGTATCAAATTGAAACAAGAAAATTCAGACAAAATAAACCAAAATTTGCAAGAGAAAATGTATTCCGAAATTAATTTCCGAAGTTTCTTAAGGAATCGTTTATATCAATTAAATAAAAATTGCTCCTACCATACTTTCCGCAAATAATTTCGGATAAGTATTTCGACAATTAAATTGTTATCCTCAGTGGAAAAC